>CM060627.1:22320145-23520145 GCA_030578275.1 Meda fulgida
GCCCCATGAATGACTTTGTGTTTAAACTATCACCGAAGATACCCCTTCCCCTCCCGCTCCTCACACAGACACACACACACACACACACACATACAGAATGGCAGGGTGCATTCTCTGTCAGAGAGAGGGAGAGAAAAATTCTCAGAATCCCCATTCAAACTACAATATCTGACTTTCTGTTGGTCTGAGCTGATGACAATAAATTAGAAAGTTGTTCGGCTTGACGAGAACAATATACACGCAGAGTTTTGTAACTGTAGGTAAAATTAACTAAGTTATAACACACTTTATGTGTCCTTTTTTAGTCATAAATTCATTTCCTCGCCACGGCCAAACCGTTCGAGATATCAAAAATCCGTTCGCAATTTAGCATCCTCAATGTCTTGACTTTACGCTGACCGAGTTTCGTGGTGTTTGGATTAATTCTCTAGGAGAAGTATATCAAAAATAAAAGCATGCATTTTCCAAACAACCCATAATAGCTGACTTCCTGTTGAGCTGTCGTAAAACTTAGAGCACGAAAGTTGTTCGGCCCGATGAGATCTATAAGTGTACCGAGTTTCATATTATTACAAGCAAGCATGTTTGATATATGGACAAGTGTTCGAATCCCGTTCCAGGGGGCGCTGTCGAGCCCCCCTGCCACGCCCGGGTACCATCTTCAGCCCGGCCCTGATGGCCGCGGGTTCTGACCTGTGTGCAAAGTTTCAAGAGTTTTCGAACACGTTAAGGGTCCCAAAACCTTGAAAAACTAAAATAAAAGCATTCTCACTCAGCAGACAAACCCCCCTCCCCTCAAACACACAGAGAGACGTAGGGTCAGAGAGAGTGGAAGAGAAAATTCTCCAAAACATCCACATTCAAACCAGAATATCTGACTTCCTGTTGGTCTGAGCTAATAAGTGTAAATTAGAAAGTTGTCCAGCTCGATATGAACATTATACATACTGAGTTTTAAGATTGTAGATAAAAGTATAGACCTAACTCACCCTCTTTTGTCAAAAGGTGGCGCTACTGAGCCCCAGCACCACGCCAGTTTCTGAAACTTTGCACATGTCTACTGGCTAATAAATGTGATGTGTCTGTCGAGTTTCATGCAATTTCAAGTATGCTAAGAGTCTCAAAAGCATCAAAAAAGAATCTTAAAGTTGATGCGTTACCACGGCAACAGTATCTAAGATATCAATAATCCTTTCACAGGTCTAAATCTGCCGTGTGTCTACATTATACACATAAAGTTTGAAGCAAATCGGGTAAAAATAAGAGGGTGATTTCAAAGCATTTTGAAAGTGACACACTTCCTGCTGCCAGTTGGTGGCGCTATAACTTTGACTCACAATAGTCACATCCATGTGATCGGCCTCTTACAGCGAACACACTGCTGAAGTTTCATCAAGATCAGTCAATGTATGCAGAAGTTATAACACACTTCCTGTTTCCATTATTCGCCATAATTTCGTTTCCTCGCCACGGCCAAACCGTTCGAGATATCAAAAATCCCCTGGCAATTTTTCATCCTCAATGTCTTGACTTCATGCACACCGAGTTTGGTGACGATCGGGTGAATTCCCTAGGAGGAGTATATCAAATTCCTGAACATGAGTTTCCAAACAACCCATAATAGCCGACTTCCTGTCGGGCTGGCGTAAAAAGTAAGAGTGCAAAGGATATATGAAACGATGAGATCTATATGTGTACTGATTTTCAGATTAATTCATGCAAGCGTGTTTGATATACAGACATGTTTTCAAATCCCGTTCCAGGGGGCGCTGTCGAGCCCCCCTGCCACGCCCGGGTACCATCTTCAGCCCGGCCCTGATGGCCGCGGGTTCTGACCTGTGTGCAAAGTTTCAAGAGTTTTCGAACACGTTAAGGGCCCCAAAACCTTGAAAAACTAAAATAAAAGCATTCTCACTCAGCAGACAAACCCCCCTCCCCTCAAACACACAGAGAGACGTAGGGTCAGAGAGAGTGGAAAAGAAAATTCTCCAAAACATCCACATTCAAACCAGAATATCTGACTTCCTGTTGGTATGAGCTAATAAGTGTAAATTAGAAAGTTGTCCAGCTCGATATGAACATTATACATACTGAGTTTTAAGATTGTAGATAAAAGTATAGACCTAACTCACCCTCTTTTGTCAAAAGGTGGCGCTACTGAGCCCCAGCACCACGCCAGTTTCTGAAACTTTGCACATGTCTACTGGCTAATAAATGTGATGTGTCTGTCGAGTTTCATGCAATTTCAAGTATGCTAAGAGTCTCAAAAGCATCAAAAAAGAATCTTAAAGTTTGATGCGTTACCACGGCAACAGTATCTAAGATATCAATAATCCTTTCACAGGTCTAAATCTGCCGTGTGTCTACATTATACACATAAAGTTTGAAGCAAATCGGGTAAAAATAAGAGGGTGATTTCAAAGCATTTTGAAAGTGACACACTTCCTGCTGCCAGTTGGTGGCGCTATAACTTTGACTCACAATAGTCACATCCATGTGATCGGCCTCTTACAGCGAACACACTGCTGAAGTTTCATCAAGATCAGTCAATGTATGCAGAAGTTATAACACACTTCCTGTTTCCATTATTCGCCATAATTTCGTTTCCTCGCCACGGCCAAACCGTTCGAGATATCAAAAATCCCCTGGCAATTTTTCATCCTCAATGTCTTGACTTCATGCACACCGAGTTTGGTGACGATCGGGTGAATTCCCTAGGAGGAGTATATCAAATTCCTGAACATGAGTTTCCAAACAACCCATAATAGCCGACTTCCTGTCGGGCTGGCGTAAAAAGTAAGAGTGCAAAGGATATATGAAACGATGAGATCTATATGTGTACTGATTTTCAGATTAATTCATGCAAGCGTGTTTGATATACAGACATGTTTTCAAATCCCGTTCCAGGGGGCGCTGTCGAGCCCCCCTGCTACGCCCGGGTACCATCTTCAGCCCGGCCCTGATGGCCGCGGGTTCTGACCCGTGTGCAAAGTTTCAAGAGTTTTCGAGCAAATTAAGGGCCCCAAAAGTGCTCAAAAGGTAGTAAAATAATAATAATAATAATAATAATAATAATAATAATAATAATAATAATAATAATAATAATATATAATCCTAAGGAAAACAATAGGGCCTTCGCCTTTTCAAGGCTTGGGCCCTAATAATAATAATAATAAATAATCCTAAGGAAAACAATAGGGCCTTCGCCTTTTCAAGGCTTGGGCCCTAATAATCCTAAGGAAAACAATAGGGCCTTCGCCTTTTCAAGGCTTGGGCCCTAATAATAAAAATAATCCTAAGGAAAACAATAGGGCCTTCGCCTTTTCAAGGCTTGGGCCCTAATAATAATAATAATAATAAATATAGCTGCGAGCAGCGATTGCGGGCCCAAGCCGATGGCACCGCCACCCCGGTGCCTTTAGGGTTATTGTGCACGACGTGCAAAAACGTAACCCCGCTTTGACTGTTGAAAAGAAGTGTGCTGTAGAGCTCGCATCAGTGTGGCCTCTGCAAAAGTGCGTATCCAGGGCACATATAAACCACAAATTATGCGTGAGCAACCTTCTGAAACCCAAATTGAAAAATGAGACAGCCTATGGTCTCATGGATTTAACAGACACATGAAATAAGTACACAAGACCGAAAATTCATATGAAGTGTGCCATTTGGGGACAGGGCCTATGATCGTGAACCACAATAGCCACATATATGAGATCATTTAAATTTAGAATAATTTTTAGGTCAATATGTTTTGCAGCACTTAAATGTGTAAATCCAGAAGCCCAGTATTTATCTGGAGGTCTTTGTCCTTTGCCTGTCAACCTAGTTTGTCTCTGCCTTTTCTGTTCTGCCCTGTTTGCCATTGTTCACCCTGCCTGTCTTGACCATTCTTAATAAAAAGCTGCAAATGGATTCCCCTGGCCTGACCCTGGATCGATACAACACACATGCTGCATCTGCTCGCTATCTGCCGAACGGCTCTGGTAGTTCCGCTTCAGCACTGATGATGTTGTAGGAATAGTGCGCTCTGGTTGGTCTGGATTATTTGGAAATTTTTATTTTATACAGAAATAAGTTATTTATAATTCATATAGATAGATAGATAGATAGATAGATAGATAGATAGATAGATAGATAGATAGATAGATAGATAGATAGATAGATATACATATATAAAGACACAGAGAATATTACTTGGCTTACCTTTTTAGTAAAATGAAAAAAAAAAAAAAAATAACTAGGGAAACCGAGATAATTATTCTGATTTGATGATACACTCAAAATATTACACAAGCAATTGTTTAAATTTAATGATATTCAGAACAGAACAAGAATTTTAAAAAACTATAAACAAGAAGAAACCGAAATAATGTAAAGCGAAAGTAAAAGTAAGCGGTGTTAGGCTCATGTAACTCTCTCATTAGAATCAAACTGTTTCAACATTTGTGATGTATTTGGATGCTAAACTGTTCTTTATTATGGGCTTTGTACTTCACTCACGTTCCAATATATGTGTGTGTGTTTCCGTGTGTGTGTGTGTGTGTGTGTGTGTGTGTCTGTGTGTGTATGTGTGTGTGTGTGTGTGTGTGTGTGTGTGTGTGTGTATGTGTGTGTGTGGGTGAGGTGTGGGTGCGATTGAACTGTTACACAAAAACATACTCCGTCATTTTGTTCATCGAGGACGTGAATTCAAACTGCAGAGTGATTACTCATATTTATGTACACTCACAATAAAACACAAAGTGCTTTTGTCAAACTATAAACTCAAACTGTAACCTACAACTGTCCCCCAACCAAAATCTCACCCACACACACCAACACCCACACACACAGTTTAAAAGCAAAAAACATTTATCCAACCTCGTTTAAAAACAGTCTGTGACTGCCATCTTTTGGACATTCATCATATTGCATTGGTTTTAATTTCTTGCCCTCAAACAGAGCACTAATCTGTTTATTTTTAAGTTACACATTCTACATTGATTAAAATAGAAAATCAAATGTGTTTTTTTGAATGGTAGTATTATTTTATACAATAATTTATAAATCTGATGAGAATAAATGTAGTGTGCATAACATTTTTCAGGAAAACATTGATCTAATATAGCACACTAGAGAGAGAGAGACGGAGGCGCGGGCGCGATCGAACTGTGTGTTTGTGTGCGTGTGTGTGTGTGAAAGGGGCGCGATCGAACTGTGTGTGTGTGTGGGAGAGAGAATAAAATTTTTAAGGAAAACATATTGATCTAATATAGCACATTAGAGAGAGAGAGAGAGAGAGAGAGAGAGAGAGAGAGAGAGAGAGAGAGAGAGAGAGAGAGAGAGAGAGACAGAGAGAGAGAGAGAGAGAGGGAGAGAGAGAGAGAGAGAGAGAGAGAGAGAGAGAGAGAGAGGCGCGGACGCGATCAAACTGTGTGTGTGCGTGAGACAGAGAGAGAGGCGCGGGAGCGATCGAACTGTGTGTGTGTGTGTGTGTGTGTGTGTGTGTGTGTGTGTGTGTGTGTGTGTGTGTGAGAGAGAGAGAGAGAGAGAGAGAGAGAGAGAGAGGCGCGGGTGCAATCGAACTGTGTGTGTGCGTAATACAGGTAATAAATGCATAAAAGTGCGTATAAATACAATTTTGGACACAAGAGGGCAGTATGGCCCCATGAATGACTTTGTGTTTAAAACTATCATCCGAAGATACCCCCCTCCCCCTCCTCACACAGACACACACACACATACAGAATGCCAGGGTGCATTCTCTCTGTCAGAGAGAGGGAGAGAAAATTCTCAGAATCCACATTCAAACTACAATATCTGACTTTCTGTTTGTCTGAGCTAATGAAAATAAATTAGAAAGTTGTTCAGCTTGACGAGAACAATATACACGCAGAGTTTTGTAACTGTAGGTAAAATTAACTAAGTTATAACACACTTTATGTGTCCTTTTTTAGTCATAAATTCATTTCCTCGCCACGGCCAAACCGTTCGAGATATCAAAAATCCGTTCGCAATTTAGCATCCTCAATGTCTTGACTTCACGCTAACTGAGTTTTGTGGTGTTTGGATTAATTCTCTAGGAGAAGTATATCAAAAATAAAAGCATGCATTTTCCAAACAACCCATAATAGCTGACTTCCTGTTGAGCTGTCGTAAAACTTAGAGCACGAAAGTTGTTCGGCCCGATGAGATCTATAAGTGTACAGAGTTTCATAATATTACAAGCAAGCATGTTTGATATATGGACAAGTGTTCGAATCCCGTTCCAGGGGGCGCTGTCGAGCCCCCCTGCCACGCCCGGGTACCAGCTTCAGCCCGGCCCTGATGGCCGCGGGTTCTGACCCGTGTGCAAAGTTTCAAGAGTTTTCGAGCACGTTAAGGGCCCCAAAACCTTGAAAAACTAAAATAAAAGCATTCTCACTCAGCAGACAAACCCCCCTCCCCTCAAACACACAGAGAGACGTAGGGTCAGAGAGAGTGGAAGAGAAAATTCTCCAAAACATCCACATTCAAACCAAAATATCTGACTTCCTGTTGGTCTGATCTAATAAGTGTAAATTAGAAAGTTGTCCAGCTCGATATGAACATTATACATACTGAGTTTTAAGATTGTAGATAAAAGTATAGACCTAAATCCCCCTCTTTTGTCAAAAGGTGGCGCTACTGAGCCCCGGCACCACGCCCGTTTCTGAAACTTTGCACATGTCTACTGGCTAATAAATGTGATGTGTCTATCGAGTTTCATGCAATTTCAAGTATGCTAAGAGTCTCAAAAGCATCAAAAAAGAATCTTAAAGTTTGATGCGTTACCACGGTAACAGTATCTAAGATATCAATAATCCTTTCACAGGTCTAAATCTGCCGTGTGTTTACATTATACACATA
Source organism: Meda fulgida (assembly GCA_030578275.1). NCBI lineage: Eukaryota > Metazoa > Chordata > Actinopteri > Cypriniformes > Leuciscidae > Meda > Meda fulgida. The sequence continues at coordinate 22,327,013 of CM060627.1, forward strand.
AAGTTTGAAGCAAATCGGGTAAAAATAAGAGGGTGATTTCAAAGCATTTTGAAAGTGACACACTTCCTGCTGCCAGTTGGTGGCGCTATAACTTTGACTCACAATAGTCACATCCATGTGATCGGCCTCTTACAGTGAACACACTGCTGAAGTTTCATCAAGATCAGTCAATGTATGCAGAAGTTATAACACACTTCCTGTTTCCATTATTCGCCATAATTTCGTTTCCTCGCCACGGCCAAACCGTTCGAGATATCAAAAATCCCCTGGCAATTTTTCATCCTCAATGTCTTGACTTCATGCACACCGAGTTTGGTGACGATCGGGTGAATTCCCTAGGAGGAGTATATCAAATTCCTGAACATGAGTTTCCAAACAACCCATAATAGCCGACTTCCTGTTGGGCTGGCGTAAAAAGTAAGAGTGCAAAGGATATATGAAACGATGAGATCTATATGTGTACTGATTTTCAGATTAATTCATGCAAGCGTGTTTGATATACGGACATGTTTTCAAATCCCGTTCCAGGGGGCGCTGTCGAGCCCCCCTGCCACGCCCGGGTACCATCTTCAGCCCGGCCCTGATGGCCGCGGGTTCTGACCCGTGTGCAAAGTTTCAAGAGTTTTCGAGCACGTTAAGGGCCCCAAAAGTGCCCAAAAGGTAGTAAAATAATAATAATAATAATAATAATAATAATAATAATAATAAATATAGCTGCGAGCAGCGATTGCGGGCCCAAGCCGGTGGCACCGCCACCCCGGTGCCTTTAGGGTTATTGTGCACGACGTGCAAAAACGTAACCCCACTTTGACTGTTGAAAAGAAGTGTGCTGTAGAGCTCGCATCAGTGTGGGCTCTGCAAAAGTGCATATCCAGGGCATATATAAACCACAAAGTATGCGTGAGCAACCTTCTGAAACCCAAATTGAAAAATGAGACAGCCTACGGTCTCATGGATTTAACAGACACATGAAATAAGTACACAAGACCGAAAATTCATATGAAGTGTGCCATTTGGGGACAGGGCCTATGATCGTGAACCACAATAGCCACATATATGAGATCATTTAAAATTAGAATAATTTTTAGGTCAATATGTTTTGCAGCACTTAAATGTGTAAATCCAGAAGCCCAGTATTTATCTGGAGGTCTTTGGCCTTTGCCTGTCAACCTGGTTTGTCTCTGCCTTTTCTGTTCTGCCCTGTTTGCCATTGTTCTCCCTGCCTGTCTTGACCATTCTTAATAAAAAGCTGCAAATGGATTCCCCTGGCCTGACCCTGCCTCGATACAACACATATGCTGCATCTGCTCGCTATCTACCGAACGGCTCTGGTAGTTCCGCTTCAGCACTGATGATGTTGTAGGAATAGTGCGCTCTGATTGGTCTGGATTATTAGGAAATTTTTATTTTATACAGAAATAAGTTATTTATAATTCATATATATATATATATATATATATATATATATATATATATATATATATATATATATAGATAGATAGATAGATAGATAGATAGATAGATAGATAGATAGATAGATATACATATATAAAGACACAGAGAATATTACTTGCCTTACCTGTTTAGTAAAATGAAAAAATAAAAATAAATAACTAGGGAAACCGAGATAATTATTCTGATTTGATGATACACTCAAAATATTACACAAGCAATTGTTTCAATTTAATGATATTCAGAACAGAACAAGAATTTTAAAAAACTATAAACAAGAAGTAACCGAAATAATGTAAAGCGAAAGTGAAAGTAAGTGGTGTTGGTCTCACGTAACTCTCTCATTAGAATCAAACTGTTTCAACATTTGTGATGTATTTGGATGCTAAACTATTCTTTATTATAGGCTTTGTACTTCACTCACGTTCCAATATATGTGTGTGTGTGTGTGTGTGTGTGTGTGTGTGTGTGTGTGTGGGTGAGGTGTGGGTGCGATTGAACTGTTACACAAAAACATACTCCGTCATTTTGTTCATCGAGGGTGTAAATTCAAACTGCAAAGTGTTTACTTATATTTATGTACACCCACAATAAAACACAAAGAGCTTTTGTCAAATTATAAACTCAAACTGTAACCTACAACTGTCCCCCATCCAAAATCTCACCCACACACACCAACACCCACACACACAGTTTAAAAGCAAAAAATATTTATCCAACCTCGTTTAAAAACAGTCTGTGACTGCCATCTTTTGGACATTCATCATATTGCATTGGTTTTAATTTCTTGTCCTCAAACAGAGCACTAATCTGTTTATTTTTAACTTACACATTCTACATTGATTAAAATAGAAAATCAAATGTGTTTTTTTTAACGGTAGTATTATTTTATACAATAATTTATAAATCTGATGAGAATAAATGTAGTGTGCATGAAATTAAGAAAAACATTGATTTAATATAGCACATTAGAGAGAGAGAGACGGAGGCGCGGGCGCGATCGAACTGTGTGTGTGTGTGCGTGTTTGTGTGTTAAAGGGGCGCGGAGAGAGAGACAGAGAGAGAGAGAGAGAGAGAGAGAGAGAGAGAGAGAGAGAGAGAGAGAGAGAGAGAGAGAGAGAGAGAGAGAGAGAGAGAGAGAGAGAGAGAGAGAGAGAGGCGCGGGCGCGATCGAACTGTGTGTGTGTGTGCGCATGTGTGTGTGTGAGAGAGAGAGGCGCGGGCGCGATCAAACTGTGTGTGTGCGTGAGACAGAGAGAGAGAGGCGGGAGCGATCGAACTGTGTGTGTGTGTGTGTGAGTGAGAGAGAGAGAGAGAGAGAGAGAGAGAGAGGCGCGGGTGCGATCGAACTGTGTGTGTGCGTAATACAGGTAATAAATGAATAAAAGTGCGTATAAATACAATTTTGGACACAAGAGGGCAGTATGGCCCCATGAATGACTTTGTGTTTAAACTATCACCCGAGGATACCCCCTCCCCTCCCCCTCCTCACACAGACACACACACACACACACATACAGAATGCCAGGGTGCATTCTCTCTGTCAGAGAGAGGGAGAGAAAATTCTCAGAATCCACATTCAAACTACAATATCTGACTTTCTGTTGGTCTGAGCTAATGACAATAAATTAGAAAGTTGTTCGGCTTGACGAGAACAATATACACGCAGAGTTTTGTAACTGTAGGTAAAATTAACTACGTTATAACACACTTTATGTGTCCTTTTTTAGTCATAAATTCATTTCCTCGCCACGGCCAAACCGTTCGAGATATCAAAAATCCGTTCGCAATTTAGCATCCTCAATGTCTTGACTTCACGCTAACCGAGTTTTGTGGTGTTTGGATTAATTCTCTAGGAGAAGTATATCAAAAATAAAAGCATGCATTTTCCAAACAACCCATAATAGCTGACTTCCTGTTGAGCTGTCGTAAAACTTAGAGCACGAAAGTTGTTCGGCCCGATGAGATCTATAAGTGTACCGAGTTTCATATTATTACAAGCAAGCATGTTTGATATATGGACAAGTGTTCGAATCCCGTTCCAGGGGGCGCTGTCGAGCCCCCCTGCCACGCCCGGGTACCAGTTTCAGCCCGGCCCTGATGGCCGCGGGTTCTGACCCGTGTGCAAAGTTTCAAGAGTTTTCGAGCACGTTAAGGGCCCCAAAACCTTGAAAAACTAAAATAAAAGCATTCTCACTCAGCAGACAAACCCCCCTCCCCTCAAACACACAGAGAGACGTAGGGTCAGAGAGAGTGGAAGAGAAAATTCTCCAAAACATCCACATTCAAACCAAAATATCTGACTTCCTGTTGGTCTGAGCTAATAAGTGTAAATTAGAAAGTTGTCCAACTCGATATGAACATTATACATACTGAGTTTTAAGATTGTAGATAAAAGTATAGACCTAACTCCCCCTCTTTTGTCAAAAGGTGGCGCTACTGAGCCCCGGCACCACTTCCGTTTCTGAAACTTTGCACATGTCTACTGGCTAATAAATGTGATGTGTCTATCGAGTTTCATGCAATTACAAGTATGCTAAGAGTCTCAAAAGCATCAAAAAAGAATCTTAAAGTTTGATGCGTTACCACGGCAACAGTATCTAAGATATCAATAATCCTTTCACAGGTCTAAATCTGCCGTGTGTTTACATTATACACATACAGTTTGAAGCAAATCGGGTAAAAATAAGAGGGTGATTTCAAAGCATTTTGAAAGTGACACACTTCCTGCTGCCAGTTGGTGGCGCTATAACTTTGACTCACAATAGTCACATCCATGTGATCGGCCTCTTACAGCGAACACACTGCTGAAGTTTCATCAAGATCAGTCAATGTATGCAGAAGTTATAACACACTTCCTGTTTCCATTATTCGCCATAATTTCGTTTCCTCGCCACGGCCAAACGTTCGAGATATCAAAAATCCCCTGGCAATTTTTCATCCTCAATGTCTTGACTTCATGCACACCGAGTTTGGTGACGATCGGGTGAATTCCCTAGGAGGAGTATATCAAATTCCTGAACATGAGTTTCCAAACAACCCATAATAGCCGACTTCCTGTTGGGCTGGCGTAAAAAGTAAGAGTGCAAAGGATATATGAAACGATGAGATCTATATGTGTACCGATTTTCAGATTAATTCATGCAAGCGTGTTTGATATACGGACATGTTTTCAAATCCCGTTCCAGGGGGCGCTGTCGAGCCCCCCTGCCACGCCCGGGTACCATCTTCAGCCCGGCCCTGATGGCCGCGGGTTCTGACCCGTGTGCAAAGTTTTAAGAGTTTTCGAGCATGTTAAGGGCCCCAAAAGTGCCCAAAAGGTAGTAAAATAATAATAATAATAATAATAATAATAATAATAATAATAATAATAATAATAATAATAATAATAAATAATCCTTAGGAAAACAATAGGGCCTTCGCCTTTTCAAGGCTTGGGCCCTAATAATAATAATAATAATAAATAATCCTAAGGAAAACAATAGGGCCTTCGCCTTTTCAAGGCTTGGGCCCTAATAATAATAATAATAATAATAATAATAATAATAATAATAATAATAAATAATCCTAAGGAAAACAATAGGGCCTTCGCCTTTTCAAGGCTTGGGCCCTAATAATCCTAAGGAAAACAATAGGGCCTTCGCCTTTTCAAGGCTTGGGCCCTAATAATAATAATAATAATAAAATATAGCTGCGAGCAGCGATTGCGGGCCCAAGCCGGTGGCACCGCCACCCCGGTGCCTTTAGGGTTATTGTGCACGATGTGCAAAAACTTAACACCGCTTCGACTGTTGAAAAGAAGTGTGCTGTAGAGCTTGCATCAGTGTGGGCTCTGCAAAAGTGCACATCGAGGGCACATATCAACCACAAAGTATGCGTGAGCAACCTTCTGAAACCTAAAATGAAAAATGAGACAGCCTATGGTCTCATTGATTTAACAGACACATGAAATAAGTACACAAGACCGAAAATTCATATGAAGTGTGCCATTTGGGGACAGGGCCTATGATCGTGAACCACAATAGCCACATATATGAGATCATTTAAATTTAGAATAATTTTTAGGTCAATATGTTTTGCAGCACTTTAATGTGTAAATCCAGAAGCCCAGTATTTATCTGGAGGTCTTTGTCCTTTGCCTGTCAACCTGGTTTGTCTCTGCCTTTTCTGTTCTGCCCTGTTTGCCATTGTTCTCCCTGCCTGTCTTGACCATTCTTAATAAAAAGCTGCAAATGGATTCCCCTGGCCTGACCCTGCCTCGATACAACACACATGCTGCATCTGCTCGCTATCTGCCGAACGGCTCTGGTAGTTCCGCTTCAGCACTGATGATGTTGTAGGAATAGTGCGCTCTGGTTGGTCTGGATTATTAGGAAATTTTTATTTTATACAGATATAAGTTATTTATAATTCATATATATATATATATATATATATATATATATATATATATATATATATAGATAGATAGATAGATAGATAGATAGATAGATAGATAGATAGATAGATAGATAGATAGATAGATAGATAGATATACATATATAAAGACACAGAGAATATTACTTGCCTTACCTGTTTAGTAAAATGAAAAAATAAAAATAAATAACTAGGGAAACCGAGATAAGTATTCTGATTTGATGATACACTCAAAATATTACACAAGCAATTGTTTAAATTTAATGATATTCAGAACAGAACAAGAATTTTAAAAAACTATAAATAAGAAGTAACCGAAATAATGTAAAGCGAAAGTGAAAGTAAGTGGTGTTAGGCTCATGTAACTCTGTCATTAGAATCAAACTGTTTCAACATTTGTGATGTATTTGGATGCTAAACTATTCTTTATTATAGGCTTTGTACTTCACTCACGTTCCAATATGTGTGTGTGTGTGTGTGTGTGTGTGTGTGTGTGTGTGTGTGTGTGTGTGTTTGGTGTGTGTGTGTGGGTGACGTGTGGGTGCGATTGAACTGTTACACAAAAACATACTCCTTCATTTTGTTGATCGAGGACGTAAATTCAAACTGCAAAGTGTTTACTTATATTTCTGTACACTCACAATAAAACACAAAGTGCTTTTGTCAAACTATAAACTCAAACTGTAACCTACAACTGTCCCCCAACCAAAATCTCACCCACACACACCAACACCCACACACACAGTTTAAAAGCAAAACATATTTATCCAACCTCGTTTAAAAACAGTCTGTGAGTGCCATCTTTTGGACATTCATCATATTGCATTGGTTTTAATTTCTTGTCCTCAAACAGAGCACTAATCTGTTTATTTTTAACTTACACATTCTACATTGATTAAAATAGAAAATCAAATGTGTTTTTTTAATGGTAGTATTATTTTATACAATAATTTATAAATCTGATGAGAATAAATGTAGAGTGCATAAAATTTTTAAGGAAAACATTGATCTAATATAGCACATTAGAGAGAGAGAGACGGAGGCGCGGGCGCAATCACCCGAAGATACCCCCTCCCCCTCCCCCCTCCCCCTCCTCACACAGACACACACAAACACACATACAGAATGGCAGGGTGCATTCTCTCTGTCAGAGAGAGGGAGAGAAAATTCTCAGAATCCACATTCAAACTACAATATCTGACTTTCTGTTGGTCTGAGCTAATGACAATAAATTAGAAAGTTGTTCGGCTTGAGGAGAACAATATACACGCAGAGTTTTGTAACTGTAGGTAAAATTAACTAAGTTATAACACACTTTATGTGTCCTTTTTTAGTCATAAATTCATTTCCTCGCCACGGCCAAACCGTTCGAGATATCAAAAATCCGTTCGCAATTTAGCATCCTTAATGTCTTGACTTCACGCTGAGCGAGTTTCGTGGTGTTTGTATTAATTCTCTAGGAGAAGTATATCAAAAATTAAAGCATGCATTTTCCAAACAACCCATAATAGCTGACTTCCTGTTGAGCTGTCGTAAAACTTAGAGCACGAAAGTTGTTCGGCCCGATGAGATCTATAAGTGTACCGAGTTTCATATTATTACATGTAAGCATGTTTGATATATGGACAAGTGTTCGAATCCCGTTCCAGGGGGCGCTGTCGAGCCCCCCTGCCACGCCCGGGTACCATCTTCGGCCCGGCCTTGATGGCCGCGGGTTCTGACCTGTGTGCAAAGTTTCAAGAGTTTTCGAGCACGTTAAGGGCCCCAAAACCTTGAAAAACTAAAATAAAAGCATTCTCACTCAGCAGACAAACCCCCCTCCCCTCAAACACACGGAGAGACGTAGGGTCAGAGAGAGAGGAAGAGAAAATTCTCCAAAACATCCACATTCAAGCCAAAATATCTGACTTCCTGTTGGTCTGAGCTAATAAGTGTAAATTAGAAAGATGTCCAGCTCGATATGAACATTATACATACTGAGTTTTAAGATTGTTGATAAAAGTATAGACCTAAATCCCCCTCTTTTGTCAAAAGGTGGCGCTACTGAGCCCCGGCAACACGCCCGTTTCTGAAACTTTGCACATGTCTACTGGCTAATAAATGTGATGTGCCTGTCGAGTTTCATGCAATTTCAAGTATGCTAAGGGTCTCAAAAGCATAAAAAAAGAATCTTAAAGTTTGATGCGTTACCACGGCAACAGTATCTAAGATTTCAATAATCCTTTCACAGGTCTAAATCTGCCGTGTGTTTACATTATACACATAAAGTTTGAAGCAAATCGGGTAAAAATAAGAGGGTGATTTCAAAGCATTTTGAAAGTGACACACTTCCTGCTGCCAGTTGGTGGCGCTATAACTTTGACTCACAATAGTCACATCCATGTGATCGGCCTCTTACAGCGAACACACTGCTGAAGTTTCATCAAGATCAGTCAATGTATATAGAAGTTATAACACACTTCCTGTTTCCATTATTCGCCATAAATTCATTTCCTCGCCACGGCCAAACCGTTCGAGATATCAAAAATCCCCTGGCAATTTTTCATCCTCAATGTCTTGACTTCATGCACACCGAGTTTGGTGACGATCGGGTGAATTCCCTAGGAGGAGTATATCGAATTCCTGAACATGAGTTTCCAAACAACCCATAATAGCCGACTTCCTGTTGGGCTGGCGTAAAAAGTAAGAGTGCAAAGGATATATGAAACGATGAGATCTATATGTGTACCGATTTTCAGATTAATTCATGCAAGCGTGTTTGATATACGGACATGTTTTCAAATCCCGTTCCAGGGGGCGCTGTCGAGCCCCCCTGCCACGCCCGGGTACCATCTTCAACCCGGCCCTGATGGCCGCAGGTTCTGACCCGTGTGCAAAGTTTCAAGAGTTTTTGAGCACGTTAAGGCCCCCAAAAGTGCCCAAAAGGTAGTAAAATAATAATAAATATAGCTGCGAGCAGCGATTGCGGGCCCAAGCCGGTGGCACCGCCGCCCCGGTGCCTTTAGGGTTATTGTGCACGACGTGCAAAAACGTAACCCCGCTTTGACTGTTGAAAAGAAGTGTGCTGTAGAGCTCGCATCAGTGTGGCCTCTGCAAAAGTGCACATCCAGGGCATATATAAACCACAAAGTATGCGTGAGCAACCTTCTGAAACCTAAATTGAAAAATGAGACAGCCTACGGTCTCATGGATTTAACAGACACATGAAATAAGTACACAAGACCGAAAATTCATATGAAGTGTGCCATTTGGGGACAGGGCCTATGATCGTGAACCACAATAGCCACATATATGAAATCATTTAAATTTAGAATAATTTTTAGGTCAATATGTTTTGCAGCACTTAAATGTGTAAATCCAGAAGCCCAGTATTTATCTGGAGGTCTTTGTCCTTTGCCTGTCAACCTGGTTTGTCTCTGCCTTTTCTGTTCTGCCCTGTTTGCCATTGTTCTCCCTGCCTGTCTTGACCATTCTTAATAAAAAGCTGCAAATGGATTCCCCTGGCCTGACCCTGCCTCGATACAACACACATGCTGCATCTGCTCGCTATCTGCCGAACGGCTCTGGTAGTTCCGCTTCAGCACTGATGATGTTGTAGGAATAGTGCGCTCTGGTTGGTCTGGATTATTAGGAAATTTTTAGTTTATACAGAAATAAGTTATTTATAATTCATATATATAGATAGATAGATAGATAGATAGATAGATAGATAGATAGATAGATATACATATATAAAGACACAGAGAATATTACTTGCCTTACCTGTTTAGTAAAATGAAAAAAATAAAAATAAATAACTAGGGAAACCGAGATAACTATTCTGATTTGATGATACACTCAAAATATTACACAAGCAATTGTTTAAATTTAATGATATTCAGAACAGAACAAGAATTTTAAAAAACTATAAACAAGAAGTAACCGAAATAATGTAAAGCGAAAGTGAAAGTAAGTGGTGTTGGTCTCACGTAACTCTCTCATTAGAATCAAACTGTTTCAACATTTGTGATATATTTGGATGCTAAACTATTCTTTATTATAGGCTTTGTACTTCACTCACGTTCCAATATGTGTGTGTGTGTGTGTGTGTGTGTGTGTGTGTGTGTGTGTGTTTGGTGTGTATGTGTGGGTGAGGTGTGGGTGCGATTGAACTGTTACACAAAAACATACTCCGTCATTTTGTTCATCGAGGACGTAAATTCAAACTGCAAAGTGTTTACTTATATTTATGTACACTCACAATAAAACACAAAGTGCTTTTGTCAAACTATAAACTCAAACTGTAACCTACAACTGTCCCCCAACCAAAATCTCACCCACACAACCCAACACCCACACACCCAGTTTAAAAGCAAAAAATATTTATCCAACCTCGTTTAAAAACAGTCTGTGACTGCCATCTTTTGGACATTCATCATATTGCATTGGTTTTAATTTCTTGTCCTCAAACAGAGCACTAATCTGTTTATTTTTAAGTTACACATTCTACATTGATTAAAATAGAAAATCAAATGTGTTTTTTTAATGGTAGTATTATTTTATACAATAATTTATAAATCTGATGAGAATAAACGTAGTGTGCATACAATTTTTAAGGAAAACATTGATCTAATATAGCACATTAGAGAGAGAGAGACGGAGGCGCGGGCGTGATCGAACTGTGTGTGTGTGTGTGTGTGTGTGTGCGTGAAAGGGGCGCTATCGAACTGTGTGTGTGTGTGGGGGGGAGAGAATAAAATTACGGAAAACATATTGATCTAATATAGCACATTAGAGAGAGAGAGAAAGAGAGAGAGAGAGAGAGAGAGGCGCGGGCGCGATCGAACTGTGTGTGTGTGCGCGTGTGAGAGAGAGAGGCGCGGGCGCGATCAAACTGTGTGTGTGCGTGAGACAGAGAGAGAGGCGCGGGAGCGATCGAACTGTGTGTGTGTGTGTGTGTGTGTGTGTGTGTGTGTGTGTGTGAGAGAGAGAGAGAGAGAGAGAGAGAGAGAGAGGCGCGGGTGCGATCGAATTGTGTGTGTGCGTAATACAGGTAATAAATAAATAAAAGTGTGTATAAATACAATTTTGGACACAAGAGGGCAGTATGGCCCTATGAATGACTTTGTGTTTAAACTATCACCCGAAGAAACCCCCTCCCCCTCCCCCTCCTCACACAGACACACACACACACACACACAGAATGGCAGGGTGCATTCTCTCTGTAAGAGAGAGGGAGAGAAAATTCTCAGAATCCACATTCAAACTACAATATCTGACTTTCTGTTGGTCTGAGCTAATGACAATAAATTAGAAAGTTGTTCGGCTTGACGAGAACAATATACACGCAGAGTTTTGTAACTGTAGGTAAAATTAACTACGTAATAACACACTTTATGTGTCCTTTTTTAGTCATAAATTCATTTCCTCGCCACGGGCAAACCGTTCGAGATATCAAAAATCCGTTCGCAATTTAGCATCCTCAATGTCTTGACTTCACGCTGACCGAGTTTCGTGGTGTTTGGATTAATTCTCTAGGAGAAGTATATCAAAAATAAAAGCATGCATTTTCCAAACAACCCATAATAGCTGACTTCCTGTTGAGCTGTCGTAAAACTTAGAGCACGAAAGTTGTTCAGCCCGCTGAGATCTATAAGTGTACCGAGTTAAATATTATTACATGTAAGCATGTTTGATAAATGGACAAGTGTTCGAATCCCGTTCCAGGGGGCGCTGTCGAGCCCCCCTGCCACGCCCGGGTACCATCTTCGGCCCGGCCCTGATGGCCCCGGGTTTTGGCCTGTGTGCAAAGTTTCAAGAGTTTGAGCACGTTAAGGGCCCCAAAACCTTGAAAAACTAAAATAAAAGCATTCTCACTCAGCAGACAAACCCCCCTCCCCTCAAACACACGGAGAGACGTAGGGTCAGAGAGAGAGGAAGAGAAAATTCTCCAAAACATCCACATTCAAACCAAAATATCTGACTTCCTGTTGGTTTGAGCTAATAAGTGTAAATTAGAAAGTTGTCCAGCTCAATATGAACATTATACATACTGAGTTTTAAGATTGTAGATAAAAGTATAGACCTAAATCCCCCTCTTTTGTGAAAAGGTGGCGCTACTGAGCCCCGGCACCACGCCCGTTTCTGAAACTTTGCACATGTCTACTGGCTAATAAATGTGATGTGTCTGTCGAGTTTCATGCAATTTCAAGTATGCTAAGAGTCTCAAAAGCATCAAAAAAGAATCTTAAAGTTTGATGCGTTACCACGGCAACAGTATCTAAGATATCAATAATCCTTTCACAGGTCTAAATCTGCCGTGTGTTTACATTATACACAAAAAGTTTGAAGCAAATCGGGTAAAAATAAGAGGGTGATTTCAAAGCATTTTGAAAGTGACACTTCCTGCTGCCAGTTGGTGGCGCTATAACTTTGACTCACAATAGTCACATCCATGTGATCGGCCTCTTACAGCGAACACACTGCTGAAGTTTCATCAATATCAGTCAATATATGCAGAAGTTATAACACACTTCCTGTTTCCATTATTCGCCATAAATTCGTTTCCTCGCCACGGCCAAACCGTTCGAGATATCAAAAATCCCCTGGCAATTTTTCATCCTCAATGTCTTGACTTCATGCACACCGAGTTTGGTGACGATCGGGTGAATTCCCTAGGAGGAGTATATCGAATTCCTGAACATGAGTTTCCAAACAACCCATAATAGCCGACTTCCTGTTGGGCTGGCGTAAAAAGTAAGAGTGCAAAGGATATATGAAACGATGAGATCTATATGTGTACCGATTTTCAGATTAATTCATGCAAGCGTGTTTGATATACGGACATGTTTTCAAATCCCGTTCCAGGGGGCGCTGTCGAGCCCCCCTGCCACGCCCGGGTACCATCTTCAACCCGGCCCTGATGGCCGCGGGTTCTGACCCGTGTGCAAAGTTTCAAGAGTTTTTGAGCACGTTAAGGCCCTCAAAAGTGCCCAAAAGGTAGTAAAATAATAATAATAATAATAATAATAATAATAAATATAGCTGCGAGCAGCGATTGCGGGCCCAAGCCGGTGGCACCGCCACCCCGGGACTTTACCTAAAGGCAATGGGGTGGCTGTGCCGCTAGCTTTGGCCCTTCGTCGCTATGAAGTGTGCCAATTGGGACAGGGCCTATGATCGTGAACCACAATAGCCACATATATGAGATCATTTAAATTTAGAATAATTTTTAGCTCAATATGTTTAGCAGCACTTAAATGTGTAAATCCAGAAGTATTTATCTGGAGGTCTTTGTCCTTTGCCTGTCAACCTGGTTTGTCTCTGCCTTTTCTGTTCTGCCCTGTTTGCCATTGTTCACCCTGCCTGTCTTGACCATTCTTAATAAAAAGCTGCAAATGGATTCCCCTGGCCTGACCCTGCCTCGATACAACACATAGGCTGCATCTGCTCGCTATGTGCCGAACGGCTCTGGTAGTTCCGCTTCAGCACTGATGATGTTGTAGGTATAGTGCGCTCTGGTTGGTCTGGATTATTCGGGAATTTTTATTTTATACAGAAATAAGTTATTTATAATTCATATATATATATATATATATATATATATATATATATATATAGATAGATAGATAGATAGATAGATAGATAGATAGATATACATATATAAAGACACAGAGAATATTACTTGCCTTACCTGTTTAGTAAAATGAAAAAATAAAAATAAATAACTAGGGAAACCGAGATAATTATTCTGATTTGATGATACACTCAAAATATTACACAAGCAATCGTTTAAATGTAATGATATTCAGAACAGAACAAGAATTTTAAAAAACTATAAACAAGAAGTAACCGAAATAATGTAAAGCGAAAGTCAAAGTAAGTGGTGTTGGGCTCACGTAACTCTCTCATTAGAATCAAACTGTTTCAACATTTGTGATGTATTTGGATGCTAATTTTTTCTTTATTATAGGCTTTGTACTTCACTCACGTTCCAATATGTGTGTGAGTGTGTGTGTGTGTGTGTGTGTGTGTGTGTGTGTGTGTGTGTGGGGGTGAGGTGTGGGTGCGATTGAACTGTTACACATAAAAACATACTCCGTCATTTTGTTCATCGAGGACGTAAATTCAAACTGCAAAGTGTTTATTTATATGTATGGTCACTCACAATAAAACACAAAGTGCTTTTGTCAAACTATAAACTCAAACTGTAACCTACAACTGTCCCCCAACCAAAATCTCACCCACACACACCAACACCCACACACACAGTTTAAAAGCAAAAAATATTTATCCAACCTCGTTTAAAAACAGTCTGTGAGTGCCATCTTTTGGACATTCATCATATTGCATTGGTTTTAATTTCTTGTCCTCAAACAGAGCACTAATCTGTTTATTTTTAAGTTACACATTCTACATTGATTAAAATAGAAAATCAAATGTGTTTTTTTTAATGGTAGTATTATTTTATACAATAATTTATAAATGTGATGAGAATAAATGTAGTGTGCATAAAATTTTTAAGGAAAACATTGATCTAATATAGCACATTAAAGAGAGAGAGAGGGAGGAGCGGGCGCGATCGAACTGTGTGTGTGTGTGTGTGTGAGAGAGAGAGGCGCGGGCGCGATCAAACTGTGTGTGTGCGTGAGACAGAGAGAGAGGCGCGGGAGAGATCGAACTGTGTGTCTGTGTGTGTGTGTGAGAGAGAGAGAGAGAGAGAGAGAGAGAGAAAGAGAGAGAGAGAGAGAGGCGCGGGCGCGATCGAACTGTGTGTGTGTGCGCGTGTGAGAGAGAGAGGCGCGGGCGCGATCAAACTGTGTGTGTGCGTGAGACAGAGAGAGAGGCGCGGGAGAGATCGAACTGTGTGTCTGTGTGTGTGTGTGTGTGAGAGAGAGAGAGAGAGAGAGAGAGAGAGAGAGAGAGAGAGAGAGAGAGAGAGAGAGAGAGGCGCGGGTGCGATCGAACTGTGTGTGTGTGTGTGTGTAATACAGGTAATAAATGAATAAAAGTGCGTATAAATACAATTTTGGACACAAGAGGGCAGTATGGCCCCATGAATGACTTTGTGTTTAAACTATCACCCGAAGATATCCCCTCCCCCTCCCCCTCCTCACACAGACACACACACACACACACACACATACAGAATGGCAGGGTGCATTCTCTCTGTCAGAGAGAGGGAGAGAAATTTCTCAGAATCCACATTCAAACTACAATATCTGACTTTCTGTTTGTCTGAGCTAATGACAATAAATTAGAAAGTTGTTCGGCTTGACGAGAACAATATACACGCAGAGTTTTGTAACTGTAGATAAAATTAACTAAGTTATAACACACTTTATGTGTCCTTTTTTAGTCATAAATTTCTTTCCTCGCCACGGCCAAACCGTTTGAGATATCAAAAATCCGTTCGCAATTTAGCATCCTCAATGTCTTGACTTCACGCTAACCGAGTTTCGTGGTGTTTGGATTAATTCTCTAGGAGAAGTATATCAAAAATAAAAGCATGCATTTTCCAAACAACCCATAATAGCTGACTTCCTGTTGAGCTGTCGTAAAACTTAGAGCACGAAAGTTGTTCGGCCCGATGAGATCTATAAGTGTACCGAGTTTCATATTATTACAAGCAAGCATGTTTGATATATGGACAAGTGTTCGAATCCCGTTCCAGGGGGCGCTGTCGAGCCCCCCTGCCACGCCCGGGTACCATCTTCAGCCCGGCCCTGATGGCCGCGGGTTCTGACCCTTGTGCAAAGTTTCAAGAGTTTTCGAGCACGTTAAGGGCCCCAAAACCTTGAAAAACTAAAATAAAAGTATTCTCACTCAGCAGACAAACCCCCCTCCCCTCAAACACACCGAGAGACGTAGGGTCAGAGAGAGTGGAAGAGAAAATTCTCCAAAACATCCACATTCAAACCATAATATCTGACTTCCTGTTGGTCTGAGCTAATAAGTGTAAATGAGAAAGTTGCCCAGCTCGATATGAACATTATACATACTGAGTTTTAAGATTGTAGAAAAAAGTATAGACCTAACTCCCCCTCTTTTGTCAAAAGGTGGCGCTACTGAGCCCCGGCACCACGCCCGTTTCTGAAACTTTGCACATGTCTACTGGCTAATAAATGTGATGTGTCTATCGATTTTCATGCAATTTCAAGTATGCTAAGAGTCTCAAAAGCATCAAAAAAGAATCTTAAAGTTTGATGCGTTACCACGGCAACAGTATCTAAGATATCAATAATCCTTTCACAGGTCTAAATCTGCCGTGTGTTTACATTATACACATAAAGTTTGAAGCAAATCGGGTAAAAATAAGAGGGTGATTTCAAAGCATTTTGAAAGTGACACACTTCCTGCTGCCAGTTGGTGGCGCTATAACTTTGACTCACAATAGTCATATCCATGTGATCGGCCTCTTACAGCGAACACACTGCTGAAGTTTCATCAAGATCAGTCAATGTATGCAGAAGTTATAACACACTTCCTGTTTCCATTATTCGCTATAATTTCGTTTCCTCGCCACGGCCAAACCGTTCGAGATATCAAAAATCCCCTGGCAATTTTTCATCCTCAATGTCTAGACTTCATGCACACCGAGTTTGGTGACGATCGGGTGGATTCCCTAGGAGGAGTATATAAAATTCCTGAACATGAGTTTCCAAACAACCCATAATAGCCGACTTCCTGTTGGGCTGGCGTAAAAAGTAAGAGTGCAAAGGATATATGAAACGATGAGATCTATATGTGTACTGATTTTCAGATTAATTCATGCAAGCGTGTTTGATATACGGACATATTTTCAAATCCCGTTCCAGGGGGCGCTGTCGAGCCCCCCTGCCACGCCCGGGTACCATCTTCAACCCGGCCCTGATGGCCGCGGGTTCTGGCCCGTGTGCAAAGTTTCAAGAGTTTTCGAGCACGTTAAGGGCCCCAAAAGTGCCCAAAAGGTAGTAAAATAATAATAATAATAATAATAAATAATCCTAAGGAAAACAATAGGGCCTTCGCCTTTTCAAGGCTTGGGCCCTAAATATAGCTGCGAGCAGCGATTGCGGGCCCAAGCCGGTGGCACCGCCGCCCCGGTGCCTTTAGGGTTATTGTGCACGACGTGCAAAAACGTAACCCCGCTTTGACTGTTGAAAAGAAGTGTGCTGTAGAGCTTGAAAAATGAGACAGCCTACGGTCTCATGGATTTAACAGACATATGAAATAAGTACACAAGACCGAAAATTCATGTGAAGTGTGTCATTTGGGGACAGGGCCTATGATCGTGAACCACAATAGCCACATATATGAGATCATTTAAATTTAGAATAATTTTTAGGTCAATATGTTTTGCAGCACTTAAATGTGTAAATCCAGAAGCCCAGTATTTATCTGGAGGTCTTTGTCCTTTGCCTGTCAACCTGGTTTGTCTCTGCCTTTTCTTTTCTGCCCTGTTTGCCATTGTTCTCCCTGCCTGTCTTGACCATTCTTAATAAAAAGCTGCAAATGGATTCCCCTGGCCTGACCCTGCCTCGATACAACACCTATGCTGCATCTGCTCGCTATCTGCCGAACGGCTCTGGTAGTTCCGCTTCAGCACTGATGATGTTGTAGGAATAGTGCGCTCTGGTTGGTCTGGATTATTAGGAAATTTTTATTTTATACAGAAATAAGTTATTTATAATTCATATAGATAGATAGATAGATGGATGGATAGATAGATAGATAGATAGATAGATAGATAGATAGATAGATAGATAGATAGATAGATAGATAGATAGATAGATAGATAGATAGATAGATATACATATATAAAGACACAGAGAATATTACTTGCCTTACCTGTTTAGTAAAATGAAAAAATAAAAATAAATAACTAGGGAAACCGAGATAATTATTCTGATTTGATGATACACTCAAAATATTACACAAGCAATTATTTAAATGTAATGATATTCAGAACAGAACAAGAATTTTAAAAAACTATAAACAAGAAGTAACCGAAATAATGTAAAGCGAAAGTGAAAGTAAGTGGTGTTGGTCTCACGTAACTCTCTCATTAGAATCAAACTGTTTCAACATTTGTGATGTATTTGGATGCTAAACTATTCTTTATTATAGGCTTTGTACTTCACTCACGTTCCAATATATATGTGTGTGTGTGTGTGTGTGTGTGTGTGTGTGTGTTTGGTGTGTGTGTGTGGGTGAGGTGTGGGTGCGATTGAACTGTTACACAAAAACATACTCCGTCATTTTGTTCATCGAGGATGTAAATTCAAACTGCAAAGTGTTTACTTATATTTATGTACACTCACAATAAAACACAAAGTGCTTTTGTCAAACTATAAACTCAAACTGTGACCTACAACTGTCCCCCAACCAAAATCTCACCCACACACACCAACACCCACACACACAGTTTAAAAGCAAAAAATATTTATCCAACCTCGTTTAAAAATAGTCTGTGACTGCCATCTTTTGGACATTCATCATATTGCATTGGTTTTAATTTCTTGTCCTCAAACAGAGCACTAATCTGTTTATTTTTAAGTTACACATTCTACATTGATTAAAATAGAAAATCAAATGTGTTTTTTTTAACGGTAGTATTATTTTATACAATAATTTATAAATCTGATGAGAATAAATGTAGTGTGCATGAAATTTTTAAGGAAAACATTGATCTAATATAGCACATTAGAGAGAGAGAGACGGAGGCGCGGGCGCGATCGAACTTGTGTGTGTGTGTGCGTGTGTGTGTTAAAGGGGCGCGGAGAGAGAGAGAGAGAGAGAGAGAGAGAGAGAGAGAGAGAGAGAGAGAGAGAGAGAGAGAGAGAGAGAGAGAGGGGCGCGGGCGCGATCGAACTGTGTGTGTGCGTGTGTGTGTGCGTGTGTGTGTGTGAGAGAGAGAGGCGCGGGCGCGATCAAACTGTGTGTGTGCGTGAGACAGAGAGAGAGTGGGGTGAGAGAGCGATCTGTGTGTGTGTGTGTGTGTGTGTGTGTGTGTGTGTGTGTGTGTGTGTGTGTGAGAGAGAGAGAGACAGAGAGAGAGAGAGAGAGAGAGAGAGAGAGAGAGGGAGAGAGAGAGAGAGGCGCGGGTGCGATCGAACTGTGTGTGTGCGTAATACAGGTAATAAATGAATAAAAGTGCGTATAAATACAATTTTGGACACAAGAGGGCAGTATGGCCCTATGAATGACTTTGTGTTTAAACTATCACCCGAAGATACCCCCTCCCCCTCCTCACACAGACACACACACACACATACACACACACACATACAGAATGGCAGGGTGCATTCTCTCTGTCAGAGAGAGGGAGAGAAAATTCTCAGAATCCACATTCAAACTACAATATCTGACTTTCTGTTGGTCTGAGCTAATGACAATAAAATAGAAAGTTGTTCGGCTTGACGAGAACAATATACACGCAGAGTTTTGTAACTGTAGGTAAAATTAACTAAGTCATAACACACTTTATGTGTCCTTTTTTAGTCATAAATTCATTTCCTCGCCACGGCCAAACCGTTTGAGATATCAAAAATCCGTTCGCAATTTAGCATCCTCAATGTCTTGACTTCACGCTGACCGAGTTTTGTGGTGTTTGGATTAATTCTCTAGGAGAAGTATATCAAAAATAAAAGCATGCATTTTCCAAACAACCCATAATAGCTGACTTCCTGTTGAGCTGCCGTAAAACTTAGAGCACGAAAGTTGTTCGGCCCGATGAGATCTATAGGTGTACCGAGTTTCATATTATTACATGCAAGCATGTTTGATATATGGAAAAGTGTTCGAATCCCGTTCCAGGGGGCGCTGTCGAGCCCCCCTGCCACGCCCGGGTACCATCTTCAGCCCGGCCCTGATGGCCGCGGGTTCTGACCTGTGTGCAAAGTTTCAAGAGTTTTCGAGCACGTTAAGGGCCCCAAAACCTTGAAAAACTAAAATAAAAGCATTCTCACTCAGCAGACAAACCCCCCTCCCCTCAAACACACAGAGAGACGTAGGGTGAGAGAGAGAGGAAGAGAAAATTCTCCAAAACATCCACATTCAAACCAAAATATCTTACTTCCTGTTGGTCTGAGCTAATAAGTGTAAATTAGAAAGTTGTCCAGCTCGATATGAACATTATACATACTGAGTTTTAAGATTGTAGATAAAAGTATAGACCTAACTCCCCCTCTTTTGTCAAAAGGTGGCGCTACTGAGCCCCGGCACCACGCCCGTTTCTGAAACTTTGCACATGTCTACTGGCTAATAAATGTGATGCGTCTATCGAGTTTCATGCAATTTCAAGTATGCTAAGGGTCTCAAAACCATAAAAAAAGAATCTTAAAGTTTGATGCGTTACCACGGCAACAGTATCTAAGATATCAATGATCTTTTCACAGGTCTAAATCTGCCGTGTGTTTACATTATACACATAAAGTTTGAAGCAAATCGGGTAAAAACAAGAGGGTGATTTCAAAGCATTTTGAAAGTGACACACTTCCTGCTGCCAGTTGGTGGCGCTATAACTTTGACTCACAATAGTCACATCCATGTGATCGGCCTCTTACAGCGAACACACTGCTGAAGTTTCATCAAGATCAGTCAATGTATGCAGAAGTTATAACACACTTCCTGTTTCCATTATTCGCCATAATTTCGTTTCCTCGCCACGGCCAAACAGTTTGAGATATCAAAAATCCCCTGGCAATTTTTCATCCTCAATGTCTTGACTTCATGCACACCGAGTTTGGTGACGATCGGGTGAATTCCCTAGGAGGAGTATATCAAATTCCTGAACATTAGTTTCCAAACGACCCATAATAGCCGACTTCCTGTTGGGCTGGCGTAAAAAGTAAGAGTGCGAATGATATATGAAACGATGAGATCTATATGTGTACCGATTTTCAGATTAATTCATGCAAGCGTGTTTGATATACGGACATGTTTTCAAATCCCGTTCCAGGGGGCGCTGTCGAGCCCCCCTGCCACGCCCGGGTACCATCTTCAGCCCGGCCCTGATGGCCGCGGGTTCTGACCCGTGTGCAAAGTTTCAAGAGTTTTCGAGCACGTTAAGGGCCCCAAAAGTGCCCAAAAGGTAGTAAAATAATAATAATAATAATAAATATAGCTGCGAGCAGCGATTGCGGGCCCAAGCCGGTGGCACCGCCGCCCCGGTGCGTTTAGGGTTATTGTGCACGACGTGCAAAAACTTAACCCCGTTTTGACTGTTGAAAAGAAGTGCGATGTAGAGCTTGCATCAGTGTGGCCTCTGCAAAAGTGCACATCGAGGGCACATATCAACCACAAAGTATGCGTGAGCAACCTTCTGAAACCTAAAATGAAAAATGAGACAGCCTATGGTCTCATTGATTTAACAGACACATGAAATAAGTACACAAGACCGAAAATTCATATGAAGTGTGCCATTTGGGGACAGGGCCTATGATCGTGAACCACAATAGCCACATATATGAGATCATTTAAATTTAGAATAATTTTTAGGTCAATATGTTTTGCAGCACTTAAATGTGTATATCCAGAAGCCCAGTATTTATCTGGAGGTCTTTGTCCTTTGCCTGTCAACCTGGTTTGTCTCTGCCTTTTCTGTTCTGCCCTGTTTGCCATTGTTCTCCCTGCCTGTCTTGACCATTCTTAATAAAAAGCTGCAAATGGATTCCCCTGGCCTGACCCTGCCTCGATACAACACACATGTTGCATCTGCTCGCTATCTGCCGAACGGCTCTGGTAGTTCCGCTTCAGCACTGATGATGTTGTAGGAATAGTGCGCTCTGGTTGGTCTGGATTATTAGGAAATTTTCATTTTATACAGAAATAAGTTATTTATAATTCATATATATAGATAGATAGATAGATATACATATATAAAGACACAGAGAATATTACTTGACTTACCTGTTTCGTAAAATGAAAAAAAAAAAAAAAATAACTAGGGAAACCGAGATAATTATTCTGATTTGATGATACACTCGAAATATTACACAAGCAATTGTTTAAATTTAATAATATTCAGAACAGAACAAGAATTTTAAAAAACTATAAACAAGAAGTAACCGAAATAATGTAAAGCGAAAGTGAAAGTAAGTGGTGTTGGGCTCACGTTACTCTCTCATTAGAATCAAACTGTTTCAACATTTGTGATGTATTTGGATGCTAATTTTTTCTTTATTGTAGGCTTTGTACTTCACTCACGTTCCAATATGTGTGTGAGTGTGTGTGTGTGTATGTGTGTGTGTGTGTGTGTGTGTTTGGTGTGTGTGTGTGGTTGAGGTGTGGGTGCGATTGAACTGTTACACATAAAAACATACTCCGTCATTTTGTTCATCGAGGACGTAAATTCAAACTGCAAAGTGTTTATTTATAGGTATGTACACTCACAATAAAACACAAAGTGCTTTTGTCAAACTATAAACTCAAACTGTAACCTACAACTGTCCCCCAACCAAAATCTCACCCACACACACCAACACACACAGTTTAAAAGCAAAAAATATTTATCCAACCTCGTTTAAAAACAGTCTATGAGTGCCATCTTTTGGACATTCATCATATTGCATTGGTTTTAATTTCTTGTCCTCAAACAGAGCACTGATCTGTTTATTTTTAAGTTACACATTCTACATTGATTAAAATAGAAAATCAAATGTGTTTTTTTTAATGGTAGTATTATTTTATACAATAATTTATAAATGTGATGAGAATAAATGTAGTGTGCATAAAATTTTTAAGGAAAACATTGATCTAATATAGCACATTAAAGAGAGAGAGACGGAGGAGCGGGCGCGATCGAACTGTGTGTGTGTGTGTGTGTGTGTGCGTGTGTGTGTGTGTGAAAGGGGCGCGATCGAATTGTGTGTGTGTGTGGGAGAGAGAATAAAATTTTTAAGGAAAACATTGATCTAATATAGCACATTATTGATCTAATATAGCACATTAGAGAGAGAGAGAGAGAGAGAGAGAGAGAGAGAGAGAGAGAGAGAGAGAGAGAGAGAGAGAGAGGCGCGGGCGCGATCGAACTGTGTGTGTGTGTGTGCGTTTGTGTGTGAGAGAGAGGCGCGGGCGCGATCGAACTGTGTGTGTGCGTGAGACAGAGAGAGAGGCGCGGGAGCGATCGAACTGTGTGTGTGTCTGTGTGTGTGTGTGTGTGTGTGAGAGAGAGAGAGAGAGAGAGAGAGAGAGAGAGAGAGAGAGAGAGAGAGAGAGAGAGAGAGAGAGAGAGAGAGAGAGAGGGAGAGAGAGAGAGAGAGAGAGAGAGAGAGAGAGAGAGAGAGAGAGAGAGAGAGAGAGAGGCGCGGGTGCGATCGAACTGTGTGTGTGTGTGTGTAATACAGGTAATAAATGAATAAAAGTGCCTATAAATACAATTTTGGACACAAGAGGGCAGTATGGCCCCATGAATGACTTTGTGTTTAAACTATCACCCGAGGATACCCCCTCCCCCTCCCCCTCCTCACACAGACACAAACACACACACACACATACAGAATGGCAGGGTGCATTCTCTCTGTCAGAGAGAGGGAGAGAAAATTCTCAGAATCCACATTCAAACTACAATATCTGACTTTCTGTTTGTCTGAGCTAATGACAATAAATTAGAAAGTTGTTCGGCTTGACGAGAACAATATACACGCAGAGTTTTGTAACTGTAGGTAAAATTAACTAAGTTATAACACACTTTATGTGTCCTTTTTTAGTCATAAATTCATTTCACTTTATGTGTCCTTTTTTAGTCATAAATTCATTTCCTCGCCACGGCCAAACCGTTTGAGATATCAAAAATCCGTTCGCAATTTAGCATCCTCATTGTCTTGGCTTCACGCTGACCGAGTTTCGTGGTGTTTGGATTAATTCTCTAGGAGAAGTATATCAAAAATAAAAGCATGCATTTTCCAAACAACCCATAATAGCTGACTTCCTGTTGAGCTGTCATAAAACTTAGAGCACGAAAGTTGTTCGGCCCGAAGAGATCTATAAGTGTACTGAGTTTCATATTATTACATGCAAGCATGTTTGATATATGGACAAGTGTTCGAATCCCGTTCCAGGGGGCGCTGTCGAGCCCCCCTGCCACGCCCGGGTACCATCTTCAGCCCGGCCCTGATGGCCGCGGGTTCTGACCCGTGTGCAAAGTTTCAAGAGTTTTCGAGCACGTTAAGGGCCCCAAAACCTTGAAAAACTAAAATAAAAGCATTCTCACTCAGCAGACAAACCCCCCTCCCCTCAAACACACAGAGAGACGTAGGGTCAGAGAGAGAGGAAGAGAAAATTCTCCAAAACATCCACATTCAAACCAAAATATCTGACTTCCTGTTGGTCTGAGCTAATAAGTGTAAATTAGAAAGTTGTCCAGCTCGATATGAACATTATACATGCTGAGTTTTAAGATTGTAGATAAAAGTATAGACCTAAATCCCCCTCTTTTGTCAAAAGGTGGCGCTACTGAGCCCCGGCACCACGCCCGTTTCTGAAACTTTGCACATGTCTACTGGCTAATAAATGTGATGTGTCTGTCGAGTTTCATGTAATTTCAAGTATGCTAAGGGTCTCAAAAGCATAAAAAAAGAATCTTAAAGTTTGATGCGTTACCACGGCAACAGTATCTAAGATTTCAATAATCCTTTCACAGGTCTAAATCTGCCGTGTGTTTACATTACACACATAAAGTTTGAAGCAAATCGGGTAAAAATCAGAGGGTGATTTCAAAGCATTTTGAAAGTGACACACTTCCTGCTGCCAGTTGGTGGCGCTATAACTTTGACTCACAATAGTCACATCCATGTGATCGGCCTCTTACAGCGAACACGCTGCTGAAGTTTCATCAAGATCAGTCAATGTATGCAGAAGTTATAACACACTTCCTGTTTCCATTATTCGCCATAAATTCGTTTCCTCGCCGCGGCCAAACCGTTCGAGATATCAAAAATCCCCTGGCAATTTTTCATCCTCAATGTCTTGACTTCATGCACACCGAGTTTGGTGACGATCGGGTGAATTCCCTAGGAGGAGTATATCAAATTCCTGAACATGAGTTTCCAAACAACCCATAATAGCCGACTTCCTGTTGGGCTGGCGTAAAAAGTAAGAGTGCAAAGGATATATGAAACGATGAGATCTATATGTGTACCGATTTTCAGATTAATTCATGCAAGCGTGTTTGATATACGGACATGTTTTCAAATCCCGTTCCAGGGGGCGCTGTCGAGCCCCCCTGCCACGCCCGGGTACCATCTTCAGCCCGGCCCTGATGGCCGCGGGTTCTGACCCGTGTGCAAAGTTTCAAGAGTTTTCGAGCACGTTAAGGGCCCCAAAAGTGCCCAAAAAGTAGTAAAATAATAATAATAATAATAATAATAATAATAATAATAAATAATCCTAAGGAAAACAATAGGGCCTTCGCCTTTTCAAGGCTTGGGCCCTAATAATAATAATAATAAATAATCCTAAGGAAAACAATAGGGCCTTCGCCTTTTCAAGGCTTGGGCCCTAATAATAATAATAATAATAATAATAATAATAATAATAATAATAATAAATAATCCTAAGGAAAACAATAGGGCCTTCGCCTTTTCAAGGCTTGGGCCCTAATAATCCTAAGGAAAACAATAGGGCCTTCGCCTTTTCAAGGCTTGGGCCCTAATAATCCTAAGGAAAACAATAGGGCCTTCGCCTTTTCAAGGCTTGGGCCCTAATAATAAAAAATAATCCTAAGGAAAACAATAGGGCCTTCGCCTTTTCAAGGCTTGGGCCCTAATAAATAATCCTAAGGAAAACAATAGGGCCTTCGCCTTTTCAAGGCTTGGGCCCTAATAATAATAATAATAATAATAATAATAATAATAAATAAACCTAAGGAAAACAATAGGGCCTTCGCCTTTTCAAGGCTTGGGCCCTAATAATCCTAAGGAAAACAATAGGGCCTTCGCCTTTTCAAGGCTTGGGCCCTAATAAAGAAGAATAATAAATAATCCTAAGGAAAACAATAGGGCCTTCGCCTTTTCAAGGCTTGGGCCCTAATAAATAATCCTAAGGAAAACAATAGGGCCTTCGCCTTGAAAAGGCTTGGGCCCTAATAAATAATCCTAAGGAAAACAATAGGGCCTTCGCCTTGAAAAGGCTTGGGCCCTAATAAAGAAGAAGAATAAATAATCCTAACGAAAACAATAGGGCCTTCGCCTTTTCAAGGCTTGGGCCCTAATAAATAATCCCAAGGAAAACAATAGGGCCTTCGCCTTTTCAAGACTTGGACCCTAATAATAATAATAAATAATCCTAAGGAAAACAATAGGGCCTTCGCCTTTTCCAGGCTTGGGCCCTAATAATCCTAAGGAAAACAATAGGGCCTTCGCCTTTTCAAGGCTTGGGCCCTAATAATCCTAAGGAAAACAATAGGGCCTTCGCCTTTTCAAGGCTTGGGCCCTAATAATCCTAAGGAAAACAATAGGGCCTTCGCCTTTTCAAGGCTTGGGCCCTAATAATCCTAAGGAAAACAATAGGGCCTTTGCCTTTTCAAGGCTTGGGCCCTAATAATCCTAAGGAAAACAATAGGGCCTTCGCCTTTTCAAGGCTTGGGCCCTAATAATAATAATAATAATAATAATAATAATAATAATAATAATAAATAATCCTAAGGAAAACAATAGGGCCTTCGCCTTTTCAAGGCTTGGGCCCTAATAATCCTAAGGAAAACAATAGGGCCTTCGCCTTTTCAAGGCTTGGGCCCTAATAATAATAATAATAATAAATAATCCTAAGGAAAACAATAGGGCCTTCGCCTTTTCAAGGCTTGGGCCCTAATAATCCTAAGGAAAACAATAGGGCCTTCGCCTTTTCAAGGCTTGGGCCCTAATAAAGAAGAATAAGAAATAATCCTCAGGAAAACAATAGGGCCTTCGCCTTTTCAAGGCTTGGGCCCTAATAATAATAAATAATCCTAAGGAAAACAATAGGGCCTTCGCCTTTTCAAGGCTTGGGCCCTAATAATAATAAACAGAGCAATTCCAAGAGGATTGAATGATGATCTGAAAACTCTACTGGTAAAATTGAGCACTCAATGACCCGATTACTAAAACATTTATATATACATTTATATATATATATATATATATATATATATATATATATATATATATATATATATATACATAAATGCGGTCCAACCGGGCAGCACTCACTCTATTATCAGATACCTTTACCCAAGTATATTGTCTGCCAGTATTATGTTTGATCCTCCACAGTATCTGATTGTAACCCAGAAGGACCAGCGATTTCATTGTCGACAAACTTTTTCTGGTTTGGTTCGCTCCTCCTTGCTCCTTATATGGCCACGCAATCCGCATATGCCCTATGTCACCACAATCAAAACATCGCGAGTTACCAGTAGTTGCATAAACCATAAATGATCTTCCTTCATACTTTACATGGAAATAAACATCCAATGTATTTTCTGGAGAGTCCAAAAACATATACAATTGTCTTCTAAAAGACAGAACATGTTTTAAAGATGTCTAAAACCTAAAGAGATCGTTCTGAACTCGCTAACAAACTTAACGAATCTCTATAATTCACGTTCCAACGCCTCATTAGAAATGAAAGGCGGAATGTTTGAAATAATGATTTTGCTGGAAGGTGCATAAAGCGAAGTAACCTGCACAAAATGATCACGTATGACAATACCATTTTCAATCAACCTGCTGGCAGTGTTGTTCTCTTTTACAAATACAACAACTGCTTAGTTAATTCGGGAGGCAAACATAATACTTTCAAACCCTACCTCATCTCCCACTGCCACGAGAACGTCCTCCACCATAACACCGTCATCAGGTGCACACGCACACCATACTGCAAAGATAGAGATCCTATTGCGCAACTTAGTTGCACTCAAAGACGAAACGCTTACTAACAAAAAATAAAATAAAATTGTCAGAGCATGCAAAAGAGAGAAAAAAAGAAAAAAAAAGCTCAGTTCTCACTCAACCCCACTCTCACTCCAAAACTCCCAGCATGCAGAGAGAGTGAGAGAGAGAGAGAGAGTGTGTGAGAGAGAGAGAGTGAGAGTGAGAGAGAGAGAGAAAGAGAGAGAGAGAGTGTGAGACTTTGACTTTTAACATCTCTTTAATTACAACTCATTTATCCCTAAAAGATACATACACCTTTAACACATTACTTCATAAAATACATAATCCTTTAAAATTTCTTTAAAAAATAGTAAAAATCAGCTTATAACAATACATTACATCCTCCCTCTTCATTGGGTTTACATAGAATATTTCCAACACCCCATTAAAAGAAAAAAGATTCAGTATCCTTCACCAATTCATAATACTTATACTCCATAATCAGTCTACTTTTAACCAGTCCTCTGAACATATCCAAAGGATCAGCATCACTATTCAACTGCAATTTTCTCTTTCTGGTCAGCCAAATTGCCATTTTGGCCTTACCAAATAAGACATTAATCAGCACAATTTTACTTTTGTTCGAGGTGCTATATTTGGGTCCAAAAATAAACAAACTATTTGTAAAAATAAAATCGAAATTATGGCTCAAAACTTTGAACACACCAAGGATTCCCAATAGCCTGGAACAGCCAATAAACATGTGAAAAACTGTTTCTGTTAAACCACAAAACAGACACTCTTCTCCTTGCGAAGCATTTAGATGCACTTTATAACAGTTTGTTGCCAAAATCCAATGAGAAATCCTCCATTGTAAATCTCCACTTCTTTTCTCAATTGGCTTCTTATACAATGTCCTCCAACTTCCTTTTGGAGAAGCCACTGTTTCAACAAAATTAGTCCACTTGGTCTCTGGAAGATCTTGCAGTGCTCTTAAATTTAAAACTTTTACACAAACCAGATAAAATGACTTCTTAGATATCATCTCAAAGAGACCGATTTCAGGTGTTGTAAAAGAAAGTAATCTTCCATCACCCTCCTGCCAATCTCCTACATTTATACCCACCTTTATGCTGGGAAATACATTCTCCACCCTTTCTTCTAGCAAAGGTATTCCCATAAAAAACTCCTGTATCTCAGTTAAATATTTTTCAACAGTCCAAACAGAATGAATACCAATTTTCAAGGCTAATTTTTCTGCAGAAATCCATTTGTCCCTAAACCGAAGATGACACATTTTACATATTCCTGCTTTAACCAAGCTTGCACATATTCCTTTGGATTGTAACATCACATTGGAAAAAAGAGGATTAAAAATCAAAGGTTCTTCAAGCACCCATTCATAGGTTACCACAGACAGCTCTCTTTTAACCATAAATATTTGCCACGCATTTAAGACTGATGCATAAAAAGAAGTGAGTCCATTAAAATCCACTTCTTTCAAATTCATTAAAAACAGATGTCTATCAAAGTTCATTCGCCCGACTCCTTTTAGTAAAATAACAGCTATTTTTATCCAATTCTGAGGCTGACTATATAGGAGTCTTTGTGCAATCTGTAGTCTAAACGCCGCAACCTTGGACTTAATGTCCATCAGGCCTTGGCCTCCCTCACTCAGCGGCAGATACAGCACTGATTCTCTTAGCCAGTGTTGTCCGTTCCAGAAGAAATTTACTAGCATTCTTTGGATTTCCCTTATGAGTTCATCTGGTGGGTTTAGCACAATCAATTTATGCCATAAAGTGGAGGCAGCAAGATTATTCGCAACCAACACTCTTCCTCCATAAGATAGTTGAGGTAATATCCAATTCCATTTTGATAGTCTATTACAAATTTTATCTTTAACTCCTTCCCAGTTTTTTCTTTGATACATCTCTGAACCTAAAAAGATTCCTAAGAAATTAAAACCCTCCTTTTCCCATTTTACATTCCCAGGGTTAACGGGTTTTGGAGAAACATTATCATTGTGTTTTTCTTTATCATTGCACCAAAATGCTTCAGTTTTGCTCCAGTTCATTCTTGCAGATGATGCTTTCTCATATAAAGAGATACTGTAAATAACAACATCAACATCTTTTTGATCTTTCACAAAAACAGTAATATCATCTGCATATGCTGTTAACTTAAAACCATTGCATTTTCCATCAATATTTAACCCAGACAATTCTTTTCTTAATAAGCATTGGAGTGGTTCTACTGCTAAGGCGTATAACTGACCAGACAATGGGCATCCTTGCCTTATACCTTTAAGCATACTTATTGGTTTAGGTTTACTGAACCCACCACCTATTTTTAAAATACAAGAGGCATTCATATATAGGATTTTGATCCAAGAAATAAAACCGTCTCCAAACCCAAAAGCTCTCATTGTATGATATAGAAACCCATGATAGACTCTGTCGGATGCTTTTTCCTGATCCAGGAACAGAAAACCAACATTCACTTCATCCAATTTAGAATAGTCTAAGATATCTCTTATCATAAAAATGTTATCATAAATTGATCTTTCTGGAATGCAGTAAGATTGATCTTGATGTATTACATCTCCTAATACAGTTTTCAGCCTATTTGCCAACACTTTAGCTATTAGCTTATAGTCAGTTGTTAAAATTGACACAGGCCTCCAGTTTTTAAGATCGCTCTAGTCACCTTTCTTGGGTAATAGTGTCAATACTGTCCTTTGGCAACTTATGGGAAGGAGTTTTTCTTTAAAACACTCATGGATCACCTCATAAAAGTCTTTTCCAATACAGTTCCACATAGCTTTAAAAAAGTCCACTGATAGTCCATCAATTCCAGGTGCTCTACCAGGCTTCATCTGCTTCACGGCCTTGGTTAACTCTTCAAACGATACAGAACAGTCCAGATTCTCACTTTGTGTTTCAGTGAGAGACGGCAACTGCTGCAGTATCTGTGACATACATCCAGTCTCTGTTTCTTCTTTTCTATACAAGTTTGAGTAAAAATCCCCCGCAATCTTTCTCATTTCTCTTGCATCGCAAGTCTTTTGCCCATCAGGTTTTGTCAAACAATACATTTCATTTTTTTGCTCTGATATTTTTTCCAAATTAAAAAAATAAGTAGTAGGAGCATCTATCTCATGTACAGACATAAAACGAGATCTAATCAGGGCACCTTTTGCCAGCACTTGCAACAATTCTTCTAGATCTCGTTTCTTTTCACCCAACATACCAGCCGAGGCTGAAATAAAGTTCTGATTCATACCAGATGTGATATATAAAATATCTTGATCTATTTCAGATATTTTCTGTTTTATATTTCTTGCTGAACACCAGGTATACTGTTGACAAAAAGTTTTTATTTGCGTCTTCCCTATGTCCCACCATTGTATCAAATAATCAAATTCCTTTTTCTTAGACACCCACTCATTCCAAAACAATTCAAATTTCTCAAACTCTTTTTCTTTCAACAATGCACCATTAAATTTCCAATATGGACTTTTAAATCTAGCTTGTGTCAAAACAATGTTAACTGTAATAAAATTGTGATCTGATAGACAACATGGAAAAATATTGCACCCCATTATTCTATTATTTTCAGCACATTTGACATAAAACCTGTCTAATCTCGCTACACTCATCCTTCCCTGCGAAACTTTTGTCCAAGTGTACTGCTTCATCTCTTTATTCCTGACTCTCCATACATTTACCAACCATTCCATTTTGAGCTATAATACTCTTTAAAACAGCAGCTGACACAGGATGTGGTTCTTCATTATTCCTATCTAAAAGAAAATTAAGGGAACAATTCCAACCCCCCCCCCAATGATTAGCATACCATCTAAAATATAATTCTTTAAAAACTCTCCTAATTTTCTAAACATGATAATTCTGTCTGACCCTTTATTTGGATCATAAATATTATAAAAACAAATATCTGATTTTCAACTTTAGCTTTCACCGTCAAAATACGTCCTCTCTCTATTTCTATTTCTGATAAAATACTGACATTAAGATGAGTTGAGAATAAAATAGCTACACCTGCACTCACATTCGTGCCATGGCTTAAACAAAGCTTTCCTTCCCACCACAAATGTAACTCAGAATCATTCTTTATATCACTATGCGTTTCTTGTAAAAAAGTGATTTCTGAATCTTTAAGCCTAAGAAACTCAGACAGTAAAACTCTTTTTCCTCCATCCCTCAACCCGTTCACATTTAATGATCCTAGTCTAAGAATCTGCATGGCAGGAGAGAGGGGAAAAGAACACCAAATGACAGAAAAATAACCCAAGGAAAAAGATAGTTCCCACACCCATGTGTTCTATTTTTTCCATTTTACGGTATCTCTTTGAGTTTTACATACATTTGTCAGAAATTTTTTCAGCCGAAATCGTTTCTGCTTTGAAATGACCTCGTAGCCCACCGTCCTCTGAGCTATCGCCACTGATTTTATAAACTTATTAACATCGGGAAAAAAAATTTGAAACATCAACCTTCTTCCCTTTAGTTAAATCCATAAAATCATTTAACTCTTTGACTGAATAAATATCCTCCATTGACTGACTACAATCTATCTCCAAATACTCCGAACAGTTGTCACAGTTTTCCCCTTCTTCATCACTGTTTCCACTCTCCATAAGTCTGTTATTCTGTATCCCGCTAACACTCGCAACTCCATCATCATGAACAACTTCCTTATCCTTAAACTCAGCTTCTTCATCCATCAAAACAATCGGGCCAATAGCATTATCACCAGCTCGCATAGATGAAATAAACTCACTCACCTCAGCAGTCTTTGACTTTGGATCTACAGCACTCCTCTCAGGTGGAGAACTCATCTGAGGAGTAACTCTGGGTTCCCCTACCGATACTGCAGCCTCAGACTCCTTATCCCCGTTTATCTTTTTTTTTTTTCCCGGAATAACTACCTCCTTCACAACTTTAGGCCGCTTTTCTTTGTTTTGATTTTCGTTTTTATCGCTTTGACTCGATTGCTTGTCATTATTCTTTTCGTTCTTTTCGTTTTCTGATTGTTTCTTATGCGGGCACGTGAGATTCTTATGTCCTAAATCCCCACATTCAAAACAACGCAAGCTATCCGTCGTTGCAAAAATCATATAGGAACTATCCCCTTGCTGAATACGAAACGAAAATATCCAACTCCCTAGATTGCGCATTCAAAAACATAAATACTTGCCTTCGAAAAGACAGCACGTGTTTTAATGCTGCGTTTTTACAACCGAGTGGCAACATTTTAATGGATCCAGCAAACTTTCCGAATCAACTAATTTCTTTTAGAATTTGCTCATTGGAGATAAACAGCGGCGCGTTTGAAATAGTAACCCTAGTAGCAGGTGCGCGCAAAGGCATTACTTGCACCAGGGAATCAGCAATCACAATTCCATTTTCAACCAGACTGTTTACGAACTTTTCATCTTTTAAAAACACCACCACCGCCTTGTTCATTCTGGAGGCTGACGCTATATTTTCGTGCCCCACAATTTCACCCATTGCTAATAGTACATCCTCTACAGTAAACGCCTGATCGGAGAAAACTTTACACCCGTTCTTGATGGAGAACCCTGGCGTCCCCTCACCTGAGAGAGACGCCATGGCCTCTAACTAATTATATCACGCCAAAACAAGAATATTTTTACTAACACTAAAAAATTTGAAAAAAAATAAGCCAACAAAAAAAAAAACAGAAAAAATAAATACAGAAAAATAATTCAAACTTGAAACCAAATTCAAACGTGCCGCTCTCAAACCCCACCCTACACTTCCACTCCCAGCATGCAACCCACACGCAGAGAGAGAGAGAGAAAGAGAGAGAGAGAGAGTGTGAGAGAGTGTGAGAGAGAGAGAGAGTGTGAGAGAGTGTGAGAGAGAGAGAGAGAGAGAGAGAGAGAGAGAGAGAGAGAGAGTCTTACATACCACGCAAAATCAATGCGCTACATGTAACCAATATTCTTGTTTGTATTTTCCAGTCAAAATAACTGAGTTCATCAGGAATTATTCAGCTTTTAAGAACAAGCAGAAGATATGCCGGTTTCTCCAGTAGTGGGCGGAACTAATGCGCAAACTGCAATCTTATTGGGTTGCACTCATCCCTGTTTTAATTTCAACAAATCAGAGCGAACGAGTGCTGACAATAAGACTGAGACGGTATGGATTTTTTCTTACCGCGGTTAAAAAGCAAGAAATTCCCGCGGTATTGCAGTAAACCGCTATTAGCACCATCCCGCGCGCACAATACATCCCGCGTGCACACAAGCGCACACAGGGTGCAATTGCAGAGGGGGATGCATGGGATTTCCCCATTTCTGGTCAATGTATCCCTGCCTCTGCTTAATTATTTTTATCCCTGGTGGGGATAGTGCTCAAAGTGATCAGTGCTGCTATAGTGGCGAGACGGATCACAAAACTTGGGGGGGGGGTACATAGTATACAATAGTACTTACTGTTTCATTTGTCATTTAATGAGATCTAATATATGTTGTTAGTAGCGAGAATTTTTTACTTGAATAAATACATATATATATATAAACCCAATATACTTTAATGGTTCAGTGGCAGAACTTTTGCCAAGCGTGTCAGAGGTTCTGGGTTCTAATCCGCACTAAGTAGTGTAGTTTTTTCCACCCTCATCAAAACCGATTTTGATTTGTTTTGTGATTTCACCGTTACGAATAGAGAGTCTCTGTGGCGAGGGGGGCGTGGTTCCGCGAAGTCTGTAGCGGGAGAGAAGTCAGCGAGCCGCGCGGTGAGTAAGTGGGTCAAGTGCAGATAACGAACACCTGTGTCTGATTGCAGTAATTGGCGTGGAGACTGCATATAAGCTGCCGGCGGTGAGAGAGAAGCTGAGAGAGACCTGGGACTCGCACTACATTTGTCGACGTGTAAAGCTGTAACCCGAGACTGAGTGGTTGAGTTTATCGCCTGTTTCCTGCTTGCCGTGAGAGCGACACGGCGGCCGCGCACGAGCGCACCCTTTCCATTTCCTCTTTATTTTTGAGTGTAAAATAAAGTGCGAGTCCCAAATTTCGCCGACCCTGTCTTCTTCTTCCTCCAACTACACTGAACACACTACACTGGTGCCGAAACCCGGGAAGAAGAAGACTGCCGCCGCCATGCAGACCCCGCCGGGAACGCCATTTGCAGAGCTCATTCAAACGCTCGCGGGTCTTCACCGGGAGCAACACCACGCCCTGCTGGCCGTAAAAGAGGAGCAGGATCAACGGTTCCAGATGCTCCTCCAAGGCCAGCAAGAAGACCGCGAGCTGTTCCGGAGCTGGCTCGACCGGGAGGTTCGGGCCGTCCCCGCTCCAGCTACGGCCTCGGCCCCGCCCCTGCCTCTCAGCAAGATGGGACCCCAGGACGATCCGGAGGCGTTCCTGGACCTCTTTGAGAGGTCGGCCGAGGCCCGGGGATGGCCCCAAGCGGACTGGCCCCTGCGACTCATCCCACTCTTGTCGGGCGAGTCCCAGATCGCCGCCAACCAGCTGCCAGTTCAGAACCTCCTGGTCTACGAAGATCTGAGGCGCGCCATTCTCCAGCGGGTCGGCCGGTCCCCCGAACAACATCGCCAGCGGTTCCGGTCTTTGAGCCTGGGGGAGTCTGGCCGACCCTTCGTGCTGGCGCAACAGCTCCGGGACTCCTGCCGCAGATGGCTGATGGCCGACGGAGGCGACGTCGAGGATGTCATCAGCAAGGTGGTACTGGAGCAGTTCGTCACTAAGTTACCGAAGAAAACTGCACAGTGGGTCCAGTGCCACCGCCCGACGTCGCTGGACCAGGCCATCCACCTGGCGGAAGACCACATGGTGGCGTGCTCAGGGGTCGGCGAACCCCTACCATCGGCTTCTCTCTCTCCATCTCTCTCTCTCACTACCCCTTCTCTCCCCAAACCTGTGCCCCTTCCCAGGTCTCGCGGGGGGCTGGTGCCCCGGCCGGCGCCGAGATGGAGGACAGGGACACCGGCGGAGCCCGTCCCTGCGTCCCGGGCCCCACCCAGGGGGCCCGCTACAACTGACTACCCCGTCCCGAGTCCGGCAGCCTTGCACTCTCCACGCCAATTCCTTGACCCGCTTCCCGCCACTGGAGCGGCGGGGGGGCCTGGGCCGGCTTGTTGGCGCTGCGGGGACCCGGGTCACTTTGTAGATCGGTGTCCGGTTATGGAGGGTGGGGACGCTGATCCGGGTCCCCGACGCGCCGCAGGCTGCCCCCGATCAAACTGGCCTGTACCAGATACCAGTGAGTATCAAGGGGGGTACTTATCAGGCTTTGGTGGATTCAGGTTGTAACCAAACCTCTATACATCAAAGTCTGATACAACCGGGGGCATTGGATAACAGCCACATGGTTAAGGTGCGGTGTGTGCACGGGGTGGTGGTGAGATACCCGTTAATGCCGGTCGTAATTCAATTTAGGGGGCAAAAGCATAGTGTGGAGGTGGCTGTTAACCCGCACCTCCGGCATCCGCTCATTCTGGGAACGAATTGGCCGGCCTTTAATGAATTATTGGGGGTATTATCAGCGGGTGCCTCTTGGAAAAAGCAAAATAGGCGAAAGACAGCGGTTGTTCAGGTGGGGGATGCTGAGCCGGGACCACTGGGTCCTGCTGCAGGGGAACAGAGGGCTCTGGCGAGAACGGTTCTCTCCGAGCGTGATGATTTTCCCCTGGAGCAGTCCCAGGATGAGACGCTAAAAAATGCCTTTAATCAGGTCCGCTCCATCGACGGCCAGCTCCTCCACCCAGACCAACCGCTCTCTTATCCCTATTTTGCTGTTTTGAAAGATAGGTTGTATCGGGTGACCCAAGACACCCAGACAAAAGAAGATACAACTCAGTTGTTGGTTCCTAAAAGCCGCCGGGAAATGCTTTTTCAGGCGGCTCACTCTAACCCAATGGCCGGGCATTTAGGGCAGGCGGCGACACTAAACCGTCTCATGGCCCGGTTCTTCTGGCCGGGCATTCACGAGAACGTGCGCAGGTGGTGCGCGTCTTGTCGTGAATGTCAGTTGGTGAATCCACCGGCCAATCCAAAAGCACCATTGTGCCCCCTTCCGTTAATGCAGGTCCCCTTCGAGAGAATTGGTATGGACCTCATCGGGCCATTAGAGCGGTCGGCACGAGGGCATCGCTTTGCGTTGGTTATGGTAGACTACGCAACGCGATACCCAGAAGCAGTTCCGCTGCGCAACATTTCGGCTAAAAGTGTTGCGAGCGCACTCTTCTCGCTAATCTCCCGAGTGGGAATCCCCAAGGAGATTCTCACTGATCAGGGCACGGCGTTCATGTCACGAACGATTCGCGAACTCTACGAATTGTTGGGCATTAAATCGATTCGCACTAGCGTCTACCACCCACAGACAGATGGCTTAGTGGAAAGATTTAATCGCACTTTGAAGGCCATGATTCGTAAGTTCGTTCACGAGGACGCCAAAAATTGGGATAAATGGCTAGAACCCCTCTTGTTCGCTGTACGCGAGGTCCCACAAGCCTCCACGGGGTTTTCCCCCTTCGAGCTCCTCTATGGACGGCAACCCCGTGGGGTGCTTGACGTTCTTAGAGAGACTTGGGAGGACGGACCGACCGCTGCTAAGAACGAAATTCAGTATGTCCTGGACCTGAGAACAAAACTCCACACTTTGGGGCGGCTATCAATGGAGAATTTGTTACAGGCCCAGGGCAGACAGAGTCAGCTTTACAACAGGGGAACTAGACTCCGCCAATTTGCACCGGGAGATAAGGTACTTGTATTACTCCCTACTTCCAGCTCTAAATTACTCGCAAAGTGGCAAGGGCCCTTTGAGGTCACACGTCGAGTTAATGATCTTAACTATGAGGTAGCCCGTACAGACAGAGGTGGAGCACATCAAATCTATCACCTCAACCTCCTCAAAAAGTGGGTTGAGGCAGAGTCAGTGATGCTGGCGACGGTGGTGAGTGGAGAGGAGGATCTCGGGCCTGAGGCGAGCACAAAATCGCAATCTCTCGCGCTGGCTCTTGGTGGAGATCACCTCTCGCCCTCCCAGCTCACTGACGTGAAAAATATTCAAGCCGAGTTTGTGGATGTGTTCTCTCCTCTGCCTGGTCGGACGAACCTCATTCAGCACCACGTTGAGACGGAACCTGGGGTAGTGGTACGTTGCCGCCCGTATCGTTTGCCTGAACACAAAAAAAAGGTAGTTCAGACGGAATTAGAATCTATGTTGGAGTTGGGGGTAATAGAAGAGTCGAGCAGTGACTGGGCGAGCCCGATAGTCTTAGTGCCTAAAACGGACGGCTCGATCCGATTCTGTGTCGACTATAGAAAGGTGAACGCGGTGTCCAAATTTGATGCCTATCCAATGCCCAGGGTTGACGAATTGCTTGATCGGCTGGGCACGGCTCGTTTTTATTCGACATTGGACTTAACAAAGGGTTATTGGCAGATCCCCTTGTCTCCAATGTCCAAAGAAAAAACAGCTTTCACGACGCCGTTTGGGTTACACCAATTTGTTACCCTTCCTTTCGGGTTGTTCGGGGCTCCAGCGACCTTCCAGCGTCTGATGGACAAGATTCTCCGGCCGCATGCTGCATATGCCGCTGCCTACTTGGATGATATTATCATCTATAGTACCGATTGGCAGCGTCATATGCAGGCATTTGCGGGCTGTCCTGAAGACGCTGAGAAGGGCGGGCCTCACGGCCAACCCGAAGAAGTGTGCAATTGGGCGCGTGGAAGTAAGGTATCTGGGTTTCCACTTGGGTCACGGACAGGTGCGTCCCCAAATTGATAAGACGGCAGCAGTTGCGACCTGCCCGAGACCTAAGACCAAGAAGGAGGTTAGACAGTTCCTGGGGCTAGCGGGATATTACAGGAGGTTTGTGCCTAATTATTCGGACCTCGCTTGCCCGCTGACTGATCTAACTAAAAAGGAAGCGCCAGATACGGTCCAGTGGACGGAGCACTGCCAGCAGGCCTTTACCCAGATAAAGGCTGCTTTGTGTGGCGGCCCGCTTTTGCATGCTCCTGACTTCTCTCTTCCTTTTATCCTACAGACGGATGCATCGGACAGGGGGCTGGGCGCGGTCCTGTCCCAGGTGGAGGAGGGTGTAGAGCGGCCGGTGCTGTACATCAGTCGTAAGCTCTCTAAGAGAGAGACGATGTACAGCACCATTGAAAAAGAGTGCTTGGCCATCAGGTGGGCTGTTCTCACCCTCCGCTACTACCTCCTGGGGCGGGAGTTCACCCTCTGTTCGGACCACGCTCCCCTGCAGTGGCTCCACCGCATGAAGGATACCAACGCGCGGATCACCCGGATCCACAGGCCGGGTGCACAGATGGTTGTGGCTGACTTCCTCTCCAGGAGGGGGGGGGGGAGGCTGCAGGCCGGACGGCTCCCCGGCCTGAGACGGGCGGTGGGGGTATGTGGCGAGGGGGGCGTGGTTCCGCGAAGTCTGTAGCGGGAGAGAAGTCAGCGAGCCGCGCGGTGAGTAAGTGGGTCAAGTGCAGATAACGAACACCTGTGTCTGATTGCAGTAATTGGCGTGGAGACTGCATATAAGCTGCCGGCGGTGAGAGAGAAGCTGAGAGAGACCTGGGACTCGCACTACATTTGTCGACGTGTAAAGCTGTAACCCGAGACTGAGTGGTTGAGTTTATCGCCTGTTTCCTGCTTGCCGTGAGAGCGACACGGCGGCCGCGCACGAGCGCACCCTTTCCATTTCCTCTTTATTTTTGAGTGTAAAATAAAGTGCGAGTCCCAAATTTCGCCGACCCTGTCTTCTTCTTCCTCCAACTACACTGAACACACTACAGTCTCTCTGCAACGGATTGAAGACTATAATAATAATAATAATAATAAGTTTAATTTATATAGCGCCTTTCCCAAGCTCAAGGACGCTTCACAATGACAGTAAATAACAAGCAGTTTACACATAAACGGACAATGGACATTTGCCCAGTCCAAGTAATGAGCGATTGTAGTTGCAAGTCGCATTACATTTGCAATACAAACATAAAAACAGAGACAACAAATATTAATTACAGACAGCCTAGTGGGCAGTTGGAGTAAAGATGCAAAATTATTGGAGCCTAAGTTAACATTGTGACTGTGTTATGTCAAATTAACATTTTCATGACTGAAATACTGGTTAAACAAATGTGTTTTGAGTTTATACTTAAATTCGTGCAACGTGGTTGTTTAGAGTTCCATAGCTTAGGGGCCATAACAGAGAAAGACCTGCCACCCATAGACGATAGACGAAATCTCCGCTCACATAGGATATCACAGCCAGAAGATCGGAGAGTTTGAGGGGGAATATAAGGAGAAAGTAAGTCAGAGAGATAGGCTGGAGCAAGACCATTGAGTGACTTAAAGGTAAGCAGAAGAATTTTGTAAGTGATACGAGATGACACGGGTAGCCAGTTCAGTTTAAACAGAATTGGAGTGATATGGGCAGTTTTTTTAGTGTGAGTTAGTAGTCTTGCGGCAGAGTTTTGAATATATTGTAAACGTGAGATAGAGTGTGCTGGTAGTCCAGAAAAAAGAACATTACAGTAGTTGAGGCGAGAAGTGATGAACGCGTGTACTAGTGCTTCAGCGTCTTTTGGGCTGACATAGGGACAGAGTTTGAAAATACGGCGCAGATGAAAAAAGGACGCTTTACGAAGTTGACTAATGTAAGTGTCAAACGTCAGTGCAGGGTCAAAAATGATACCCAAGTTTTTGACAGTGGCAGATGGAATTATTGATGTAGCTTCAAGGACAAGTCAAATTTTTTGTTAGAGATGGAGGGCCAGTGATTAATATTTCTGTTTTAGTCAGATTCAGACTGAGAAAATTGGAGTTGAGCCAGGTCTTTAATTCATTAATACATGATGATAGTAATGTGGTCTGGAGAATAGAATCCGGTCGACAAGCAGTATATATTTGGATATCGTCGGCATAGCAGTGGTATTGAAAACCGTTGCGGCAAATAATTTGTCAGAGGCAAAATGTAAATAATAAATAGTAACGGGCCGAGAACTGATCCCTGTGGAACACCTTGTTTGAGAGTGACAGTTGGAGATTTGTAATTGTGCATAGTGATGTAGAATTTCCTATCTGTCAGATAGGAGGAAAACCAAGACTATGCGCGAGTCACAACAGAACACTGAATCCGCGGCAACGAGCACTTTGGTCACTTAATTTAAAAAAGAACATATTTCAGATCGCCTCTTATTTAACAAACGAACGAAATGAATCCTCTACTAGAGTTAACTGGAGATGTTTTATTTATTTGTATTGGTACATCCGTGCCACGAGATGTTTCAAAAGTGGTGGGGACACAATCAACCCTGGCAAAAAGTGGTGGGGAAAAATGCAGTTATGAAGTTTTATGAAGATTTATTTGTATAAATTTTTTGTTTTGTTTTGTTTTTGCGGTGATGACTGTGACAAGCTCAGATCCGCGGTAGGGGTCACGTAACCACGGTATTGTGGTAATGCGGTAACCTTCCCAGCCCTAGCTGACAAGGTGATTAAAATTCATGAACCCAGCAGCTCATGTGTTGTAGGCCTGTAGTATATTTTTTTACAGTCTATGGTTATATATTGTCATTATTAGTAGTAGAATTAGTGGTAGAATTATATTATATTTTTTTTTTTTTTTTTTTTTACATAAACACTGAATGACCAACAATATCTTAAGCACCAGCACCAGTCCTAAGTTCAGATAAAATTACAAATATGCATTCATGCATGATTATCAAGTTTTAGTTCTAATTAATAAAGTTCTATAATTAAATCGGCTAATGCTTGATTATCATAATATAATGCTTGATTGACTGATTTTAAGAGTGTACATTTAGATATTTAAAAAGCTGTGCCATTTTACAATAATAAGCTGATTTGGTGATATATATACACAGGTCCTTCTCAAAAAATTAGCATATTGTGATAGAGTTCATTATTTTCCATAATGTAATGATAAAAATTAAACTTTCATTTATTTTAGATTCATTGCACACCAACTGAAATATTTCAGGTCTTTTATTGTTTTAATACTGATGATTTTGGCATACAGCTCATGAAAACCCAAAATTCCTATCTCAAAAAATTAGAATATTTATATTAGCATATTAATTAGCATATCCGACCAATAAAAGAAGTGTTTTTAATACAAAAAAAGTCAACCTTCAAATAATTATGTTCAGTTATGCACTCAATACTTGGTCGGGATTCCTTTTGCAGAAATGACTGCTTCAATGCGGCGTGGCATGGAGGCAATCAGCCTGTGGCACTGCTGAGGTGTTATGGAGGCCCAGGATGCTTCGATAGCGGCCTTAAGCTCAGTGTTGGGTCTTGCATCTCTCAACTTTCTCTTCACAATATCCCACAGATTCTCGATGGGGTTCAGGTCAGGAGAGTTGGCAGGCCAATTGAGCACAGTAATACCATGGTCAGTAAACCATTTACCAGTGGTTTTGGCACTGTGAGCAGGTGCCAGGTCGTGCTGAAAAATGAAATCTTCATCTCCATAAAGCTTTTCAGCAGGAGGAAGCATTAAGTGCTCCAAAATCTCCTGATAGCTAGCTGCATTGACCCTGCCCTTGATAAAACAGTGGACCAACACCAGCAGCTGACATGGCACCCCAGACCATCACTGACTGTGGGTACTTGACACTGGACTTCAGGCATTTTGGCATTTCCTTCTCCCCAGTCTTCCTCCAGACTCTGGCACCTTGATTTCCGAATGACATGCAAAATTTGCTTTCATCCGAAAAAAGTACTTTGGACCACTGAGCAACAGTCCAGTGCTGCTTCTCTGTAGCCCAGGTCAGGCGCTTCTGCCGCTGTTTCTGGTTCAAAAGTGGCTTGACCTGGATGCGGCACCTGTAGCCCATTTCCTGCACACGCCTGTGCACGGTGGCTCTGGATGTTTCTACTCCAGACTCAGTCCACTGCTTCCGCAGGTCCCCCAAGGTCTGGAATCGGTCCTTCACCACAATCTTCCTCAGGGTCCGATCCACCTCTTCTCGTTGTGCAGCGTTTTTTGCCACACCTTTTCCTTCCCACAGACTTCCCACTGAGGTACCTTGATACTGCACTCTGGGAACAGCCTATTTGTTCAGAAATGTATTTCTGTGTCTTACCCTCTTGCTTGAGGGTGTCCATGATGGCCTTCTGGACAGCAGTCAGGTCAGCAGTCTTACCCATGATTGCGGTTTTGAGTAATGAAACAGGCTGGGAGTTTTTAAAAGCCTCAGGAATCTTTTGCAGGTGTTTAGAGTTAATTAGTTGATTCAGATGATTAGGTTAATAGCTCGTTTAGAGAACCTTTTCATGATATGCTATTTTTTTGAGATAGGAATTTTGGGTTTTCATGAGCTGTATGCCAAAATCATCAGTATTAAAACAATAAAAGACCTGAAATATTTCAGTTGGTGTGCAATGAATCTAAAATATATGAAAGTTTATTTTTTATCATTACATTATGGAAAATAATGAACTTTATCACAATATGCTAATTTTTTGAGAAGGGCCTATATATATATTTATCATCAGTCTGGCGAGTAACCCAAAAAAATGTACTAGCCAATGGCGATTCTATTGCCAAGGTATGCGGTTTGTAAAATCAGAATCATTCTTGTGTTTCGATGCTTCCCTAGTTATTTTTTGTCACTGAAGTTTTAATCAAGCTACTTTCCGGTCAGGCAAGTGAAATTCTCCTTGTCCTGGACAAGCGTTAATGTCAAGCCCTGTTGGAGTTCTCTACCTGCAGCTAAATCCTACAAACTTAGCGAATTTTGAATTATTATAGTAGGCTAATCACATTAAGGCAAGAAAGGAACAGTTTTGAACACTGATCTGACCTTTTTATGCATTCACTAATTTGTAACGGAATGCTACATTCTGCTTGGATAAAGAAGTGTCATCTACAGTGGTTCTCAATCCTGGTCCTGGGGACCCATAGCTCTGCACAGTTTGTATGTCTCCCTCATTTATCACACCTGATTCAGATCATCAGCAAGTTAGGAAAGAGACCTATGAACTGAACTGGGTGTGTCAGATAAAGAAGACATATAAAATGTGCAGAGCAGTGAGACCAGGATTGAGAACCACTGATCTACAGCACAACCTTGCAAAGATGGAGCTCCATGTAATTCCGGCAAACCCGTCAGCTGACCACAACATCACTGTACAAATGGAGTTTACAACATTAATCAGGGTATCTGCACACTTTTTAAAGTCAAATTTATGGCTTTTTAAGACCCGAAGAAATCTAAATTAATACTTTACATTAGGGGAGTGCAATATTGACAGAAGTATGTCTCGATATTTTCAACGTTCTGTTGATAATAATTAGATCATATTTTACTGATTGTGTTTGTGTACTGGTACCATGGCTGGTTTAGGCCTGTTGTTGACAGCTGACTCACGAAGATATTTATATTTTTCATATTCTATGCAGTGGTCAGTTCACAGCAGTGACAGAAATAATTTTTTTATTAACAGACAATATTAAAATGAAAATTAATTAAAACCTTAAATTGATTTCCAGGGAAATTTTCATCTATATATGGACTTTTTTAACTTATTTTTATGCATCACCTTTTATGTCAAATTCTAACATTCAAATGAAATTATATTAGAATAATAACACAATACCACTGTTACCAGTCCAATTAAATCATTATCCATCTTTGCAGTGCAGAGGTGACAAAGAAGCAGCATCAGAACTGGCATTAATACATTTACACTCCATTTACAATTGCATAAATAAAGCTATCAGATTTTTTTTTTTAAATCAATATTAAAAAAAATAAGGAACTGATTTCTAATTGTAACATTTTGATTAAAGGGTACTTTA
This sequence comes from Meda fulgida, assembly GCA_030578275.1. Taxonomy (NCBI): domain Eukaryota; kingdom Metazoa; phylum Chordata; class Actinopteri; order Cypriniformes; family Leuciscidae; genus Meda; species Meda fulgida. Next base: position 22,371,556 of record CM060627.1, read on the forward strand.
AATGTAGGCCAGTAGGTGGCGGCAAGTCACTGTCTTAAGTGAGTTAAGGGAGTCATTCATTCAACCGATTCGTTCAAACGGACTCAGACTCGGAGCCTGCTGCATCTACAGTCCCGCACCCAGAGTCCCGCATTCTCAGACCCCTCGTTTTTCGAGACAGCGCCTCCTATCAAATTGGATCGGATAAACACATGGATAAACCATGGGATAAACACGTGAAGAACTGAAACGTGAGTATCGTCAATTTTATTCAATCATTTCTTTTTTAATCAAACTACTTTATAGCTCATCGATACACCAACATATGAACAGTCTATTTAATATTTCTAATGATAGTTTGTAACAAAATTTGAGCCGTTAATGTATGTTTTTTTGCCTTTTCCCCCGGAAATATTTTGATAGCTAACGTTAGCCTTTAACCTTGGACTTTTTGTAGACAAGCCATTGTAAAAAAAATTGATTAAAATTAGTTGACATTAAAGTAGACCAATTAAGTACATTAAGTGTGTTAATATCAAAGAATTGCATCATTCATTATTTAATCAGATTTACCTTTTTTTTAATTATCAGACCTTTTCTCTTAAAACTATAAATTTAATTAATTACTTAATGCCGGAGTAATTATTTTACTTTATATAATTTATGTAGACTACTTAAATTAGTTCTTATAAAACGTAAGTATTAAAATGGATCAATATTAATTTAACTGTGATATGATGTTGTTGCCAGCCATTTATGTTACAACTCATAGGCTACTACAGTTGCCTAATAATCAAATTTGCTATGCCTTCACTATGTATTAACCAGTCTATGGCATTAACATGTGAGCTAGAATGTGTCATTTGGCCTTTTTTGAGGGTTCCTTGTTTTAATTTGTACTATTGACTGAAATTTGACTATGGGCTCTGTGGGGTGGTCTTAAATTTTGAATTTGAGTTTGACTCCCTCTCTCTTTTTTTTTGAAGATGTATATAACAATTCAAATGGGGGATTCACTTCCAGAAATACAGAAATGCAATAAATGCTGCAGTGATTTTCACTGCCCATTCTGTGCCCCGATATATTTTAAACCGACAAAGTTGTCCAAAGTTCAGAAACATGTTAAGGGACACTTCAACAGAGCAGTGCAACATGAAGGTAACATTAGCAAACATCTTTTTTTTTTTGCTTTTTGAAAGATCATAAGACTGTGTGTGACAGTGCAATTGTATGCTGTTGTATTTAAGGGTACACCATTCATCGATGCGGTCGCCCCTGCCGAACCCAGCAACATTATCATTGCTTGTACTGTCAGTCCACAATTTTAAGAAAGCCAGATTTTATCACACATTTAGGATCCTGCAATTACAAGCATGTTAAGAGAGCAAGTGCCACTAATGCCTGTAACTGCACACCCACTGCTGTGGCAACTGGTGTTGCACAAGCTACTGCCATTGCTGTTCCAGCTACCACAGCCATCGCTGCCACCTCTGTGCCATCTATCATTGTGCCACCAACTGTTATGCCGCCCTTTGCTGCCATCTCTGTACCGCCCAGCACTGTGGCTCCCATCTCTGTGCCTCCCACTGCTGCGCCATCCATCACAGCCATCGCTGCCACCTCTGTGCCATCTATCATTGTGCCACCAACTGTTATGCCGCCCTTTGCTGCCATCTCTGTGCCGCCCAGCACTGTGGCTCCCATCTCTGTGCCTCCCACTGCTGCGCCATCCACCACAGCCATCGCTGCCACCTCTGTGCCATCTATCATTGTGCCACTAACTGTTATGCTGCCCTTTGCTGCCATCTCTGTGCCGCCCAGCACTGTGGCTCCCATCTCTGTGCCTCCCACTGCTGCGCCATCCACCACAGCCATCGCTGCCACCTCTGTGCCATCTATCATTGTGCCACCAACTGTTATGCCGCCCTTTGCTGCCATCTCTGTGCCACCCAGCACTGTGGCTCCCAACTCTGTGCCTCCCACTGCTGCGCCATCCACCACAGCCATCGCTGCCACCTCTGTGCCATCTATCATTGTGCTACCAACTGTTATGCCGCCCTTTGCTGCCATCTCTGTGCCGCCCAGCACTGTGGCTCCCATCTCTGTGCCTCCCACTGCAGCGCCATCCACCACAGCCATCGCTGCCACCTCTGTGCCATCTATCATTGTGCCACCAACTGTTATGCCGCCCTTTGCTGCCATCTCTGTGCCGCCCAGCACTGTGGCTCCCATCTCTGTGCCTCCCACTGCTGCGCCATCCACCACAGCCATCGCTGCCACCTCTGTGCCAACCACCTCTGCCATTGTCAGGCCAGTCACAAAAACTGGCATCCGTGTGGGTCCAAAAGTATTGCAGAAATGCCCCAAATGTAATTTGACATTTTACAAAAAAAAAATTAAAAAGGCACATTGAGCGAAGACACACAGCAAAAATGATGGACATTTCATCCTCATCCCATCTCAAAAGTGAATGCATAGATCCCCAGAATGGACTGTATGCAGTCCACAAAAGTATTCATGGAGCTTCTACTCCACTCCATGTTCAAATTAAAATATGGGGGGAACAACAACATGTTTCTTGTGAATTTAGTGAGTGCCAAGCTAATATGGAGTTGGCATGGAGAAGTGGACTGCAGTCATACCAGTGTGTACACCTCCGGTCAGTTTCATACAGCAAAACCTTTTTAACCTCGCCCTCACTCAGAGAAGATAGCCTTAAAGAAATGGTGAAAAGCAAGTGGTTTGGGAAGGACAAAATTAAACTGTGTTGATCGTCAAACCCTAGCCAAAGAAAATAATATTAGAAGCCCCTCCATCTAAAAAAATTATATCGGTTCATGAGCCAACTATTTCATATTACAGCAGACTAGGCAGAGTCATGGTGTCTTATGATTCAAAAAAAAATTCATGAAACTGTCCTTGTGCAAAAACACAGAGATCATGCACGCATAAATACATCGCAAAATGGCACTTATTCCAAACCAATGCAGAACTCTTTCGGAAGGTCCGGAGCACTGAAAGGAGCGCTGAGGAGTTTCAGGTGACAGCAATGGAGGAGAGTGATGTGGGTGAAAACACTTACCCACCAAAGGATACTCCAGCAATACAAGGTATGGTACAATACATCTTAATGAACAAAAAGATACCTTCTACTATTCCCAACCATTTGAGACTTTCTTCAGTGGATAAGGAATTTCCACGACACCTAATTCCTGAGGAGACATTGTGCTACCACTGTCCAAACCGCATGGTCCTCAGCGACCCGATCTGCATTACTCAAAAGGCTAAAATTCTTACAACCTCAGGAATTGTCCTAGGTGGATTATTATTTATTTTTATGGTTATGATTTTGTACTTCTGATAATGTTGTGTTTTGAACTGAACCACTCCTTTTTTTATACCTTTTTGTGTCTGCAGATATTTCTACATACTACAAATACTGTCCTCAGTGTGGAGCACTGTACCGGTACCAAGAGTGGAGTGAAGGTCTACATAATTTCAACTTGATCTACCTCTCTGATCTTGAAAGTTTAAAGGCCATGTTTTATTGCCTTAACTCTAATTTTTGGCTATGTTCTCCTAGCCATTTCTTGCATGTGTTGGCTACGTTCATTCAGTTAATAAAAGGAAATTTATGTTTATTTTATTTACTTTAAGTTTATTTTGGTAAAAGTAGAAAACAGTATGACCTTTAACTGGGCATTTCTTTCAGGATGACAATGGTCATACAATGGTCATGACAATGGTTAGAAAATGGTGGTGCCTTATGCTAATGGAACTATTTCAAATTGACGGGTATGTCAAAAAGTATTGTACATTATATGAGTTAAATTTGTCATATTACTTTTTAATATTTTTTCAATACATTTTATTAAGCATGAGTAACAAAACACCCTTAATAACTCTCTTAAGCGACAATTTCTTTTTTTCTTCTTCTTTTTTCTTTCCTATAATTTATTTATTATTGTTTGCAAGCTATGGGCGCAGGTTTGCCTTCTGGACGTACGAGGCAAAATGCTTATTAGAGGCAAAAACTCAACCTCTGTATAGGCTAAAAAGAAGCAGAAGCACCACACAAGATGTCCCACAGCACGTCCAAGCAGTCCAAGATCGGACAAGAACTGAAGAAGCACTGGTGGACTGCATTGTGTCTTCAAAGGGAACAGAGCAGCATTTAGTGGTACTGAAATGGTCATTTTTCACCATTTAAAGATTAGCAATCCTAAATGACTCACCCAGGGCTGTGATCATTGTCAACTTCAACATTGTCAATTGATTATCCATTATGCTCGTTAGCTATATTTTTAATGGTTATGCCAATTATTCATTGATGGCTTGTGTATATAAAACAACACTTTTTGTTTTAAAAAAAAAATTCATCTTCTCAATGGGAAACCATCAAAGTGGTTCCCCCTAAAGCGACGTGTGCCAGCTTACATGGACAGTGAGCAGCAGTGTGCCATTATTTTTGAACACCTCAAAGCTCTGCTACACAATTGTAAAACTCAACTGAACTTCACAAATGAAGTGGAGTTCATTTGTAGTTTTCTTTTTCCTGAGGTAGGCCCGCACATGTTTGTCAATTTGATTGTTTCTATTATTGCCATATAAGAAATGTTTTATACATTAATTAATTAATGTATTTATTTATATGGACAGGCTATCATTCATGGCCTATGTGAGCTGCAGGCATTGTCCTGGCAGGAGGCTGAGGAGGTGTTCCTTCGTGGCCCTACTTATCACCCTAGGTATGCTTGTAACTTGCATTTGCAAAAAATATATATATTACACAGTATTTTTGACAATGGCATTCATCTTTTATTTTAGTGAAGTTGAGGAATTTGACCGGGTGATTGCAAAAAGAATGAGAAAAGAAGCAACATTTGCCAACCAGAAAGTAATTATTTTACCTTTTGCATTTACATTGGATTTTACATTTATTCATTTAGCAGACGCTTTTATCCAAAGCGACTTAGAAATGAGGAGGTTTTTTTTAATGCAATTGAAGACGAAAATAAGTCACTAACACAATTCTTTCTTCTTTTTTTCTTTGCTTTTGTCCTGTTTACAGCAAGATGACAGTGATTAAGGTGATCGTTAAATAAAGTACAGAAATGTTTATTATTGGTGTTTTGTCTATTATTTGAGTTTGGCTTCACATTCAAAATATCAAAAAACAGGTTGTGTAATGTTAGCATGGTATAATGTTAATTAGACCATTATATGTTGAACTGAAAGAAAAAATGGAATTTGAAACATTGTACAAAAACAAACTAAAACATTGTAGCAATATAATATCACATAATATTTTTCAGAAGATAGTTCAATCTGTATTTGTATCTGTTACATCAGTAATTTCCTTTCAATTACACCCACGCTCAAAAAATAAATACTGGGTAATTAGTTAGTTTGAGAACACAATGATTTTTTTTTTTTTTTTTTTTTTTTTTGCCACATGCATTAAGCAGGGAACGCAAATATTTATTTGGATAACTTTAAATAAAAAGAGACTGTAATATTGCATTCTAATGTTTTCAATGGCATTTGGATAAGGGTGTTATACGATCTTACGTGTTATACGAAAAACGAGGGGTCTGAGAATGCGGGACTCTGGGTGCGGGACTGTAGATGCAGCAGGCTCCGAGTCTGCAGCTTCATAATGTTGTCATTCAGGAAAAATTGTTCATTGAATCGTTAAACTGATTCGTTCAAAACACAGATTTCAGTATAAAAAAAATAAATAAAAAAAAACATCGCTGTCTGTTGCATTGAGACTCTGCCACGGTTTCATTTTGAAATTCTCGTCGGCGAAATACAGGGAAAACAAACAATATTGACAATATTGTTTAATGAAACTCAAAATGTTCATTTAACTGTTATATAAAATAAATATCACATTTGCTATTGTGTACGGGAAAAAACGTCCCTCTTGCTGATGTGATATTGCATGATAACAACATAATATGATATAAATATAAGACAAAAACTCATTTAGGGGCATCCCTATAACTGCACTGACACATCACGAAGGGAAAGCAAGCATGAGAGACAAATGCAATGTCAGGTCGCAGTGCCTCGTACATAGTTAAAAGTAAAACAATGATTACAATTTCATAATAGACAATACACATCGCACACCACTACGCACATTAAGAATTAACTTACAATTTAACTGAAATTAACCAGCTTGCTTCTCCTTCTCTCCTGCTGTTTCGCGTGCAGGGGACAGACGTAATGCTGGCGCGAATGTGACGCGAAATGTCACGTAAACGAGCAAATCAACAAAGAAAGAATAATAAATAAAAAAGTCCGCTAATTGGATAGACATCTCAAAAAAGTCAAATTGCCATCGAAAATTTAAGACCTTTTATAAGTAAAAATAAGACTTTTTACGACTTTTTATGGCCTTAAATGTAAAAAAAATCTAATTTAAGACGTTTTAAAGGTGCCCTAGAATGTGAAATTTAATTGATTTTGGCATAGTTAAATAACAAGAGTTCAGTACATGGACATAACAAACAGTGAGTCTCAAACACCATTGTTTTCTCCTTCTTATTTAAATCTCGTTTTTGAAAAACACCCCTGAAAAATAGGCAAATCGCCACATAACACCGACAGTGACGCAACAGTCGGGATCATTAATACGTACGCCTCCAAAAATTTGCATATGCCAGTCCATGTTCAATGACATGCGGAACTGCGCAGCCGAATCTTCGGAAGTTCTGCATCAGGTGAAGAAACCAGCGAGGATCATACGGAAAATGGCAGATCATGGAAATAAATGTTATGTTCCAGGCTGTGCGGGGGATGTGAGGACTTTTCATACCCTTCCCACAGAAAAGAAATGTCAACAGTCAAATATTGATGTTTATCTATAATCGGATACCGCAACAGTTTAATTCGAAGTTGTTAGTTTGCCTCTGCCCATTTGACCACCGACTTATTTTCTAACCTCGGACAATATTAAGCAGGCTTCTCTCAGTGAATAAATTGTATACAGAACGAGATCAAAGAACAATCTTTCCACACAGCGCGAGTCTATCTGGACTTGCTAAACTCGATATGAAATCAATGACGCACGTTACACTGCACAACTAAGCTCTTACTGAATTTACATCATCGTGTTCGCATTGGTGAAAGCATTATAGAGTGTGCAGAAACTGTGTTGCAATGATAAGTTCTTCATTCTCGCGATCAACACACTATCATCTGCTTGCTCAATGCTCATCACGGCAACATTTTATGTGATGGGAATAGATCTAAATACTTTAAAAACATCTCACGATTCTTGATAGTTGTAATGGTAAAAACGAATAATAGCTGTAGTAAAAGTATTCGAGAGAGTTTCACACGTAATATGTAGCTATTTCATATGCAAGCATGTCAGCCAATCACAGCAGTGGCAGGTTACACTGAATCCCACAGCAGACACGCCCCTTCAAACAGAGCGTTCAAATCAGAGGCTAAAATCAGGCTAAGAAAAATGCCTTTTATTTCTTAAATTATCTAAACAAAATACTAACATTATAAGGATAACCCAGAAAACATAAAATAATAGAATAACCCCATTCTAGGGCACCTTTAAGACTTTTTAAGGATCCGCGGGGAGCCTGTTAATGCCAACCAGGACAGCAAGGAATCTAGGGATCTTGTTTGCCACTAACTGAGCTTTTTACACCCATATTTCAAAAACGGTCCAGTCATGCAGTCAGAGTATTGGGAGCATTGGGTGCAACTTCTTGTTTAAGCTCTTGTCATTTCAAGACTGGGCTACTGCAATGCTCTACTAGCAGCAAGGCTCAAAATTGCGACATGCTCCTGAAATTTAATCTGTGTGACCTAAAAATACATTTTAGAGCATTTGTGCGAGTGCAAATAATGGTTGTGGTGCCACGTGTTTTCTTTTCTCTACAAAACGTTTGCAAATTACTGCATAGTGTGTGCGCTGATACGCGGTGGCCGGACCATCATTCTATCCAACGTTACATAACCTGTTTCGACCAACAAGTGGTCTTCCCTTTGCCCTGAAGAAGACCACTTGTTGGTCGAAACATGTTGGCTCATGTATTTTTATAATGACTTAAGCCATTTCCAATAAAAGCTTTTTAACTTTATCCTTCTCCTCATTTAAACTTGACTGAGTGCCTGGGACTTGTTTTGTTTTTTTCGTTTTACTGATGGTGAGGATGTTTTATTAATATTAATACATAGCTTATATAGCAATATATGATTAATATCATACTAAATACTTTACTTGTTTCATCAATGGATGAATCAGCATTTTTTGAAAGAATCTCTTGAATGAATGATTAGATAACAAATACATTTATGTCACTTGTCACCACCTACTAGTGTAAATAATGTAATCAATACAATTGTTATTTGAAGCTCCATGGTTTTTTTTTTTTGCACACAAAAAGTACTCTCGTTGCTTGATAAACTTAAGATTGAGCCACTGTAGTCACTTGGACTATTTTAACGATGTCTTTAATAACTTTTCTGGGTCGGCAAGTATCAATCCTATAGAAGCCTATGGAGGAATGATCCAGCTCTCAGATTTAATAAAAAACATCTTAATTTGTGTTCCGAAGATGAACGAAGTGTTACGGGGTTGGAACAACATGAGGGTGAGTAATTACTGACAGAATTTTCATTTTTGGGTGAACTATCCCTTTAAATCCCCCAAAAAGAGCTTTTCTTTTTACATGTTTTGCCCAATGTCTTACTTAATCTGTGCAACTGGCAACCCTGCGCACGCTCACGCTACACTGTAGGAAAAGCACTGATGATCTGAAAACAAACATGCACTGGAGTTTAGCAATCTCCATAGCGATATTCTACTTACATGAAATTGTCAAACAGCCAGTCTGTTTCTTCACAAGCCACTTGTGCTGTTTGTGTGACTAAATCTGCCAATCAAACCTTCAGCGATTTATTTAGAAAAAATCAAAACATGTGAATCTCCACCTAATTGTTTGGGATTATGTTTGCAGAATTAAATTAACAAAAATGTGGACATAATGAGGAGCTTCACTGTTCTGTCTTTTAAAGTTTAAGGTTTTACCAGTTTTCATGATGTTAATCAGTAGAAAACGACAGCCACTGACAGTTTTCAGTGTCTATCAACAAGTAGGCTATCGTTCTTTGCAGTATGAATTTCCTGAGCGATCTGGATCTGTAGTTTGTCTCAATTGAAACCGATTTGCCGCTTTGAAGATCCAATGTGAAGACACATCACAATTTAAACCATGCATCATCTAAACCATGCATTTTGTATTGACTTGCCACCAACACACCTTTTAGGTGAAGTGTAGGTTGGTAAAGAACTTGCGAAATGGCCATTAGGCCTATTACATTACCACTTTTGATAATTATGCAATTTATATTTAAGTCTCTTCTCTTTCTCTGTAATTCCTCATGATTAATCATGATTAATTATCGTGATTATAATTTTGAGCAAAGTAATCGTGATAATCAGTTTAACCATTATCGTGTAGCTCTAATTTTCATCATTTCACTTAACCACATGAAATGATAATGTACGGTACCATTTGTGAATTCTGCTGGTAAGTGACCCTTTCGGAGCTGCTGCCAGTCATCTTCTCCTTTAGGAACTTCAATGTTACAGGCCAACTCCAGGATGGAAACACCCAAACTAAAAGAGAAAAGAATATACAAATCTTTATACAATACTATATACAAATCACAAAATAACTAATTTTGTTCTTACCGTTGGCATTTAAATATAAACAAGATAACATTCACTAACCTAAAGATGTCTGCAGCAGTCCCATACTCTCCTCTCAATAGCTCAGGGGCCATATATCTGGGGTCTCCTTCCTGTAAATCATCATCCATCTTCATTTCTCTCTTTTCCTCTATCACTTGTTTTTGGACATCTCTAGGAAGCTTGATCAACAAGCCAAAGTCTCCAAGTTTGAGCCGTCCAGACTTTGTAATGAAAATATTTGCTGGTTTGATGTCCATATGGGCAAACCCATGAGCGTGCAAGTGGTTGAGTGCTGAAAGCATGTCACACAGGTATGTCCAGGAACTTGTCTCACCTGGTACAACACAAAACACACACACTCGTCTTGAGTAACTTATATTTGCAATGCAAATGCACATTTAAAAAAAAAATATATAAACCAGTCTTATGTTGTAGTCATTGGTGAGAGAGTTTTTCTTGTGTAGTTTGCTGTATACCAGTGTGAAATGACGTTTCCTCAGCGTATAGCTGTAGGCTGGTACAGCAGAGTTCAGTCTGGATGTAGAGGTGACCAGCCTCCTCCCAAGCCGCAATGAAGCCCAGCACATACGGGTGGGGCAGTAGTCTCTCATGATTCCAAGCCTCAGTAATGCTTTTTGCTCGTTCAACCTCACCACGGAACCGCTGCACTGAACGCTTGACAGCGTACTGGCAACCGTCCAAAAGACTCACCACCTGACAGACAAAAATGAATGAATGAATGCATTTATATAGCACTTTTAGATAGAACTGTACCATCAAAGTGCTTTACAATGGGATCAGGGGTCTCTCCTCAACCACCACCAGTGTGCAGCATTCACCATTGTGTAACATCCACCAATGTGCAGCATCCTCACACCAGCTTTAGGTGGAGAAGAGAATAAAGCCAATTCAATGGAAGGGGATTATTAGACCATGATAGATAAGGGCTAGTGAGGGAATTCGGCAAGGACACTGGGGTTACACCCCTACTCTTTACGAGAAGTGCCATGGGATGTTTTATGACGACAGAGAGGACAGTCATCTGAAGAACATTGAAAAAACATTGAAAAAACACAGTATCATTAGTGTATTCATTGATGATCTTGAAACATCACCATTATCTGAAATATATCATGTATAAATGTATTATATGTATCAGTTTCAAAGTACATCCGTGGTGTACCTTTACTTCAGCAAATCATGTCTAATTATTGTGAAAAATCATTAGTTACTCAACATTTTTTTAAACCAATTTTGTGTAAAAATGTAAGACAATTTTGTGAGACATTGGGCAGAAAAAGATGGTGGCTGATATTACTTCTCACAGGAAATAGAATTAAACACCCTGCAGAAATAGTATGAATAGGAATGATGGTAGTATGCTATTCCACAAAAACCCTTAGAAGGCATTTTGCATGTCTCACCTTGAAAACCTCACCAAAAGAACCTCGTCCAATCAGGCCCAGGTTGGTAAAGCACTGGCTGAAAAATGACTGCAGTTGAGACGGGTCGTACACAGAGCGAGGAGGGGGCGACTCTATAAGGGAGCGTGACAGGGGCGTCCACGGAGTGGGGTGATGGAGAAATACTCGACTGAGCGGGGGGCATCCTTTAGATGGTGGCCGTGGCGGTAAAGAATGAGACAGTGGCCGCGGAGGGGACAGGGAGGAAGATGACGAGGAAGAGAAGGGAGGTCTCCGTTTCTTTAGGGAAAAGGACTGCTGGGCATGAGAGAAGTGGGTAGGCAGAGGGAGAGGGGTGCTGACCACTGATGTCTGATAAGAAGACGACATAGGAAATGTATAGTCAGTTCTTCTAAATGGAAATGTATTGTCAGTTCTTCTAATGGAAATGTAGGCTTGACAAATTTTCAGAAGATACTTCAAATTATGGAATTGTGAATGCTGACTGCTCATCCAGATGCTCCACATCAATATGCACGAACCTATAACAGAACAGGAGATGGGTTGTTTTATATTATGACTTAAATATCATTTATTACATAAAATACACAAATGAAGAAAACAATACCAAAACAAATGTATATTCAATATATCCACATCCAACAAATCCAATGTTGACAATACTATAAGATACAATTACAAAAAATTGTGACAGTAAAACCCTAACCCTAACTTTGATGGTATCATATCCTACTGTGATATATACCATAGCACTGAATAATTACCATTACCAAAACATGGCAATACCATGATATTTTTGTTAGCGACAAATTATTTGAAGACAAAATTCTTGTCTTGATGATTACCATAACGGTAACCACATTAGTTAACAGTAGGCAGGCCTACATCACAGAATATCATGTGTTACCAGGGTAAATCTACATGGTTTTACTATCGCATTTGTCGTACTATATTAGATTAATAAAAATAAAACAGCACTTTGTGGCACAAATTAAAGTATAAATAATGTACCATTAATGTGCTACAGTAACTTACATCGACAGATAATACAGATTGGCAGTATCCGATTAACGTTACGTGCGTTCAGATAAAAAATAAAATCATCACTTTTCAGAAACTAAACATAAAAAAGAAATTAACTCCTTCAAAGGGATCTTCCGTCACAAATATTTATTATGTTTCAGAAACGTTACATACCTACATTTTGTGTTGCTCTTGGTTGGTATTTAAATATCAAGTATATTATTAATATTATTATTATTATTATTATTCATATCTCGCGCCACACGCGTTCAAATACTTCAGGAGCGGGCGATGACGTACCACGCTGTGCGTTCTCGGTGCATTGTGGGATAGTGGAGAGTTCTTCTGTTCTTCTTCTTCTTCTTCTTCTTCTTCTTCTTCTGCTTCTCGCTCTCTCTCTCTCTCTGGCTGCGTCCTAATTCGCCTACTCTACGCCCTAAGAGTATGTACTCTTTTTGTGAAGACAAAGTACATACTTTTGAGTGTGTAGCAAAAGAGTAGGCAAGCTTTGGGACATACTAATTCGTCATCTTTAACGGACAGATCTGTCGCATGCATATATAGAATTTTTTTGGGGCCAATAATAATTAACGTAACTTTTCAAGAAACTAATGAAAATATGAATTGAAACTGAATAAAATATCTTTGAAACTGAAAAAGAATAAATCGCAGGCACATTTTTTTACTTCGTTTTTAATACACTGCATGTTTTGCTATTCACATATTTCTTTCGCTGATCTGAACTTACAAATGCGCTTCCAGAGTTTTCATTCACGCTTCTGAAGTTTTCGTTTACGCTCCCTGAGTTTTCGTTCGCCGTTTTGGTTTTAACCTTTCTTTTACTGTCTATGGTTTTAACCATGTTTTTGACACATAGCTCTCGTGGGGGCAGGGCTAGTAGCAGTGTGTTCTCATTGGCTACTGAGTTTTTGATTGACAGCTTCTTGACCTGGAAGTGAAGACGTCAGTGTTGTGTTTACATGTGTGGATGTGAGTAGTGATGGCCAAATGAAGCGTTTCGAAGCATTATTGCTTTCTGATACAATTGTGTCGAAAATGGTTCATTACTCGAAGCTTCATTCAGATAGAAATTGCAGCACCATCTCCTGGTGAAGTAAATGTAATGCAACAAAGCTGACAACCATAAAATGCAAGTAGGCTTATGTTAACGCCCCGTTTATTACGTGTTTACCGAGGCGATCAGAGCTGAAACAGTGTTAGTGCTGTGAATCTCATTTATGTAGGTGAATTTTACAGATACTGATGAATTTCATGTGTTCACCTTGATAATAAAACATTAAGTATGATGTGTGTGTGTGCGTGTGCGTGTGTGTGTGTGTTATTATTTCTATAGACAAGGACAGAAGATCAGACCAGCTTAAAAAAGGTTGGAAACCATCACAGAAATTCTAATGGTTTCTATTAAAATACCAATAGGAACCATTGGCTTTTACCATTTAAACCACTATAATTCTTTTTTTGTAGTGTGTTTGGGACATATTCCATTAGGATTTAATGCCCCCACCAATAGAACCCAACACATATCAGTAGAGACCCACAGAGACCACTATAATTTCCATTACAACCATTAAATCCAATAGAATTTCTGTAATGGTTCACATAGTTTTTTTTTAGCAGGGCAGTATCTGTGTGAAAGCTTTATCTTGTTTAGCTGTGGAAAGCAGAACTGGTGGGACTGATATTGTTGTATGTTGAAAAGGATGTGCTTGTGTAACTGGTTGTATAATGTAGCAGAGGGTTTTTGAAGTTTCTATGTTTTTATGTAACAATGTTCATATGTTCTCTAATTAATAATACAAAATGTAAAAAAATGTGGCATAGGGTGTGCTTTGAGTACATCATGCAGAAGGCTTAGACAAAGTGTTCATTAAATTGTGTGTTTTTTATTCAGGAATAGGTTATTATTTTCTCCACAGTCTGTATAAGAATTACAGCCGCCAGGTTTCAAAACTGTCAACACTGGATTGGGCTGTCAAAGCAGTCAGGTGGTTCACTAAAGGAGTGAACCAGTGTGTTTGCTTCAGAAGTCATTTTCACGTGACTAGTGACGTAATGATACAAGCTCCGAAGTGGTTCATTGCAAGAACCGTTGGAGTTTGAAGCAAGCTTCGGAGCGTCGGTGTCCAGACGTAAAATCACTAGATGTGAGCTTCCGTAAGCGCAGATTTCTATTTCATTTGAGTGATATTAAGGTTATGTCTGTATTTATTTGCTGCTACACTATATTTTTTAGATGATTTCTTATAGAAGGAATAGTACAGACGAATGATATCATTAGTCATCGTCGCTATCAGGATACTGGATACTCGTGGTTAGTCGTTTTTTTTATTTTATTTTTTTATTCAATACTAATACTATTTATAATATAGTACTTGCTTTTTCAGGTGGTGATGCATTTTGGAGCTCAGTGAGCCCATAACATACAGTGTTATCTTGATTTAACTGTTAGCTCAATCAACGTTACGATTACAGTCTTCGATTGCTAGATCGCTAGATCATATTTGCTTCGATTAGATCATATTTCCCCCCAGCCACCCAAACAACATCGGGCTTGAGTACTGTACAGAATCTGTACAAAAAGTACTGTATCGGACAATCACTGCCTGATTCAACTTAGGCAATGTAAAGCCTTTTTTTTTTTTTTTTTTTTAACCATGCCAATAAAGCTATTTAAACCTGAATTTCTCAATTGCTGATTAATTTGCGATGCAGAGTTTTTGAAAGAGGAGAGACACGACTTGACCACAGACCACATCTCTGTTCATGATATCATGTAAACACTCAATTATTTTGAAGTATCGCCCTGGTCGCAATATTTATTCTGATTACTTTTGTGTGATTAAGATGCTATTAGCTATTATATATAATATATTATATGTAGCTAGTATGAGTAACAAAATGCCTTTTCTGTGTCCATATTTGACTAATAATAATGCAAAAATGTGCACTTCAAATGAGCATTTCTGAGAAAAGTGTTTACTCTTTAATAATAAATATATGTAAAAAATTCAAAACCTCATACATGCAAGTAATTATGACTGAAAGCATCCAGCAACTAGGGAATACACAGCCATGGATATACGTCTGTTTATAGGGCTATACAGCTATCTACTGGTTACACAACAGTATTACAGATGATAAATGGTGCATGACTCAGAGGTAAATGTTTAGTACTGTAAAATACCTTAAAACGTTTATAAAATTTGTTTGAAATAAATATTTTAAGTCTGAAACTTGTTACTGTATGTGGGAGTTCAAAGCAGTTTGTATTGTTAGATTATAATACGTTTCCTTTCTCATTTTCTAGGGAGTGGAGCAACTTTTCCATAAACAAAATTCTGATGCTGACACAGAGGATGGAGTGATAGTATCAGAGATCCACTGTCCACATCAGAAATGAATCTTACTTTGTTCAGACACATCACATTTGAATGACTGGGATCTTGATCTTCAGACCTGATTTATTTTATTTTAATATTATAAAATAGCAAATATTTTTTTCCTCTAGACTAAAACAAACACAGTTCACAAGTACACAAGAGGTTGCACTTTATTCATATTAGTCTATGCTGATCATGGATTAGCATACCAACAGCATATGAATGTTAAGGGGATAGTCACCCAAAAATAAAAATCTTACTTATTTTACTCACCCTCATGCTGTCCCAGATGCATTTTACTTTCTTTCTATAGATAAACACAAATTAAGATTTTAAGGAAAGTAACCCATCTCTGCGAGTCTTAAAGAAGCTTTAAAAACCACACACGGTGACCGTGATGTCCATGTAACCTCAGTGGATGAATCAATGCCTTCTGGAGTGAAACAATAGGATAGATAAGAAAATACTAATAATGTAAACTGTTTTAACTATTAAAAATCACTTCCGATCAACTGTCATACGTGCATGGGTTACAACCCACTTGTATTATATGGACTCACAGAGATGGATTATTTCCTTAAAAATCTTTGTTTATGTTTATGTGAAGAAAGAAAGTCATATACATCTGGTATGGAATGAAGGTGAGTAAATAATGAGAGAATTCTAATTTTTTGGGTGGACTATCCTTGTACCCACCCAATGACTACTTTGTTACTTTTACTGTAACAGGAACTGTTCAAAGGATCATAGCATCATTTAAAATGTATATGAATGTTAAATATGAATTCTGTATTTGTAATTGTTCATTTTGTATAGTAATGTATATCATGATAATACTGTGCATTACATGTATCGTATGCAGGTAATGTTTTTCTGGTCTTTCCTGTCACAACGTTATTGCATCCAAGACATTCACTTTGATACTTGTATATATGTTGTAGTGACAACAAAGAATGTACATTTATTTGAATTCATATTTTTAATTACATTCATTTAACTGGTTGTATAAGTAACAATTAAAGTGTTGATGATTGTTAAAATATATTTACAATTTTAAATAAGATAATATTAACTAAATGAAATAATTAATTAAAATGATCAGCATGATAAAAAAAAAATGCCAACAAGAAAATGGCAACAGCGGCCGGCGGAGAAACATCTCCGACTGTTGTTCTTTGCTCGGTTTTTAACAAAAAGGAAACGTTCAAGCCGGCATCCATCTTTGTAATTTAGGCTACAAAATCTGCTTCAAAATCCCAGTGCTGTCGTCATCGTGTAAAGCCCGCCCCAACGTTTCTGATTGGTGCCTCGATTTCGACGGATTGGAAATGGGCTTGAATGAGCTCTTTGCCAGACTAACTTTCAGAGCAAATCTAAATTTGCTGGAAGTTGTCTGGGTTTTCCCAGGCCAGATGTGATGGCCATGGTTGCCAACCTTGATTACCTGGTTGAAGTGAAACTTTCTTGAGGCTGAATGTATCACACACGTATGCTAGTATTCTCTTTAAATTGTAACAGCTCAACCTAATCAGAGCCTAACGTGCAAAGAATCACCAGGAATAAACAAATATTCACCCAAAAACATTGGACACTATACAATATTTTCAGTATACAGTAAAATGTACAATTACATCTGAATATATCTCCTGTGCTAGTAGTAGCACCAGGTAAATACAAATTAAATTCAAAAACAAAAATAACTTAATATCACTAAAATGAAATAGAAAGCTGCGCTTACAGACGCTCACATCCACACTTGTAAACACAACACTGACTTTTTCACTTCCAGGTCAAGAAGCTGTCAATCAAAAACTCAGTAGCCAATGAGAACACACTGCTACTAGCCCCGCCCCCACGAGAGCTACGTGTCAAAACAGCGAACGAAAACTCAGGGAGCGTAAATGAAAACTCTGAAAGCGCGTTTAATTGTAAGTTCGGATCAGCGAAAGAAATATGAGAGATAGTTAGCAAAACATGCAGTGTATTAAAAACGAAGTCAAAAAAATGTGCCTGAGATTTATTCTTTTTCAGTTTCAAAGATATTTTATTCAGTTTCAATTTATATTTTCATTAGTTTCTTGAAAAGTTACGTTCATTATTATTGGCCCAAAAGTAATTCCATAGGATTTCCAGCAGATGTTAAACAGTGACAGATTCATACCCTATTTTATGGATCACCGATTAAGAACAAATATTTCACCAGTTCTATACACTGGTATGCGAATAAAGCCCCTTTATTTTGCAGTGTATATTCCTGTATGTATTTCAAACAGCACACTGCCCATCACCAGTAAACCCCCACCCAGCTGCATTCTGCATACTTAAGGCTACAATGAGAGGAGATGTTCTCTGAAGAGCTGGGTCTTTAAAAAACTCCTGAAGACCCAGCTCTTCAGAGAAGATCTCCTCTCATAGCACTACTTACAACTAGTCTTGCTGATCCTAGCACTTACAGCCTGTCTAGAACTGACACTCAACTGTTTAAAATCAGCACTCACTGATCCACTTATTCTTACAGTACTCTACCTTTTTTAAATAGTTCTAGAATTGTTGAGAGAATTGCTTTAAAACTTAAACTGTTTACCATGTTGTTAGTCGCTTTGGTTACAAATGCGTCAGCCAAATGTAATGTAATGTTATGTACAATGAATCACAGTACAAAGGCGAATCATGTTACATAGTTCTGACCCATTAAGTTCCATCTTTATTTCATTAGGTGGTGCATCTACTCTTAAGTAGTAAAAATGTAACTGTAATTTTACTTTTGCTAATATAAGTTCATTTTCGATAATCTCTTTAACAGAAACTTGCGCCCATAGACAAGTTACTTCTGTTCCTAATGCATCTCTGCATTGGCCTATCTCTCCGTGATCTTGCCAACCGTTTTGGTATCCACCGCACCACAGTCAGCAGAATTATAACGACCTGAACACACTTTCTGTACCACCTTCTTGGTTCCATCAGGCTGTGGCAACCAAAAGAGGTTGCTCACTTACCACCAGAGTTTTCCCACATACGCCAACACACAAGTGGTGCTGGACTGTAAAGAATTATTTTGTCAAACACCCTCATCTCTTGTTCTGCAAAGTGAGGTGTTCTCCAATTACAAGTCACACACCACTTTCAAGGCCATAATAGACATTGCCCCTCATGGTCCCATCACCTTTGTCTCTCCACTGTATGCAGGTTCTATGAGTGATAGGGACATTTTTAGAATTTCAGGGATTACAAAATTACTCACAGCTGACATAGCAATTATGGTAGACAAGGGGTTTCTTGTGGATGGTCTTGTACCCTGCAAAGTTTACCGGCCTGCTTTTCTGTCTAAGAAAACTCAGATGAGTAAACAGGATGTTGAACAAACAAAGTCCATCGCCCGTCTGCTGGTTCACGTTGAAAGGTGTATCCAGAGAGTTAAAGAGAATAAACTGTTTGAAAAAAGTTATTGTCACGGTTCATGGATCCAGTGTCTCTCTCTAGTCTCGTGCTTTGTTGTTTACATGTGTGTGAGTGTGTGTGTGGGTGTGTCCGGATCGCCACAGTTGATCAGTATCCAGCTGCGATCACTCACCAGTACCAGCTGCCACTCATCTCATCTCCTATAAAGACTTACCACTTTCTCATTCCCTTTGTCAGATCGTTGCATGAAGTCTTTGTGTTTCCTGTTCCTGTTCCTGTTCCTGTTCCTGTTCCTGTTCCTGTTCCTGTTCCTGTTCCTGTTCCTGTTCCTGTTCCTGTTCCTGTTCCTGTTCCTGTCTTCCAGTTTTCGGCGTGTTGGACTTTTTTTTCGTGTCTGGATTACGTCGTCACTCTTCAGAGGACCCTGCACTTCATCCTTCACTCCGTGTCTGAACATCGAAGTCCCTGCGCCACCGCCTGCATCACCTGGACTTTTCATCATCATCTTTATTTTCACTATAATAAAGAGCCTTTTACTTACATTTTGTGTCCTCGTTCCTAATATAACAGTTATTCCCTTATCTGTGTGTGGGAGAATTGTTCTATTGAACTACCAAAATGGACCCCTTGTCAAGGCATGAATAACTCAACAGTGAAAATCTAGACTGGCATGTGACTGTATTTTTCTCTATGAGCTTCCATACTGCTCATATATTTTGTCATTTACTATGCTGTTTTTTTTTTTTTTTTTTTATCTTGTGATATACCTTTCAGAAAATTGTCTGAAATATTGACATTGTTTACATTTGTCATTTATTGTCTCTGCCAGGAGGAACACAAATACATGAGTTAATTCAGACATTTATTATACAAAGACACATGCTGTCATACTACACTCAACAATAACATGGCTCCTTGTATAGATTTGTAATGATGAACTATGTAAATAAACATTATGGTGCAATGTTTGACATTTTGTATGAGTTATGAGTTTGTAGATAACTAGTCCACATAACTGCACATAATACAGTACTCAACAGTACTTTAATCCTTCTTTGCACTTCTGGTTGGATGTCAACTGCATTTCATTGGCTCTGTACCAATACTCTGCTAAATGACAATAAAATTGAATCTAATGTAATCTAATAACTAACACTGAATTCATAATAACAAAAGGTACCTTGTATAGGTTTGTTGTTTATGTACGTACATGTGCATTTCTTAAAGAGAACTATTTACATTAACATTGATTTTCACACAAACACATGTTTTGGAAGGTGGGTTGATTTTAAATTTCCATGTAAGATGATAAATAAAAGTAGAAATAGGAATAGTCTCCCCTCTCACTGATGATGGCAGCAACCTCTGGTTCCCTGTAGATCCTTTGACTGATCATATCCTCCTCTGCAAAAACAATGAAATCACACCAGTCCATACCTGTTAGCAGGAGCTGTCCTTGCACCTGCCAGAAATAACCGTGTTGCTTTTTTATATTCATGGTGCCATTGTGAAGCTTTAGGTATTTACAGTCAGCACAACTTTTTACATTGGGGCATTTCACTTCCACCAGGCCAAAGGGTGGGTTCTCTGTTGGGTCGAAAACAACCACATCAGGGGAAGACCCTAACCAGAGGGCAGCGTTCTTTCAGCGTTCTATTTAGTGTTCTTTGCTTTGCAATATTCCTGAATGGCAAGTGGCTCCAATGCCAGACCTCTTTTCATCAATGCCGTTTGTGCCACTCCCCTAATCATTGTTTCCAGGGACCTGCAGTCAGGGTAGGCAGGGTAGGCAGTGCCTCACCAAAGGAAATATTGACATTACATTTATTAATTCCAAGAGCTTTATTAATTCACCACATTATTAATTGCATTAATTTTATTCCAAATATTAATTTTTGTAAAAAAATGTTCAGGAATACACATAATATACTCCTTTTTCCATTGTTTGCTTCTAAAAACCATTGTTTCATGCAGGAAATTCAAGGCCATGGCCATTGAGGCAGAGGTTATCAGTGCCTCTTTGGTCCATAGACCGTAGTTTACGTAGATTTGCGCATGCGCAGTCAGTTCTCATGCTGTCTTGAATTATCAACATTGAGGCAGAGACTGAGCTTGCTTCATGTCACGTGATCCACTCGCTCTCACTAACTCCGCGCTTCCCGATACTTACTTAGCATCTAGCCTCTGCCACATTTGTACTGTATGTCTATCTGTGCGATTATGGTGCATTTCGTAAGGGTTAAAATCAGTGGCGTAACTTTGTTTTAAAAAAGTGGGTGGTACAGGTGTGTGTGTGTGTGTGTGTGTATAAATGAATGAATGAATCACGTGATAGATACATATATCCGACTGTTTGACGTGTGTCCTTTAATGGTCCAGTGGTAGAACTTTTGCCGAGCATGTCAGATGTTCTGGGTTTCTGGTTCGAATCCTCACTCGTATAGTTTTTTTTTTTTTTTCAAAACCGAATAAGTTCATCAGTGTTTGTATTATATCAAGCAGGGACATGTTTGTGTGCATTTTTGTTTTGTGATTTCACCGGAACAAACAAAGAGTCTCCGAAATGGATTGAAGCGCGCGTGCATGTGAAGACTGTGCCTGAGCCACAAGATAACACTGTAACCGCGCCACCGATTGCCACTTTGATCACTTGATTTATAAAAACGACTTATTTCAGCGCTAGATCGCCTCTTATTTAATAAACAAACAAAAAGAATGCTCTGCCAGCTGGAGATGTTTTATTTATTTCTATTGGTACATCTGTGCCGCCGTGAGAGGTTTTAAAAAGTGGTGGGGACAATATCGACCCTGGCAAAAAGTGATAGATGTGTCTATTAATTTGATTATTAGATTTGATTGCGCATTCTTCACATATGACTGACGCACGTTACTGATTCTTTCAGCAAGCTGTTCCGCTGAAGTCTGACTGCAAACATGACATACCTCCCTGAAGTGAGATGATGTTACTCTCATCCTTCTGACTTGGTGCCACTCTGTGGACATACTCTGCTCCCTTGTTGATTCTTCTATTTTCCTGTATCCAAGGAAGTCTGCAGAGATTGCAGATGCAGCTGCTGGTGGAGACTGCACACAAACTGGCATGTAGTGGGCTCCAGTTAGTAGCCATCTAAAGGCAGAGGTGGGGGTGGAGGAGCACCAGTATGAAGAAGAATAATGCAGCTGACTGGCACTGGCTGCTGGTACGCAATCGGCTGCCCTCCTGAACTTTTCCCAGAGCTGACTCAACCAACGGGACATCAGCACTGATGGACATGGTGGTAATAAGAGGTGCTATGTCCGATGGAAAGCCTTCATAAGCTTC
Organism: Meda fulgida; assembly: GCA_030578275.1. Lineage (NCBI taxonomy): Eukaryota > Metazoa > Chordata > Actinopteri > Cypriniformes > Leuciscidae > Meda > Meda fulgida. The sequence continues at coordinate 22,393,834 of CM060627.1, forward strand.
CGCCACCCTCAGGACATCAGGATCAGGCAGCTCCCCCTGCATCGCTTTGCAGAGAGTGCTCCTATGTAGAGTTGCATATCATAATTCAAATTGGACCACTATATTTATATATATTGGACCATTTATATTTAGACAACCATAATCATATTGGTTGATAAATTCTAAATGAGCAAGACATACTGTACATACCTGACACCATTCGCTACCGTCCTCTATTTGGGCTTTGCAGACAGCACCACCATGTCACTCACAAGGCCCGGCTTCACACCCTATCAATAATAAATGAAAAGGCATTTCAGAGGTCAATGAATGGGACTATAGGCAAATCTTGCATAAGCATGGAATTATGCTGCTTAAAGTTTACCATAGTTCTTGGTTTGTGCCATCGTTGTTCGCTCTCTGTGCAGCTCAAAACAGGTGGTACAGCTGTGATGTTTAACTGTGAGTACTGAGCAGTCTGATACAGTAATGCAACATCATGATTGCATAAGGCTCTGCCAGCCACAAAGGAGCACTCGACCTCATAGAGCTGAACAGGGGTGGAGTCTTCAAGGACAATCTTTTAAAAAACAACAAAGTGTGTTATAATCAGCAGAGATCACAAACTGATCAGATATCTCAAAGTCAGAGGTGCATTTTGCATTATTTTTCAAGTAAGCTACTATGAGTGAGAGAATGAGGTTACTTTAGGGTTAGTAAGAAAGTAAGTTAAACAGAACACAATATGAACAGCAAAGCAACTTTCTCAACAACCAGCTTCGGGGGTTTCATATAGGAATGGTAGGTCTAGAACACTAATAGGGCAGGCAAGTGTCATCATAGTGTTACCTACTTCAAACGTTTGGCTAGCTAGATAGCTAAGATGTTCAACTTGTTTAGGTAATTATACATTTGTTTGCCAGTTTAACCCGTCGTTGCCAAATTGAAGCCCCAGAACATAACTAAAACAGAACTGGTTGGATCAGACGAACAACTGAACTGTCTTTCATCCTACTCTGATGGTGTGAGGTTTCTCAGGTTTCCTCAAAGATCTATGACAGGTAGCATGGATGCTGACTCTCCCTGTCTGTAGATCTTTACTTGATACTGGGGATAACCAAATACTGTCAATACATGTAACTGAACAAAACAAGTCATTAGTATATGGGTGATCCTTAGACTATGGGCACTTTTATGTACTTTGGTCATATTTTTAAAAATGACATTTAGTGTTACAAAGTACAATTGATATGGATTGCAAGAGTAGATTTGTGTTATACTTTTTATATTATAATATTCTAATAAATTACAATACTTATTATATTTTGATTTAGATTATAATATTATTTTTATTTCTAAATGATACTTTTATATTAATTGATTTCATTTAGATGAATGAAAATTCAATTTTGTTGCATCACTTATTGCTTATATTTTTCCCTTGCCATCAGTTGTGTCAGTTATTTACAGTATGCACTGTAACCGTTCATCTCTGAGACAAATCAGTTGTGTACATCAAACTCAGCACTACACTAAAAACAGTTGTGGTTATGTGTAATGGCTTTGTGAATTGAGTTTACTGAGTGTGATGAGTTTAAGGGATTTTCTAATAAACATCTCCACTGTTTCTCTACATTCGCATTAATTCATTGTCATTTCCATCACCACACACATTTTTTTTAAATATTTAAAAAGTTCTCATCACACATTAAAAATGTATCCACAATTTACGAGATCATGCTCTACTTAATATAAAAATGCAAGTCATTTATTTTCAAATAAGCTCTTGCCCAAACCAATATTAAATTTCAGAGTGTGACAGGTGTACAGTTCACCATTTAGTCCATAGGGCAGTTAATTTATCTCATTGACAAATGTATAATTATTGTACATTGTGGAAAAAAATGATAAAACTAGTTACAAAAATGATCTTAGACAATTCTTGAGTGACATAAGTTATTCTGTTTTTAAATAACAGCTGTATATTAAGCTATGGTGGAAATGACATTTGTTCATTGCAGGTCGGAAAAAAAATTAAAATATTAACTTCTATTGTAATCTAAGTTTGTCCTCTAACAGACCTTAAAACTAGACAAATTATTTAAACTTATCAGACTGTTACGTGACTTTTGAACAAGTTTTTTTATTCAACTTCACAAGCCTAAAAGTGCCCATAGTTGAAGAAACGCCCATACATTTATTGTGTCAGATAGTAAAATTAACATAATAAACCACGTGACCAACAACTAAAATGAATCGTTTAATAAGTATTTTGTAAAGGTTACTTTCTAGCCTAACGTAACCTAGCATCATCGCTAACGTTAGGGCTACAGCTAGCTAAAGACATAGCATAACTTACCTTCATAATTGTACATGAATGAAGAGAAGTATATCTTGAAACCCTTTTCCCTCATGCTCTTGGGAGCCGATGATGATGCTTGAACTATTCTGTGTATGTCGTTTATCGTTATCCTTGGCAGATGTTGAAGGGATCTGGTGTAGAAAGCCATGTTTATCTGGTCCTAGTCTTACCTGACAGTTACCGGCGTCGTCGATGAAGCTAACGTAACGTTAGACCGGAAATGCCATCGGCCACCAGTGACATCTGACAATCAAGGAACGTTCGTAAAATCAACTAGCAAATTAGTCCGCAGACTGACACTAATATCGGTGCAACGCCAGTTTATCATCTGAGCAGCACACGTTCCAGGATACCACAATAGCATAGCTGACACATTGTCTCGTTTTTATTTTCAGAAGTTCAGGATCTTGGCTCCAGAGTCAGACATCCATCCCACGCCAGTCCCACCGTTTTCAGCCACCATCTTCAACTAAATCCACAGCTGGTAGACCTTTCATACTCTTCAAGCGAATCTATCCTCAATGGCCTCGCTCAGAGTACCCTGCCTGCTTACTTGACTGGTTTGAACCATTTTAAGGCTTACCACTCCTTCTACCAACTCTCATTTCCTTTAACGAACGTTTGGTCCATCTGCAACATCGTTACTCATGCTCATTCCTACCAAAACATCAGGTCATCCTCCATTCAGACTTACCTATCCAGAATCAACTTTATCTACAAACTCACTACTGGCGACCAATGCCACTCACTCTCACGTATCTATGCTCATTAGAGGTCTACGTAAAGAAGAACCAGTCCTCACCATTAAACGCTTGCCCTGGACCTCTGACCTCCTGAGCCAATGCATCCACACATTACGTTCTGGCTACTTGAGCCCTTCGATCGACCAAATATTAGAATGCATGTTCTTTCTCGCATTCTTCGGCTTCCTGAGATGCTCAGAATTTGCCCCGTTGACTTCAGTCTTCAATCCAGCCATTCATCCCAGCCTCTCAGACATCACCGCTCATACGCCAGATTCTCTGATATATACCCCAAAGAGAAGCAAAACTGACCAATTCGGAGAGTCATTTCCAATCTATATCTTTCGCCTCAACTCCTCCCTCAGTCCTTATGAGCCACTTTTAGAATATGTTCTTTCCAGATACACTAACCATTCATCTCCCCAAGAACCACTCATCCTTACAGAAAACAAAAAAATGGCCACAAGGTTCTGGTTTAACAAACACTTCCAAAATATTCTCAGCACCTCCGGCATATCTCCTGAACATTACTCCATACAATCCTTCCGGATCGGAGCAGCCACCACGGCCGCCAGCATGGGCATCTCGGATGAGACAATCAGAGTCCTAGGTCGCTGGTCATCCGAAGCGTACCGCTTATATATCCATAATAATCTTAACAATCTCCGTCAAGCTCAAGCCCGCATCAGCTCATCCAAACCTTTGGGGGTCTTCAAGTAACTCAGCTTACTACCTACTGAGACGAAGCCCCCACTCTGAGTCTCCCTGGACTAGACTCCCTGATCAGCCAGACGAAGAATCATAACATCTTTCCCCAATCCCTTTCGTTCCATAAAGTTAATTCTGCGTAGTTGTGGCGTGGTCTTTGCTAGTGAAATGTAGTTAACAAGTTAACTGAAGATCGGGAGAAAGGCCACGCCTCAAGTAATCAGCTCGTTCCCCGTCTGTATATTTACACTGAACCCACCATCATCGCACCGTTGTCTCAGTTTCTCGACCCCACCAACCGCTCCCCTTCCAACTCACCCATTCATCCATACATCCCACTCACCCCCCCCCCCCTCACCCTGAATATCTAACATCCCACCTTTTTACTTCCACAGGCTTCATCCAGAGGGGTCTTCAAGTAACTCAGCATACTACCTACCGAGACGAAAGCCCAGATTCTGAGTCTCCCTGGACTAGACTCCCTGATCAGCCAGACGAAGAATCATAACATCCTTTCCCCCATCCCTTTCGACCCGTCTTCATTCCATAAAGCTAATTATGCGTAGTTGTGGCATGGAAATTGTGAAAATTGAGGTGTATTCTCAGTGTATAATTGTAAATGTTGCAGAAATTACTTGCCTTTTTGATGTTGATCCTTCCTCAATATAGATATTTTATTATTTCCCATTTGTGAATTGAACTGTTCTCAAATCTTCTAACTCTGCCTTTACACTATATTTTCCTGCACTAAATAACATGCTACTATCACGCTGATTCTAAATCCCTTCACTAAGCCGTTGAATAGGCTATTAGTAGGCATAGTCAAACTTGCATGTCTCAGACTAACTTAGCCTACTTTTTTCTCATACCTGTAAATTTGATTTAGTTTCCCCAATTAATTCAGATCTGCATCATTTGGCATAATGTTTTTACGATTGCAGATTGTAGTTGTATTATTTCGGATATCAGACATGATGTTTTCATAATAATTTTAGTAATCATAGTTTTATATACAGTATAGGCCTATATATAAAAATATTATTTTTCAATTCTATTCTTCTATTTAAAAGGATATACAGAAACAGTTTTCTAGTTTACCAAAGTGCTGTAGCCAAGACCTTTTACAATTATAAAAAATTAAATTCACAAAATTAACGGAATGCATAGCTGATATAAAAAATTGGATGACTAGTAATTTCCTACTACTAAATTCTGAAAAAAAACAGAGATTCTAATTATTGGACAAAAAACTTCCACACGTAATAACCTAGAATACTGCCTAACACTTGATGGCTGCTCTGTCAAGTCTTCGTCGTCGGTTAGGAACCTGGGTGCGCTCTTTGATAGCAATCTTTTATTTGAAAGTCACGTGTCTAGTATCTGTAAAACCGCATTTTTCCATCTTTAAAATATATCTAAGTTACGCCATATGCTCTCATTGACAAATGCGGAACAATTAGTTAATGCGTTCATGACATCAAGGCTAGATTATTGTAATGCTCTACTGGGTGGTTACCCTGCACGCTTAATAAACAAACTACAGCTAGTTCAAAACGCAGCAGCTTGAGTTCTTACCAGAACCAGGAAGTATGACCATATTAGCCCGGTTCTGTCAACACTGGATTGGCTCCCTATTAAACATCGTATACATTTTAAAATATTGCTGATTACTTACAAAGCACTAAATGGTTTAGCTCCGCAGTACTTGAACGAGTTCTTAACGAACGACGCGCTCGTTCACGTGCTATGGTGACCGCGGCTCGCCGGCGCCTCCATGTCATGATTATATTGTCTGCTATATTTGCTTCTTATTTATTAAATCCAGGCAATTGGTTAATGAAATTAAGATTAATTAAAATTTATACAAAACGAAATTCACTTTAAAGAAAGGCTTTACAAAACAAAACATAATGAAGTGGTAAAAATCATGCCTGAACCACTTCATGTCTCCCGATATTGCGCATCCTCCTATCTATTCTGTTCACTTTCATAATCAACATAGATGGAAAAAAATAACATTATAATATTTTAATAAATATGAAACTAAATGCGCTTATTTAATATTACAACACGTAGGCCTAGACTCTATATTTGTACAAATTGCTGCACATTCATTTAATTCTGAATTTTGCACACATAAGTTGAAAGGCATGTATTGCCTTTATTGCGTGCATTTATTATTTATTATCTTTATGAATAATGTAACAAGGACGAAGCATGTAAACTGCGTTGTTTATTTATTCAGAATCGAATGGATCGCAAATGGATCCGAATAAAGGACATTAAAGGCTGACTATCATCCTTTCTGTCATGGCAAGCCTGCTTCATATGTCTGTTCATCGTCGAAGTCCCCGTTTTTTTGCTGTCAAAGGCGAGCAGCGCGCCGCACTTGCACTCAACAAAGCCAACACATATTGTATGTTGTCACTGCCCACGACTAGTTTAAAATATTTCCATACCTCCGGGCTCGGGCAGATAATCTAAGCTCTAGCTGGCGGTAGATCTTTTTTCTATTTAGCACCAAAACTTTGGAACAATCTTCCTAACATTGTCCGGGAAGCAGACACACTGTCAGTTCAAAGCTAGATTAAAAACACATCTCTTTGACCTAGCTTACACATAATACATTATCGACTTCTATAATTCAATGTTTAGGCTGCATAGATTAGGTCAGCCGGAACTGGGAACACTTCCCTTAAATCCTGATGTACTCATTACATCATAAGAGGAATGGCATCTACGCTTATTTCAGTGTCTTTGTTTATCCCGAGGTTTTCCTGCAACCTACCGGATCCAGGCCGTATCCAGATCTGACGAAGGACCTTCACCTGGACCCGATGACAATGCAGTGCTGAAGTGCCAACTAACCTCTCCCTATGGAGGATCCCTTTACCACTCTACAGATAAAGCGTTGTCGTAGCATCAGACGTAATGATTTTTATGCTCTATAAACTGTATATTCTACCCCCTTACACTGCCCCTATCCATAAACCTACCCATCACAGAAAACTTTCTGCTCTTTTACATTTTCTAAAAAACATAATTTAGTATGTTCATTAATCAATTTCCCTCACAGGGACCATTGGCCCCACAATGTAGGTGATTTCAAGTTTTACTATCCTTGTGGGGACATTTGGTCCTACAATGTAATATAAACATGAGCACACACACACACACACACACACACACACACACACACACACACACACACACACACACACACACACACATATATCCTGTATATATATCATAAACGCAGACGTCATGTTATAAGACAGATGCAAGTGTCACGTTCATTGAGACGAGTTCATGTTGCAAACTATGGCGTGTACTCCGTGCCAAAATCAAACATCTGAACGACCGACCGACCGATCGAACATCTTGTACTTTTGAGCGTCTTTACCAAGTAGGTGACTTGGTTTTTTAATCATGCAAGTATCCAAGATGATGTGTAAAAACTATAAATGGACATGAAAGGCAATAATCATTGTATCCCTAAAACAACACCAAAACATTTTTCCTGAATCCTGTGCTTGTGAGGCTATGTGTTTTACTTTCAAAGAGCAGAAATACTGTAGGCTAGCCTATATGCAGACATTCAATATTCTTCATTGGACAAATATAATCATTTAAACTAGTTTTTATTGTTAGTTTTATTGCCCAATGTACAATGTTCAGTTCATAAAAAAACAGTCCAAATTAATAAATGTAGACTATGTTATTTTTACTTTTTGCAATAATCTTTAAAAAACAGATCCAGAAGGTTTTCATAATTCATAAATATATATTAGATTTATATATTTGGAAAATATATTAATACACACACACACACACACACACACACACACACACAGACAGACACACACATTTATATTTAAAACCGTTGTGACCTGTGAATCTACAGTTTAAAATATTTGTAGAACTTAAAAAAAAGCACTGGGTGGAGTATGGGTTTTATTTGGTATAAAGGTAGCCAATGAGTAAGAGACACCAGGTGTAATGAATGAGGGAAGCAAACAATTTTTGTTTTTGATGTTCAAAAATGGTTGAGTATTGAAAGTCAAGTTTCATGTTCCGGTGTCGATGGGAATGCTTGTCAAGATGACATTCAAACAAATTATAGTGTTTTAAACATTTCCTCATGAGGGTCAAGTAAACCATCCAGTAGAAAAAGTTCTAGCAGTGTGCGTACTGGAAGATCTTCTGCTTCTGCAGCACGAATTATAGCAGAGGCAGAATAAAGCTGCATTAATTGCACGTGCAACTGCTTTAAAGGAGAAACATGCCTTGGAGGTACAACAGGAACAACTGAGGCAAAGACAAGAGCAAATGGATTTTGATGCAGAAAACGCTGCTGCTACTGCTAAAATTGCGGTTTTAAACAATTCTGACAATAAGCATCCTAAAACCCTTTCTGATGGTATATACCTTTCTGATGGTAACCCTTTCTAATGCATATTATGATAAGGGAACTACAATGAGTGGCAAAGAAGTTACTCTTAACCCTCTTGTTGAGGAATATATGCTAAAGAATTATTCTCAGCAAGCAAGATCAAGGAATGTGATTCAGCAAACTCACAGCACACTGCAATCTGATCTTCATTCTGTTTCACAAATGCAAACTTCAAGTGTAATACAGAACAGCAAAGGAACATCAACTTAAACATCTGCAGTATTAAGCAAAAGCAAAATGAGATTACTGCTCTTCTTGTACAACAACAAGCCAGCACACTGCCTCAAAGAGATATTCATGTGTTTGATGGTAATCCTTTCAGTCATCATGGAGCTGCCTTATAAATTAAGGGAAACTTGAAGAACTGTTGCTTGTGAACTACTGGAAAAGCACAATCGAAGAGCACAGTTCAGGGATATTGTAACATTTGTCAAAATGTCATCTGATCCATTTTTTGGTGATATCCAGAATACTCAAACTGTGCAGCAGAAACCTCATCCTAGGAATACAATTAGAAACAGCTTTGCAACAACGGTTGTTACTAACAACAAATCAAGTCAGTGTTGTGTGTCTGATTTCAGATCAAATTCCCAAGTTTTATGTTTGTACTGCAAACGTGAATACTTATTGGAGCAGTGTACACAAATGCAAAACAAGATGCACAATGAAAAGCTGAACTTTCTAAAGGAGAAAGATATCAGATAGATAGACAGATAGATAGTTAGATAGATGCCTTTATTCATCCCCACAGGGGAAATTCAGATGTCCAGCAGCATATAGTGTGTGTAGACTACCAACAAGCATTCTCACCACAATGCACTCATAAAAACACAGATGATAACAGTTAAAAAGACAAAATAAGAAATCACAAAAACAAACTACTATCATTAGTAGTAAATAATGCACTTCACACAGATCCATTATACAGTCTTATGGCGGCCGGAACAAATGACCTCCTATATCTCTCAGTCCTACAGCTCATGGAGCGGAATCGGTTTGTCCAGTCGGTTCCCCTCCCTGGCTGTCATACAGCTGCCCCAGCACACCACAGCAAAAAACACAGCACTGGCCACAACAGACTGATAAAAAAGGTACAGCATCTCATTACAGACTTTGAAGGAATTAAGCTTCCTGAGAAAAAAATAGTCTGCTCTGGCCCTTTCTGTATGCTGCATTTACATGTACTGACCAGTCCAGTTTATGATCCAGGTGGACTCCCAGATATTTGTAAGTCTGGACCGCCTCAATGCCCTCCCCCTCAATTACCACAGGAAGATGATTTAACTTAGGCCTCCCAAAGTCCACTATCATCTCCTTGGTTTTGGATGTGTTGAGGATGAGACCATTGCACCTGCTCTAGGTCACAAACTCCGAGATGACCCTCGTGTATTGTGATGACTCTCCTCCCCTCACACAAGCCACCACCACAGTGTCATCAGAATATTTCTGTATATGGCATGATGATGTTCTGTATGAAAAGTCTGATATATATAGGGTGAAGAGGAAAGGGGATAGCACAGTACTGGGGGGGCCCCAATGCTTGTTTCCACAGTGTCTGACACCATGTTCCCCAACCTGACATATTGTGGCCGCTCTGTAAGGTAACTGATGATCCACTTGATGAGAGCAGGCTCCATTCTCAAGTTCTCGAGTTTCCCTCTCAGAATCTGAGGCTGGATGGTATTAAATGCACTCGTAAAATCAAAAAACATCAGCTTCACATACCCTCCTGTCCCATCAAGAAAAGAGAGGGCTCGATGAAGCAAGTATAGGACAGCATCCTCCACTCCCATGTAGTTGTGGGCCCAGGAGCCGGAGTAGTAGCCTTTCGAGGGTCTTCATAATCACAGAAGTCAAGGCCACTGGTCTGTGATCCTTGACCCCGGAAGGTCTCCCCCCCTTAGGCACTGGCACAATGCAGGATGTTTTCCACTGCTTCAGCACCTGACTCTTATGGAGACTCCAATTAAAGAGTATGTGCAAAGGAGCCGCCAGCTCTGCCGCACAGTCCTTCAGCAGCCTCGGGGGTATTCCATCTGGTCCTGCTGATTTGCCAGGGCGCAATCTTCTGAGCTCCGCCCTCACGTCCTCCATGCTAAAATAAGCACCATTGGGTACTTCAGCCAGGCCTGAGGCAGCAACAGCTATGGAACAGCCACTGAGTGAAGCAGGGTAGGAGGCAGCAGCAGAGGTGGAGCAGCCGCTGGGTGTAACAGAGCAGAAGGCAGCAGCAGAGGTGGAACAGCCACTGAATGGAGCAGGGCCGGAGGTAACAACAAAGGTGGAATAGTCACTGAGAGGAACCGGACAGGAGGCAGCAGCAAAGATGTAACAGTCGCTGAGTGGGTCAGAGCAGAAGGCAGCAGCAGAGGTGGACCAGCCACTGAGTGGAACAGGGTAGGAGGCAGCAGCAGAGGTGGAACAGACACCTGGAGGAGCAGGACAGGAGGTAGCAGCAAAGGTAGAACAGTCGCTTTTTGGAGCAGGGCAGGAGGCAGCAGCGAAGGTGGAACAGCCGCTGGATGGAGCAGGACAGGAGGCAGCAGCAGAGGTGGAACAGCCACTTGGAGGAGCAGGACAGGTGGTAGCAGCAAAGGTAGAACAGTCGCTGGGTGGAGCAGGGCAGGAGGCAGCAGCAGAGGTGGAACAGCCACTTGGAGGAGCAGGACAGGAGGTAGCAGTAAAGGTAGAACAGTCGCTTTGTGGAGCAGGGCAGGAGGCAGCAGCAAAGATGGAACAGCCGCTGGATGGAGCAGGACAGGAGGCAGCAGCAGAGGTGGAACAGCCGCTGGATGGAGCAGGACAGGAGGCAGCAGCAGAGGTGGAACAGCCACTTGGAGGAGCAGGACAGGAGGTAGCAGCAAAGGTGGAACAGCCACTGGGTGTAACAGAGCAGAAGGCAGCAGCAGAGGTGGAACAGCCACTGAGTGGAGCATGGCCGGAGGTAACAGCAAAGGTGGAACAGTCACTGAGTGGAACAGGGCTGGAGGCAGCAGCAAAGATGGAACAGTCGCTGAGTGGGTCAGAGCAGAAGGCAGCAGCAGAGGTGGACCAGTCGCTGGGTGGAACAGCAGAGATGGAACAGCCGCAGGGTGGAGCTGTGCAGGAGGCAGCAGCAAATGTGGAACAGCCGCTGGGTGCATTCCTTGATCCTGGTAGTTCTGCTACATTTTGTTCAAACACTTAATGCATCATTTGAAATTAAAAGGAAAGAAGACTAATATTCTTTTGAAAACAATGGGCAATCAAAGATCTGCCTTTATGATGACATTTTTTACATTCTTCCGGAAGTCTTCACTCAGGAGAAAATGCCTGTGTCCAAAGATAACATTGTCACTGAAGGGGATTTGCATAGATGGCCGTACCTGAAAGGTGTTAAGATCCCTCAAATTCCTGCTGATGTGGATTTGTTAATTGGAGCAAATGCTTCAAAGGTACTAGATCCCTGGGAGGTTAAAAACAGTGATGGAGAAGGACCTTATGCAATTAGAACTAGGGCTGGGTATCGTAACAAAATGTTCAATACCGATACCGATACAATGACTTCGATACCGGTTCCTGAACGATACTTTTTTCGATACCAATTTTATGTGACCAGTTTTAACATAACAGTACCTAATTTTTATTTTTTCAGTTTGTTGACTTTTTTACAGTCATATTTTGAGTATGTAAAAAAGCACCAATGCTAAAGTTTTCTGTGTTTCCTAGTCATTTGACAGCATGTATTCTTTACTTCAATGAGCTCATTGTTTCTGCCTTAACTTAATGCATTGTTTAACAGTGAAACTGAATGAAAATTAATTGAAATGCATTACACTGTCACCTCTGATAACAGATCACTATAAAATGGAATTTAGACAATTTATATGCCTCGCGCTCAGCACACATGAAGTTTGCCACAAAGCACCGGCAAAAGTAGCCTAATGATTATGAATGTGTCGTGAAACAATAGCAAGGAGATATTTTAATTGTTTATTAATGAACAAGTGTTTACTAACGGTGTGTTTACACCGAACGCGAATTTAATTATTTGCGCGAGTAGATTACATACAAAGTCAATGCAAAGACGCGAATAGGCGCATCATTCGCTGACGTTTGACGCGAACGTCTTCCGCGCAAGTTGAAAAATTTGACCTTGAGCGGAAGATTCAAGCGTCTAACTAGACACGATAGACGCGTATTTGGCGCTCTATTCGCGTTCGGTGTGAACACACCATTACTCTTAAGTGTATTCTGTGCGCTTCTAAGTGCCTTATCAGATTTACCATGTTACTGGTCTTGGCAGCAATTATCTTGTCAAAAATATTGCGTCGCATGCTTCTGGCATTGAGTCTGGCACATAGGTACACTTTGGATCATTTCCACATATTTTCTATCTATCTGGGTTGGGACGCTTACACACACACACACACACACACACACACACACTACAGCCTCATGTGCGACGAGCCACGTCTCTGGGCAGCTGCGTAAACTAGTGTTTTTCCGCCACAGCCAATCATGCTGCATGCTTATTGTTTCACTGACATTGACAAGATTAACTACTTAGGTACCGAAATTTGGTACCGAAAACCAAGACATGTTTCGATACTCGGTAGTATTGAGGCAATTCGGTCGGTACCTAAAAAGTACCGAACTCGGTACCCAGCCCTAGTTAGAACCCTACTTGGATGGGTTGTGAATGGACCTCTCCAAGGAAGAAAGGACAATGGAAACACAAGTGAATGTCCGGATGTTACTGTTAATAGGATTTCTGTTGACAAGCTGGAGGAGATGCTCAATAAACAGTATAACCACGACTTTAATGAGATCGCTTCTGAAAACAAAGAAATGTCAAGAGAAGATCATGCATTTATGGAAAAGGTAAATGGGTCAATTAAGCTTCAGGATGGACACGACAAATTGAATCTTCCATTCAAAATGGAAAATCCCATGTTGCCAAATAACCTTTGTGTGGCTAAACAGTGTAATGGCAAAATTCAATACCAGTCAATATCATCTGAGTAAGAGTCATTCAGAGTCAAATTCAATGAAAGAAGTATTTTATTCCTGCAGGAATAGGTTCAGTCCCAAACACACAAAGTTCAATCTGTGCGAGGAGTGACACACCACTCGGCAGATGGGGGTTTTACACCATTTTCAAGGACCTTTCCTTCTAAGTTTACAGATACGATATGGCTGTTTTGTCTTTTAATGGCACAACAGGGGCCTCTCTTCTCTCTAGGCCACAGCCTAATACAGAAATACCCTGGCCGAAATGCTGACCAGTGCCTAAGGTCAAAGGTCTCCTCCCATCTGCTCCTGAGCGTCACGCCATGCACGTACACACGTTTTAGTTTATGTCATCAAAAATCATCAGGAGCCACATGGCTCAAAATCCATCTAGTCACATTTACTACTGATTACTGTAAGATTAAAATTTTCCTCTACAATTCCCCACTTTTTATCATTCAGATTACCCATAATCACAATAATAAACAAAAAGACAAATTTTAAGTCATATCATCACACTTACACTCTTCATCTCTGATTTTCGCATAAGTGATCACTCTTCTTAAACATTTGTGAAAGTATCATTTTGAAAAGAAAAAGCTTAGGCTGTTTTTGTAAGGATAGTCCCTTAAATATTAGCAAGCAAGTAAAGAATTTATTTGAAGCCGGGCTAAATGAATAAACACTGTTATTGCACTCTCGACCTAGATCGAACCCTCAGTCACCTCAGTTAAACAAGAAATAGAGTACAGATTAGTAAGAAAAACAAAACCATCAATTCACACTAATTATTCTAGCAGGTCATCAAAAAATACAAAGTGTATAAAAAGTATAATAAAATCCTTCATTTCATACCCTCTCCTTGTACGTTATCACATAGCGGATAACCACAGCTCTTAACCCTCTGCTCATATCAAAAGCATTCATAAGAAGAAAAAGGAAAAAAAAAACATACCCCAATGTTTACCACATTTCACTGTAACTTCCGCTACTTGAATCTTCATCAAATTTTTTGTCATTGTTCTCATCATTCGGGTCGACTGTCATTCTTACTAGTGTAGCAGATGTCCTTGCTCCCACCACCCTCTTTACCAAGCTAGAGACACATCTCACAATGCATGGTATACAAAGCAGTATCACAAAGGCTATTATTCCAATTGGCAGTAATGTCTGAAGTATCCAATATACCCATCCTCCCCACATAGTCATGAACCACCCTATCCATGTACCACTAACGTGCTCAGGCTCCCTTACAGCCTTTCTCATGTGTTCGATCACATCCGTGATGTTGTCACTATAAACCCGGAATATTGAAACAACAAGACATTCCTAGCATTTTACAAACTCCGCCTTTTTCTGCGGTGAGCATGTCAAGGACAAGTCGGTTCTGAATAACTGCGTCTCTCAGATGTTTCATTTCGTCATTTATCATTGTCAAAGCATTTTCTGTGCTATTAGCTATTGCTAACACTGTCCATGCTAACCCATTTATCTTATTAATCGATACTGTTGTTCCCACCCCTAGAAACAATGACCACCCCACATTAGCCCCAGGGGTTGTCCAGGGGTCAGATAAAGTGTACCCATTATAGTAATTTGGCAACGCTCCTGGCAAAATGTTTACATTCCTTTTCTGTCTCCCTCCCCCAGGTTGTTTACTTGGCAAATACACAGATGTACCCACATTCATTAAAGCTGGATAACAACACCCTGACCATTTTCCAGGCATTTTGTGGAGTGCCCTGTTCCCACACACCCACACTGTTGCAGGTGAAGTTGCAGTCGGCTTACTGAATGGACATGTGAAGTTAACGTCTGTAGTGTTAATGACTCCAGTGCAATTGTCCGGTGCTTCGTCCCTCACGTTGATTTTGATCCTGCAATCAGACCACCCTGCTTTAAACAGTCTCGCATTGTTCAAACAAACAAATACATCACCCTTTGTCGTTGTCACTCTCAGGGGAGGAATCGCTATTTCGGTGTGGTTGTACTGCTGCACATGGCCATAGTCGTCCTCAGTTGGTGTCTTTCCTTTCTCCAGATCAAGCACAGCTTTAAGCACGTCAGTCATTTGCTGTGGGATCAGACACTTTTTGTTTCCTTCACTGTTGCTACAGTCAGTGGAACAGCTTTCCATGCATGAGATATTTGCAGGGAAAGCCAGCAGCTTGTTGATATCTCCAGTTCCTCCTTTTGTAAAATGGCAAGTGCACAGGGTTTGTTCCCTTGACACTTTGATATGGCGTTTTGTACCTCAGGGTTCACTTGGCCTTTTCCCGTGTCTCCATTTCCCATCCAAGCCATCTCCTCCCTTGTCTCTCGTTCGATCTCAGGTGGCATGAAAGATTTCGTCGTCGCTGTTGTCGGTGGGGCCTCGGTTACAATAATGTCTATGGTTTCATACCAGTCAGTTCCCCCCAGGTCCAGGCCACAGTAATACCTGCGCTGGTCGGAAAGTCTCACTTGTTTTAGTTCAACGATCATCCCGTACTTGTTTCTGCTGTACATCTTGTTCGAGTGCACCCTGAATCTGCCGTTGTGTCCCTTCTTGTAGTCTTAGTAGTATGCTTTCACGTTGGCCCAGCTGCATGGGTCTTCGCAGATGTAGAACCCTGCATACTCCTCAGAGCACCCCTCACAGTTTGGACAGTTCTTTTGAAATGGGCTGCACCTGAAAGTCACATTTGATCCTTCCACGAGCGTGACAATGCTCCCCTCCAGGCCCTTCGTCGAATCCACTTTCTTTAGCGTGTCTCTCTTGCCTCGTCCTTTGATGGTGCTATTCAACACAGATATCTCAGTCCCGTTGGTGTAGTTCTCCGTTGGCAGTGCTCCCAGGCCCTCGGTGAGATGCATTATGATCACACAAATTGTTACTGACATCAAGATCAATATGCACATACCTCTACACAAACCACACATGCCCGGTCCCCTCAATGGGTGCCACGGTCTCGGACGCTCCATTTGTTTCGTTTGCTTCAGAGTTGCAAGTGTGTGACCAGAATGTGTGAGGGAGTTCAGTCTTTGAAGCACTGAGAGTCTTATCTGCTTTGTTGATTAACGGTGTCCAGCCAGATGCCGTTCGTGCAATGAGCGCAATCTGTTCCTCCCAGTCTCCTCCTTCCGTCTGCCTGTATCTCGTTCCGCTTAAACACACAGCTAGAATGCAGGGGTCTGTGGTTAAGATGTCTTTAGTTCTTTTCAGTTCATACTTCTCTACAATTACTATTGCTGTTGGTGGCCACACAATGGGGCTCACTCTGCACACAGGCCGTGTTTTTCTCTGTGGCTGGCCTTGTTCTGATAGTAGTACTTGACGTTCAGACTTGACCTAGGCGTTTATTGACATTCAGTTGGAACTGTCTGCTCCCGTTGCTGATCCTCCTGCGATGTTGGAACTGTCTGCTCCCGTTGCTGATCCTCCTGCGATGGCGCCGGACCTATCCTGCAGTGATTAGCATGGACCCACGTGGCCCTCTCCGCGACCTTCACCGCCGTGTGAGTCGTTAGCAGCACTTGGAAAGGTCCTAGCCACCTTTTCGCCTTCCAGCTCTTTCTCCTCAGGTCACCACTCACGTGGTGCTCTGTTGTTGGTCGAGGCGATAACTGCCAGCTGAAGCTCTCTCTCTCCTCTTGCCTTGGTCTTGTCTTTCTGTGTCAGCAGCTGTTCCTCCGCGTGCACAGCGTGCGCCAGCGTGGAGGCCAGCCGCCCGCTCTTCCATTCAATGAAACTTGCTTTTACCGCTTGCACGATTTCAGGTCTCAGGCCTTTCAGGAAACAACCCTGCAAATGGCACTCCCAGGTGCCGGGAACAGTGCCTCTGTCAGCTGGCTCATCCAAGCCGCTGTGTTTGCGAAATGTCTCAAAGTCTGTTGTAGTAGTCTCAAACAGACTCGGCTCTAAGCTGAGAGCAGCTGTTGATCGCTTCCATGTCCACACTTGCTGGAAATGCTGTTCTTATGGCTACTGTGAGAGCTGCGATAGTTGTTACATACTGGGCGTTGCTCGGATCTGTCCAGTTCCTGTGGCTTCGCCGGTGTTCCCCGTCCCCCATGCTCCCGCTCACTTTGTGCCAGTGGGTGGCCCCCAGTTTCACAGCCATCAGTCTCTTCAATTCTTGCGTGGTGGGGCTGAATTCTTGACAAAAGGTGGTAATTGAATCTGCAAACTTGTCACCTGCGTCGTCATGATTTGACAGATGGGCCATGGCCTCTTTCATGTCTGTCACTGTCCAGGGTCTGAAAACCATCATCGGCCAGTCAGCTCCCGCCACCTCTACCATTGGAGCTGTGAAGCTTGTCTTTTCTTGCTTCATCTGTGATCTTGTTAGGATTCGTGGTGCGCTGAGGCTGTCTGGATCAGGGGTGTCGGGGACTGTATCAGAGAACAGTTCAGCCAGGTCTCCATCCGTGTCCCAGTCTGCGGCAGCTGCTTGTGCTGGTCTTCTGGGCTGGGAGCAGTCGAGGTCGGAGTCCAGCTTTCGGGTTTTCAATGCCACCACTGGAAAGTTTGTGGGCCGGCTGTGCCGACCCATTCGCCGTTTCATGTGGAGAAACACAAACATACCTTTTGTTAGTTGATAATGGTGGTGCTGACACACATGCAGATCTTTCATCCACTTTACTTTCTTCACTTTCATCCCTAAGTGCTAATTCTTTCTGTATTTTGTTTTGTTCTCTTTTTTCTGCTTCTTCGAGCCAACAACACACTGTCTGTTCACATTTGTCACATACAGGTCCTTCTAAAAAAATTAGCATATTGTGATAAAGTTCATTATGTTCCATAATGTAATGATAAAAATTAAACTTTCATATGTTTTAGATTCATTGCACACCAACTGAAATATTTCAGGTGTTTTATTGTTTTAATACTGATGATTTTGGCATACAGCTCATGAAAACCCAAAATTCCTGTCTCAAAAAATTAGCATATCATGAAAAGGTTCTCTAAACGAGCTATTAACCTAATCATCTGAATCAACTAATTAACTCTAAACACCCGCAAAAGATTCCTGAGGCTTTTAAAAACTCAAAACCGCAATCATGGGTAAGACTGTCGACCTGACTGCTGTCCAGAAGGCCATCATTGACACCCTCAAGCAAGAGGGTAAGACACAGAAAGAAATTTCTGAACAAATAGGCTGTTCCCAGAGTGCTGTATCAAGGCACCTCAGTGGGAAGTCTGTGGGAAGGAAAAAGTGTGGCAAAAAACGCTGCACAACGAGAACAGGTGACCGGACCGTGAGGAAGATTGTGGAGAAGGACCGATTCCAGACCTTGGGGGACCTGCGGAAGCAGTGGACTGAGTCTGGAGTAGAAACATCCAGAGCCACCGTGCACAGGCGTGTGCAGGAAATGGGCTACAGGTGCCGCATTCCCCAGGTCAAGCCACTTTTGAACCAGAAACAGTGGCAGAAGCGCCTGACCTGGGCTACAGATAAGCAGCACTGGACTGTTGCTCACTGGTTGCATGTCATTCGGAAATCAAGGTGCCAGAGTCTGGAGGAAGACTGGGGAGAAGGAAATGCCAAAACCTGAAGTCCAGTGTCAAGTACCCACAGTCAGTGATGGTCTGGGGTACCATGTCAGCTGCTGGTGTTGGTCCACTGTGTTTTATCAAGGGCAGGGTCAATGCAGCTAGTTATCAGGAATTTTTGGAGCACTTCATGCTTCCATTTGCTGAAAAGCTTTATGGAGATGAAGATTTCATTTTTCAGCACGACCTGGCACCTGCTCACAGTGCCAAAACCACTGGTAAATGGATTACTGACCATGGTATTACTGTGCTCAATTGGCCTGCCAACTCTCCTGACCTGAACCCCATAGAGAATCTGTGGGATATTATGAAGAGAAAGTTGAGAGATGCAAGACCCAACACTCTGGATGAGCTTAAGGCCGCTATCAAAGCATCCTGGGCCTCCATAACACCTCAGCAGTGCCACAGGCTGATTGCCTCCATGCCACGCCGCATTGAAGCAGTCATTTCTGCAAAAGGATTCCCGACCAAGTATTGAGTGCATAACTGAACATAATTATTTGAAGGTTTGCTTTTTTTTTTTTTATTAAAAACACTTACCTTATTGGTCGGATGAAATATGCTAATTTTTTGAGACAAGAATTTTGGGTTTTCATGAACTCTATGCCAAAATCATCAGTATTAAAACAATAAAAGACGTGAAATATTTCAGTTGGTGTGCAATGAATTTAAAATATATGAAAGTTTAATTTTTATCATTACATTATGGAAAATAATGAACTTTATCACAATATTCTAATTTTTTGAGAAGGACCTCTACATGTCGGGCACAGCCACAACAACCTTTCTGAATTTCACTTCCCTTCTCCACTGATTCTTTCACAACCTTAAATCTCGTAGTGCTCAGTGTTCCCTCACTTGGGAAGTCATGGTATTTTATCAGCATTTCAATGTCTAACATACATTTTCCCCCATAATATTTTCTCATTTGATAGAAAACCGGTGTGTCAAATTTGGCATGCTTGCTCTGAGATTTCCCATACTGGCTGTTTCTGTTACTCTGTGGATTTCTCCATTCTACGCTGCGTCTAATAATCTGTTGGACGTCTCCAACAGATCTGATACCTTAACCCAAGACCAGACAGGGCGCACCCAGTGCTTCCTGGTGAATAGATTAACTCCCAGTAAACTGCTACGTGAGGATCCCTCGATTAGCAAAATCGCTACCCCGTGACGTGTTTTGCAAATATGCACCTCACGCAGTTAGCCCTACTGTATTAACCCTTGACCCGCCCGTAAGTCTCAATCGACCCCAATAAACTGCTGCACGAAGATCCCTCGATTTGCAAAGTCGCTACCCCTTGACGTGTTTTACAAATACGTACTTCGCACAGTTAGCCCTATTGCATCGGTACTCTTGACCTACACCACAGAAACGAACAGACTCAACCACTATGGTTTTACCCACAATTGAATAATATTTTAACCCAAAATAAAATATTTTAGCCGACTCTTACCAGAGATATTTTGGTTTGCCTCGGGTTCGTTTCTGATTCCAGTGGAGTTTTCTCCTGGCCCTGGTGGCGGGTCGGCCCCTCTCTCTCAAGGCTATACGAGGTAGAGCGGGAAATCTTTCCCAGGATGATCAATCACCGGTCCGCCCTCAGGTCCAGATGGCCGTCCAAGGAATCCCACTAATCTGACACCAAGTTTGTTATGGCAAAATTCAATACCAGTCAATATCACCTGAGTTAGAGTCATTCAGAGACAAATTCAATGAAAGAAGTATTTTATTCCTGCAGGAATAGGTTCAGTCCCAAACACAAAGTTCAATCTGTGCGAGGAGTGACACACCACTCGGGAGGCAGATGGGGGTTATATACCATTTTCAATGACCTTTCCTTCTAAGTTTACAAATACGATATGGCTGTTTTGTCTTTTAAGGGCACAACAGGCGCCTATCTTCTCTCTAGGCCACAGCCTAATACAGAAATACCCTGGCCGAAAAGCTGACCAGTGCCTAAGGTCAAAGGTCTCCTCCCATCTGCTCCTGAGCGTCACGCCATGCACGTACACACGTTTTAGTTTATGTCATCAAAAATCATCAGGAGCCACATGGCTCAAAATCCATCTAGTCATATTAACTACTGATTACTGTAAGATTAAAATTTTCCTCTACAACAGCGAATTATGGGATTAAAGAGGAAATTGGACAGAAATAAGACGTTTCATCAGGAGTATAATACTTTCTTGGATGAGGTCATCAATTAAGGTTATGCTGAAAGAGTACCATTGCATCAGTTGAAACAGGACAAAGGGACGGTTTGGTATATCCCTCACCACGGGGTCTATCACCCCAAGAAAGGAACGTTAAGAGTGGTATTTGACTGTGGAGCTGCTTTCAAAGGTACATCGCTTAATGATCAAAATTGCTTCAGGGCCCTTATCTGACAAATTCACTTTTGGGTGTTCTTGTGAGGTTTCGACAAGAGCCTATTGCATTTATGGCTGATGTGAAAGCAATGTTTCATCTGGTCAAAGTTGCCACAGAGGATACAAATTTTCTCCGTTTCTTGTGGTGGCCAGATGGTGACTTGAAGCAAGAACCTGTGGAATACAGGATGAACGTGCATTTGTTTGGAGCTGTGTCATCCCCAAGTTGTGCTTGTTTTGCCCTACGTAGGACCGCAGAAGACAATAAGTCCAACTTTCCAGAAAAGGTCATTGACACAATTCATGCCAACTTCTACATGGACGATTGTCTGAAAAGTGTAGCTTCAGAGGAAGAGGCCATTTTGATGATCAAGGATCTCACAGCTGTGTGTTTAACTGGAGGTTTCCAATTGACCAAATGGGTCAGTAATAGCCGTGCTGTGCTACAAACCGTACAAGAACACAGAGCACATGGCATAAAAATTATGGATCTGGACCAGGATCAATTACCAATGGAAAGAGCCCTTGGTTTGTTGTGTTATGTTGAATCGGATACTTTCAAGTTTAAAATGACCATCAAAGACAATCCTTGCACCAGACGTGGTGTTTTGTCGATTGTATGCTCTGTGTATGATCTTTTAGAAATCTTGGCACCATTCACTCTTACAGCAAAATATCTTCTGCAAGAACTGTGAAGGACAAGATATGGATGGGATGATCCGCTATCCTCAAATCTTCAAAGACAATGGTCTTTTTGGTTAAAAGAGCTTGAGAGGATTGCAGACATCTATCCACCTTAGGACAGATGTTTAAAGCCCAAAGGATTGGACCAACTTACCAACATTCAGTTGCATCATTTCTCTGATGCAAGTACACTTGGATATGGTACTATAACATATCTAAGGATGGAGACAAACAAGGATGTCCATGTTTGTTTCCTACTTGGCAAATCAAGAGTAGAACCATTGAAGCATGTGACAATTCCACGTCTTGAATTGACAGCCGCTGTACTTGCTACTCGAGTGGACAAGATGTTGAGGGCAGAGCTACAGTTTCCATTGGTGGAATCAGTATTTTGGACCGATAGTACATCTGTGCTAAAATACATAAAGAATGAGGACAAACGCTTTCTGACCTTTGTGGCCAATAGGATCTCTTTTATAAGATAAGTTACAAGACCGTTGCAGTGGAGGTACATATCTACATCTCAAAATCCTGCCGACTGTTGTTCAAGAGGTATGAAAGCAGACCAGCTGTTATCAAGTGAAGAATGGATCAGTGGACCACCCTATCTGTGGAAACCACAGGAAGAGTGGCAAGTACAAATAGTTGATTCTACTCTTAAGGTCAATGATCCTGAGGTAAAGAGGAACATGAGTGTGAACACCATTGGTGTTAATGAAGTGTCGAGTGCAACAAATGCCACTCATAGACTGATTGTACACTTCTCAGACTGGATGAAGCTGAAAGTTGCTGTTTGACTGGTTTTTGAAGCTAAAGAAAGTTCTTAGGCTACGGAGTCAAAGGCGAAAAGTAGGGATCCACCGAATATTCGGCCACCGAAAATTTTTATCACCGAAAAAATATAGCCGAAATGTTGTGATGACGTAAACAGAAACCGGTTCGTTCGTTGGACCATTTTTTCTGCCAACCAAAATTTCGTTATTTCAAAGGCGAAAGGCGATGGCGCGACCACGGCAACATTGCCCAACATCAAATGGTAAACGTAATCAAAGCGGAACGAAACTGCGCTACTCGTTATTGTGTGTTTCACGGACCGTTTATCAGTCAGGACCAATGCAGCGCGAGCCGATCTCGAAGCGATTTACTGTAGTTACGCTAACTGTAACCATGGGTTTATTGAAGTAACACTAACTGTCACCATGGAAGTTTGGCAGGAATAGTAAGTTAGGCTACAATGCTTTCAAGTAACGTTACGTCGTAGTAAAAAATGATCATACTTTATGATGTTAGTTTGAATTTTTTTTTTAAAAATTAAATCAAGGAAATTTCTCTGGAATTTCTTTCTTTTTGCTGTATCGAAAGCGTACCGAACCGTGAATTTTGTGAACCGTTACACCCCTAATCTTTAAGCAGTTGCCACTTGTTCTGAATGCACTTTCTTGTAGTAGTCCTACAGAGAAAAAATTAAAATGCACTTGACAAAAATGCACTTTGTTTTTATGAGAGAACATATTTTAAAATCTTTCTGCAGGCCAGTAGGCCTGTACATTATTATTTAATGTACACATGAGTGGGGTCAAGTTAAACATTTTAGTTTGAATTTTATTTTATACTGTGCATTGTTGCAACGTGCTAAATGAATATTTGCATAATTTGTAATTGATTTATTTTTTGAAACTTTAATATTAATTTATGCAATTGCAATGCCTTGATTTTAGTAAAGTTAGTACACAGCCATAAATGCAATGGTACTAATAATTGGCATAATTTCTTTCGGTGTTTTGGTTTTCGGTTTTCGGCCTTGGTTTCCTCTTTTTCGGTTTTCGGTTTTGGCCAAGAATTTTTATTTTGGTGCATCCCTAGCGAAAATAAATCAAAACCTCTTTAGATTACTTGGGTGTATTGCCATCTTCCAAGAAAATAGAGAAAGAGCTTCAAAAGCTAACATTCTCAACGACTACAAGGAACTTAACTGTGGAGGACCTGACTGAAGCGGAAACCTCTATTGTTACATTTAGTCAACAGCAACAGTTTGGAAAGGAAATTGCTGCCTTATCAGCTTCATCTGTTTTAAGGGTAAAACGGGACAGCAAGTTGTATAAGTTGGATCCTGTCTTTCAAGATGGGCTAATAAGAGTTGGAGGACGACTGACGAATACTGCTATGCCTGAGGAAAGGAAGCATCCTATCATTCTTTATAAAGATCAGCACTGTGTCACACTCGTTTTGTGGCATATTCATCAACAATTGGGTCATAGCGGAAGAAATCCTATGCTTTCCAAGCTGAGAAAGAAATATTGGATCATTAAAGGTAATGCAGCTGCTAGGAAAATCATATCCAGTTGTGGCCATTGTAGATGTCATGGAGTTAAAGTTGGTGAGCAGAAGATGGCAGACTTGCCAAAAGAGACTCATTACCGACCTTCCTCCATTTACGAACGTAGGAGTGGATTATTTTGGTCCTGTAGAGGTCAAAAGAGGACGCTCCATGGTGAAGCGTTATGGGGTCATCTTTACTTGCATGGCAAGTAGAGCAATTCATCTGGAAGTCACCTATTCCTTGGACACTGATGCATGCATTAATTCTCAATGCAGATTTATTTGCAGACAAGGACAAGTTGTTTAAATAAGATCAGATACCAACTTTATTGGAGCAGAAAGAGAGTTAAGAAAAGCACTTAATTCATGGAATAAGAGCCAGATTCAAAAGGCAATGCTTCAGGAAGGTGTTCAGTGGAGTTTCAGTCCTCCAGGAGGCTCACATTATGGAGGAGTGTGGGAGCGTATGATCAAAATGGTCAAGAAAATTTTGAGTTCCATCTTACAACAAGAAACTCTGGATGATGAGGGATTTCATATTGTGTTATGTGAAATTGAGGCCATTTTAAATGATCGTCCAATAACAAAGCTGTCAGATGATCCTAATGACCTAGAGCCACTTACTCCAAATCACCTTCTTCAAATGAAAGGCAAACCAGTTCTACCACCTGGACTCTTTGGCCAATCAGAGTTATACAGCAAGAGGAGATGGAAACAGGTCCAATATATGTGCGACTTATTCTGGAGAAGATGGACAAATTAATATTTGCCTTTGGTTCAAGAGCAACAGAAATGGAACACGGAAAGGAGGAGCTTTGTTCCTGGTGATATTGTAGTCATTGTGGACTCTACAGCCCCACGTGGATCCTGGTTGATGGGACGAGTCTTAGAAGTTTTTCCTGATAAAAATGGACTTGTACGTTCTGTGCGAGTACAAACTAAAACCAGTGTACTTGAGAGACCTGTGACCAAGCTTTGTCTATTGTATGACAGCATGGAAAGGTAAAGACTGATTGCAAAGACTATATGTTCTAACAAACAGAAGATTGTTTTTAAATACAATGTTATCCAGCGTCGCTTTGGACTTTAATGGCTCTTTGCATAAATATTGTATTGAATTGTAATGTCTACCTGTCATGTACAATTAGGGGCCGGTGTGTAAGAGCCATTATGCTCACTTAATATCTATTGTAGTTTCACTGGTGAACACTGGGTGGAGTATGGGTTTCATTTGGTATAAAGGTAGCCAATGAGTAAGAGACACCAGGTGTAATGAATGAGGGAAGCAAACAATTTTTGACCATGTCAAGAACAAGAGAGGACATGCTAACTGGTGATGGCAATCTGTTTGAGCATCCGAGCTGAAACCCAATAAAGAATGTAAATGCAGTACTGGACTGAAGTGTGTTTGTTTTGGAGCCACGTGTCAGATATCCCTACAAACACCTCTGAGTGACAAGATGGTCATTTGTCGCTACAGTTACTGAAAGTTTTATATAGCATAATTAAAATTATTTATTTATTTTTCCAACAAATGTTACAAGTCCAAAAAAGTCCATACTGTCATGGTCCAAACAATTTTCTGATTTGAATTGAAACATTCACAATTATACACAAATGAACTGTTAGGGCTATTACCATACAGCATAATTGAGTCAGAAGACTGAAATGGTTGAAATTAGATCAGATTCAGATGGATTAAGCAGTGATAAAAGATTAGCTAGCTGTTTGTTTTTGATTTATTGAATTTTAATGTTACGTATTTAAAAAAAAATGCTTTCTCTGTATTCAGGTTTGACTAGTAATAATAATGCAAAAACGTGTACACTTAAAATCAAAATGTACTATTGTGTAAAAACATATGTACTATGATCTGAAAGCATACGCACCATACGGATGTTTGATTTTGGACGGAGTACGCGCCATAGTTAACGTGCGTGTGGAGAACGTCTGCCCTTCTGAACGCCATACTTAAAGGGATGGTTTGGAGTAAAATCAACCTTGGGTCCTTTGCACCATGACATCGAGCCAAACACCCCACCAGAAGACCGTTTCCCTTGGTCAAGCGCCAATAGCGCACATACTTTTATGCAGCTATTGTATGATGTACTTGTCTTGAGACACTATTCAAACAGTGTGGGCTAGAAGATTTGATCATTTAAGCTATTAAATTAGATTAGTAATTTTCGAACAGAGATTTCGAACAGAGATGGCGACAAAGAGGAAAAGCTACGGACTGCAGCTTTACCAACATCAGCATTGCGTGACTACATTTAATGTGTATTAGGGCTACCTGTAGTTCAGTACTCCGTTACTGTATGAATTAAGCGAACAAGTGTGCTACAACCATTGAAATGTCTGACCTGTCCAGCAGAAAAATATTCGTCTCTGCATTCGTTTTGAACCCCTTTCATAAAGCCCTTACGATCCTTGTTTTCGCATGGGCTTGCAGTCTCTCTTTTTTTCTGTAGCCACTCCGATGTCTTTTGCATTTTACAATTGGGTGAATCTCCATTTGTCATTGGTGATTGTCGTTTGAGCCTTTCTGGATCCGCCATCAAATTGAAAAATTCAATTACATCGAGTGCTGTGAGAAAAGGCTATAAATCTCCACCTCCAACATCCTCACACGCAATTGAAAGACTGGAAAAACTAGAAGGACTTTAAGAGAGGACCACTCTCTGAGAAAACAAAGGAAATTAACATTTGAACTCCCCCTCATGCACTATTGAGAAGAAGGTCTCACCTCCCTCATCCTAATCTACTTTTCTCTCCCCCATTCTTCATCCTGGCAGAGATCTCCCAAACTCACACAAGAATCTAAATGGTTTAATGTGAATGATTATCATACATGTTTGGTATTATTTGAAATGTCTCGGTGCGACTGGTACAAATGTCTCATTCCCAAAGAAGTAAACTAAAAGATAATAAAGTTCTTAGGAAGTTTAGAAATATCTTCCACACTGGAGGGTGTGTCTTTGAGTTAACACCTTCTGACCATTTGACTGAATGCTAATTTTCCACTGCTAGCAAATGGTGACTTACAGGTAAATTTCCACTGTGGATGATGCTTAGATTTGAAATGAGGTCTGGGTATATAATGAAACGCAGCGAGAGCTCGGGGCCTTTTCTGCATTTGAGATCGGCCCGTGAGGCTGAGAGTTGCGAGACTCTCAGCCTCACGCATTTCTTGTCGGATAAACTTTTCCCTCTTTGTTCTAGAGCATTTGATGTTTTGCATTGATTATCTTTGAATTGATTATGAAATTGTAATGATACATTTACCTGACATATTAAATTGTGATATTTGATTAATCTAATTGACTTTGACATTATTTTCATTCAAGAGTTTAAAAGAATAGTAAAACATTCGCTCACATTTAATGATGCACAGATATCATTAAAGCCTTTTCATTTATGGAGTCAGATGAAATAACGAGTAAATACATAAGACAAAATGTATTGAATTTAACCAAAATACTTTGCCTCGAGAAAAGACAGTAACACGCAGAGACCTTCACCGCTAATTTGAATACCGTCATTGGATCAAGTTAGACGGCCTTGCACAATATAGCCTACTAGCCGAGACACCTTCTTTATGTGTACAGATGTGACGTAATGACGCAAAGACATGCTTGAATTTCCCGTGGAAATCCACCAGTACCACTGGAATTAAAAACATTATTACAAGCTTACCGTTTAGAATCGAGCTACAGCAAGCAGATAGTTTTGAACACTGGCTAGTTATGTCCTTGCTCAAAAAATTATTTTAGATAATTTTTAACCCAAAAAAGTTACGGACTGCAGCTTTAACATTAACAATTTGAGAACAAAGTATACTTTGCACGGTTTGACGTGATATGATAAGCGATCATTGGATTTAATCAGTGCGATTTACTGCAATGCTTTTTTCCCAGTTGGTCAGAATAAAAGTGGATGTTACTTACTGGTTCAGATGACATTTTCCAGTGAAAATGCTTATTTTGGTCATACTTTCAAAAAGTAGAATCTGTGATTCTGAATGCCAGTATCCACACTGGCGCGGTGACTGACAGCACATTCTCCTCAAAACATTGTGTTCAGCCGCGCTGTGCCGTGCCAAGGCACAACCCAGTAAAGTTGATAATTCCACGAATAACTGCACTTGCAGATTTCGAACAGAGATGGCGACAAAGAGGAAAAGCTACGGACTGCAGCTTTAAAGTTATTGTATATGAAAATAAAACTACATAGGCCTATTTAAGGCCTATTTGAAATACAAAATACAGTCTCTCGAAGTATTTACATACAAATTACTTTTTTTTGTTAGGGAAAATATAAATTACAAAATACTCAAAAGTACTTAAATACGTATTTCAAGTACATGTAATTAAAATACAGCTCATCTCTGGTCAGTAATTCTTTTCTACTTAGAGCCTATTTAGAAAGTGGAAAATGCTCCTCGGCTGCCACCTACTGATTAAAGTGTTTGTTTTTACTGCAGTCGAAAACGATGCATCCGTTTGCAGCTCTTACTTTATTTATCTGGCCTGTCAATTGTTTTGCCTGACTTTGGTAAGATTTTTGTATGCTCTCAACATAGTAGCAAAAAATGTATGAGGCTACATTTAGTGCTAGGCTTTATAAAAACTTTAGTGTAGCTCTATTAAATAGTACAATTATGTTAAACATTTTTAAATTGAATGATTAATTATTTGTTCAGAATAAGAATAGAAGTAGCCAAGTCCAAGCAATCACAAGTAGGCCTAGGCTAACTAATTTTAGTTTAAAATCCAATAAGCTCTAAAATGGTTTCTGAATGGTTAATTAATGCTAAATGCAGTCTATGAGTGAACTTGAGGCATGCAGACCGCCTGCTGCAGAGCATTAAAAACACATCTTAAACTAACGCGTTTTTCAGGTTCGAAAATGCGAGAAGCACAGCACTGCCCCGATCACACAGAACACACAGCGCTGCGTTTTTTATGTTGCTAGTAGGAAACCACGTAAACAGCTGTCCTGTCAGTCAAGTAAACGTCAACTCATCCTTTTACTAACTTTATTTAGTTTCTGTTAACATTGTGGTAGTTACGGTTCGAGAAGACGTTAAGCTCCAGGTAACCTGCGAGAGCACCACAAGTTTATCCTCCATCATCATACTCAAGGCGTTCAAAGCAACTGTAGCTTTCATCACTACAACGGAAGGCCCGTCTCTCCATTCATTCGATTGAAAGAAAGAAGGAAAGAAAGAAAGAAGGAAAGAAGGAAAGAAAGAAGGAAAGAAAGGAAAGAAAGAAGTCGTTTAAAAATATATATTATTATTATAAAACCAAAATCTTCCAATAAGGAGTAGCCTACAATAAAATGCTTTGGGATTTTTCATCCGTGTCTCCAAATATACTAGACATTCCTCATTAAAAACCAATAACCGTGGATGAATTTTGAAAAATGCCTACATGTATGTATGTAAAATAAAAATTAAATTATTTTATTTTAGATAGCCTATATCATTGAATATAGGCTATTAATTTACTAATATAATCTGTATGAGCCACATTCATTCTGTATTATTTTATGTAATTTTGTTCTGTGCCACTAGGGGATTGTATGTGCTTGTAACTCAGCTTACTCAGTAACTAACTTAGAGGAAACCCAGACACAGTTTTTGACTGTTTTTGACTGTGCCTAGTGTCTTTCCTACAGGTGAACAAAGCAGTTCTGTGTTTTTGTTACATGTATTTTAAGTAAATATATTGCCGCTGTATGATATATGCATAGGAAAATAAACTTGCTAGAGAACAGTAACATTACGGAAGTCTATGTTTGATACAAGTGAGGACACACGGGCACACGTCTAAACTTAATCCGCTGTATTAGCCACCAGTACTAGACTTCGTTTAGGACTTAGTCAGTACAATTAGGTCAAAAACTGCTTCAATTTGGATAATCGTTCATCGTGAGGACGCGGATTTGTTTTACTGTGGATTATACGTGTTCGTTTGGAAACCACGGATGTGAGGTGGGCAAATGTTTGGAGTTGCCGATGGCTGAAAGGAGCTGCACCGGAGCGAGCTAAAGGGTCTACCAGCATCATCACAACGGAACACCATTCATCAAGCCGGCCAACGCTCTATTGGGGTATGTGGTGATCAGCGCTGATATTAAAAATGGCCATGGTAATTTGTGTGCACACATTTGTTTAAAACCAATATATTGGTAGCAACTCGCAACCGTCTAAAAATAACTTTGAATGTCCAGACGAGTTGTTGCGCAACACAAACTATTTTTGCAGGCTTCTTGATTAATAAGCCAATTCGCTTTGTGTGGTCATTATGGCCGAAGAGGAAAAAGGCCAGCTTGGCCCTGAGACTGAACTTTGTGTGGGTGTAAAAGTAAAACCTGTAACTGAGAAACGTGTGGTTAAATTAACACCCAAAGCTCTGTTGGAAAAAATAAGCTTTAGAAAAGGAAAGAAAGTTTAAATTTAGTAAACTGTTGAACGCTAAAGATTCTATTACTAAATTGATGGGTGATAAAGAGCATGTAAGTGAGGTTCAAAATGAATTTAACACGTTCAATAAGTTGTGTGACGAAATACAGCATGTACATACATCTTTATTTGTTTTTTTGCCTGCTGATGAAGCAAACAAGCATGAAATATGGTACCAAGCTAAAATGTTGAATTTCAATGAGTTTTTAATGGGTACAAATCAATGGTTGTATGACACTAAATCTTGTTCAGTTACTAAAGTGGATGATGATCATGATGATTTGCCGGTTCAAATTGAAAATCAAACTGTTGATGTCAATGTTGAAAATGGAAATGAGATTGATGCCAGCAATGGAAGAAGCCATGCTGGTGGACAGGATGAGGAAGAGGAGGATCAGATTCAACCTCAAGACAGCATTTCAAACGTGCAGTCAAGGCACCGTGGCTCAAGTAGTGGATCCTCTAGTAGCAGATCCTCCAGTTCTTCAGCCAGACGCAGGGCAAGGGTGGAACAGGCCGCGCTCTTGGCTAGAGCTGCTGCCTTAAAGGATAAGCATGCATTGGAGGAGCAGGAGCTCATTTTGAGGAGAAAGAAGGAGCAGCTTGAGCTGGACACTGAAATAGCTGCCACTTCTGCTAAACTAGCAGCGCTACAAGTTGGTAGTAGCGTCCATTCAAGGCAATCTGATGGTATGGCCTCCTATTTTAGGAAAGGGGCTAGATCTAGGCTCCCACCCACCTCTCTCAATCCACAGGCCTCAGTATTTGTGCCTCTGCCCTCACAGCGACACGCATCTCTACCACTACAAAGCAATGTTTCACCATTAGCCAAGTCATCTATCTTGCCAAAGCCAAGTGTCATTCAAAATTTTCAACCCACTCTAGGCCAACAAGTGTTTCAACCCCTGCAAGGCCAACATCAGACCGCAGGTCTCTATAATTTGCTGCAACAACAGAATGACATAACAGCTCCCCTTGTTAAAATGCAAACTTTACAACTGCTGCCGCGCCGAGAAATTCCAATTTATGATGGAGATCCTCTAAGGTTCAATACATTTATGAAGGCATTTGAACACTGCGTGGAGGCAAAGACCAGCTGTAAAGGAGACCGTTTGTATTTTCTTGAGCAATTTACTAGGGGGCAGCCAAGGGATATTGTGCGTAGCTGCCTTTATATGACTGCAGATAAAGGATTCACTGCTGCCAAAAAATTGCTCAAGGAGCACTTTGGAAATGAGTTTAAGATAACAGAAGCCTACATGGAGAAGGTCAAAGGATGGCCAAGTATCAAAGCTGAGGACCCCAAAGCGCTCAAAGCTTATGGACTCTTCCTCCGTGAGTGTTCCAACGCTATGGATGATCTTCAGTACTTGGAAGAACTTAACATGCCAGCAAACATAAAGATTCTGAGTCAAAAGCTTCCGTATAAACTCAGAGACAAGTGGAGAGCAAGGGCATGTGACATACTGGAGAAAACTGGGCGCAGAGCACGATATTTAGACATTGTGGAGTACATCGAGCGCCAGGTCAGAATAATTTCAGATCCAGTCTTTGGTGATATACAGGACAATGTACCTGTTATCAAGGGAGCTATAAAAGCAAACAAGTTACAGGTAAAACCTCAATTTGGAAGAAACAGCTTTGCAACACAGGTGATCATGGAGGATGGATACAGCAAACCAGATAGTAACGAGAAGGAAAAGGCTGAGAAAAAAGTGATATCCTTTACCAAGATTGATTCTATTTCCTGCCTGTATTGTGCTGCTGGTAATCATGTTTTGGAACAATGTTTTAAACTGGGAAAAAGGACACACAGGGAGAAACTGGACTATCTAAAGGAGAAAGGTCTGTGTTTCAGTTGCTTGTGTACAGGACACTTGAGTAAGTGTCATACTTTTCTGGACCCAGGGAGTACAGGAACTTTCTGCACCAGGAAGCTCATTGACAGGTCAAACATGGAAGGGCGCAAATGCAAGATTCATGTCCGCACCTTGGGCCATTATAACGCAATAGAAAGCTCCGTTGTTGACGGTCTGGAAATTTTAGGAGTTTCTGGTGAGTGCTTCTATCCACTTTCCAAAGTGTGTACCCAGAAAGGGATGCCTTTCTCTACAGCCAATATAATCAGCGAAAGGGAGCTGAGAAAATGGCCTTATTTAAAGGATGTAAAGATTCCCCATATAAATGCTGATGTGGACCTATTAATTGGCACAAACGCCTTCAAGTTGATGGAGCCTTGGGAGGTGATTAACAGTCGTGAACGACCCTACGCGATCAGAACCCTACTGGGATGGGTAATAAATGGTCCATTACAGGGAAGTAGCAACTGTGGAAGTGACCACCCTTTAGTTTTTGACAACAGAATTGCCCTTGACAGAATTGAAGAACTGTTAACCAGCCAGTACAACTATGACTTCAATGAGCAAGCTTCTGCAGAAAAGGAAGAAATGTCAAGGGAAGAAAAGAAGTTTGTGGAATTAATGGAAAGCTCTGCTCAGTTTAAAAGTGGACATTACACGTTTCAAATGCCTTTCAAAGGGAAAGATGTTTCAATGCTAAACAACCTTGGTGTTGCCATCCAACGTGTTCATGGTCTAAAAAGGAGACTTCAGAAAGACGCAAGCTTTCATGAAGAGTACAACAACTTTCTTGCTGATGTTATTAGAAATGGCTATGCTGAA
Source organism: Meda fulgida (assembly GCA_030578275.1). Lineage (NCBI taxonomy): Eukaryota > Metazoa > Chordata > Actinopteri > Cypriniformes > Leuciscidae > Meda > Meda fulgida. The sequence goes on from CM060627.1 coordinate 22,427,133, forward strand.
GAAGTGCCGCAGCATCAGTTGGAAACGCCAGCAGGGAAGGTGTGGTATATCCCCCACCACGGTGTGTACCATCCACGGAAAGGAAAGCTACGAGTGGCGTTTTACTGTGGAGCAGAGTACAAAGGGATCTCACTCAACAGTCAGCTCTTGCAAGGACCGAACCTCACCAGCTCGTTAGTTGGAGTTCTTATGAGGTTCAGACAGGAACAAGTGGCTGTAATGGCGGACATAAAGGCTATGTTCCACCAGGTTAATGTGGCAGAGAAACACCGGGACTACTTAAGATTCTTATGGTGGCCTCAAGGTAACCTGGAGCAAGGTCTTGTAGAGCATCGCATGACTGTCCATTTATTTGGAGGGGTTTCATCACCCAGTGTCGCCTGTCTTGCTCTTAGAAAAAACGCTGAAGACAATCAGGCTAACTTTCCTACAGAAGTGATTGAAACAGTCAACCGAAACTTCTATATGGATGACCTATTGAAGAGTCTTCCCTCTGAAGAGGATGCAGTCACCATGGTTAAGAACCCGGCAGAGGAGGGTTTACCCTCACTCAATGGATTAGTAATAGCCGAGAAGTGCTCCAAAGCCTCCCAGAGGATCTCAAGTCCAAAAACCGCTGCCATTGTTGCAGTACGAGTGGACAAGATGCTTCAATCGGAGCTCCAGTTTCCACTAAAGAAGACTTGCTTTTGGACTGACAGCACATTCGTTTTTAAGTACATAAAGATTGAGAACCGAAGATTTCAAACCTTTGTAGCAAACAGAGTAACCACCATCAGAGTCAACTCGGAAATTGAGCAGTGGAGATACGTTCCTACTTATCTGAACCCTGCTGACTATGCTTCACGTGGATTGAAGGCAGAAGATCTTGTGAAGCGAAGATGGATAGAAGGCCCGACATTTCTACGGGAACCTGAAGAAATGTGTCCAACATTTCCTGTTGATACAAGTGTCACTGCCGACGACCCAGAAGTAAAGAGAAGTCTGACAGTCAATGCGATACTTGTTGACACCAATGCCACATCGCAATTGATGACCCATTTCTCTGATTGGCAAAGATTGAAAGTTGCAGTTGCATGGCTCATTAAGCTGAAAGGAACTCTGCTCAAAATGAAAGAAAAAAGAAAAGAGTTGGAGCGTGCAAACATCAGTGCTATTGGAACAGCAAGGTTGGATGTGCAAAAAGAGATGCAAGCTTTCTCAGCTTTGCTTGGGAATCAGAAGGTGACGCTGGAAGATCTCTTGGAGGCTGAGACCTCCATAATCGCTTTTTGCCAGCAAGAGAGATTTCCCACTGAATTTGCTGCACTAACCTCTGGCAAGTCACAAGTGCCGAGAAGTAGCAGCCTCCTCAAACTGGATCCGGTTCTAGAAGGAGGACTTTTACGAGTTGGGGGACGGCTGAAAAAGGCAGCAATCCCTGAGGATATTAAACACCCCCTCATTTTGTCAAAGGACCAACATATCTCAAATCTTATCCTCCGTCATGTCCATTTACAGCTTGGACATGGAGGTAGAAATCATGTTCTTTCCGCTACAAGGAGAAAATACTGGATCACAGGTGGACCTACTGCAGTGAGGAGGATCATATCAAGATGCCTCATTTGCAAGCTCCATGGTGGGAAACCTGGTGAGCAAAAAATGGCAGACCTGCCAGAAGAGAGAGTGATTCCTGATCTACCGCCGTTTACTAACGTTGGTGTAGATTATTTTGGGCCAATTGACGTAAAAAGAGGGCATGGCATCGTGAAAAGATATGGAGTAGTATTCACTTGCATGACAAGCAGGGCCGTGCACCTGGAAGTGGCCTATTCTCTTGACACAGACTCGTGCATCAATGCGTTGCGAAGGTTCATCTGTCGAAGAGGACAAGTCTCGCACTTGAGATCTGACAATGGCACCAACTTTGTGGGTGCAAAAAAGGGGGTGGCGAGAAGCCTTAGCCTCTTTGAATCATGAACACATTTAAAGAGCCTTGTCTAAAAAGGGAATTAAGTGGAGTTTTAATCTCCCAGCTGGGTCACATCATGGTGGTGCATGGGAGCGCATGATACGGATGATCAGGAAAATCTTGTGCTCCGTCAACAAATCTTGGATGATGAAGGGTTCCATACCGTGCTTTGTGAGGCTGAAGCTATGCTTAACGATCGCCCTATCACAAGACAGAGGATCAGAGGATCCCAACGATCTTGAGGCATTGACGCCCAACCATCTGCTACTCCTCAAAGGAAAACCAGTTCTCCCACCAGGATTGTTCAATAAAACGAATGTTTACGCAAGGAGAAGGTGGAAACAAACCCAGTACATTTTGGATCTCTTTTGGAAAAGGTGGATCCGCGAGTACTTACCGCTTTTACAGGAGCGTCAAAAATGGAACCAGGAAAAAAGGAGTTTTGTTCCTGGAGATCTGGTCATGGTTGTGGACTCCACAGCACCACGTGGGTCATGGATGCTAGCAAGAGTCCTGGAAACCTTCCCTGATAAGAGAGTTCTGGTATGTGTGGTTCGTTTGAAGACCAAGACAAACATCATTGAACATCCCATAACTAAAATATGCTTACTTAATGAAGCTAAAGAGTAATTGGTTCCTTTGGGCTATATTTTCGGTATTTGTGGCTCTTTTGAATTTGGTGTAATTGCTCTGGCAGACGCAATTAGGGGCTGGAGTGTATGAGCCATATTCATTCTGTATTATTTTATGTAATTTTGTTCTGTGCCACTAGGGGGTTGTATGTGCTTGTAACTCAGCTGATTTGAGCCAGCTGGGCAGGTCATTTAACTTAGAAGAAACCCAGACACAGTGTGGCGGTTTTTTGGAAGCTAACAGTTTTTGACTGTGCCTATTGTCTTTCCTACAGGTGAACAAAGCAGTTTGGTGTTTTTGTTACATGTATTTTAAGTAAATATATTGCCGCTGTATGATATATGCAAAGGAAAATAAACTTGCTAGAGAATAGTAACATTACGGAAGTCTATGTTTGATATAAGTGAGGACACGGGCACACGTCTAAACTTAATCCGCTGTATTAGCCACCAGTACTAGCCTGCATGTGCTTCGTAAGGCACACGCTAGCACATTTGCACACACATGCAAGGACTCTCGCTCTCTCTTTCTCTGTGCGCGCGCTACACGGTTTGGAGCTCGCGAGCTCTAGATATTCCGCTCTAGATATTCCTAGATATTTGAACTAATTTGCGCACATCAGGGATACGCTATTATTAGCTATGCGGGAGACTCCCGAAAATATCCCGTTTCCCCTTTCCTTATGAGGATACTCATAAATCGAATTGTTATTATTGTTCTTATTATCATTTAGGGGGGCTAAGGAACATTTTGGGGTAGCTTCAGCCCCCCTAAAATAGGCCTAACGACGTCCCTGTTCGGCAGCATATCATCCTGCCATTGAACTGAACTTTAAGTAGAGTCGTGTTTTGTATGTCATTGACGACATTTTGTTCATGTTTTTTTAATTTTTTAATTTTATACTGAATACACACACTAAAATCTAAAATCTATGACTCCAGTGTACTCATTCACAACCCAGGCTCCGTGACGATCCATCTTCTGTTGCCACATAGCATCCGCAGTCAACTGCCTAGCATATGAGTGTTACATCATCACTACACTTCCCAGGATCCCGCTTGTCTCCTCACCTGAACTCACTTCCTCATTAGCCACCTGTTCCTCGTTATGATCATCTGTGTCACCTGTTTTCACCTCGTCAGTGTTCATTGATATCTGTATTTAATTTTCTGCTGTCCAGTGAGTGTTTGTCGGTTCTCGTTAATGTTTGCGTGGTTTCTTTGATTCCTGTGTTTTGGTTCATTAAATTCCTGTTGCCACTTGTTAAAAATGCACTTTCAAGTTTTACTAAAGGAAAGTACACTTTCATGACTTTCTTAACACAGTTAAGTGTACTTTAAGTGTGTTTAAAAATACACTTTGTAATAATGTCTAATTAAAGAATTTTAATTAGACATTTACTCTTTGTCTAATTTTACTTAAAGTAAACTTTCATTATAATATTTCTAAACACACTTTAGTGCCTGTTTTAAAAATGCACTTTTTAATACTTAAGTTTTACTTGAACATACATTTTAAATTATGATTTTATTTAAAGTTATTAAAGGAAATTCATTTTGATGTATTTACTAATATACTAAATAAAACAAGAATTTCAATGGAAAACATGGGGAATAATTTATTTTAATTTCAACTCATGGTGACGCACTACTTAACTAAGAGTTTGAAAAATGCGCCGTTATGTTTCTGTAATCGCAATGCGTGAGGAGACGGAAGCTTCCCAAACAAGAAGAGAACAAAAGGAGCGCCACCTTTGGGTGTTTGCAGATGAGACGTTATACTGCAAATAATCAGTCAAGTAAGTATATCTTGATGCTTTCTTTATTTACATTTTTTTCACCATAAGATGGCAGTTGATAATGCGATTAAGAGTCCCACTCTAAAAACTGCTGGGTTGAAAACAACCCAAGTTGGGTTATTTTTATAACCCAGCTGCTGGGTCAAAAAGGGTCTCACCCAGCGCTGGGTTATTTTAACCCAACCCAGTTGTGTTATTGATTTAACCCAACATGTTGGGTTATGTTTTCTACCCAAGGTTGGGTAGAAATTACTAAATTGTTGGGTTGAATTGACTAAACAATGGGTTGAAGAATACAACCCAAATTATGGGTCATGGGTATCATTTGGATTAAAAATGGCTTTTTACAATTAACCTTTGCATTATGAAAGCAACTTGTAGTTATTTTATAAAATTAAAGATAATATTCAAAACAGTATTCTATCAATGCATGTTTGTATTTCTTATTTACCAATTAAAAGATCTTCATTTGACATGAGTTGGTCTTTAAAAATATATTTATTCATTTCATAAAGAATTTACAATTTAAAATGAATCATTAGCAATTCATTAAACATTTAGTCCAAGTTCATTCATATCGATCATTTACAAATTCGCCCAAAGTGCTGCACAATATCAGAACCAGAGAACACCATTTAAAAACAATAAAAAGTATATAGTTAATAAAACAAACAATAGAACAAATATTTAATGCAAGAATGCAACAAATTTACAACAATCATGAAAAATCATGAAAAATCATGAAAAATCATGGGGGAGTGGGTGGGTGGGGGGGGGGAGATTTAAATGGAACTAAATTGAGCCCAGAGAATTTTGACCATTTGCCTCGTCCAGGGATTTCAAAGAGCGCTGTTTGGATAAATTCCCAAACTTTGCTGCAAACTTTGGGGTATGCAATGTCAAAAACAAAAAAAGCCTTAAAGCAGACATCTACAGCTCCCAGAAGGGAAGGGTGCTCCAGAGCCATCCCATTGATGACAACAAATGCCTGGGAGCACTGATGCCCGTCCCCCAACATGAGTACAAAGGGGTACTCTGTGGGTGCCTTTGTCAGGTATTCCGCCAGGTTAGTTCCAACCTGTAAGAAAAACAAAAGGAAGTTGTTTGAACAGGTCAGGTACTTGTAACAGCAACAGTAATATCACCAGAGTTGTCATTATTTTATTTAGCTTCATAATAAGGAAGAAAAATGAATTCAGGTAAAAATCATTGTAACTTACAGGCTGAACATCAATAAAAGCCCTTCTGAGCTTAAGGTGGCTGGGGTGGCACAGTTTTCTGCCAACCTTGTATACCCCGGTTGGCAGCAACACCGGGAGCAGCTGCAACGCAACCTCCCCTTGTTTGTCTGTAAAATATATATATGATAGATTCATCAGTCAAATACAACAGTAAATTTATCTTATGGTTGGAGGGAGGAAGATTTTTCACAATATAGGAAAAGTGGGTAACACTTGTTTTCCCTGGTAACTAACCAGTAGTCCCCTAATAAGGCTGAGTTGGGCGTTCACCAGTAAGTACTGGTTAACTACCCAGTAGTTCCTGATTGGTTCCCTAGTAAGTAACCAGTAGTTCCTGATTAGTTCCTCTTTGTTTTCCCTGGTAACTAACCAGTAGTCCCCTAATAAGGCTGAGTTGGGTGTTTACCAGTAAGTACTGGTTAACTGATTAGTTCCCTAGTAAGTAACCAGTATGTTCATCTGGTAACACTTTACAATAAGTGACACAAAGAATGCTTAGTTACTAGGGAACTCCTTAGGGAACTAATCAGGAACTAATGGGTAGTTCCCTAGTAACTAAGCATTTTTTGTGTACCTTATTGTAAAGTGTTACCGAAAAGTGTTCATTCATTAATTGTTTGCAATACAGTGACAATAAACAATGTATAAGCAGAAGAGAAGTCCCAGTGTCCCACAAGCGTAAATCTCAAATCAACATTCTACAAATAACATTACCTGCTGAAAGAAGATCAATGTTTTTTGTGATCTTCGTTTTTTCCTTTTGTGCCAGATTGATAATCCTTGGGGCGAATAGTGTGTTCCAATTTGCTGTCAATTTGTCTGGGGCCTTGGGCTGCAGCATCACAAAATCTTGGGATATCCAAGTCCAGGAAAAGTCAATGATTTAGTAAGCAATGGGGCACAAATATTTAACAGGGTCACAGATACGATTTGAGATGCAAGCTCACCATTCCGGGCGTGTCCACTAGACGTGGAAACTCCATTATATTCACCACTGCCTTTGTTCCATTTGCCCGGATCCACTTGGCCCTGTGGATGGCCGTCTCCTCCATGTAAGCAGCCACCTGGCTTTGTGGCCACACATTACTTTTCAACCACTCGGTCAACTGGACCGCCCGGTCCCCACTTATAATTTGTTCTGTCATCAGCAGAAAAATCAATCAATTCCAACAAGCAGTGATCGATTGACATTCCGAATTAACTTGTACACTGGTATGTGGAGATCTAGGCACCCTTCTGAGGATTCATATCTCTACCTACTGCAACAGGAGCTTTTAGAGTAATAATCATTTTATGGAATATATGTTGGTGTGTGATTACATGTGTGCATGAGTATATGTTATATTTGTGTGTGACTCTTGGATCTGGGAGACTTGATGGGTAAAGGTGGGCTTCTTTCTTGTTTCTTCATCTGTTTATTTTGTCTTTAATATAAAGGACTTTGTGGTGCATTTCTATGTATGAAAAAGGGTTTTATAAATAAATGTAGGTTGATTGATGTTACACCTGCCTGTCAAGGGAAATATTAAGTTATTCATGCAACATATTGACCTTTTTCAGTAGTTTGTTGCTAAATTACATTAAGACTGTTTTAAAAGAATTATTCACTATTTTGTGTAATAATGATAATGTGTACAAACACTAATTTTGGAAATAGTTAAACTGTTTTTCTTCCATTAGTGAGGAAATGCTCCAGTAAAACTTCCAGACTTTTTTTTAAAGAATGAATATATGTGAAACAAATACATGGGATCACCTTCAAATCCACCTCTCAGGTTATAGAGAGGTTATTATAATGCTGCATTTTGGGTTCAGAGTGATCCAGATTAGCCACAAAAGTTTTGAAATACCCAACAGAGGCTGAAATCTGGATTTAAGGCAGGATTGGATTTACAAATCTGGATTTGAATCTTCAAGGATAAATCTGGTTTGAAATACTCAAATTTGGATCAGATCTCAGTGAAATCCAATCCACCTGGATTAATCCTGGTGGATTATGTTTGAAGTACTGGGGCCAGGAGTGCCAAAACTTTGGCATGCCACTGTAGGTCAAGTCCAAAAAGTTATTTAAAACAGCATTGAAAATTACTTCTATCTACTCTGTTGCATTGATATTAACTGGATTGAAATTCAAGGGCAAGACATCTTACAGTACATATAATCCTTAGTGGCTTTTGTGGCACTTGTGCTGCTGCCCCCCGCTTGCCACTTCGGATTCTTTTTCGGACATTTCGAAGGCGCTCCTCCAGGAATCCCTTGGCAGCTTTATGGTGCCTCCCAGGGGTAAACCATGCATCCTCAAGTTTAGAAGGTAGAAAAGGAATATATTTAGATTGACAGTTATTCATAAATACCGGTAAGTATTTTTTATTTCAGACGCAAAGGTGGTCTGTAACAAACAGACAGACAAAACATAGTAATGAATACTACAAATGTAGTTCATGTAAACAGTCTCCCCAGTGCTTTCAGACACTACTCTGATAAGGTGTAATAAAAACACCAAGTTCATTTGAGTCCATGACTGTCATATGCCAGCTATAATTTCTTGTATTTGGCTGTTGTCTATTTCCACCACAAGTGATCAGTTTAGAGTTTATACAATTGGCTTTAAACAAAACTGTTTTAACAATATCACTACACATTCCAAATTCCCGTGCAACTTTTTGTGAGAGTAAAATTGTAATGAGGATAATAACTTTACTTACATAGCCTGTGCCTTGGCAGTCACGCAAGCTTGTGAACTGGTCCACTGTAGCCTTTGCCAGCATTGCTTTGGCTCCTGAATTTGGACTGGACAAAAACAGGAGTTTAAAATTTTGGGTGTGGCAGCTCTGTTTTATATACAAGATCTGTCTTGTTTATTTACTTATGTGAAACACATAACACTCTGAATCAAGATAGAGAAGAGAGCTGAGAGTTAAACCAGAGGGGTGTTGGGCGTGGGAGGAGGAAAATGGAAGCGGGGAACGGATTAATCAGGGAAGATATGGGGAAGTGCGAGAGATAAGTGGGATTGATTTCAATGATTCTTTATTGTCATGACAATCAGGATAAGCTATTTTAATACCTTGGTGTCTTTAATACATTACCACTAAGCACATGTTATCAATATCATAAGGGATGAATGATTCACCCCCTATTATAGCTCTGGTAATGCTGCACCTTAGCATTGGCAACATGAGTCATTGCAGTGCTACAATGATACCCATAGTGCCGAAGTATGCTAACATTCTGGGCCAAAATGCTTCCTTACGACCGGGAATATATGACACAGTAAGGGTGATGTCATAAACATCACATAGGCTACCGGTAATTATTCCAAATACACACTTTTTCCACATACTGTATCTCCCAGCATCCTTTGTGCTCATGCGTTTTTTGGCTTGCTGACAGAAGGCAAGACTGATGCGGCCTGGCAAAGCATGCTGGGAGATTGTTTAAATGTATACATTTTTTACCTGGTCTTATTTCTCCCTGCGTATTTTTCTTCAAATATGTATCTGGTTTTTGTTACGCCTAATATGAGTGTAAGATGGGTCCCTGAATCTTTTTTGCGATGCTTTTGTTGCCACTGTTAGTGAGTCACGTATGGCTGATAGTCTACTACACAGGTACTTCGAAAAAAATTTGAGAAGTACCTAACCCTAAGCATGATTGTGGTAGATATCACTATCAGCTATGCCAATAGGGACTAGTTGAGTACAAAAAGTAGAGGAATAATAATAGGCGCTTCAAGGAACGAAGGAAAAGAGTTCTCAATACGAACGAAGGTAACAAGTTTCTGCTTACGGATGGGGTCAGGGTATTGGAAAGGGGGATAGAAAGTAGTGATCTTACTTTTCTCTGTAACGTTCAATTAAGTGAGAGACGAGGATCCTGACAATCAATCTCCTCTCAGATATGGAAACGTGCTTGTGTTCATCTAGACTCACAACCAAGCTTTTCCCTTCAGGTGTCTTGAGGACTTCACGGATATTCTGCCAAAATAATATAAATGTAAAAAAAGAAGGTGTTAACTGAAGTTAACCACACTCAGTCTCCCAATGGTCAATGCAGTTTTAGTCTTTTTGACAAGTGAACTTACAAATGTTGCTCCAAGCTCTTCAAAAACATGGGTAGTGGGCTCTAATGGCAATTCGGGGCCGGAGTGACACCAGCCGGTTCAGTTTGGGGGTTTGAATCCTTTAAAGAATGTAAAAGAAATAATGACTATTGCACCAAGGTGAAATGTAGACATGGAATAAATTGGTTAAATTGTTCTAAACAAAAAAGGTTAAGTTGTAAGGTACTTACAAGATGCATTATGTGTTACCGATAATTCCACGGCAGTGAGATTACATATTGTATTAAACATCAGAAATAAATGAGGTGGCAAAAGGACAAAGCTATAGACAAAATGTAGTTAAGATCAACTAACTATATACAATATTCCTACAATGCATCTTATCTAAAATAACTTGTATCTCAAAGAAACGTAGTGATCATTGCAACTCTCCTTGTGGGAACACAAACCATTTCTTCTTCACTTGTAAGCAACTCCGATCATCACTCATAACACACTGCGCTCCTCCCACCTGGACACTATTTACCTTCTCCGGCTACAACTGAGTTCCCACAGGACTTCAGCGTGAGACTACAGCTTGCCGTCTAAAGCACTATTTAGGTGAATTTAAACAATGGCTAAGTTGCTAAACGCATCTTGTTCACATGTAAGGCCCCCGTTCATGTTGGACAGACATTTTAATTGCATTTTGTGTTTGTTAAGAGGCACAAAAACACTCTTTATGTATATGCCCCCATAACTGCCGTTTTAGCTGAGTGGGAGCTCTGGGCATTCGCTGTCACAGCTCCGTGTTGCAAGCACCAATCCGTTTTTTTTTTTTTTTTTTATAATAGAGAGGAAGTGAAGAGTGTTAGTATTACTGGAACAAATGCTGTCGAAAGAGATGTGTCTTCAACCGTTTATTGAAGATGGCTACGGACTCCGCAGCTCTGGTTGAGTTGGGTAGGTCATTCCACCAGCGGGGAACAGTCATGGTAAAGGTCTGAGAAAGAGATTTTGTGCCTCTTTGACATGGCACTACAACGACGTTCGTTTGCAGAGTGCAAGTTTCTGGATGGCACATAAGTCTGAAGTAATGAGTTTAGGTCAAAGGGAGCAGAGCCAGTGGTTGTTCTATAGGCAAGCGTCATTGACTTGAATTTGATGCGAGCTGCAACTGGCAACCAGTGCAATTTTGTGAGGAGAGGAGTTACGTCGGCTTCAAGATGAAGTTGACGATGCTGACTCGCAATCTTCAAAGTAACGCGCCAGAGAGAAATGCAGATTTCATACGGATTACATAAGCAGAGAGCAGTCTGTTTTTCGTTTTTAAATGTTCAGTTTAAAAGTAGACATCAGGCTTTCTATATATTTCTCAAGTCTCTGAGGCAAGTAGGCTACATTATACGCTGAGTTTCGGTTCATTTTTGAGACGAGAGTCCAGTTCACGCGCCGGCGACTCTGTGTCATAATGATCTATTTTCTACTATATTTACTTCTTATTTATTAAATCCTGGCAATTGGTTGATGAAACATTAATTAAAATTAAGATACAATTAATAAAAAACGAAATTGACTTTAAAGAAAGGCTTTGTGCTTTCTGAAGTCGCTTTCAGAGCGGTCATGTCCATAACGGAGAACTCACGTCCGTAACATTGTTTTTTTTCCTCAAATGCGAACACGAAAAATAAAATAAAAAATAATATTTTATGTTCTGTGGAGGCCGACCCTTCTTCATCAGGTTATTAGCCTACTTTTGTTTTGCGCAGTGTAGCCTAATTCGTTGAATTATTAAAACATATTTTGCCCCCTAAAAGTTAAAGATTTGTTGTGTCACATCACGTGTATTTCGCTCAAATTAAATATAAAACGCATGTGTAGACTGATATTTTTCTAATGTCTTGTGTAACCCGTGTCGTGGCAAGTGTACAACCCTCACTCTCATCAGTAAGAAATACAGAGGAGCATGAAGGAAGACACTGCTTCAATCTATGGACCAGCGATCAGAAGACCAGAATTCGCTCAAGAGACTGTGTTAGCAGCAAATAAGCACAAAAGCACTGTTTAAGTATTTTAAAGGAGTAACAAGCAATTAAAACATAAGAAAATGTTCAAAAAGACAATAAAATTAAACTCAACATGTCGATAACAAAAGATAAACCAGAAATAAATAAACTCATTTAAATCCTAATTATAACCCTGTAGTCTTTTCCTTTTATCTACTATAAATTTATATTTCCTATTTAGTTTAAATCTAATTTCACCTAATTGACTTTTTATTTAATGATTATATATAACGTTTTTAGTTATTCAAGTTATTCCTAATTGAATCTATTTAATATTAAGAATAATTCTCTTTTAATCTAATTTAAATATAGTTCTTCCAATTTTAACCTTTTAAATGATTTCTTGTTTCACACTTATTTCACAAAATAGAAAAAAAATTAAATAAAACACAATCAATAGATCAGAAGAAATCACATTGGGATTTGAAACAAAACCACAATAAAGAAAATAATTCACAGTCCAATCATCTCAGTGTTCACAGAGATTTCAATGTGTTTTGAGATTGTACCAGTTCTCAGATCCAGTTCAATGTTCCTTCACGAGATCGTTCTTCCGCAACTCAAGTTGACTCACAGTTCAGTAGGAAAAGAAAACCTGTGCTGGATCCTACCACACCATTCACAGTTCGATTTGCAGTTCGATCCTTAATTGGGCATGGCTCGCCAGTTCCTGCTTGCGCAACCTCTCGAACTTTCGCTGTGAAGCAGGGACATCTCACGTGCAGCTTCCTCGATCCTCGTTTATGGGATTAAAATCCTGCCATGATTCAAAACTGAAAATAAAGTTCTGAAAGGTTGAAACTAAATGTTCAAAACGTCAAAATCTTACAAAAAAAAGTTTTGCAAGATCGAAAAATAAGATTTGCAAGCTTGCAAAATATAACAAAATAAAAATATCTGCAAACATTGTTTTTTTTTGTTTTTTTTAGATTTCCTACTTCAGAACTTCATTTTATTTACGATGTTGCGCAAACAAATTTTCAGAGTTTCAAATTTTGTCACTGTTCTCCCACGGTATTAGTTAGTTTTCCAGGTTTGAAACCTCGCAAATGGTGATCTGAAAACTGGTGTGCGAATGAGTGAAAAACAGGTTTGTAACTCTGAAAACAGTTTTGCAGGCTTGAAAATTGGTTAAAAAAAAATAAAATCTCTGCAAGCATAATTTTATTTTTGAGTTTTCCCTCTTCACAAGTGCAACACTTTTTTTACGGTGTTGCACATTCATTTTTTCAGAGTTTCAAATTTGTCAATGTTCTCCCACTGTATTTAGTTTGTTTTCCAGATTTGAAACCTTGTAAATGTTGATCTGAAAACTGGTGTCCGAATAGGTGAAAAAAGTTTTGAAACTCTGAAAACTGAGGGTCGACAGGGCGAAACTTATTACATTACATTAGCACTGCTCTAAAACTCTTAACTCTAAAATCAATTAGAAAAAGTTCGCGGCAACTCTTTCAGCTTTAGGCCCGTGCGTACTTCAATACACGTACAAAAAGCTAGTTTCACTTTTATTCAAAATCAATCATCACAGTATCAAGTTCTGTTTCTATTTCTCAAAATCTTTATGTTCTATATGTCTAAATCTCTCTAAACAAACTACTAGCTCGCTCAGTCTAATTCTTTCTCTTCTCACTGCTTCTTTTTCGGTGCTTCTCTCGGAAAATGATCATTGCATCATCTCTCGACTCCGATGACTCCACCCACTAAGGCGGCCAACTCTGATTCGTTTATTAGGACCAATCAACGTCTCATTAAATCAAATCACTCTTCTCTAATTTATGTATTCTTATTTTCTCTTTTCTTTACAGATATTCAATAAAATATGTTTATTCACATAAGTGTCAGTTTCTTTTTTTTCTATTTAAAAAAAATAAAACATCTTTAGTAACCTGGGTTACACCCTCCCCTCTTGAATATATGCATGTCCCGCTGCATCTACACATCTTTGGGATTGAATCAAAACCACAGGCACATCAACAGAAGAAGCATTTACTTCCTCCAAGGCAGTACTGAATGCCACACTTAGACCTTGCAACAGAGATTGAATCACTACAGTAAGTGGGTTCCCGAACTGGGGATATTCAAGCCTTTTTGCAGGTTTTCACTCTCTCTGCGAACGTCTGGGAATAGCTCCCTCTTCAAACTCTGTGTCGTTCTCTCGTTCACTTTGATCAATTTCACTTCAATCAAACCTGGATTCTCTTCATTTCTGTTTTCACCTTCACAACCAATTTCTGTTTCAGCTCCCTGGAAAGGAAACTCAGAACAGGGATCAATTTCTGGATCTTCTGGATCAACACGAACAGGTTCTATCTCAACAGAAGGAGCTTCTGCTTCTCCAGATTCAGGTAAGTTCTCTCTCACAGGTTCGACCACAGGTAAGTCAACAGATTACAAGGATTTCGACAAGGTAAGTGCTCGGGTCTCCCCAAAACTCGGGTTTCAAAATCCAATGTATCCCTAAATGCAGGATTAATGAATCGATCAGTGTCAGACTCATATTCACACTCACATTCTGGCTCGTGTGAATCATTATCTGCACAGGCTCTAGTTCTGGGCCTGCGAACCCTTTGCTTACGCTGTTCCTCATGTTGACTCGGCTGCAAAAATCCACAAGGCAACAACGAGTCACAATGTAATGTCCTGAGGGGACCACTCTGCCCAACTGGATGAACAGTGTACACACCGGTAAATCTCCCGCTCTCCTAACCACTTCTTGAACTCCTTGCTCCCACTTGTCTGCGGGCTTGTGCTTTCCTCGCAACCTAACATTGCGCACAAGAACTCTGTCACCCTCTTCCAAAGTTAAATCAACCACACGTTTATCAAGCCTTCCCTTGTTGCGCTTTGCTATCTTAGCAGAATTCTTCTTAGCTATGTCATAGCTCTCTCGTAACCGTTCTTTCAAATCTTTAACGTACTGAGAGTGAGATTTACCTGGAGATTCTGCTGGCAATCCAAAAGCTAAATCTACAGGCAAACGAGGAAGACGTCCAAACATAAGCTCATAAGGAGCATACCCTGTTGTATCATTACGCATGTACCAAGGGCTTTACAAACTCCTTCCACCTAGACTTTTTCTCATTCTCTAGCGTTCCCAACATTTGGAGAAGCGTCCGGTTAAAACGCTCTACCGGGTTACCCCTGGGGTAATAAGGCGTAGTACGAATCTTGTGAATAACCGCTACATGACACAATTCTTTTATTGTACGGGATTCAAAATCAGGTCCTTGGTCACTATGTAGCTTTTCGGGAAACCCATAATGTACCAGGAAGTTTTCCCACAAACACTTCGCAACTGTACGAGCCGTTTGATTCTGGGTCGGTACTGCTACGGCGTATTTTGTGAAATGATCCGTAATAACCAATATGTTACTGGTATTACTGCGGTCTGGCTCTAATGACAAGAAGTCCATACAGACCAACTCCAAGGGTCTACTGGTTTGAATGTTAACCAGGGTAGCGGCTCTGTCTGGAGGTCTTTTTCTACGCACGCAACGTTCACACGTTTTGATCTTCATCTCCACGGCTTGGGACTTTCTTGGCCAAAAGAATCTGGACCTCACCAAGTCTAAAGTCCTCTTAATACGTAAGTGCCCCATATCATACTGAGACTTTCAGGTAAACTAATCACCTGATGCCTTTCACATATCGCTTTCACTACATCAGCCATGAGAACATCAGACTTGTTTTCAGGATCTGCAAGGTGATGAAGTGTAAACTTCTCAATTCTTTCTCGTTCCTTCTGAGAGACCAAATCATCTAAAGGCTCACCATGTGGACGCCGGGAAAGGCCGTCCGCATCCTGATTTTGACTCCCAGCCCTATATTGGAGCTTGAAAGTGTAGGTTGACAAACTAGACAGCCAACGGTAGCTGGTAGCGTCGAGTTTCGCAGATGTTAAAACGTACGTCAAGGGATTACTGTCTGTTACAACAGTGAAGTCGGTACCATACAAAAAATCACTAAACTTAGCTGTGACAGCCCACTTCAATGCAAGAAATTCCAACTTATGTGCTGGATATTTTGCCTCACTTTTTGTCAATCCCCTACTGGCGAACGCTATCACTCGCATCTGCCCGTCCTGCTCCTGGTACAATGCCGCACCCAGCCCCGTGATACTAGCATCAGTGTGGAGCGTATACGGAAGTCTGGGGTCAGCAAAGCCCAGGACAGGAGCAGAGGTCAACTTTGAAATAACATCAAATGCATTCTGACATGCATCAGTCCATCGATCACCAAACTGCTCTTTCGTGTTAAAATACTCGCTCCCCTCTCGTTTCCCACTGCGGCCCCTGCAAAGTGGAGGGTACCCTTCAGTGAGTCCCGTGAGAGGTTTGACTATTTTCGAGTAGTCACGCACGAACCTTCTATAATACCCCGCAAAGCCTAAGAAAGCTCTTAACTCTTTCAAGTTGGTAGGTCTCGGCCAAGTCTTTAAAGCTTCGACTTTAGCTGGGTCAGTCTTTGCTCCGTCCTTTGAAACAACATGCCCCAAATAAATGACTGATGTCTGAAAGAAACAGCATTTTTCAGGCGCTAGCTTCAACCCGTACTCCTTAAGCCGGTTTAGGACCTGGACTAACCGCGACTCATGTTCTTCTAAAGTCTTTGAAAAGACAACCAAGTCATCAATGAAAACTAAGACCTGCTTCCTGTGAAGATCACCCATACACCGCTCCATTAACCTCTGGAATGTACTTGGCGCATTTGTGATTCCCTGAGGCATCCTATTGAATTCCCAGAAGCCTAGGGGACATACGAAAGCAGTCTTGCACTTATCAGCTTCATCCATTTCGATTTGGTAGAATCCAGACTTCAGATCAAGTACCTACAACCATTTGGAACCAGTAAGCACAGAAAAGACCTCCTCTAGATTAGGTAGCGCGTAAGCATCCTTAATCGTTTGAGAGTTCAACTTCCGAAAGTCAATACAGAGCCGAACCGAACCATCTTTCTTCCGGACCACCACTATAGGCGAAGAAAAGGAAGACTCGGACTCGCGAATGACTCCGGCAGAGATCAATTCCTGAAGATACTTTCGGACGGCATCGATGTCTTGAGGGTGAACTGCCAGCTTGTCTCCATCTCGCTTCAAGGACTTTAAGCACTGCCTGATACCCATGAAGATTTGAACAAGGATTATTCTGTTTCTCGTTGATACAGTGACCATAAAGCACATCCAAGGAGTTGGTACCTACTAGAACTTGCGACAGACTCTTGAGATCCGGAACTACCAAAGCTAAGGTAGGGATTTCAACTTCTGCACCCACAAACACTTTTGGAAACTTTAAGACCAACTCTATGTACCCTAGATATGGAACTGTTTGTCCATTGGCCCCTTCTACCTTTAGTAGGTTTCCCAAGGACTTCAACGGATGATCTAACAGATGCGACTCGTGAAACGACTGAGGAATGGTAGTAACCTGAGATCCTGTGTCTAGGAGACAACTAACTTCTTTACCCCCAATAACAATCTGCGCTGTGCACTTTACTCCTACTAACCCCTCTGGCAGGTTCTTTAATGGTGATCTAGTCTGTTACTCGTGACAGCCACTTGTCTACAACACTTAGGGCGGTTCAAGTTACACCGTGTCTCTGTATGTCCCGCTACAGAGACGTCCCTTAGTTGACGTCCCTTAGTTTAAAGACAAGGAAGAATTCCCGTGCAGAGAGTCCCACAGGGCCTGCTGCTCTCTCAACTTAATACGCTTTTCTTCAACTCTCAAGGGGTTAGCTGGATTATCACAGGCAACAGCCAAATGACCATTCTCTCCACATCGGAAGCAATATCCGGGACGAGGCCGATTGGTCATTGGTTGGGCCCTTCTAACATCTCGACCAGTATCTGTCTCTATCAAACTCTGAGGCGGAAAAACTCAAGGACCAGCAGTCACACGGGAGTGATCTATAAAATTTCTCTGAGCAACATTCTGAGCTTGCAGTTCAGCTACCTGTCGTCGTAGATTAGCAACTTCTAAGCTATCCGAATCTTCACGTTTTGCTTCTTGAGTCATGGAAACTCGCATAGCGGCTATCTGAGCACGCAACTCTTCCACTACTTTTCTCAAAGCATCAAATTCTGTTTTTTCAGAACATCCGCTCTGGCGTTTCTGATCTGAATTTCTACCTAAAGTAACAAGTTGGGCCTGAGCTTCTGCAAGTTGCTTCCTTAGAGAATCTGTTTCAGAACTACTGGCATTTGGTGTTTCATGAGAATACACTGACACTTGCTGGGTGGCAGCTCAAGGTTTCGGGTAACCAACTTTTTGGCAACCCAAGGTGCTTTTTCATTCTCTCTTCTTTGGAAGTACGTTTATTCTCTTCTGTTCGAATTAACACAACCAACTCAGCAAAAGTGAGTGGCTGGGTTCCGCTCTTCCCTAACTGAAGGCTGTCAATGAGACCATTATCCCAACATCCCCTCATAAACTGCTTCAAAAGACAACGATCATGATCTTTCTCCGCGATACCTCCCCTCTTAATCGTTGAACTCAGAAGAACTTGCAACCGGTGTAAGAAATCTGACGACTTTTCACCTTGGTTCTGCAAAGTGCCCATAAACTTGGTCAACAGTTCGTCACCATCCTCTACGGAACCATACACTGATTCTAGCAACTCGAGGTACACCGCAGGCAAAGCTGGAGGTTGCACGTGCTTCACTACGTCTGCGGCAGGAGACAACAAGCTATCTAGGATCCTACGTACTCTTTGCAAATCGGAAATAGCCGGATCACTTAGCAGGAGTTCTACACTTACTCGCCAAGTGTCAAAGTCAGGTTCATTTGGGGGACGCGGGCACCTCCCTGAGAAATTCCTAAGACGGAATGAAGTTTGCTGTAACATCGCAGCATCAGCTGACTTCACTATGTGCTCTACAACCATCTTCTGAATACCTGGTGGGTCTACAACGTTCATGGGGAAACCAGAATGAGTAGTCACTGTAACACCACCAACGGTGGTTTCTGGAAAGGCCATAGGGCTAGTCTGTCTCTTGATTGGGTTTTTGAATTCTAAATCTCCCATTTCTACGGTTTCTGCTTTCCTAGGATCATCACAGCTCACATTTCGCGCTCTCTCTGGAGTACAGTTGGTAGAGTGAACTTCCTGGAGTTCATTCAACTCCTCCTGAAACACATTCGAGAGAGGTTTCTCACTGGCTGTCTGGTTACAGACGCTAGCCAAAGCTCGTACTTAGAACATGACACTTGGATTCGAAAGACTTCCCAAAGTTATGGGTAACATTGGCGCTAAGTCCAGCATTGCAGAGCTGTGAGCATATTCTACAATGGCATGCTGATGGAACTCAGACGTTTGATCGTCAATTATCAAATTACGTTTAACTGAGCCATACCTTTGCAAGAAAGTACTCAGCTCATCATCTGTTTCGGTCAACGTGAGACCGAAGAGAGAGCATTTGCTACGTCCACACTCTCTCTCTCAATGATTGTCACAACGCAAGATCAGCGCTTCTAAGAAAAATTCAGTTACTAATTAGTTTTTTTTCCTACTACTATCCTTGTTGCTAAGCAACAGTCTCCTGGCTGGCTCGCCAACTTTCTGTAACCCGTGTCGTGGCAAGTGGACAACCCTCACTCTCATCAGTAAGAAATACAGAGGAGCGTGAAGGAAGACACTGCTTCAATCTATGGACCAGCCATCAGAAGACCAGAATTTGCTCAAGAGACTGTGTTAGCAGCAAAGAAGCACAAAGACTCACTGTTTAAGTTGGGAAAATAGGTACGATGTATTTTAAAGGAGTAACAAGCAATTAAAACAAAAGAAAATGTTCAAAAAGACAGTAAAATTAAACTCAACATGTCGATAACAAAAGATAAACCAGAAATAAATAAACTCTTATTTAAATCCTAATTATAATCCTTTAGTCTTTTCCTTTTATCTACTATAAATTTATATTTCCTATTTAGTTTAAATCTAATTTCACTTAATGATTATATATAATGTTTTTAGTTATTCAAGTTATTCTTAATTTAATTTAATTTAATTTAATTTAATTTAATATTAAGAATAATTTTCTCTTTTAATCTAATTTAAATATAGTTCTTCCAATTTCAACCTTTTAAATGATTTCTTGTTTCACACTTATTTCACAAAATAGAAAAAATAAATAAAACACTTAATAGATCAGAAGAAATAATCACATTGGGATTTGAAACAAAACAACAATAAAGAAAATAATTCACAGTCCAATCATCTCAGTGTTCACAGAGATTTCAATGTGTTTTGAGATTGTACCAGTTCTCAGATCCAGTTCAATGTTCCTTCACGAGATCGTTCTTCCGCAACTCAAGTTGACTCACAGTTCAGTAGGAAAAGAAAACCTGTGCTGGATCCTACCACACCATTCACAGTTCGATTTGCAGTTCGATCCTTATTTGGGCATGGCTCGCCAGTTCCTGCTTGCACAACCTCTCGGACTTTCGCTGTGAAGCAGGGACATCTCACGTGCAGCTTCCTCGATCCTCGTTCAGCATCCAAACTAGCAAATAGAAAATATCAGAAAAAACAAAAGAAAATCCAGAAAGGATATAAAAAGGAAAATAGAAAGCAAAAAGGGGAAAGGAAAAAAAAAAAAAACCTTGAAAAGACAAGGCCAAAAATACAATTAGGCACTCTTCTCAAAAATATAAACAACACTTAACATTTCTAACTTCACTTTTCTTATAACATTAACTTCTCAAAAAGCTAGTTTCACTTTTATTCAAAATCAATCATCACAGTATCAAGTTCTGTTTCTATTTCTCAAAATCTTTATGTTCTATATCTCTAAATCTCTCTAAACAAACTACTAGCTCGCTCAGTCTAATTCTTTCTCTTCTCACTGCTTCTTTTTCGGTGCTTCTCTCGGAAAATGATCATTGCATCATCTCTCGACTCCGATGACTCCACCCACTAAGGCGGCCAACTCTGATTCGTTTATTAGAACCAATCATCGTCTCATTAAATCAAATCACTCTTCTCTAATTTATGTATGCTTATTTTCTCTTTTCTTTACAGATATTCAATAAAATAACTGTTTATTCACATAAGTGTCAGTTTCTTTTTTTTCTATTTCAAAAAATAAAACATCTTTAGTAACCTGGGTTACATTTGACTCCTTTATTAAGGGGGGTATGGATATATAAACAGACGTTTCAGTATTAAATGCATTTTCTGATAATTTACATTTCAAGTTTTGACTGCACGTCACGTCCATAACGCTGGAATTGCCCAATTTAAAGAATTTATCCTCAACTATTATTAGGTTGACTTCAAATAATTCTAATAGTAATTTTAAAATGTGGAAGCCCTACGTCCAACACATTACACTCCACTGTTATGGTGGCAATTTCAGTAGATTTACTCTCTAAGATTGTTGTGGAAACACAATAAGAATGGAAACTAAAATATGGTAGTATCGTACAGCGCATATTCTATCAGCTGGAGTTCTGGCGCCTCAGTCCCAATACACTCAACGTACATTCATATCACATGTTAATGCCGCGGTAGAGTTACACTCACAGGACATTGCACTTATTCGCAATCACAAAAGTTCATTATTTGCTCGTGCTTTAAAGCTATGCCGGGTAGACATTTAATTGGCGTTCTGTACATGATGCACTTTTTCTGAGCGCGTACTGAAGTTCGCGTGCACTGTCAGACAGCTCCAAACTGGATTTTTGTTGGGTCAGACCCATCTGATAGCGACGGGGGACCGAGACCGAGAGAGCTACATAAAGCTACATGGAAAAAATATGCACCAAACAAAATTTAACAATTCCCAATCTAGCTTAGTCTATAGGCCTAATTGTTGATTATTAACTGGGGTGATATTAAATCATGAATATCAAAACTGACATGTCGAGACAAAATCTCAACTCGGACTTGCTTCCTCAAAGACTCGGTCTTGACTCGGACTCGACTGTATTTGAAAACCAACGGACTCGGTCTCGACTCGGACTCGGCATAGGCGGTCTCGTCCCCATCACTACGTGTTGGATTGGCCGGGACCACAAGTAGCTCTGTCTTCGCAAGGTTTAGTTGAAGGTGGTGTTCCTTCATCCAGCCAGAGATGTCTGTCAGGCAGGCTGAGATGCAAGCATCTACCGTCGGATCATCAGGCTGGAATGAGAGGTAGAGTTGTGTGTCATCAGCGTAGCAGTGATAGGAAAAGCCATGTTTCTGAATCACAGTTCCTAGTGATGTCATGTAGATGGAGAAGAGAAGTGGTCCAAGCACTGAGCCCTGAGGCACTCCAGTAGCTAGATGTTGTGACTTCGACACCTCACTCCTCCACGATACCCTGAAGGACCTACCTGAGAGGTAAGACTTGAACCATTGGAGTGCGGTTCCCGAGATGCCCTTCATCTTTAGGATTGACCGGAGGATCTGGTGGTTAACTGTGTCAAAGGCAGCAGACAGATCCAGCAGGATGAGAACTGAGGATTTGGAAGATGCTCTTGCCAGTCTCAGAGCTTCAATAACTGAGAGCAGAGCAGTCTCAGTTGAGTGTCCACTTTTGAAACCAGAATGATTGTTGTCCAAGAGGTTGTTCTGTGTAAGAAAGGAAGAGATCTGGTTGAAAACAACTCGTTCAAGTGTCTTCGCGACGAATGGAAGAAGGGATACCAGTCTGTAATTTTCCAGATGTGCTGGATTAAGAGTAGGTTTCTTAAGCAGTGGGGATACCCGAGCCTGCTTAAATGCTGTGGGAAAGGTACCAGTGTGAAGAGAGGTGTTTATGATGTGCGTGGGTGCGGGTACAACTGAGGAAGAAATGGCTTGAAGTAGGTTAGTAGGTTAAGCAGAGAGAATGAGGGTAGAATGTGTGTGTTAGCTGGTAAAATGTGTGTGTCAGTTTGTGGATTGATAAATTGGCCGCTGATGGTGGTTGTTTTATTTATGAAGAATGTGGCAAAGTCGTCAGCTGTTAGGGTTGATGAAGGAGGAGGAGGGGGGTTGAGAAGAGAGGAGAAGGTTTTGAAAAGCATGCGAGGGTCAGAAGAATTGTTAATTTTGTTGTGATAGTAAGTAATTTCAGCAGTAGAGATATTAGCAGAGAAGGAAGAGAGTAGGGATTGATAAAGACCAAGGTCAGTAGGATGTTTCGATTTGCGCCACCTCCTCTCTGCACCCCTGAGTTTAGAACGATGTTCACGGAGAACATCAGATAACCAGGGGGCAGAGGGTGTGGTGCGGGCTGGCCTGGAAGAAAGGGGGCAGAAGTTGTGCAAGCAGGATGTTAAAGTGGATAAAAGAGAATCAGTTGCACTGTTATTATCTAGTGTTGAGAGCTTATCAGGTGGAGGTAGTGTGGATGAGACCAAAGAGGATAGGCGAGAGGGTGAGAGTGAGCGTAGGTTTCGCCGAAAGTTGACCTGTGGAGGAGTGTGTGTTGTGTTCTGAGGCAGGTTGAGAGTGAGGAGGAAGTGATCTGAGGTGTGCAGTGGAGTGACCAGTGTATGGTCAGTGGAGCAGTGGCGCATGTAAATAAGGTCTAATTGGTTACCTGATTTGTGAATAGCCGCAGTAGATACTCCTTTGAGGCTGAATGAGGCAAGCAGAGTGTGGAAATCAGCAGCCTGACGTTTTTCTAGGTGGATGTTGATGTCTCCAAGAACTATGAGAGGAGTACCATCCTCAGGGAAGGATGAGAGTAGCACATCAAGCTCCTCCAAGAAACTGCCAAGCTGACCTTGGGGGCGATAGATAACTACAAAATGGATTTTAATAGGACTAGTGATGGTAATTGAATGTGATTCAAAAGAGCTGTGGTCACACAGAGGTGGTAAGGGATCAAATTTCCAATGATTTGCGATGAGTAGACCAGTACCTCCACCCCTGCCGGTCAGGCGAGGGGTATGTGAGAAAGTGAAGTTAGTTGAGAGGGCAGCTGGTGTGTCAGTGTCCTCTGGTCTCATCCAGGTCTCAGTCAGGGCCAATAAGCGTAGACCTGAATGACTAGAAATAGATGTAATGAAATCAGCTTTGTTTACAGCGGACTGGCAATTCCAGAGATATAGATGAGCTATAATATATAGATGAGCTGACAAAAATAGTTAACTGACCACTACTAAATGCTTTATAACTACCCGAATTAACCCTGAATTACAGTATAAATAGATGTTAAAAACGAACTATTACTATATGTCTGAATAAAAAGATGTATGAATGTACATTTAAATAGTTTATCAATCATTTACTTACACTTTTTAAGTAATCTTATGAACCAATGATAACTCTTTAAATAACTGGTTTATAAATAAGGCAATTCTTCATTTTGAAATGATAAATTGATAATTAATAAAGTATGAAAATACAATTATTAAACACATTATAGATATGCTTTTAAATCAAGAATAAAGCATTTATAGCTGTATTTATAAACTGCTTCTATGTCTATTAATGCTTTATAAATGACGAATTAACTGGTTTCTAATGCTTAACTAATGATAAATAGCGTGCAGTTATCATAAAGTGTTACCGAAAGGGGTAAATACAGGTTTGAAACAACTTGAGGGTGAGTATATGATGACAGAATTTTCATTTTAAAGTGAACTATCCCTTTAAAGTGTTGTAACTGTTTCTTGGGTTTTTCTTGTGCATCAACAGAAAGGTTTTTTCGTATTTATTTGAGAGATTTTGTCAGTAAATGTAGAAGGTTTTAAATAGAATTTGTGTTGATTGTAACTAGGTTATTAAGAGTTATTAATTATTCAAATTTGAAATAATTTTTTTTTAATTACAAATGTATTTAATTATATAATAGTGTACATGTATATTACATTAAAGTATATTTTAGTTCACATTAATTGCTTGTCAGTATATGGAAGTACACTTTTACCATTATTTCAAAGTTCATATTAAAATGTATTAAAGTTTTAACAAAATTAAGTTTTTCCAAAAAATCACTCTTAATTTCAACTAATTGCATTTAATTTGAGCTTAATCTGTGATACATTTGAAGTGTATTGTTAACTGACATAAAGTATATTTTAGTTCACATTAATTGCTTGTCAGTTCATTAAACAGTACACTTTAACTATATTTTAAATACACTATATGCAATTATGAAAGTACTTATTACATTTGTATTAAAGTCCCATTTAAGTTGTTTAAAAAAACATTCAAAAGTTCAACTAATTGCATTTAATATGAACTTAATTTGTGATACATTTGAAATTAAATACAAATAAAATGCACTTAAGCGGTGAAATCATTACATTTAATTCACGCTTATAAGTGTATTGTTAACTGACATTAAAGTACATTTTAGTTCACAATAATTGCTTGTCAGTGCATTGAGCAGACACTGGAAGCAATTATGAAAGTAAATATAAAGTTGTATTAAAGTCCCACTTAAGTTGTCCCCAAAAAAATCACTCTTAATGCCAACTTATTGCATTCTATTTCAACTTAATATGTGATATATTTGAAATCAATTACACTTAATGTGAATTCAGTGCACCAAAAACATTGCATTTAAGTCACACTTAATTATTTGTATAATAAGTACACTTTATAAAAGTACACTAAAGTGCTTTTTTTCCCAAGGGTGGCATCTTGGTAAAAGTGACATACAGTACGTGCTTTATTATTGTAATCCCCCAGTAGTCCTCATTATGAACAACTAATGCACTATTTTCAATTCCAAATATGGGCTGGAAATGTAACTAGATCCGCCCCTATGACCCGTTACGTCCTCTGGAATAAGAAAAACGCACAGTCCGAGGACAACCCCCAAACTGGAAACTTCGGGACGAGCAGGAAAAGATTGACTGACATATTTCTCAGATACTTTCATCGCGAAGTCTTATCAGTTTTACACTTTTGTTTCTTCCTTTTTTTTTTTACACTGATGGACGATTTAGGTATGTAATGTCTAATTATTTTATGATAGCCTACGTGCCCTAAATTTCCTTTGAATACATCACTACAGTAAACCATTATAGTAGCCTAACTTAAATGGAAATGCAGGATAGAGACAGGGTGGAGGGCTTGGAACAGGGCGTCAATTCTTTTTCGTAGCGGTTTCTAAAAGCACACTGATGAGCTAGATAAAGATGAGCTAGATGGACACGTATTCATACTTTTGAGCTAAAGTTCGAAAACAGACACGTAGCTACATCTACATCTTTCTGACAGAAGGTATGTTCGCATACATCAGTTCTTCTCGGCAGTTTCAAGGGTAACATATGTTTAATTCGTCCTGAGAGTGGGCAGCTTGTAGTTGTATCAGTCACAGTACATCCCACATCTGGTAACGTTTGAGGACTATTAAAAAAAATTGGATTCCTAATGAAGATGAAACACCCGCCCTTTCACCCGCCACCACATTTGGATAATTCTTCCTGAAGATGAGGACATTTATTTGTCTCGTTTTAGTTTTTAGTTTGTTTTAGTAACATTTTTATCTGTGCAAATTTGGATGTAAATATGCACTAGACAAAAATGTAACAAGTAGTATGATTAGTATGATTTATTCAAAGTACAATTAAGTATCATGATTCATAAATATTTAAATAATTCAACTATGGTATAGTATATGGATCGGTAAGATTTTTTAATGTTTGTTTTTTTTAAATAAGTCTCATATGCTCACCAAAATTGCATTTATTTGATAAAAAATACAGTAATATTCTGAATTATTATTATTATTTAAAATATATGTTTTCCATTTTAATATATTTAAAAAGTAATTTATTCCTGTGTTGACAAAGCTGAATTTTCAGCATCATTACTTCAGTCTTCTGATTCACATCCTTCAGAAGTCATTCTAACATGCTGATTTGCAGCTCAAGAAACATTTCATATTATTATTAATGTTGATAATATTTTAGTAAAAACAGTTATACATTTTCTGAGGATTCTTGATGAATAGAAAGTTAGAAAGAATAGTATTAAGAACACTATTTTTAAATTGTAACAGTATTTCACAATATTACATTTTGTTTTACCGTATTTTTAATTCAGGAAATGTAGCCTTGGTTAGCATAAGAGACTCCTTTCAAGAACATGAACAAAATATTAACTTAAACTTAACTTAAATTTGAACTTAACTTAAGGCTGCAGCAGTCCGTAACTTTGTTGGGTTAAAAATTATCCAAAATAATTTTGCAAAAAAAAAAAATCAATTAGCCTACATAACCAACCAGTGTTCAAAACTATCTGCTTGCCTTAGCTCGATTCAAAACGGTAAGCTTGTAATAATGTTTTTAATTCAAGTGGTACTGGTGGATTTCTGCGGGAAATTCAAGCATGTCTTTGCGTCATTACGTCACATCTGTACACATAAAGAAGGTGTCTCGGCTAGTAGGCTATGCTTGCGTGTGAGGATGTTGGAGGTGGAGATTTATAGCCTTTTCTCACAGCACTTGATATAATTAAACTTATCAATTTGATGGCGGATCCAGAAAGGTTCAAACGACAATCACCAGTGACAACTGGAGATTCACCCGTTGTAAAATGCAAAAGACTTCGAACTTCGGAGTGGCTACAGAAAAAAGAGACTGCAACCGGGCGCATGCGAAAACAAGGATAAATATCAAAAGGGCATTAAATGTAGTCACGCAATGCTGATGTTGTTAACAACATTAACAATTTGAGAACAAAGTATAATTTGCATGGTTTGATGTGATAAGCGATCGTTAGATTTAATCAGCGCGATTTACTGCAATGCTTTTTTTCCCTTAGTTGGACAGAACAAAAGTGTATGTTACTTAATTATTCAGATGACATTTTCCAGTGAAAATTCTTATGTTGGTCATACTTCCAAAAAGTAGAATCTGTGATTCAGAATGACAGTGTTCACAACGGCGCGGTGACTGACAGCCGCACATTCTCCTCAAAACATTGGATTCATGAGCCGAGGCGAGGCACAACCCACGTAAAGTTGATAATACCGCAAATAACTGCAATTACAGATTCCGAACATAGATGGTGACAAAGAGGAAAAACTATGGACTGCAGCTTTAAATCTAACTTAATTTAAATCTTAACTTAACTTCAGTCAATAATATTATATTTGAGATTTAAGATTTATTTATCTTTGTGGGTTAAATTCCCCTTCTATTCTTGTGCAGAGCTTTTGAAGGTTATTTTTCAGAGTATACTGCATGATTGTTGAGTGGGCTGTTAGCCAAGCCAAATGAACATGCTTCTCTAAATATGGTTAGAATTTCCAGAGAGAAGAATTTTAGCTCCATATATGAGCACAGTGCACAAACCATCTAGATTAATGGTTTACCATCTAGATTATACAGAATGGTTTGTTGAACTGGATGATAAAAAAAAAACTTCTACATGAACTAAGTTCATCCAGGGTGATCTAGTATTTGTTTTTATTCAAGCACACTTTAAAGACCCACAAAAAAGTGTTCTGTTGATATGTACAGTAACACCAATGTGGGGCCTTTGACTTCATTGTAGGGTAAGAAATGAAATGTCACTGAAAGTGCAAAAAATGGTCCAGTTCTTTTTTATTTGTAATTAATATAGCACTGCATTCTATATAGTTATGGCTGTTGGGTCAGTGACTAGAGTATTGAATGCATATTAAATTAAAGTGTTTAGACAACAATAACAACGACGACAAATAATTAATTGATTACATTAAATCCCCAGTAGTGTTATAGCAGAGTTTAGAAAAGTTATCTTGTGCATAATTTACATATAGGCCTACCTTAGTTTTGATTTCATTTTAATAATTAGCAGTCTTTATTGTTTAGACTAAGAATTAATTAAGTGATTCCATTAAAGCATCTCACATTAACATTTCATATGGTGTACAAGCACACATGCATTCCCTCTCACGGATACATCTCTGTTTTTCTGCTTCTGTAATGTACAAACAGGCATTTGGTTGTATTCTGCTAGCTGATGTGTGTCTATGGTCTCATAGTCTCTGTCTGCCTCTCTTCAGGAGTGACTGATACATCTAACTACCCTCTCAGTCCCCGTGTTGTTTTGTTTGGTACGTAGTTTTCTGACTGTCTGTTTTGTCCTCCTATTGATGTGTATGCACATTAACAGCATGTTTTGTTATTTCAACACTTTAAATCACCATACAACAAGCATGATACAACAACTTCCAAGCAGACTTTTCTGTATGCGTGAAATACATGACCCACTGCTCTTCACTTCCCCTTCAATTTCCAGAATATTTAGATTTTAATCTGACCTATGCATATCATGCCATTTTATAAAGACAAATAATTGTTTTTAGTCTGACTAAAATCTAAGTTTTAAAGTGTATGTAAATGTTTGTGCTGTAAATACAGCCAAAATCATTTGCTCAGACATTCTGTTGATGTAACTCTGTAAATATCTTTACATTGTTTTTCCCTTTTGTTTGCTGTGATAGTTTTTAGAATTTAAGTTAGACACAAAATCAAAACCTCCTTTCTTGCTTTTCATAGATGCACCATAGACAAAGATTTTCAACACTGAAGTTGGTTGTATTATACAGCAAACTATCAAGTTGGCATTTATTTTGAAAGAAAATCATACAAATAACTTCTCAAGCAATATATACACACTATCAGTCAAAAGTTGGATAGGTAAGATTTTTAATATTTTTTAAAGACGTCTCTTCTGCTCACCAAGGCTGCATTTTTTTTTAAACAGTAGTATTGTGAAAAATGATTACAATTTAAAACAGCTGTTCCCTTTCAGTCGAGAATGTCAGACGTAGTCGACATCGACTGAATGGGGGATCACCCCAGGGAGCCAATCATCTTCCATTTTAATTGAACAAGCCAATGGAATTGGCGTGCGTGACTCGCATCACACACTCTGCCCCCCGCGGCGAGGGTATAAATATGGAAGTGGATGCACGCACTAGTTGCCTTTCACTTCAGAGCCGATCGTTTGATGTCTCTGAAAGGTGCTGTTGTTTACAACAAATGAGTGTGTCGGTGTTCTTCGAGACGAAGTCCGCGAAGTGCGAGTCCCCATTATTACGCCCCACCCTCGGGTTCCGCGTGGGATGGGTGATAGGAAGATAGTGTTGGATGTCTCGCCCGGTGACCATTCCCTGTGGGCTCCTCACTCCTCCCTTCCACCGTAGCCATTGGAGTCCCCCATGGAGCGTGCTGGTCCATCTGTAATGGGTGGGCCAGCCGTTTTACCCGGGGCTCCCCCAGAGGACAGGATGCCGATTGCAGCATCGGAGAGTGAGCTGGCCTCTGGAGATGATGACTCAACTGCGTTATCTACCTCTGGGAGCATAGCGTTGCCCGAGCTGGATCCATAATTGTCAGCTATGCTGAAACGGGCCTTCACCCCGGCCTCCGCAGCAGCCTCCAGCCAGGCCTCAGCATGGAGCTGGCCGCAGTATCGATGCCCAGCCCGCTCCAGGTGCTCCCAAGCCAGGTGGCAAGAGACAGCGTAAGCATTCCTGAGCGGGCCGCTCAGGGATGGAGGAGGATGCTCTTGGAGTTGGTCACCGATCCACTCCCTCCCCCCGGGTGAGGACCGGGTGGAGTCTCCGTTGGTGTGTGTGTCTATTCCGCCACTTGTTCCCAAAAAGAGCGGAGCAAGCGGTACCCACACTTCAAAGAAAGAGCAAAATCTTCTGTTCCTGGGTCCCAAGAGGGCAAATCTGGCCACCTCGCTGCCCTTACTCCACCTTGCTGCCCCTCCTTGGGTACTTCTGTGGTCCCTGGCCCGGTTTGTAGAAGCAAAAAATGCTTCCCAAACCGCTCCAGATGGCCCCAAACTATACCATCAGACTCAACGTGCGATTCCCTTTCGCTACATGCTTCCGCCCAAGCTCAGTGATCTTCATCATACCTAGGTGTTGAGCAAACATGCTCCTAAAAATAGTGACTTTAGTCACACCTAAGTGTTGAGCAGTGCTCCTGTTTTGTGTGCACCCATCGCAGTCTACTGGCGAAGGACGCGATGTAGCCTCTTCCTCTAGCCGATATGAAGGCCGGCTTCTATAAGCCCGTACTTCATTTTAACCTACAGAGGTGGGTCACGACCATCTTGGTCCTGTGTTAATTGAAACGGGCCCTTTTTCGGAAGCCTCCGTTCAAGTTGTTACAAAGAGATGCATTTCCAAATGCTCCGTCCCCAAGATTGGTCTGCAGCTTTCAATCTGAGAGATGTACTTCAGATCTCTATCCTTCCTCACCACAGGCCATCCTGTGTTTGTGCATCCGAAAGATGTGAAGTATCAGTTCAAAGTCCTACCCTTCAAGTGCTCATAGCCAGTTTGGTCCTCAGGTCAACTAGGAAAGAGTAAACTCGTCAACGGACTGAGGATCTCTTTTCTAGTTTGGAGATGGATTCGGCCACCGCATCTCTAAAGAAGAGTGTGTGGATGGTTAGTGCTGTATAGAAACTCATCAGAGGCTCCTTGGGCATATGGTAGTCGCAGCCGCTCGGCTTCCTCCATATGAATACCGCTTCAGCACTGACTTTGCGGCCGAGTCCCGAGGTGACCGTGGCAGAGCGGCACGCTCCGTGTTAAAGCACCCTGGCCTGCCACCAAACCCTCAATCCGTAACAGACCCTTTGTTTCTCCGGGCCAACGGTCCCTAGAATGAGTGTCCATCAATACCGGCTGAGGGGCCACGTACAAAGGGCATGCAGTAACGGAGGTCTGGGTGGCCCTCTGACTGCATTGGCATCCATTGCCTACATTGCGACCGTTGCGCTATGCTTCCCTCGCATGTTACAAGCCCATCACCTCCTCCTTGGAGTCAGAAGCTTCTGAGGTCGCTTAATTTCCACTTTTTTTTTACTATGGCCGGGGAGAGTGGAAATTCCATCCCCAGGCAGTCCAGCTGGGCAGGGACAACTTCGGGGACGCACAGTTACATCTGTTTGCCTTTTCGGATTCATTTCTCTGCCAGATGTATTTTTTTCTGTCCGAGCGGACAACCCTTGGGCCGACACTGGCTCTCAGCTGACCCCGGGGCCCAGCAGAAATGCATTCCCCAGTGAGCCTTCTAAAGAGGCTATGCGATTCATTTTCGCTTGGCGCCCTCTCAAGGCTAAAGAAAATGAAGCGTATAGCCGCTTTAGTGATTTTTATCACACTCAGGTATTGAGCAGAGATGCTCCTGAAGCTCAGTGATATTCTTCACACCTAGTGTTGAGCAATGCTCCTGTATTGTGCACGCATGTCGCTTGCACGTATTTTGCTAGGTCAGAAGTGGAGCAGGTCTTGATAGTTGCCCCTTATTGGCCCAACCAGACCTAGTTCTCCCCTCGACAGCCCTTCCTGACTTCCCCTGAAAACATTCTCAGGGACGGGGCATGATGGCACCCGGGTCTTAAATTTGGACGCAGAGGTTCAGGTAGCTACCGCAGGATTATGTGCTAGTCACCATCACTTCTGCGAAAGCACCCCCTGAAAGGAAGTTGTGCTCACGCCAAATAGAAGTGGAACCTATTTGTTGAGTGAGTCTTCTCTCCGTGAGGAGATCCTGAAAGTGTTCGGTCAGCAAGATGGGTTGGAGTGAGGGCTGTGTCCTCCACCCTCAAAATTATGTTGTCTCTATTTTTTGACGCACATCATGATCAGGGATGGGCATAAATACATGGAAATGTATTTAAAATAAAATACAAAATACTCTGTGGGAAAATGTATTTAAATACAAATACAAAATACTGTGTGGAAAAATGTATTTAAATACAAATACAGTGATTTGTATTTTGAAAATACACAAAATACATGTGAAATTGGCAATTCAGTGCAGGTATCCCTATTAGGCTGAAATCTATCTGGGCCTATTCTGAATGCCAAAAAGCATTTAGATGTGTGCAACTATTTAGAAACTTTCATTTTCATTTTATATACCTCTTCCCTTCCCCTGCCCTGTAGGAAATACAAAACTACAAAAAAAACGAATTTCAAATATCTTTTATTATGTTTTATCACCATCATTACTTCAAACTCAGTAACACAAAGTCAATTATATTTTAAATAACTGACTCCTCCAGATGGTGTACCTGTGTGTTTCAGACATCTATTCGATACCCTTTAGCACCACCAGCTTTTCAAAAAGATTGGGTTTAAGGCGTCGTCTGTGTGGCCTATTGATTAAACCCGCAAAGGAAAACAAGCGCTCTACAGGAGCTGAAGAGGAAATGATTGTGTTGAACCTCACAAACAGCTGTCTAATAAGTGGATACTGGTTCAAGATATCCAAATCCTTCCTCTGATCTTCTAGGAAGTGCAATGTCTCCAGTTCAGTGTGTATACTTGCCAGAGACCTCAACATCTTCGGTAAAGACGAAAAAGTCTTCCACTTTTGTCTTCCACAAAAGATTCTCACCATCAGCAGGTGTTGAACTTGAATTGCTTTCAGTGACAAGCCCAAGCTCTGCTGCTGACTGGAGAATTAGTTCATGAATTCTTTTTTTTTTCTTTCTGACAATTGTTGAGGTCGCCAGCGCATTTTGAATGCGTTGCATTCAAACGCATGCCATTATTGCCTCATTGACTTCTGGTTTAAGTTTCTGAAAGCTTCTGAATCTGCTTCTGAAACCATCCATTATTTGAGCCAAATACTTTGAGCCAGTCAACCTCTTTACTCTAGTTCAGACCAGACACACCCCTCCCCCAACCCCAACATTCAAGCACGTGAGCTGCAGCTGTACAACCCAGCATTGGATCAGCGACTTTTCTGGAATAAGGTGAGGATGTCAAATGTGTTTAAAGCATTAACGTTACTGCATGGCTCAAATAGATCCCCTGGCTCAAATAGATTCCCATTCAGTCGACGTCGACTACGTCTGACGTTCTCGACTGAAAGGGCCAATGGAATTGGCGTGCGTGTCGATCGGCTCCTCAGCGAAAAAGCAACTAGTGCGTGCATCCACTTCCGTATTTATACCTGCGCCGAGGGGGCACGGTGTGTGTGATGCGAGTCACGCAGGCCAATTCCATTGGCTCGTTCAATAGCAATCGAGGATGATTGGCTCCCTGGTGTTATCCCCCATTCAGTCGACGTCAACTACGTCCTCCGTTTCATTCTTCAGGGAATGGTGGGTTGCATATGCAACCAGGGCGTTTTCTGTGAAAATATAATAAAGTGTAATTTATTCCTCTGATCAAAGCTGAATTTTCAGCATCATTATACTCATTATACAGTCTTCAGTGTCATGCATGATTCTTCAAAAATCATTCTAATATGATGATTTGCTGCTCAAGAAACATTTCTCATTATTATCAATGTTGAAAACAATGTTATTTACATTTTTATTTCAGGATTCTTTGATGAATAGAAAGTTCAAAATAACAGCATTTGTCTGAAATAGAAAGCTTTTGTAACATTAAACACTACCTCTTCAAAAGTTTGGGGTCAGTAAGAATTTATATTTTATTTTTTGGGAAAATAAATAAAATAAATCAATACTTTTACTCATCAAGGATGATTTAAATTGATTAAAAGTTACAGTAAAGACATTTATAATGTTACAAAAGATTCTATTTCAAATAAATGCTGTTTATTAATTTTCTTTTCATCAAAGAATCCTGAAAACAATTTGTACACAACTGTTTTCAACATTGATAATAATGAATGTTTTTTGAGCATCAAATCCGCATATTAGAAAACTTTCTTAAGGATCATATGACACTGAAGACTGGAGTAATGATGCTGAAAATTCAGCTTTGATCAAAGGAATAAATTACATTTTTAAACATACTGTATTAAAATAGAAAACGTCTCGGTTACTAATGTAACCCTCGTTCCCTGAAGGAGGGAACGGGAGACGTGACGTCGACGTGGCGACGTAATGGGATCACTTCAGGGAGCCCTATCAACTTCGAGTATCTACAGAACAAGCCAATGAACGTTGGCGTGCGTGAAAGCGGCACGCGCCCCCGCCCCGCAGCGCGGGTATAAACAGGAAGCGGGCGCACGCACTCATTGTTTTTCGCTGAGGAGCCGAGATTGAGACGGCCGTACAGCGATGGTCAGCAACCGTGGCGACGGGACGTCACGTCTCCCGTTCCCTCCTTCAGGGAACGAGGGTTACATTAGTAACCGAGACGTTCCCCTTCAGTCGCTCACGTTCGACGTGACATCGACGTAATGGGATCCCATGGAAAACGCCACGGTAGCTGCCACATCCAGCGCCCTGACGCTGCGGAGCCACATCCAGCCCGAAGGGAGGTAACATGTGGAGAATACACATATGGACTGGCCAGAGGGGCAGTGCAACATATGGAATGTCACTGGGGTGGCTCCAGCCTGAGAAGGGGGAGGCAGCACCAGACAGTGACGGCAGAGCGGAGTCTGCCAAGGGAAGACACGGGCTCACCGCAGGGAGCTGATCACGGAAGAATACGCATATGGGATCGCTGCAGGGATCACCACATATGGAACCCAGCCTAGCACAAGTTAAACAAGCATACGAGCCCTAGGCCTGGCGTCGGACGCTCCGCAACGTCTGACTGCCGAAGGGGTACGGAGGAACTCTACAGGAGCAGGAAGCGCACGTATCCGCTCCATGTGGAGGGGAGTGGCGTAGCAAGCCGACACAAGAGCGGGAACTTCGGTGTTACCGGCTGGTTGAAGCGAGCACACAGGAAGAAACCGGCTCAACACGTAGGCTATAAAACCTAGCGAACGTGTTAGGTGTCGCCCAGCCCGCAGCTCTATAGATGTCTGTCAGCGAGGCGCCGTGTGCCAGCGCCCAAGAAGAAGCGACACCCCTAGTGGAGTGGGCTCTCAACCCGGGCGGGCAAGGCACGCCTTGGGCTTCGTAAGCCAAGGCGATGGCATCCACTATCCAGTAGGCCATCCTCTGCTTGGAGACAGCCTTTCCTTTCTGCTGGCCTCCGTAACAGACGAAGAGCTGATCTGAGGTCCTGAGGCTTTGAGTTCTGTCCACGTACAGACGCAGAGCGCGGACGGGACAGAGAAAAGCCAGGGCTGGGTCTGCCTCCTCCGAAGGCAGCGCTTGCAGGTTCACCACCTGGTCCCGAAAGGGAGTGGTGGGAACCTTGGGCACGTATCCGGGCCGGGGTCTCAGGATCACGTGAGAGTTAGCCGGGCCGAATTCCAGGCACGATTCGTCGACCAAAAATGCATGCAGGTCCCCTACCCTCTTGATGGAGGCCAATGCAACCAGGAGTACTGTTTTACAGGACAGAATTTTTAACTCTGCTGACTGCAAAGGCTCAAAGGGTGGTCTCTGAAGTGCCGAAAGGACCAGAGACAAATCCCAAGAAGGTAAAGAGAGCGGGCGAGGAGGATTTAGTCTCCTTGCCCCCCTCAGGAACCTGACGATCAGGTCGTGCTTTCCCAGTGACTTACCTTCAACTGCATCGTGATGTGAGGCGATAGCGGCAACATACACTTTAAGGGTGGAGGGAGACAGCCTTCGCTCCAACCCATCTTGCAGGAAGGAAAGCACGGCTCTGACAGAGCAAGATCGGGGGTTCTCCTCATGAGAAGAACACCAATCAACGAACAGGTTCCACTTCAACGCATAGAGGCGCCTCGTAGAGGGGGCGGACGCAGGGTCAGGCTTGTGTTGCTCTTTTAGTAAAAAATAACAAACAGGAAAAATAAAATAAAAGCTCTTTCAGTGCTGAAGCACCCAGGGATAGCCGCAGTGTAATCGGGGTACACTCTCAATATGAGGAACGCCCACGAGACCGACACAGTCACACACACACACACACACACACACACAAACCAAGCTGTGAAAACAGCTGTTGTGTAAAATGCTCGCGGCCACCACTGATTGCGCCGTCACACCAGCACTGGAACAGAGCCTTCTACTTTTCCCGTTACCGTTGCTATAGCAGTCTGTAACCTCAGAAGTCAAAGCTCGGCTCCGAAGCGAAAGACAATGAGTGCGTGCGCCCGCTTCCTGTTTATACCCGCGCTGCGGGGCGGGGGCGCGTGACGCTTTCACGCACGCCAACGTTCATTGGCTTGTTCTGTAGATACTCGAAGTTGATAGGGCTCCCTGAAGTGATCCCATTACGTCGCCACGTCGACGTCACGTCGACGTCACGTCGAACGTGAGCAACTGAAGGGGAACATATTTTTATTGTAATAATATTTAACAATATTATTTTTTGTGTGTGTGTATTTTTTTATTTAGGTCAGAATTTATTTTATTTTTTATTTTTTTCAAATAAATGCAGCCTTGGTGAGCAGAAGAGACTTCTTTTAAAAACATTAAAAATATTACCGATGCAAAACTTTTGACTGGTAGTGTATATCAATCGATTAAAAAAGTAACTAATTAATTAAAAAAAATTCTGGGTAACACTTTATTTTGATGGTCCCTTTTGAACATTCTGGTGACTATAAGTAACTTTGCAACTACATGTCAACTAACTCTCAATAGAGTATTAGTGTACTGTCTGCTTAATATCTGCTAACTCTTTATAGTGATGGTCCTCCAACAGACCGTCTATTGACTATTAGTAACTATGCAACTACATGTCAACTTATTCTAACCCTAACCCTACCAGTCTACTAATACTCTACTAACACTCTAATGAGAGTTAGTAGACATGTAGGTGCAACGTTACTTATAGTCAACAGAATGTGTTAAAGGGACCATCCAAATGAAGTGAAACCAAATTCTGTAATTAATCGCGATTAATCCCACCTAAAATTTATTTTTTTAATATATTTTTATATTGTAATAATTTGACATTTAATCTCCAAATTAATGTAGAAAGAACATAAAGATAGTAGCATATATTTTAAATATTTGTTTTATGGCATCTTTTTATGAAAAATGCCAGTCTCTATGAAATACATTTTTCTCAATTTTAGCCATTTAGTATAGCCATTCAGCATTACAGTATAATTAAAAGCTATACATTTTAGCATTTATTAGGCTTTAAAAAAACTTAAAAAAATCTTTACATAGACCTATTATAATAAATGCCACATTTAATTTGGCCCTTCAATATATAAGCGCTCAATTTTTTTCTATTGGCAGTTTGGCACAGTCAGACCAGTTCAGTTTCCTTTCAAGGGAACTCACGCTGTGTCGAAAGACGACACTTTGAGGAACGCCTTCAGCATGATTGCGTTTAAAGCCTGTATGGAACTAGTCCAATCTTGATTGGTGTTGCATCATGATGTCACATGTGACGGCGTAGTGGAAGCTATAAATAGACACCGGCTCAGTCTTCAAATAAGACACACAGGGTATATAGAACGCTTACTGATTTTGTTTGTCTATATACCAGTATGGCGAGCCAAAAGAAAGTTCAGGCAGTGTGTGTCCCCTTGCCCGCGTTATGTGAGCGAGGGTGACACAGACTCGCTCTGTGTGATGTATTTGGGAGTGGAGTATGCACAGGCAGCACTCGAGGGTTTGCCTCAAGGATTTGCTGCCTCTCAGGACGCTCCGCTCCCGCCTGGCCCTGTTTGATGAGGCCCAGGACGAGGACCCGATTGTAAAGACTCACGCGCGGATCTAATCCGTGGGGGAATTTGCATATCATAATTAATAATTGGTCATTAATAATTATTCATACATGTTTGGATTAGATCAGTCTTGCATGTTAATAAATCTCCCGATAAGGGATGATGTGTCATTTTACCTGCATGCCTGCATGTGTATCCTTGCAATTAACCACAAGTTGATTGCAATTAATTGCATGGACCACGTCTTACAAAACAGGCAAAATTAATTAGCTCAATTGTATATTGTATAATGGGAATCCACAATATCATCTTACTTTATAGGATTTCAGGAAAAGCAATTCTGTGGCCACAAGAATTTGGTTTCCGGCCCTATAAACACATACTCTTTAAAGTATCTTTAATTTGTAAGCTTGTAGCTATAAGATCTTTGGCACTTAAGGGACTTGGAAAATGAGCAAAGAGGCAGTACATCAATCAAATGAATATAATGAATTTAATAAGGCAGAACTACTTATGTATATACTACGGTTACATGGGATATATGTATTTACAAACATAATAAACAACAAAACACGATAAGCTCTTATGGGGATGGGTTTGTCAATTCGTTGAAGAAACTATGAAAGATGCTTTTACTATTAATATGTTGTTGTTACCGACATATCGTGTATACAGTCACTTCGATCTTCAAAGTACCAGGTTTTAGAAACCAAATATGTCACACGTCTGATTCTGGTTGATCATAGTGTGAACAGTCTGGAATAGTAAGTATTAGAGTTTACATGAAACAAACCACATAAAAGGCCACATCATAAGATTGGAACATTAGATGCATGGTAATACATTTCTCACATGGTTATATTTTTATATATATAGAATATATAGGATTGGAAAGGTTTCATTTCTCTTTCTTAGCAAGAATTCAGAGAGGGAGAGAGCCACAGTTCTGTGAACATTCCTTTAGGTCGTAAACGCTGTTATCTAAGAACACCAGTGATGTTAGTTTTGGTCTCTTTTCACTCCAAAGATGGAAAACATAGCAAACTATATTTTACTGGATGTTACTGTACGTATTGTGATTGATCACACCGAAAGCATTCTGTAGGTGTCCAGAACTATGTGTACAAGTTATGGGAATAGATAGTTATATTTAAAATGCATAATGAAGGTATTTATTAATTCACTTTAAGCTACGATAAAATCATAGTCATTCCAATGTGACATGGGCAAATGGACACACATAAAAACACATGGGACACAAACTGGACACCACGCTCTGTCTTGAGCGGGCTTCACTTGTGGGGGATGCGTGTGTGGTTGTGTGTGTGTTACATTCAGGCTTTCTGGGTCTGAAGGCTTTGGGACTTTAGCAAGGAAGCATTTTAATAATCCAGATTCACCCTCGCCCAGTCCTTACACGATGCTCGAATTATCTGGCTCTGAGGAGTTCGATATTTTGGGCATCGAGGCAGGAGAATCAGAGGACTCGCCACCTCTCCTTTGAAGTTGTGACCAGAGCTGTGGCCAAATTTAATATTGAGTGGCCCACAGAGAAACAGGAGACTTGAAAGAAAAGTAAACTTGATGAACATTCCTGCAGACTCTGTCACAGCATTCGCACCGGAGCCTTCCGTTTTTAACTGATCTCCTCACAGAGGTATCGAGATCGTGGAACAAGCCGTTCTTTCAAGTCCCAACGTCCACATTTATTCTTTGATTTTGGGCTCAAAAGAGAATGGCTATGTGGTCCTGCCGCGGGTGGAAGAGACGTTGGCATCATATCTTTCACCTTCAGGCTGTATGGCGGTGGGTCGGGCAGGTGCATGCCTGCATACAAAGGGGTTTATGCAGGCATACCAGATATTGCTCTAAGATATTAAAGAGCTTCGTCGAGCGGAATATATCTTCAAAATATATCTCAGTGGGTCCTCCGCACCGTGGAGAAAGGGTACAGAATTGATTTTGAGTATCGTCCACCGGAATTCAGCGGGGTAGTTCATACTATTGT
Source organism: Meda fulgida (assembly GCA_030578275.1). Taxonomy (NCBI): domain Eukaryota; kingdom Metazoa; phylum Chordata; class Actinopteri; order Cypriniformes; family Leuciscidae; genus Meda; species Meda fulgida. The sequence goes on from CM060627.1 coordinate 22,467,238, forward strand.
CAAGTCTAGTCACCTTCATTTATATAGCGCTTTTAACAATATAGATTGTTTCAAAGCAGCTTTACAGTGATAATAGGAAATTAAAGTAACAGAGATTGTTATGGTTTTACAGCAGCTCTAGAATAAATTATTGTCCAGCTTTAAAGTTATTTTTGATTGATTCACTTCTGTTGCAAAGATCATTAGTTATTAACTTAGGGGCCGCTTACATTACATCGTTTTAACTGAAAAAAGAAAACGTTTAATGCGTTCTGACCGTTCATTTGCACGACAACAGTGTTTGGTGGCTCGAGAATGAAAGTGGGAAATTCGAGGGGGTCTGCTTACCGGACAATGTTAGGAAGACCGTTCCCAAGTTTAGGTGCTAGTAAATAGGAAAAGGATCTACCGCCAGCAGTCGATTTTGATATTCTAGGTATTATCAACTGGCCACAATTTTGTGATCGCAATAGACGGGAAGGACATGCATTAAGAGCTCACTCAAGTACTGGGGAGCTAAACCATTTATGCTTTGTAAGTTATCAGCAATATTTCAAAATGTATACAATGTTTAATAGGGAGCCAATTCAGTGTTTACAGAACCGGGCTAATATGGTCCTACTTCCTGGTTCTAGTAAGAACTAGGGCTGTCAACGAATATTCTAAATTCGAATATATATTCGAATAGTTTTAAAAAACAGAATTTCGAAGGTGAAAATTTATATTCGAATGTGGAGTGGGCGCTTTGCGAGTGGGCGCGCTGCCTGAGGGGTCAGGCACAGGTCACAGGAGTCGCACTGTCTGGCACAGCGTCACTGCTGAAAGTTGACTTACATGGAAGATGGCAGAAAGTGCAGAGCCCAACTTGACCGAAGCAGAGAAAGTGATTTTAACCCCCCAAAATCTAAAAAAACATGTCTGGAAGTACTTTGGATTTTGGTCGGTAGAAGGTAAAATTGTGGAGCCGCGAGATAAAGTAGTATGCAAGCTATGTAAGATACAGTTAGCATACCATTCGACCTCTTGCAACATGAGGTCACATCTCGAAAATGTGCACCCAAATGAGCATGGCATAATGTGTGGAACTCCAGCTGAACAGCCACGTCTTGACACTTATTTTGCACCGTCCGCCACAAGTTCTTTGTCTGCAACACGACAAGAGGCCATTACGCAGAAATTAATTTCGTTCATTTGTAAGGACATGAGACCAATCAGTGTCATGGATGGGGCAGGCTTCAGGGAGTTCTGTCTAGCAATGGAACCGAGGTACCATATCCCTAGCCATGAAACAGTCACCAATAGAATCATAGAAGTGTATAACAGCACCTCAGACAAAATAAAGGAATCAATCAAAGACAAAGATGTGGCTCTTACCACGGACAGGTGGACATCCCTAGCGACAGCATCCTATGTTACAGCAACAGCCCATTGGATTAATGATGACTGGGAAATGCTTAACAATGTGCTAAAAACAAAAGAACTTAAGGTAAGCCACACTGCAGAGAATGTAGGCGAATGCATTCAGCAGATCTTGGACGTTTTTGGCATAGAAAGGGGATCTGTGATTGCCATCACAACTGACAATGCCATTAATTACGTCAATGCAGAGTCTCCAATACCTGCTCAACAAAATCCTCTCATGTGGTGGATACATTTTGGGCTCTGGGAGATACCCTCACATCGCCCAAATGGCAAAGAAATATCTTTCCATCACCGGATTCTCAGTGCACTCTGAATGCGTCTTTTTCTCCGCTGGGAATACAGTAAATAAAAAGAGATCAGCACTGGCCCCTTCAAATGTGGACTGTCTTGTGTTTTTGGCAAATAACCTGTAGGCCTTCAGGCCTAAGACCCGATGGAGACAATGCACTAAAAAGACAATGGAATAAATTGCAGTCAGTTTTTTTCCTCCTTTTTTTAATACAAGCACCTAGAATGTAAGTAGCCTTTTTCTTTTTTTAATAGCACTTTATTTTTTATGAACCTCAGGGTAAAAGTTCTTTGTTGTCACATTTCTCGGAATTGTGTGCCTCATTTTATTTAACGTTAAACAGAAACATTACTAAAGTGTAGGCTACTGTACTGACTGAATAGATATTGCATGAATAAGGTAGGTTAGATATAGCAGTTTCATGCACTGCAGGCTTCCACTGGTTTGATTATTTACCGTTTCATGTCAAGGAAAAGTTCCAATGTTTACCACAGCACAGCTCGCTCGGAGCGTTCAATGTCGGTTCTATATACTGTTGTTGTGAACTTTTCTTCTAAAGTGTAGGAACTCAGAAGCGAAGACCAGGAGACTTGATTATCTCTTAAGAAGGTTTCTTTATTGAGAACACGAGCTGTTCGTTGCTGTAGTCTTCCAAGCTCGTGTCTTAACCAAGTCTGACTAAACTAAAATACAGACTGTTTATATACACTCACCTAAAGGATTATTAGGAACACCTGTTCAATTTCTCATTAATGCAATTATCTAATCAACCAATCACATGGCAGTTGCTTCAATGCATTTAGTCCTGGTGTGGTCCTGGTCAAGACAATATTCTGAACTCCAAACTGAATGTCAGAATGGGAAAGAAAGGTGATTTAAGCAATTTTGAGCGTGGCATGGTTGTTGGTTCCAGACGGGCCGGTCTGAGTATTTCACAATCTACTCAGTTACTGGGATTTTCACGCACATTTTCATTTCTAGGGTTTACAAAGAATGGTGTGAAAAGGGAAAAACATCCAGTATGTGGCAGTCCTGTGGGCGAAAATGCCTTGTTGATGCTAGAGGTCAGAGGAGAATGGGCCGACTGATTCAAGCTGATAGAAGAGCAACTTTGACTGAAATAACCACTCGTTACAACCGAGGTATGCAGCAAAGCATTTGTAAAGCCACAACACGCACAACCTTGAGGCAGATGGGCTACAACAGCAGAAGACCCCACTGGGTACCACTCATCTCCACTACAAATAGGAAAAAGAGGCTACAATTTGCAAGAGCTCACCAAAATTGGACAGTTGAAAACTGGAAAAATGTTGCCTGGTCTGATGAGTCTCGATTTCTGTTGAGACATTCAGATGGTAGAGTCAGAATTTGGCGTAAACAGAATGAGAACATGGATCCATCATGCCTTGTTACCACTGTGCAGGCTGGTGGTGGTGGTGTAATGGTGTGGGGGATGTTTTCTTGGCATACTTTAGGCCCCTTAGTGCCAATTGGGCATCGTTTAAATGCCATGGCCTACCTGAGCATTTTTTCTGACCATGTCCATCCCTTTATGGCCACCATGTACCCATCCTCTGATGGCTACTTCCAGCAGGATAATGCACCATGTCACAAAGCTCAAATCATTTCAAATTGGTTTCTTGAACATGACAATGAGTTCACTGTACTAAAATGGCCCCCACAGTAACCAGATCTCAACCCAATAGAGCATCTTTGGGATGTGGTGGTACAGGAGCTTCGTGCCCTGGATGTGAATCCCACAAATCTCCATCAACTGCAAGATGCTATCCTATCAATATGGGCCAACATTTCTAAAGAATGCTTTCAGCACCTCATTGAATCAATGCCATGTAGAATTAAGGCAGTTCTGAAGGCGAAAGGGGGTCAAACACAGTATTAGTATGGTGTTCCTAATAATCCTTTAGGTGAGTGTACATTACAAGGGGAAGGGGTTACCTAGATACATTTGTAATCCTACACTGTAAAACTTAAATTAATGTTAATAATATTTGTTTCAATCACTGAATGCAGCCTGCTATATTTGGGACAAGAGTCGCGTCCTTAAATTGCTTGCACAAAATTCTTAATCAGCACTCAACATTTGTTTATTGTTTTTGTTCATTTAAACCGTTATGCGCAGAGAGTGTGATGAGTGTGAGGGCGAGAGAGAGAAAGAGTGCCTGCGAGTGCGAGTGAGTAAGCGAGAGTGAGGTCTGCGGTCTTGGCCATTAGTTGACTTATTTTTGTGTAGTTAATACGTTGTCAAATATTTTTAATCTTAAATAAACTACCTATACAAGTAGTTATGTCTCTTTGTATTAATCTGTCCTGTTATTTACGTAATGCTTGATTGCAGGAGATTTTTCAGCCTTTTAAGAAGACCAAATCTGAGGTGTGGTCATATTTTGGCTTTTACAAAAGTCTTAAGGGAAACTTAATCGAAGATGGTCACCCTGTCTGCAGAACATGCACAAAAAAAAGTCGCTGCAATAGGGGGAAACACCTCAAATCTGCCGAGTCGTCTTTGTGTGACCATCACACACTGTTGTATAGCGAACTCAAGGCAAGTTAACTTTGACCTCAATACCAAAACTACGTTTGGAAAATAATTGTGCACAAAATGTTATTTTGAGTTGAAATATTTTATCTCACTCATTTGAAATAAACGTGAAGCTTCCGCTAAGAAAAGTTCGCAGCAAGTGGCTTTGAGCCAAAGACGAACAAACACGTTCAAACAAGACGATTAAGAGAGACATTTAAGAGATAATAATGTATACCGTAATTCCTCAAATTAAAGCCGGGGCCTTTATTTACCTGAACTGCAAATAGTAGCAAGCTTTTATTTGAAGCAGGCTTTTATTAGAGGGAGGCCTTTATTTCTAATTCGCGATCCCCGCCTGTCAGCCATGGTGACGCGTCATGCTTGGCACCGGTTCACCACAGCCAAAATAGCACTGTATGACAGATGTAGTGCTTTTATTTCTAAATATTAACAAACTTGCTTACCATGTCATCAACTATCTTCTATTCTGACTCTCAAATACGTGTAACTGAGTTTGTTTTGTCGTTTAAAACCCTTTATAAATGATCTTGATCTGTAACGTGAGATAGGCACCGCAGTTCAGAGATTCCTGTCTGTTGGATTTATTACAGCACGTAAATTCTTCAGTTTCTCCCGAAATGCATGAAAGTAAGTGGCCGGTGAACTGGGAGAAGAATAGAGTAAACTTTATAGTTATTTACACTGTGTTTCTGATATGAATAAAACACGTCGGCAAATATATTTGAATATATTGTTATTGCTGCTTCCAAAGACACCATTGTGTATTTTACAACAATAAATTTATTGTTTTGCTATAAATCATATGTATTTAAATGTCTGAAACCTAAAATAAACATTATGTAGTTAAAAACACTGAATAGTTGTGATATATGACAAGCGCTGAGCGTCTTTGAGTGTACACTAATTTTTCCCCGGCCTTTATTTAAGACCGGCCTTTATTTGTCCGTGTTGACCACACCCCCGGCCACTATCAGAGGCCCAGCGTTTAATTGACTACCGGTTTTTATTTGAGGAATTACGATATATTTATTGTACACTTATTATACCGATTTTTTTTTTACCACATAATTTCGGGGACAAATTGAATTGAGATTGATGTTTGAAATACAGCGTACAAAACTCGTCCAGACAAGATGATCACAACAATATTATCAAACTCTGTAAACAATAAATCATCTCAGATTTCATTTTCAATACAATCAAAAACGGAGACGCAAGAGTCAAGATGGCAAGTTGTATTTTAATGAAATGAGAGAGCGCGTGATACATGGATGCGTTGTTATAATGCGTTGCTATTGACGACGGTCATTATAAGGAAGGAAATACCACAGAATAGAATCTTGCTTTAAAAAGTGCATAGAGCTAGCCTGGATGCCAGCCCGAACCCCGCCCACAACATTTTTTGGTCGGGAAGTTCGGTCTGGACTCAATCCATTGAGGAGTAATTATGATCAGTTCAGAAATCGTCGGGCCAATCAAATTGCCAGGGCGGGCTTTATACGATGATGGACAGATGATCTGCAGTTACGTATTCATCACGTCATCAAAGAGCGCTTGGTTTGAACTGGTTTACAACAAAGATGACTGTAGCTGGAGAATTGAGATGTATAGATTCCGCTATCGCGTCTGTTGTAAAAGAAATCGACAGCGCATTAATTTTAAAAGACGAACAGAGAACTGCAATCAAGGCATTTATCGATCGTAAAGATGTGTTTGCCGTCCTTCCTTGCCATTTGCTTTCTCTGATTGGTTGTAGGTCTTTCCAATTGAGTGCAGAGTTTTTTTTTTCCTGGTTCGGTTAAGACGCCTCATAATCAAAGCCCTATGAAGCAGTCTCAGACTCACATTCTGACTAGAATATGAGTATGACGAAGTCAGGCTAGCATAGAGCTGCTTGTTCTATTTGTTGTTTGTTGATTTTCAAATATAAAACTTTTTGAAATGTTTTCAGTGTGAGCATAAGTTATTTTTTAAAACTTTCATCTCGTTTTAACAAAACCGTGATAATATTGATAATCACAATAATTTTGGTCACTATAATCGTGATACGAAATTTTCATACCATCCCATCCCTAGCCGTGACTTTATTTGCTCTGAGAGTAAAATCAGTTGCCGAACGCAGTTCCTGCATCAGTCTCAGCTCAGCATGTCCAGCGGCAGTGTAAGCCTAGGGAAGAAGTAGTCTTACAGGCCCTTGACGAGAGCTTAGGACAATTCCGCCAGGTGGTGGCGCTCTGTGGGCAAAAGTCCTGGGAAATTTTCATGTAAATGGTAAATGGTAAATGGACTGCATTTATATAGCGCTTTCACAGACCCAATGGCCACCAAAGCGCTTTACATTTTGCCTCACATTCACCCATTCACTCACTCATTCATACACCGACGGCAGTGTCAGCCATACAAGGCGCCATCCAGCTCGTCGGGAGCAGCGGGGGTTAGGTGTCTTGCTCATGGACACCTCGACACTTGGTCAGGTGGAACAGGGGATTGAACCACCAACCTTCCGGTTTGTAGACAACCTACATGAACCCCCAGGCTGTCCCCAGGCTGCCCCCAGGCTGTCCCGCCGTCAATGGTAGTGAGGGCGGAGGAGTTTGTGAAGCGTGATCAGGTAGCCTTCCACAACTTTGTGAGCTCCCCATACACCTGTGAGTCACGCCCTGCCCTGGTTCCTTTCTTCCCGGAAACTAATCATCCAACCGTGAGCGTTCAGGACAGGATTCCACTCTCTAATGCTGCTATCAACAGCACGTCCTCATCTGAAGCCCTGAATGAAATTAAGTGTGCATTGTGTGACACAACATCGAAGTCAACGTGCAAGAGTAGGAGGTCAGTGGGGATTCATTCAAGTGGCTGAGCTTTATTCCACTCTTGCCAGGAAAGAGAAGCGACCACAGCGTTGCCATGGTTATGTTCTCGCAGTGAGAACATTAGCCATACACGAAAGCTTTCTGAGTGTGTGCACAGCCCAGACATGCGAGGCATAGATTGTGGCCGTATGAGAAGGACAGATATCAACCGCACCCAAAAATACACAAACGGCAAGGCATCTTCAAAAAGACGCTCATCATTTGTGCAAGCTCTTTTAGGGAAACTATTCTTTTTAGCTGAGGGGAAATTCTCATCACTTTTCTGTGCTTGCTCTTTTAGGAGAGAGACCACTGTAACTTTTTCCTGTTATAACAACTGTTTTAGAGGTGAAGATTGGAATGAGCTTGTGTATTGGACAAAATTATAACTATGCAACCATCTACTACAGTATCACATCAGGGAGTGCATTGTAGTCTCCCTGAGGAAAATTTATTCATTTGTTGCTATAGGAGAGGAAGAATTTTGCAAACTCGTTAATTCATCTAAATCTTAGTGCTGCATTTGACACCATTTACCACAACATTCTTTTAAATAGACTAGAAAACTATGTTGGCATTAGTGGAATTGCACTAGCATGGTTTAAATCATACTTATCTGACCGTTATCAGTTTGTAGTAGATGAAGAGATGTCTTATCGATCCCAAGTTCAGTATGGCTTACCACAAGGCTCAGTACTAGGACCGCTGCTGTTCACTCTGTACATGTTACCATTAGGAGATATCATTAGGAAACATGGCATTAGTTTTCACTGTTATGCCGTTGATACTCAGCTCTGTTTCTTCAAAACCTAACGAAACTTACCAATCCACAAAATTAACGGAATGCATAGCTGATATAAAAAATTGGATGACTAGTAATTTCCTACTACTAAATTCTGAAAAAACAGAGATTCCAATTATTGGACAAAAAACTTCCACACGTAATAACCCAGATTACTGTCTAACACTTGACGGCTGCTCTGTTAAGTCTTCGTCGTCGGTTAGGAACCTGGGTGTGCTCTTTGATACCAATCTTTCATTTCAAAGTCACGGGGCTAGTATCTGTAAAACCGAATTTTTCCATCTTAAAAATATATATCTAAATTACGCCATATGCTCTCATTGACAAATGCGGAACAATTAGTTAATGCGTTCATGACCTCAAGGCTAGATTATTGTAATGCTCTACTGGGTGGTTTCCCTGCACACTTAATAAACAAACTATTGCTAGGTCAAAACGCAGCAGCTCGAGTTCTTACCAGAACCAGGAAGTATGAACATATTAGCCCGGTTCTGTCAACACTGCATTGGCTGCCTATTGAACATTGTATACATTTTAAAATGTTGCTGATCATTTACAAAGCACTAAATGGTTTAGCTCCGCAGTACTTGAGCGAGCTCTTAACGCATTATAGTCCTTCACGTCTATTGCAATCTCAAAATTCCGGCCAGTTAATAATACCTAGAATTTTAAAATCGACTGCTGGCCGTAGATCCTTTTCCTATTTAGCACCAAAACTTTGGAACAGTCTTCCTACCATTGTCCGGGAAGCAGACACACTCTGTCAGTTCAAAGCTAGATTAAAGACACATCTCTTTGACCTATCATTCACATAATACATTATCGACTTCTATAATTCAATGTTAGGCTGCATAGATTAGGTCAGCTGGAACTGGGAACACTTCCCTTAAATCCTGATGTACTCGTTACATCATAAGAAGAATGGCATCTACGGTAATTTTAGTGTCTTTGTTTATCCCGAGGTTTTCCCGCAGCCTGCCGGATCCAGGCCGTATCCAGATCTGACTAGGACCTTCGCCTGGACCCAATGACAATGCAGTGCTGAAGTGCCAACTAGCCTCTCCATATGGAGTTTCCCTTTACCACTCTACAGATAAAGCGTTGTGGGAGAATTCAGTTTGCGTACCTACCCCGAAGTGATAAAATAAACTACCTGTCTTGCCTGTAAATTGAGATACAGAATTCTGTTTAGGCATGGTTTGTAGAGAATTACAAACATGCGCAGATATATTCAAACACACATAACTTAGAATCAATTCTTAATGCGCATGTGAACGCCATCAGCGTTTATCACAGTTTCGCGTTTAAAGTCTGTTTAGAGAGAACGGTGTCGTCTTAGCAACCCCTAATTTTATAACAAATGATCATTTCGACGGAAGTAAATCACCCAAAACGGTAATGCTTTACTTGAAGGGGTGTGTATAAGACTGACATGACACCGTCATAATCATGACATGACATATGTCATGAATATGAAGGAGGTTTTATGCCTGTTTATGACAACTGTCATTAAGTGTCATTCGCTCAATTATGACATTTTCAATGCAAATATGACATTGTTTGAGATGTCTTTATGACAACTTGACATTACTAAGACAACACAATCTGTCATTAATATGTCATAAACATGACATAGCAGATTAATTATCAAACTTAAGAAACCACTTAGCTTTATGGGTTAACATTTTATTAAACTGTCATGTGGTTGGTTTTGACATTGGCTGTCATGAAGCCATTATAACATTTTAATGACAAATTAAATTTGGACCACTGTAGTTGAGGTCAAGAAAAACATTCATGACACAGTTATAATGGCCTCATTACAGCCAATGTCAAAACCAACCACCTGACAATTTAATGAAATTTTAACCCATAAAGCTAACTGGTTTCTTAAGTTTGATAAATAATCTGTTATGTCATGTTTATGACATATTTATGACAATTTATGTTGTCTTGGTTATGTCAAGTTGTCATGACAAAGACACTGACAGGTTGTGATGTATTGATTTATGTCAAGGTGTCATAAAGACATCTCAAACAATGTCATATTTGCATTAAAAATGTCATAATTGAGTGAATGACACATAATGACAGTTGTCATAAACATGCATAAAACCTCCTTCATATTTATGACATCTGCCATGTCATGATTATGAAGGTGTCATGTCAGTCTTATGCACACCCCTTCAAGTAAAGTGTCACCATTATGGTTTAACTCTGTAAAGCTGCTTTGAAACAATCTACATTGTTAAAAGCGCTATATAAATGAAGATGACTTGACTTGACTATTGGAGACACTTCGCTTGGGTCCGGAAAACAAATCTGACTGTAGTGTTTGCACACCGCTCATTTATACCTGCATAAAAGGGATTGGCATGCGAATTCCAATTACCAATTCTCAGTTGCCTTTTCTGAATTCTCAGAGGTGATTGGGGCTCCCAAGTCTGACCCCTAGTGTCATCATTCGATTGTTGAAAGTTATATAAAACTGACATATAGAGGTGTGCTTGAGGGGATTCCATTCTCGAGGCCTGGATAATGTCCCAGTTCTTTTCCTTTTCCTGTCAAATTTTCCACTATTCTTATAATAAAAAAGGCCAATAATTAAAAAAGAGAGAAGAGCCCTCAGAGTCTTGCCCTACTACTTTTCCATGATGTTTTTCTATAACTTTTTGTCTTTGTAGATGCCCTGCTTGCTGATCTGGAAAATTCAGCCTTTCCTCTGGGTCACTATCCTGTCCTACTGACCTCTGACCCTCCAGTGAACTCTGATCCCCCATCCAGTGCTCAGGATTCTGCCCAGAACCGGCCACTCCCTCCAGCATACACCCCGCAACAAGTATGCCATAAGCACCATTTTTAAAAACAAATATACATCTGGTGTAATATTTCTAAGCAATATATTGTCAAACGATTTCTATTCATCTGTTTCATAGACTGTTTCTGCTGCGATGAAGTCGAATGGCTCTCAGAACTCTAACCCAGACAAACTTTACAGGTATTTTAGCTCCCAAGAACTTAATGTTCTGAATAATACATTGATTTTCACACATGGTACATGGTTCAAATAAAGACCGAAGTGAGTTTACATGATCTGACTCTTGATCTGCCCTATGCACATACATTGTATTCTCAAGATAAGTTTCCTTTTTGGTAACACTTTATAATAACTGCATGGTATGAATCATTAGTTAAGCATTGGGAAATAGTTAATTCATAATTTATAAAGCATTGGCCCTACATTAATATACATTAGTGTCACAGTCACCCACTAGTCACTTGTCTTCCTTTGTTCTGTTTTCCCGCCACTCATCTGTTTCCTTGGTTACTGTCATTTAGTTCATCTGCATCACCTGTGTTTAGTTAATTATCATCATCTGTGTCACCTGTGTTAGTTCCTTCATCAGTGTCACCTGGTTTCTGTTAATCTGTGTTCATCATTGTTTGTATTTAGTTCCTCCCAGTTCAACCAGTCTTTGTCCCTTCTACTTTGTATCTAGTGTATGTGAGTACCTTCTGACCGTCTTCTCTGTACCTGTTAGAGTTATTATTATAAGTAAAAGCTTGCATTGAAATTGGACTCCTCTTCCTCTTCGTCACGAGTGGCGTGGTTGAAGCAGGAATAACGCTAGAGAGGCAAGATCCAAATGCAGCACACTTTTAATTAAACTCAGGAAACAGGATATACGATACAGGGTCAGGAACTCGAACTTGAACAAGAACATGGAACAACCGACACAAACTAGTAACATAGACGAGAACTCACAAACTCAGGCCAGAAACACAGGGCTTAAATAATGAGGACAAACGAGCTAACAGGTTAACAAGGGGGCGGAACCAACAAGAAACACCTGGGACAACCAAATGACAAGACAGGGAACCACCAAACACGACAGAACACAAAAGCACATGATAACACTCTTCTGCATGCACCACACCATGACAATTAGTAAGCAGTTTATAAATACAGCTATAATTACTTTATTCTTGATTTATAAGCATGTCTATAATCTGTTTAATAATTGTATTGTCATACTTTATTACTGATCAATTTATCATTTCTAAATTAGATATTAATAAATTAAGTACACTCATTTAGAAAGTGTAAGCAAATGATTAATAAACTGTTTAAAGGTACATTTGTACATCTTATTATTTAGACATATAGTAATAGTTACTCAGTGTGTTAATAAATGCTTTAACACATTCCTACTGTAATTCATGATTAATTCAGGTAGTTATAAAACATTTAGCAGTTGTCAGTGAACTATTTTTGTGAGCTCATCTAAAGTGAGGACTATTTATGCCTCGTAAAGCTTTTACAAAGGCTCTTCTAAACAGAAAAAGGACAATACAGAGTGATACAGAACGTATAAATATTTAGTTCATGCAAAAAAAAAGTAACTCTTAAAAAGAAAATCTACTCTTGATATTAAATGAAAAACAAACCACTGCAATGTCATAGAAAATAAAAATTCCTGTACACCTCCAGAAAACATAAATGTGCAGTAAAATGAAACTAAGCCTCTGCAATCTGATATAAAAAAATAATTTCTGTAAAGTGTAAACATTGCTGAATAAAAATTTACCAGTGCCGAAATACAACAAATACATTTTTTATAAAACAACAGTTGTCACGTTTTCAGTTTGTTTTTTTAATCTGTTTCTCTTTTCTGTTCATGTTTGAGTTTTTTGTTGTTCTTCTAATCTTTTAATAGAGAGTATGCACGTGACGTCACCGTCGGTCAGAATGACTGTGGTCACGCCCACTGAGTGGCAAAAAGACTGAGCCGCAGCATTGGTTTTCAGCATGAATGCCGCAAAAAACACACAACACATTACTAAAACGGCAAAGCACTTTTGCGATTGAAAACCAGTAACCATGACAACGCAAGTAAACGTACTCGGTTACTAATGTAACCTTGGTTCACTGAGAGTAGGGAACGAGTATTGCGTAGCTATATGCTTATGGGAAAACTCCTTTTTTATATTGAATATTGAATCCTTTATTTTAAAACGCAGTGCAGGTGTACAGCGAGCACAGAGCAGAGCTGGCTAGCGCGCTCATTGGCTGTGCTGCGGGAACTGCACGAACCTATGGCAAAGCGGCTGAGGCACGCGAACCAATTAGAGCGGCTCACGCCTCGTGCGTGCCGAAGCCTGCCAGAATAGGCGTGGCTTCTGGCTATAAAAGCAGACCATTTCGCCATAGGAATCAGGTTTAAATCAACTGAAGCGAAAGCACCTGAACCAAGCCTAATAGCACGGCAGGCTACGCAGCACTCGTTCCCTACTCTCAGGGAACCGAGGTTACATTAGTAACCGAGTACGTTCCCTTTCGAGAGCGGTCTCCCGTATTGCGTAGCTATACGCTTATGGGAACCCATTTTTAAACAACGTGCCATTAGCTTAACAACTTCACCCTACACTATCACCTATGCAGAAACAACTCGTGCCTGCAGAGCAGGAACCTCTAAGATATCAAATAGGACCAGCCGGTTGCCACACAAATGTCTTCAATTGGTATACCACTGGACCAGGCCCATGAGGAGGCCATGCCTCTCATGGAATGAGCTTCAATGCCTATGGGGCTTTGGAGGCCCATAGATGCGTAGGCTAAGGAGATAGCATCCATCTACTGTCCATCGTGATAGTCTCTGCTTAGTGACCGGAAGCCCCTTGGTGCGACCACCGAAGCATACGAAGAGCTGTTCCAACTGTTTGAACAGAGCAGAACGCTCTAAATAGACCTTAAGGGTCCTAACAGGGCAGAGTAGAACCATATCTCTATCGACTTCCGATGGGGGAAGAGCCAATAGCGAAATGACCTGAGCTCTGAACGGAGTCGAGAGCACTTTGGGAACATAACCATGCCTTGGCCTGCAAATCACCCACTCGCTTGACCGATGCTAGGGCTAGCAGGAGTGTGGTCTTAAGCGAAAGAGGCTTCAAGTCAGCCGACTGGAAAGGTCCCAGGCAGGTATAGAAGGAGGCCGAGGCGGGTTCAATCTCCTGGCCCCTTTGAGGAAGCGCACAACGAGGTCGTTCCTTCCCAGTGATTGGCCGGGGCCACAGGGGCATGAAAGGCTGCTATGGCCGCCACATATACTTCAACCCGCGTCCAATAGCTCTTCGAGAAAGGAAAGTACCAGAGGCACTTCACTTGAATGGGGGTCAAGGTCCCAAGCTGCACACCAGCCAGTGAACACTGACCATTTCAGGGCATAGAGGTGCCTAGTTGACTGTGCTCTAGCCTCAGAGATAGTGCTTAAGACTTTTTCTGGGAGGTTCCCGGATACCCGTTGAGGGGCCATACATGGAGAGCCCACAAGTCGGGACAGGATGCCAGATCGTCCCGTTTGCCTGCGTGAGGAGGTTTCTCCTCAGTGTTATAGGCCAAGGAGCTGTGTCCAGCAGCTGCGTCAACTTGGGGAACCAGACCCGGGTCTTCCAGAGAGGGGCTATTAGGAGGACTGCACACTTGCTCTCCCTGATCTGCTCGATGACCTGAGCGAGCATCGAGACCGGGGGGAATGCATGAAGAGGGTCGGCTGGGCCAGCGCGTCCCTACTTTTGAAAAAGGATGTTGGGCAGTGTGAGTTGCCTTCTGAGGCGAAGAGGTCGACTTCTGCCCTGCTGAAGACACTTCAGATCAGATGAACCATCTAGGGCTGGAGAGACCATTCCCCTGGGGGAACGTTGTCTTGGGATAGCATATCCGCACCCTGGTTCAGAATGCCTGGTACGTGCGCTGCCCTCGGCGAGCGCAGGTTGGCATGTGCCCATAGGATGAGGTGTTTGAGACCGCCCTGGCGATTTATATAGGACACCACTGACATGTTGTCCATCTGGACCAAGACATGGTACCCTGCCAGGTTTGGAAGGAAGGCTTTTAGGGCCAGAAAAAACGCTCATTTCGAGGCAGTTGATATGTAGGCATTTCTCTGGGCTCGACCAGAGGCCGGAGACTGGCCTGCCCTCAAATAGAGCCCCCCGACCTAGGTTGGAAGAATCTGTAGAAATCACCTTCCTCCTCGAGACCAAACCCATGTTTACACCTGACTGGTACCAGTCGGTGATTTTCCAGGGAGCCAGGGCTTTGATACAGCCGTGGTTCACTCTGATGCATAGGTGGCCAGAACGCCACGCATGGGCTGGTACTCTGGGTTTTAGCCAGCGCTGCAGGAGACGCATATGCAGTAGGCCCAGTTGGAGTACTGATGATGCTGAGTCCATAAGGCCCAGAACCCTCTGAAACGTGCTATGGGACGCGAAAGAGCCCGTCCTGAATGAAGCCGCTAGCTGTTGAATGGAGAGAGCGCGGTCTGGCGTGAGCCACGCTCTCATCTGAATCGAGTCAATAACTCTTCCCAAGAAGGTTATACTTTGGCTGGGATACAGTACACTTTTGGAAAATTTTATCCTGAGCCAAAGGCATTCCAAGTAGCTGAGGAGCCAGGATCTGTGGGTCGGTAACTCGGCCTCCGACTGGGCCAGAATGAGCCAATCGTCGAGGTAGTTCAGAACGCGCATTCCAGGCTGTCTCAGGGGGGAAATGCCCATGCAAATGTCCATGCATTTCGTAAATATACAAGGTGCCAGGGACAGGCCGAATGGCAGGACTGTGTATTGATAACCCTGCCCCTCGAAGGCGAATCTCAAGAATGGCCTGTGGGGGCTGTCTAGATATGAAAATAAGCATCTTTTAGATATACTGACAAAAAACAATCCCCTGGGCGAATCTGTGCAAGGATTTTGGTTGTTAGCATCCTGAATGGACGTCTCATGAGGGCCTTGTTCAGGTGTCTGAGGTCTAGGATGGACCAAACGGGTAATGTCACGTTTTCAGTTTGTTTTTTATCTGTTTGTCTGTTCTGTTCATGTTTGAGTTTCTTTGTTGTTCTTCTAATCTGTTCTATATGGATTATATCTTCCTCGTTCCCCACCTGTTTGTTTCTATGGTTACTAAGTGATTCAGTTATTTCTATTCAGGTGTGTCTGTTTGTTTGGTGTGTATTTAATTCCTGGGTTTATTTCAGTTCTTTGTATGTCCTCATCATTGTTACGTTGATTGTTCTCGTCCTGTTTCCAAGAGTCTTCGAGTGTTTTGTAAAGTTTTGAGTTTGATTAAAAAAAGAAACTGCTGCATCGAGATCCTGAAAATTTTCCTTTGTGTTGCAACCAGCAACCGTTATTAATATAATAAAATATTACACAGTATCAAAACTATCTCACTACTAACTTTCAAACATTAGAGAACAGCAGTGCAGACCGTGGACGAGTTTCGGTTCATTGTACAACTTTAGTTTGATTTAGTAAGATTTAGTGTGAAAACTTCCCCAGATCCTACTCTGGGTCAGTTCACTTTTGGGTAACACTTTATAATAACTGCACCCTATTAATCATTAGTTAAGCATTAGTCAACAGTTAATTCATAATTTAAAAATCATTAATAGACATTAATAAGCAGTTTATAAATACAGCTATAAATGCTTTATTCTTGATTTAAAAGTAAAAAAAAAATTGTATTTTCATACTTTA
The DNA here is from genome assembly GCA_030578275.1 of Meda fulgida. Taxonomy (NCBI): domain Eukaryota; kingdom Metazoa; phylum Chordata; class Actinopteri; order Cypriniformes; family Leuciscidae; genus Meda; species Meda fulgida. The sequence continues at coordinate 22,483,683 of CM060627.1, forward strand.
TTAATGATCAATTTATCATTTCTAAATGAAGTATTGCATTATTTATAAACCAGTTATTTAAGAGTTGTCAGTGGTTCATAAGATTACTTAGAAAGTGTAAGTAAATGATTAATAAACTATTTAAATGTACATTCATACATCTTATTATTCAGATATACAGTAATAGTTACTTAGTGTGTTAATAAATGCTTTATTAACATGTATTTATACTGTAATTCAGGGTTAATTCAAGTAGTTTATTTAACTTAATTTAACTATTTCTCTTTGAGGTCCTCATGCCGGCCGTTTATAACGCGGGTCTCACGATCACAAACTCGCCAGCTTCGGGTCACTAAACAGAGGTAATTGGCTAATATCTTAGACCAGTGTTTCCCAACCCTGCTCCTGAAGGACCCCCAACACTGCACGTTTTCCTAATCAAACACACCTGATTCAACTCATCAGCTCATTATCACATGGGGATATATATACTGTATATAGACAAAGAAAATGTGCAGTGTTCAGGTTTCTTGTATTTGTACCCGTAGGTCGATTTGTTTTGTAGTGTCAGAGTTATTATCCACACATTTTTAAGACAAAAACAGACAGTAAACATTGTTTGTAATCTATGTATATTCTAAAATAGATAAAATAGATATAAATAAATAACAAAGCTTCTGTGTCATCTGTGCATTTTGTTCCTCTGATTGATGGCTGCTGGGACAAAGCTATTTTTATACCGCTTTGTTCTGCACTTTGGAACTATAAACCTTCGTCTAGAAGGAAGAAGCTGAAATTCACTGTGCAGAGGGTGGGCATCATCTTTTAAAATTGAGCCAGTTATCCTCTGTGTACAGGGACACTGGGCTAAACTGTGACACACCAATCAGCTTACTAGACCATTTAACAATTTGATTTAGGGAGTTTCTATTCTTTAAAGATAGGTTCCCAAACCATGACACCAAAGAGAAGGATAAAACTGATTCAATAAAAGCACGGTAGAATAAGACCATCATGGTTTTGTCAATGTTAAATAAGACAGTTTCCTCAAACAAAACAAGCGCTGGTGTCCCTTTTTGAACACAGCTTCACAATTTGCCTCAAAGTTCATTTTTGAGTCGATAATTGTCCCAAGATATTTGTAGGATTGGGTACATTCCACTGTCTGACCTTTAATGGATGTGACTTCATGCATGTGGGCATGTCTTCTAAAATCAATGATTATATCTTTTGTCTTGGATATGTTTAATTGAAGGTAGGACTCCTCACACCACGTGACAAAGTCGTCGATGACCGGGCCGTGACAGGTCTCATTGTCCTGAAGACTACTAACAATAACAGAACCATCTACATATTTTAAGATAGTCCTATTTTCATACCTACTCTGACACATGTTTGTGTAGAGGATAAAGAATGGAGGCGAAAGCACACATCCTTGAGGGGAGCCAGTTGAGGAGGAGACTTGGTTTGACAGTGTTCCATTAACCTTAACTCTTTGCGTCCTGTCAGTTAAAAAGTCAATCCAACCCACAAGATTGTTACTCTGGTCGAATTGATCTACTAGCCTACTGATTAAAATATGTGGTTGAATTGTATTAAAAGCAGACGAAAAATCAACAAACAAAAGTCTAGCATGGGACCCATTTCCTTCCAAATGTTTAACAATTAAGTTAAGCAAAGTAACTGTGGCATCTTCTACTCCTCTATGTGGCCTATAAGCAAACTGCACGGGATCAAGTGCTTGCTCAGTTTTCAGTAGGATTTTCATTAAAATCGACGTGAGAGCAATTGGTCTTAAATCATTACAGGTTTTGGGACAACTGGATTTTGGAACAGGAACTACCGCAGCATCCTTCCAGACCTTGGGTACATGCTGTGTCTGTAAGGACTTATTAAACATTAAGTGAAACACAGGACTCAGTTCTTTTGCACAAGATTTAAGTAAACAACCACATATTTAGTCAGGTCCATGACCCTTATTTACTTTTGGTCTATTACAGAGTGCTGGTTATCTTCAAGTTTATTTCTCAGTTCCTGCAATTTATTACTAAAATCAAATGTATCAAAGCGGTTATAAAATTGATTGAGAGCATTAGCAAGCTCAGTATAGGGTTAAAACCATCCAGGTTGACCCGACTGCTGGTCTTTGGATTCCGGAGGCCTGCTATAGTTTTCCTGCTAGAGCAGGCTGAGCCAAGATTATTTGCAGCCATCATGTTCTCTAATTCGGATTTATAGTTCTGCTTTGCTTTTAATATTTCTATTTTCAGCTCTTTGTTAGCTATATGCATGTCTGAGGCTACTCCCTGTTTTAAAGCAAGTTTCTTTTTCTGTATGCTGGACTTAACGGATTTGGTCACTGTTCGGTTCTTTCAGAATCTCCCCACCAAACGGGGCATCAGGAGAGGACACGTTGATATAACTCGTTGTGGTTTTTTATTTACTTTGATTATTTTTTTACATACAGTTGATTAATCCACACATAACAGGTTATAAACCTGTAGACATAAAAAGACAATGGTGTAAATGACAATATTGATAACCACATACGTAATATACCATAAATTCTGAATAATACATAAATAAATATAAATTCCAATATTATAAACATTATGGAACAATATACTATGGAATTTAATCAACATTCAATACTATAAATATTACAATATACTTTGTGTGAAACTGTTGCATTTCGGTGTTTAAAATGTACATGCTTTGTTTAGTTATTCAGTTTAAACACTCACCAACCATACAACAATGTCAATGTTATACATTAAACCAGTCGCCCAAAACCACAAAAGATGTTCTCAGTGTTGGCCCAAAGTAAAACCAGTGAGTAGTTTTAAGTAGTAATGCTGGGCATAGTAATCCATTATCAATGTAAAGCGATTAACTGCGGTGCCGGATTACCCATCCGGCACCGCAAACAGGAAGTAACTTGTGTGACAGTGAAACGCTCCAAATCCAAAACATTCACTTCAAATATAACCACGGATACTATAAAGCCGACAACGTTAAACATCAGGTCGCAAACAAGGTTTTATCAGCGCGACCAAACTAACGGTTATCAGGCATACAAGTCGCGCACATATACAGCGGCAGTACAGCGGTAGCGCAAACAGACAAACTTAAACCCGCAGCTCAATAGATAGAAACAGCAGCTTACCGGTGGCGCATCTCTCCTGACGAGACAACATGCTAAAACTACCACTCGCTCCTTCTTATATCCCGTACTCATTCAATACAACGTTTTGGGATTTTTTACTGGTCCACGTTTCAACTCCGGACTGGCCCGTCCTTCAATCAGGAAAGTGAATCAATCATTCATTCATTCAATTATTACTGCTAAACACCCGTGACGTAGTGAACGCGACAGTCACCCATGGTTTATTATTAGGGTAGATTTTAACTTGCTTGCAGGGAATGATCATATCCCTACAGAAGGCAACATATGAGCATGTTACATCAACAAGTTTATCCAGGTCATCACCACAAGACTGTTTAAACATATCCCAATTAGTACAGTCATAACATTCCTGCAGGAAAAGCACAGATTCATCATTCCAGTCCTTTATGTCCTTTGTAATTGCTTTCTCTTTAAAACTGTTTTATAAATAGGAAGTAAATGTACACAGTTAAGGTCAGCAGAGCCGAATGGGTGAAGAGGGATTGAATTATAGGCATCCTTTATTGACCCATAGCATAGATCTAATGTCTTATCCCGCCTGGTTGGACAGGAGCCATATTGTTGGACGTTTATGAGTGTCTTTTTGAGGGAGACATGGTTAAAATCACCCGTTATGAAGTTTGGTGCATCCGGTGAAATTGACTGTAGTTTTTGCACTACATCAAAGATAGTACTAGAGGCAGAGACGGCATTTGCCTTTGGGTGAATGTACACTGTAGTTTTAAAAAGTTGTGGAAACTCGCGGGGCAGGTAAAAGGGATGCAATGATACAGACAACAGTTCAACGTATGGCGTACAAATGCGTTCTCTGACAACCACAGAGCTAGAGTAACGTTTATTCAGATATAAACATACCCCACCACCTTGAGTTTACCTCGTCACTTCAGCCTTCTGATCCAGACGAAATGGCACTCCAAAACCCTTGATGAAGAGGTCATTATCCTGGTGTTATGATGCAGCCGTCTCTGAAGTCCTTCTGAAAACGAACGTTGCCCTGGAGTTCGTCTGCTTTGTTCCTCAGGGACTGAACATTCCCCATAATAATTGAGGGCAGGGGTATCCGGGCGAGCCGCTGTTTCCTCAGTCGTAGTCTGACGCCACTTCGTTGTACCACGGATTGTATGGGAAACTCTCAGAGGGAAATCCGGTAACTGTAGAGTACGGTCTGTCGCGCAAGGTAAACTCGCAAAGTTCAATTGCAGCAGTGCATCTCTGGTGTACTGTATCCTAGTGCCACTGACGTCGCATACCAGCAGTAGATAGAACTAAATCCACAGAGCGATTGGGTGGAAAAAATCCATTTCTATATTAGCAGCACTGGAAGCAGTCCATAGAAACAGATATAGAATAGCTGATATCATGAACATGTTCCATGATAGATTCCATTGAACATGATATCATGTATTCAGAGATATTGTCAAAACAAGCATCAGCTATCAATATCAAGAGGATTTAGCATTTCCAATTCATGTATTCAATTATTATTAATATTATTATTTTATTATTATGCTATTATTAGGTTAGGCTTACTTTTATTATTAAATTGATAAGCTATTATTATTTAATTGCCACACAATAATTCTATAGCGCATCACTGCATTAACGACGCGCTGCAAGGATAATAAAAGATTAGATAGAAGCTTATACTGCTCCTCATCAAAAACGATTTAAAAACATTTAGGTTGATTTTTAGGCCACAATAAATTATAGGCCTATAATTAAAATGATTAACAATCTGTAATATGTCCGAACACTGCAATAATCAGTCATCAATGAAAATTAAGATCAGTTTTATTTAAAACACAAAATACTTCTCTTCTCTAATTTTCACTACATGGGCAACAAGAGAAATATTAAGAAAATAAACTAAGACATAATATCGCCATTATCAGCAAATGTTGAAGTAGGATTTAGCCCTATTTCTGTGTATATGCGCCAAAAGCTAGTCTGTTTTTACTTTCACTTGTTGAAGACTTTTTCACCGGCATAACTCTCGCACAAAGTTTGCAGATTGCTTGTGTTGTGTGATATCCACTGACTCGTCTTCATGGTTTAAGTCAAGTCACCTTTATTTATATAGCGCTTTTTACAATACAGATTGTATCAAAGCAGCTTCATAGTGATAACATGAAAATAATACAACAAAGTTTGTTTCTAGAAGAAAATTGTGCCATTGTTCACCTTAAGTAAGACAAATCAATAATATTGTTGAATATTAAATGTCCCCAACTAAGCAAGCCAAAAGCCAAGGCAACAGTGGCAAGGAACCAAAACTCCATAAAGTGACAGAATGAAGAAAAAAACCTTGGTAGAAACCAGGCTCAGTCGGGGGCCAGTTCTCCTCTGGCCAACGAGCGAACAGTGTATGATTATGATAATGATTCAGGCAGCATTAGAGGTCAGAAAACATTTAGAATATTTATCCAGTTCCATCTGGTTGGAAGTCTGAGTCATCACGCCGGTATGGAGACGAGTTTGTTGAGGATCAGTGGCGATGGCTGTCGTGTCGATGAGGCAGTCACAGGGCTGATGAGGCTGGCACTTCAGGGATGCATTGTGGATGGATCTAGATACGGCCCGGATCCGGCTGTCTTCAGTAAACCTCGGAATAAGCATAAAGACTAACATTAGCGTAGATGCCATTCTTCTTATGATGTAACAAGTACATCAGGTGTTATAACGCTCTTCCGTTCTGATTACCATAACAAATAGACTCTCCTCACTCAGTGAAACACCCACTGAGAATCCTGTTGATTGTGCCCTAGTTATTGGCGATTCTATTACACGGAAGGCGAACATAGAGAGACCAGCCACCATTGACACATGTTTGCCGGGAGCCAGAGTGCCTGACATCCAAGCAAATTTAAAAGTGCTGGCTAATGCTAATCGTAAATTCTCTAGATTATTATTCACGTCGGCACAAATGATGTTCGACTTCGCCAGTCGGAGATCACTAAAATTAATGTTAAAGAGATGTATGAACTCGCAAGTACGATGTCAGGCACTGTAATTTGCTTTCCTGTTAACAAGAGTGATGAGATAGTTCGCAGAATATCATCACTCAATGGCTAAGTGGTGTCCGCCAAATAATATAGAATTCATAGACAATTGGAAAAGTTTTGGGGGCAGACCTGACTTGTTGAAAAGAGATGTTATTCATCCCTCCTGGGATGGTGCTGCTCTTCTCTCTAGTAATATTGCACATAGTCTTAGAGCTCTAACATGACAACCTGGGGCTCAGGTCAGGAAGCAGACAGACTGGCTAAACCGACTGTCTGCCAGTTGTCTCACGTCACCAAGGTCAGATAAATACCATCACATAGAGGCTCTTTCACCTAGATATCATCATATAGAGACTGTGTCTGTTCCCCGAACGAGGAAATACAATAAACTTCCAAACCCATCTAAGGTTAAAAATGTAATTGTTCTTCAACAAATAAAAAAAAACAGATTTAATACAAATTAACAAATGATAAAGCTTGGGTTGCTGAATATTCAATCCCTTACTTCAAAAGCACGTTTGCTTTAATGTTAATGATATGATTACAGATTATAACCTAGATGTGCTGTGTATGACAGAAACCTGGCTAAAACCAAATTATTATATTTCTTTAAATAAGTCCACCCCCCAAGATTACAGTTATAAACATTAATCTCATCTGAAATGCAAAGAGGGGGGAGGGGGGGGGGGGGGGGTGTTGCTGTAACTTATAGTAATATTTTCAAAATTACTAAGAAGTCTAGTTTCAAAAATAATTATTTTGAAGTGTTGGTGCTTAATGTAACAAAATAGTGTAAATGATAAATCACGTTTGAGATTTGTGCTGGCTACTGTATACAGGCCACCAGGGCACCATACATATTTTATCAGATAATTTGCTGACTTTCTATCAGAGTTAGTACTGGCTGCAGATAAAGTCCTAATTGTTGGTGATTTCAATATACATGTAGATAATGAAAAAGATGCATTGGGATTGGCATTTAAAGACATTCTTAACTCTATTGGAGTTAGACAACACGTGTCAGAACCTACTCATTAATAGTAAGTCGTAATCATACTCTAGATCTAATATTATCACATGGAATCAATGTTGATGCTGTTGAAATTCTGCAGCAGAGCGATGACATCTCAGATCATTATCTAGTCTTGTGTAAATTTCATTTAGCCAAGGATGCAAAACCGACTCCGTGTTACAAATATGTTAGACCTATCCCTTCTGCCACTAAAGATTGCTTTATTAATAATCTTCCTGATCAGTTTCATCATCTCAGCATCCTAGATTGCTTAGAAGAACTCGATATTGCGACTTTTAACTCTCTCTTTTCCAGCACTTTAAACACAGTTGCTCCTTTGCGCTTAAAGAAGATCAAAGAAAATAGTCCCACGCCGTGATATAACGAGCACACTTGGGCCCTTAAGAGGGCAGCCAGAAAAATGGAGTGAAACTGGAAGAAAACTTAATTAGAGGTATTTTGCATTTCATGGAAGGGGAGCTCGATTGCATACAGAGCACAAGAACAACAGTAATGACTTTATGACCTTCTTCACTTATAAGATTGATAATATCAGGGAGAAAATTATAACTATGCAACCATCTAATACAACATCGCATCAGGGACTGCATTGTAGTCTCCCTAAGGAAATCGATTAACTCACTGCTGTAGGAGAGGAAGAATTGTCTAAACTCATTAAATCATCTAAATCGACAACATGTATGTTAGACCCTATTACCTACTAAGCTATTGAAAGAGATGCTTCCAGAGGTCATAGATCCTCTTCTCAATATCATTAATTCATTTTTGTTACAAGGATACGTACCAAAAACTTTTAAGCTGGCGATGATTAAACCACTTGTTAAAAAAACACAACTTGATCGTACAGAATTAGTCAATTACAGGCCGATCTCGAATCTACCTTTTCTGTCAAAGATACTAGAAAAAGCAGTATCTTCACAACTATGTTCCTTTTTAAAAAGAAATGATATCTGCGAAGATTTCCAGTCAGGATTTAGACCATACCATAGTACTGACACAGCTCTCATTAGAGTCACAAATTATTTGCTCTTATCATCCGATCATGGTTGTATCTCGCTATTGGTGTTACTCGATCTTAGTTACTGCATTTGATACTATTGACCACAACATTCTTTTAAATACACTCAAATTATGTTGGGATTAGTGGAATTGCATTAGCATGGTTTAAATCATACTTATCTGACCGTTATCAGTTTGTAGCAGTAAATGAAGAGATGTCTTATCGATCACAAGTTCAGTATGGCGTACCACAAGGCTCAGTTCTAGGACCGTTGCTGTTCACTCTGTACATGCTAGTTGATAATACCTAGAATATCAAGATCGACTGCTAGCAGTAGATCCTTTTCCTATTTAGCACCAAAACTTTGGAACAGTCTTCCTAACATTGTCCGGGAAGCAGACACACTCTGTCAGTTCAAAGCTAGACTAAAAACACTTCTCTTTGACCTAGCAAACACATAACACTCTATAGACTTCTATAATTCAATGTTAGGCTGCATAGATTAGGTCAGCCGGAACCGGGAAGACTTCCCATAAATCCTGATGTACTCGTTACATCATAAGAAGAATGGCATCTACGCTAATATTAGTCTCTCTCTTTATCCCGAGGTTTACCGCAGTCCGCCTGATCCAGAGCGTATCCAGATCTGATGAAGGACCTTTGCCTGGACGTGACGACAACGCAGTCCTGAAGTGTCAACTAGTCCCTCCCCTGTGAAGGCCTCCTTCCCTTTACCTCTGTACAGATAATCGTTGTCGGGATAATTCCGGTTCATGTGGCTATGCCAAAGCGATAAAATTCTGTATTATAAATTTTAAGGCCAGACAAGTAGTTTGTTGAGGGTTGTTTTTTTAGGGAAGGATTACATGCCTGCACACATATATTCAAACGCGCATACCTATAGAATGAACTCTTAATACGCATGTGCACGCCATCAACGTTCTCACAGGTTTGGGTTTTTAAAGTTTGCGTAGAGAGAACTTAAGAGTTTTATGTTAGTTAATATTTTTATTAGTTAATAACTAATGATCGTTGTGACGGAAGTTTAGCTGGAAAATAACTTTATTCTAGTTAAAGCCAAAACAATCTCTGTTACTTTAATTTCCTATTATCACTGTAAAGCCACTTTGGAACAATCTACATTGTTAAAAGCGCTATATAAATGAAGATTACTTGACCTGACAAATGAAGTGCCCCCGATTCCGGCTGACCTAATCTATGCAGCCTAATAATCATTTTAATAATAGAAATGTATAATGTTCTATATGAATGCCAGGTAAAAGAGATTTTTAATTTTTAATCTAGATTTAAACTGACAGAGTGTGTCTGCTTACCGGACAATTTTAGGAAGACTGTTCCAAAGTTTAGGTGCTAAATAGGAGAAGGATCTACCGCCTGCAGTAGATTTTGATATTCTAGGTATTATCAACTGGCCAGAATTTTGAGATCGCAGTAGACGTGTATGACTATAATGCGTTACTAGCTCACTCAAGTACTGGGGAGCTAAACCATTTAGTGCTTTGTAAGTAGTCAGCAATATTTAAAAAATGTATACTATGTTTAACAGGGAGCAAATGCAGTGTTGACAGAACCGGGCTACTACTTTCTGGTTCTAGTGAGAACTAGAGAACTAGTGAACTAGTGAGAGCTGCTGCATTTTGGACCAACTGGACTTTGTTTGTTAAGCTTGCTGGGCAACCACCCAGTAGAGCATTACAATAATCAAAGAAAGATTGGTATCAAAGAGCACACCCAGGTTCCTAATTGACGATGAAGACTTGACAGAGCAGCCATAAATTGTTAGACAGTATTCTGTGTTAATACGTGCAGAGGTTTTTTGCCCAATAATTAGAAACTCTGTTTTTTTTTCAGAATTAACCCTCTGGGGTCTGAGGTGTTTTCTGGGCCCTGGAGGTGTTCTGACATGCTCTGACATTTGTGCTTTTTTTCTGTTACTTGTGACATATCCATGGCTAAAGTCTGATTACACTGTATTCAGCACAAACTCTTCTACAATAATATGTCAGTACACAACATGTATGTATGTAATTATTAGTTTTGAGATAGTGACGTTTATGCGTGGTTTGTGAAAAAACAAAAATAAATTGTCACAGAAATAAGGTCATGAAACCCATTCTGATTACTTCTTCGCAGGACTTTTGAAAATTATATCACTTAACCTAAAATATTTGCTTCAAAACTATGTGAAAATCATCCTGCCTACTCATTCAGATAAAACAATTTATTGATTTAAATTTTGTAAGACGTGTTTTGTGTAAGCAAGCTTTATGCGAGAATGTGTGAATCATCATGAATATTGATGTGTTTCACACCTGAGAAAGACAAAGACCCTCCCATAATGGCCCTATCAGGTGCTATCAGCCCCTATAGGAACCTTGCACAAAGAATGAGGAGAGTTTTAAAAAAAGAATGGCTTTTTGATTGTTTGGATTTATTTACAACACAACATAATCCAAAGATACACAACAAAGGACAAAAAAGTACATTATTGAGCAACACTGATCAAAAGACAGAGACTTGAACAGTCACACGACGTTGTGCCATTGAAACATAGTACAAACCTGTCATTTCCAAGGTGTTTGATTTTTCATTTGACTATGTTCATGTACAGAGACTCATGTGAATCTTTACATCAGCAAGACTCATCAGTGGCATATCAAAAGAAACTATATGGCTGCTCGATTTTGGTAATATATTTTAGATTTTTCTGGTTAAAATTGCAATTTAAAATGTACAATATATATATATATATATATATATATATATATATATATATATATATATATAATGAACACTAGGTTTGTTGTGCCTTGTAGACATATAACCTACTTGTAGGGCTGCATAAAATAATAATAACAATAGCCAGCAGGCGGCCTTATAATTTCTTGAAAATGAACACTTACACTACAACAGTACACTACACATATTTAAAATATATGGATTATCATATGTAACTTCAAATGTTTCCATTCGTTATGACGTTATGAAATGAGATTGGAGTAAAAACATGAAGCCTATGTTTGGCGTGTTTTGCTTTTCAAATGCACAGCGTGAGTGTCTCAACTCACAGTGAGTGCAGAGAACATTTACTGAAGCGATCAAGCCGCTCCAAACCATGAAACATTATTGTTACCACATTACATATCTATGTTTGAGCAGATATCCACAGGCGCCGTATTTAACAGTAAACACTGGTCTAAACATTATAATATTCACCATATTAGAGTAAACACTCATACTATCCTACTTTTATATCATGCTGTGTTTTATTATCGAACATAAAAACATCCTTGTGTCAAACGTGTATAAATTTAGCATTGAAAGGTTGCCTACCTGTCTATAGTTTATATTTCAACATGTTTCCATTGATTTCATAAATTTTAGTCTGGCACCATTTCAACTTGTACAATGTAAAGTTTATGCACCAATAACACGCTAACTATTATAAATACATTTCTTACCTTAAAAATCGTATCTTCAAATCTCGTTATTCTTCTTCTGGGGTAAATCCAGTGTAAACTCACAGCGTGTCTACCAAACTCAATAAAAAGCAGAAAAATGATGAAGTTTCTATTCTCTCTTCATGCTTTGTTTCGAGGTGATGAGGGCGTTTACAGGTCCTTCACGTGTACGAGTTGCATCTGAATTGCTTGTGCTCGCGTGGGTGTGGTCACATTAGAGATAATGAGTCATTACATCATTTAAAAACATAGACTTCAAGCTTTTTAAAGACATAACTCTCACGTGTGAGTGGCAAGTATTCACTGAGTTAAGTTTATTTTCTGTCACGTTTCAAAATGAACTTCACACTGTGAGAGACGGCAGAAATATGGAAATATGGACAGCAGACGCAAGGAAATATAGAGCTGAGTATCATTAGCATAACAATGAAAACTAATTCCATGCTTCCTTATGATATCTCCCAAGGGTAGCATGTACAGGGTGAACAGCAACGGTCCTAGTACTGAGCCTTGTGGTACTCCATACTGAACTTTTGATCGATAGGACATCTCTTAATTTACTGCTACAAACTGATAACGGTCAGATAAGTATGATTTGAACTATGCTAGTGCAATTCCTCTAATTCCAACATTATTTTTTAGTCTATTCAAAAGAATGTTGTGGTCGATGGTATCAAATGCAGCACTAAGATCCAGTAACACTAATACACTAATACTAATACAACCACGATCGGATGATAAGAGCAAATCAGTTGTAACTAATGAGAGCAGTCTGAGTAATATGATATGGTCTAAATCCTGACTGGAAATCCTCGCAGATACCATTTCTTTCTAAAAAAAGAACATAGTTGTGAAGATACTGCCTTTTCTATTCATTTTGACAGAAAAGGTAGATTCGAGATCGGCCTGTAATTAAGTAATTGTAAAGATCCACTGAAGGCAAGTATTAGAGAACCCAAGTGCAGTTTATTACAAACGAGATTAAACATGATACAAAAACATGGTGTGGCATGAAAAACTCAAAAACCAGGACATGAACATGAACATAAACTTACAAACAGTGGTCTACAGGAAACAAAACTTGACAAAGACACATGGCAAACATGAGGGCTTAAATACAAACAAGAATATTGACAAGACACCTGTGAACAATGAACCAATGACAACATGACACATCAGACTAGGGAACACATGGCAGGATCACATGACTAACAGGGAATCACATGACAAGACACAGGCACATGACATGAAAAAAACCAAACCATGACTTGGACCGTGGCATGGCGTGGGCGGACCTGGGCCATGGCATGGCGTGAGCGGACAGTGGCAGTGCAGGGAGCCATGGCGAACCTGACAGTTCAGGTGGCCAGGGCGGATCAGACAGTTCAGGGGGCCAGGGCAGACCTGACAGTTCAGGGGGCCAGAGCGGACCTATCACTTCCCCCCCAAACAATTTTTTCTTGGGGGCAGCTATTGGGTTATGGGCTGGAACAGACACCGGCTCAGGCTCAGGAAAAGGTTCAGGCTCAGGAAAAGGAACAGACTCCGCAACAGGCTCAGACTCAAGAACAGGAACAGACCCAGGAACAGGCTCAGACTCAGGAAAAGGAACAGGCTCAGACTCAAGAACAGGAACAGGCAGCCTGGCGGCGGTCATCTTGTCTTGAGGAATCAGGTGATGTGGTGGTGGCCATCTTGGCCGGAGGCGAACCTAGGCGGACGTGAACAGTCTCTGGCTAGGCAGGCATGACGTGAACAGTCTCTGGCTGGGCAGTTATGATGTTAGAAAGCTCAGGCTCGGCAGGCCTGATGTGACGAAGCTCAGGCTCGGCAGGCCTGACGTGAAGAGACTCAGACTTGGTTGGCGTGACGTGTAGTGGCTCAGACTTGGCAGGCGTGACGTGAAAAGGTTCAGGTTTGTCAGGCGTGATGTGAAAATTCTCTGGCTTGGCGGGTACAGTGGGGTTGCGGGGCTCCTCGTCCGCAATACCCACAGTAAAAGTTGAGCTGCTTAACAAAAAGGGCATAGTCAAGGTATTGCTCAAAGTATAAATGAATTTCCCCCCCAGGTAGCCAAACCTAAAAATGTACTTTAAAGCTACAACATTAAAATCTACCAGGTGACTGAGTCCACAAAATTTCTCCACATACGTTTCCAGGGGACCATTCCCCTGGTGTATATTCAGGAGGGGCTGGGTTCATTGTAGGTCAAAGTGTCTGTAATGATCCACTGAAGGCAAGTATTAGAGAACCCAAGTGCAGTTAATTACAAACAAGATTAAACATGAAACAAAAACATGGTGCGGCATGGAAAACTCATGAACATGAACATGAACATGAACATGAACATGAACATGAACATGAACATGAACATGAACATGAACATGAACATGAACATGAACATGAACATGAACATGAACATGAACATGAACATGAACATGAACATGAACATGAACATGAAAACAGTGGTCTACAGGAAACAAAACTTGACAGAGACACATGGCAAACGTGGGCTTAAATACACACAAGACTAATGACAAGACAAGGGACACCTGTGAACAATGAAACAATGAACCAATGATAACATGACACATCAGACAAGGGACCACATGGCAGGATCACATGACTAATAGGGAATCACATGACAAGACACAGGAACATGACATGAACAAACCCAAAACGTGACACTAATTCTCTTGGATCAAGTTGCGTTTTTTTTAATAAGAGGTTTAATAATAGCCATCTTAAAATTTTTCGGTACAGATCGTAGTGACAAAAATGAATTAATGATATTAAGAAGATGATCTATGACCTCTGGAAGCATCTCTTTCAATAGCTTAGTCGGTATAGGGTCTAACATACATGTTGTTGATTTAGATGATTTAATGAGTTTAGACAATTCTTCCTCTCCTATAGCAATGAATGAATGAAATTTTACCTCAGGGAGACTACAATGCACTGTCTGGTGCGATTCTGTAGTAGACGGTTGCATAGTTATACTTTTCTCTCTAATATTATCAATCTTATAAGTAAAGAAGTTCATAAAGTCATTACTGCTGTGCTGTTTGGAAACGTCAGGGGTTGGAGCTTTATTTTTCGTTCATTTAGCCACTGTTTAGAATAAATACCTAGGGTTGTGTTTGTTTTCTTCTAAAGGTATTGAAAAATAAGCAGATCTAGCAGTTTTTAAGGCCTTTCTGTACGCAATCGTGCTCTCTCTCCACGAAATGCGAAAAACTTCTACACTCCATTTTTCTGGCTCCTCTTTTCAGGGCCCGAGTGTGCTCGTTGTACAACAGTGTTGGACTATTTCCTGTAATCTTGTTTAAGCGCAATGGAGCAACTGTGTCTAAAGTGCTGAAAAAGAGAGAGTCAATCATTTCTGTTGCAACATCGAGTTCTAAGCTATCTGGGATGCTGACAAGATGAAACTGATCAGGAAGATTATTTATAAAACAATCTTTAGTGGCAGAAGTGATAGTTCTACCATATTTATAACACAAAGTCGGCTTTGCAACCTTGGCTAAATTAAGTATACACAAGACTAGATAATGATCTGTGATGTCATCGCTCTGCTGTAGAATTTCAATGGCATTAGCACTGATTCCATGTGACAATTAGATCTAAAGTATGATTACGACTATGAGTAGGTCCTGACACATGTTGTCTAACTCCAATAGAGTTTATGATGTCTGTAAATGCTAATCCCATTGCATCTTTTTCATTATCTACATGGATATTAAAATCACCAACACTTAGGACTTTATCTGCAGCCAGTACTAACTCTGATAGAAAATCAGCACATTCTTTGATAAAATCTGTATGGTGCCCTGGTGGTCTGTATATAGTAGCCAGCACAAATGTCAAATGGGATTTATCACTTACGCTAGATAACGTTACAGAAAGCACCATCCCTTCAAAAGAATTATATTTGAAATTAGACTTCTGAGTAATACTGAAGATATTGCTATAAATTGCAGCAACACCACCTCCTTTTCCTTTTAAACGAGCCTCGTGTTTATAGCAGTAATCTTGTAGGGTGGACTCATTTAATGGGCACCTATTATGCCCCTTTTTACAAGATATAATATTGGTCTCGGGTGTCCCCAGAATGTATTTGTGAAGTTTCAGCACAAAACACCCCACAGTTAATTTATTATAACCATTTGAAAATGTCATTTTTGGGGCCTGTTTTAAAAAGAGCTGTTTTGGTGTGTACCACCTTAAATGTAAATGAGCTGCATATCCCCGCCCTGCCTTTAGATGAGGGCGTAACTTGCATACCTATGGCAATAAACAGTCGGTAGAAGCAGAATGTCTGAGAGTGAGAGACCCGCGGTTTTGTATGGAATTCAGCCGTACATGTTTGAACCGGAATCAGACCCAGATGATGAAGAGACTCCGGCAGAAGAAACACAAATGAGAATAGACCAGGACGTCTCGGAATGGTTATTTGATACATTTATGTACTTATAGAGTTGTAATCGCGTCCCCTTTGCAATTATGAATGTGCAACACACACACAGACACAAACTGTGATAACGTTGGCGCAATTTTTTGAAACTACAAACACAAATACTGTGATAACGTTTGCTACGTACAAACGAAATTACATTTATGCGAGGGACCTGTTGCATCATGTTTACATTACTTGTCGTACAGGTGCTTATGTGTCAAATGTGAGAAGATGGCTACAGAACAAGAAAATATATGCTGCAGGGAGATAGAACAGGTATTAATTCATTTACATTTGTAATTGTTGCAAAAAATAATACGTGACATAAAACTGTCAGAACACCGGCTGTCGTTGAAACAATGGAGAATGGTGTACAGATCACAGAGGGCCGGGTCTATGCCAAAACCACAGTGTCAATCAAACCACGTCGGTGGGGCTTGCGCAATTCTACGTCACATTGCACCGAATCTTAGAACAGCTCGTTCTGAGACAGTGCTTATGATTTATTGAGATTGTAAAAAAAAAACACTGGGTGGATTTTTATCATTCTAGGGTGGTTTTGCTCACACACTGCCAACACACATTTATGTTCAAACACCATGTAAAAGTGAATTTTGCATAATAGGTGCCCTTTAAAGTAATGTAATTATCTGGTTTTACCCAAGTTTCTGTCAAACACAGCACAATCTAGGTTATGGTCTGTAATCGTATCATTAACAATAAGTGCTTTTTAAGTAAGGGATTGAATATTCAGCAACCCAAGCCCTATCATTTTGTTCATCTGCATTATATTTGTTTTTTATTTATTGAACATCAATCAATTTTTCACCCTTAAATGGGTTTGGGAGTTTTTTGTATTTCCTAGTTCGGGGAACAGACAGTCTCTATGTGATGATATCTAGGTGAAAGAGTCTCTATGTGATGGGATTTATCTGACCTCAGTGACGTGAGACAGCTAGCAGACGGTCGGTTCAGCCAGTCTGTCTGCTTCCTGACCTGAGACCCAGATTGTCATGTTTGATCTCTAAGACTATGGGCCAAATTACTAGAGAGAAGTGCAGCACCATCCCAGGAGGGATGAATACCATCTCTTTTCAACAGGTCAGGTCTACCCCAAAAACTTTTCAATTGTCTATGAACCCTATATTATTTTACGGACACCACTTAGACAGCCAGCCATTGAGTGAGGACAGTCAACTAAGTATCTCATCTCTCCTTCGAACAGGAAGGGAGCCAGAGCAAATTACAGTAAAAGAGAACGAGTCCAATAGGCTATAGCGACATAACATTTATCATATCACCAATTGCCAAAAGATGGGCAACGTTTCACATTTCCTGTGATAATAAAATGAAGTACATTTTAAATAATGAGTAGACTAAATAAAGTGAAAGTGAAAAGTGAAACAATTAAATTAATGATCAAGTAATTAAAAGAGGCACCAGTGTAGTTATATGTACCTGCAGATGGCTTGGAAGACTTGGGTAATATGTTTTATCCATTTTGTAACACAAACTGTAGGTAAGAAACAGTTTGCTAACTTGTAGTTAGTTTGATAGTTACAGAACTTAAAGATCTCTCTCTTTTCGTTTTCTTTTTTGCTGCATTAAAGATGAAATGGTTTAACTTCTGTGTTCGTGCAGGTGCAGTGAGGGATAAAATCGTTTTGTAGCTCTGTTTCAACTGTGCGATACCTCACAAGGGGCGACTAAAATTCCTGACATGCCAGAAATTCATCCGACCATTCGATTGATCCGACTGTCAAGCAGCGCACGTAATATAACTTGGGCCCCTGAAACGACAGCACCGGTGTAAAACAGGCTGTCAGCTCTTTCCAACTTCATCACATTTTGATATAGGACACTTTTATCAGGAATTGCTTTGCAGCTTTCTTCATACATCAAAAGATTATCTTTGCTGCTGAGGGTTTAGCACTTCTCCTGCTCACATAGTCCCCACCCCAATGCGAGCAGGATAGTTTTCCTGAGAGAAGTGGGTTCTGTAACGTTAGGACAGTCTTTATGCTGGTGTCCAACCCTCATGCAGATAAGGCACCACTTCTCTCGGATGCAGTGTGAGCGAGTGGAGTGCGCTGTGTCCCCACAGATGTGACAAGACAGAATGCAATCTCCATATGTTTGGAAGGGCCTTGAAGGACTATGTGCCGACCGACTAGTCCATTCAAGCACTCTCTCTAACATGCTGAGGACACATTCTAATGCTTCAGGATTGACTGCATCACCTGTCTTAGGATGGCTACTTGGAGTGCATGCTGCAGCATTGATAGCAGTGATTTCACTTTCCACAACTTTAATGCTAGGGACTGCTGTAGCTGTCAATACTTGAAAAGGTGCAAGGCATAACTGTTCTGGGAACACTGCAAGACTGACTTTCCCTCTGATGTTCATCAATAGCCTCCTGTATCTCTTCGACTGACCATTTGCTCATAGGCTTGCATTTAAACACGCTGTACAGTTCTAGGTCAGGGCAGTTTCATATGAACATCATGGCTACTTCTGTACTCATGTTCTCCATGTTACCCCCACTACGTTCTAAGTGACCATTGGCTTGTTCAGCTGCGGAGTTCAATCTTACCTAATAGTCTACGGGGCTTTCCTTAGCTTTAGGCTGTGTTGCGTAAAAATCTACCAATGGCCAAAGTGACACAAGGTGATCGCTAAAGTAGTGTCTCAACATGTCATACATTTTCTCAACACTAGCTGGACTAGAAGAAGCTGTGATATTTAGTCCCACTTTGATTATATACCAGCTTCAAGTATACTTAGTATTCTTTAAGTATATGCCTGTGTATGAACTAATTACATGCTTGATTAGTGATATTAAAGTGTACTTTATTTGTGTTACAAGTGCATTACAAATCAATTTCGAGTGTCTTCGAAACATACAAGCAATATACCAATATGCCAAGTGTATTTATATTAGTGGTGGGCATAGATAATTTTTTTTTAATCTAGATTAATCTCACTGTAATCTTGGAATTTATCTAGATTAATCTAGATTAAAATGGCTCATTTGAATAGTGACGAAAGCATTCAGAATATGTGTGCTACCCAAATAGTGACTAAAAGTAAGTCTTTGAGAACGGGTTTCTCAAGCCAGGTGGTGCATTAGACCAAGGGCTCATCTCCTGTTTCCAAAATGCATCACAAACTGCTTGAGAAAGCTATTCTACTATGATAATTGGTGATGAAAATAAATAATGTTCAATAAGATGTACTTGTATTTACTAACTGTTTATTCAGTTAAACATGAATTTTGATCTGTTTTTTGAACAATCGCATATATGTATCATATATATATATATATATATATATATATATATATATATATATATGATAAAATTCCTTTTGGCCGGTTGTATTTTCCTATACTAATAATCCCGACGGTGTCTGGTTTTATTAGTTTTATGTTGGTTTGTTACTGACACATATATTATTCTAGACCCAACGGTGTCCGGTCTGTTATATATACTTGGTTTTCTGGGTTGTTCTGTGAGCTCAGGGGTCCTGAGTTGCAGTGGCAACCAGTTACTTATAGTGCGGCGTTTTGCATGGCGTCCCCACTGCATAAACCTATGGATTACAAAGTGATCGTTCGAAAGGGAACTACTCGGTTACTATCGCAACCTCAGTTCCCTGAGAGAGGGAGCGAGTATTGCGTAGCCGGCTGCACTATAGTAACCTGGCGAGTTGTCGCTTCAGTCGTTAAACCTGCTATAATGGCGAATTCGGGGGAATAGTATAAGCTAAGGCCACGCCCCCTTGGCGGGCTCTGACGTGTAATGACGATGGGTTAGCTTCAGGTCGCGCCCGCGCCATTGGATGTGCAGTTGCCGCAGCACAGCCTATGAGCGAGCCAGACGCTCAATGTGCTAGCTGTGCAGCTGCAAATGCGTTTTACATATAAGCTTCAGTAAAGCGAGGAAAAGAAGTTCCCCCCCCCCAATAGCTGCATCCATGTTAGCACGTCACGTTTGATTTCGGCTAGGTATACACCCGCGTTAAAATATCAAGGTGAAAGTCATCATAGCTTGCGTAGTATTGACCCAGCTCCCAACCCAACCTTGAGAATAGATTAACGGCGATATTTTTTTTAGCGCCCGATAAGAGTCTCACGTTAACGCCAATAACGGCCCACCACTAATTTATATATATTTTTAATAAACATTATTTTTGGCGTTTATGCCTTTTATTAGGATAGGACATTAGTTAGACAGGAAGTGAGGTGGGAGGGAGAGAGAAATACAGGACCGGGAAAGGTCCACGAGCCGGGACTCAAACTCGGGTCTCCCGAAGCTGTCACCGCACTTGCCCACAAGGCAATACTTTGTCTTCAATAACAAATGTACATTATTAGACAAATTTAACTTAGCTATACTTTGTACAAAATACTATACAATGTATTTTGAAAGTGTACTTTCAATGTTCCTATTCAGGTATTATTTTTATATTTGGAATTCACTTTTTGACTTTCTCAGTTTATGTAAATTCACTTGGGGTAGAGTATCAGAGTATTTATTGTTCCCACATTCTTTTCACATGTCTAATTATGTGGTTTCATTAATACAGTGTATACTTTTTCTTGATTTACCCCGAAAGAATGGAAGTGCAGTGTGACTGTCACAGGTGGTTGCAGTGACACGACAGTATGATGATGATGATGATGATGATGATGATGATGATGATGATGATGATGATGATGATGATCAAAAATACAGGACAGCAGAACAGGCAGCAACACAGACTATTTACAACAGAGATCGGACAAAGACTGACTGAACAAATGGAACTTAAATGCAAACACAGATGACATTGATTAACGAAACACAGGTGATACAGATAACGATGATTGACTAAAAACAGGTGATACAGCTGAATTGATAATGACAGTGAAGACGACACATGACGTGATGACAGGCAGACAAGTCCAAACAAACTAAACCAAACATCACTGTGAAATAATGCCCCTCCCGCAAGGCGGGTCCTCGCGCAGTAATGAGAGATGAAGGTGGGGGTTTGGGAGGAGGAAGAGGAGCAGGCGCAGGGCTGGCAACATGAGTGAGCGAAGGGCTAAAGAAGGCAAGCAGAATTTTAAGGAGTATACCCGGGGAGGGAGCGTGGTTAGGAGGGACCAGAGGCCTCCAGAGCCTTCCGTTGGGGAGGCCAGGGCAGAGTCTGCAGCTCGGGTGGCTAGGGAAGATCGGCCATAGTGACCTTTTCATGGGACTCAGTTTTTTCCCACTCTGGCCGGGGACCCATACCAGCTCCCCAAACGGAACTTAAATGCAAACACAGATGATAATGATTAACGAAACACAGGTGATACAGATAACGATGATTGAATAAACAGGTGATACAGCTGAACTGATAATGACGTTGAAGATGACACGTGGCATGTGATGACAGGCGATGACAGGCAGACCAGTCCAAATGAAAACAAACTAAACAAAAGACCACTGTGACAGTGACAACATGCCCCATAGGTGGGGTACATTGTAACATGTGAGGGGCATATTGTAACATGACCAATGACCATATGACAGCTTAAAATGTTATCTGATCAATATATATATATATATATATATATATATATATATATATATATATATATATATATATATATATATATATACACAAGGCAAACTAAACTATTTTGTCAATAAAATGCAATTATTAACTTTTTCATATAAAATACTGGCATTTTGTAATATTTTTACTTTAACATTTTTAAGTTTGACGACAAACACCCCACAAAACAAAGCTGTACAGTATAGTTCAAAACATAATTATAATTAATAATTTATGAACATTGACTCTCAGTCTATATTCACCCTTTTCTCATGGTTTCTCAATAGAATTCATAAAAGTATAGAATAGAATTGCATAGTTCTAATAGGGGTACATTGTAACGCAGTGTTACAACATGCCCCACCTACGCAACTGGGATTTAAACCCTGCTACTGTCTTCTGCTGGTTATTTAGCATTAAAGAACTCTCAACTGTTAAATAATAGATATACGATTAAAATAATATCAGATTTGTCTCATTTTAAATAAACACAAAACAACAGAGATTCAATTTTAACTTAAGAAATTTACTTTTACTATGGTTAAATACATTTTCAGTGATATCTTCCAAAGGTTAAAACATTTTGGCACAATTTTACTCTATATAGTGTTGAAATGGCAACTTGTAAATACACCAAGTTTTATGCATGCTACAGTCGTTTCCTCTTCTTGGGCTCGACATTTCATTCGGTAACATTAGGCACTTTGGATTTATGGTGTTTAATGTTTGATAATCTCGTTGTTTTACATTTGCGTTAGCAATCTTCTATCACTTGTTTCTGTTTCTCCTTGTGTTTTGATCTGGAGATTCTGTACCAGAAGAAGATGTGTAATAGTGCCCCCTACTGTATAACAGTGAAAACATGGATAGCTGGAAAATTGGTCAGTGGTGGGGAAAGAGTAAGGTAGATTTGAATTAAATTCCTTTGTACACTACCATTGGACTAGCCTATACAAAACAGAAAACAAAAAAAAAAGATTTAGGAACATGTCTGTTTTATTTATAAATCAATATTTTCAAATAATGTCAGTAAGTACATGTAAAACTATGTGAAAAAGTAATAGGCTACTCAATCAAAAGATGACTTAAAGCTGCTGTCCGTAACTTTTTTGGGTTAAAAATTATCCAAAATAAATGTTCGAGCAAGTACATAACCAGCCAGTGTTTAAAACTATCTGCTTTAGCTTGATTCAAAACGGTAAGCTTGTAATAATGTTTTTAATTCCAGTGGTACTGGTGGAAATTCAAGCATGTCTTTGTGTCATTACGTCACATCTGTACACATAAAGAAGGTATCTCGGCTATATTGCGTGTGAGGATGTTGGAGGTGGAGATTTAAAGCCTTTTCTCACAGCACTTGATATAATTAAACTTATCAATTTGATGGAGGATCCAGAAAGGTTCAAACGACAATCACCAGTGACAACTGGAGATTCACCCGTTGTAAAATGCAAAAGACTTCGAACTTCGGAGTGGCTACAGAAAAAAAAAATAGACTGCAACCGGGCGCATGCGAAAACAAGGATAAATATCGGAAAGCTTTTGAAAGGTAAAAATTAGATTAAATTCCAGTTTTAAATATGCATCTGATTACAGATACGTGTGTTTGTATTTCAAAAAGAACCAGTTCAAAGGAACATTAATTTGTTGGTATGACAATTAGAAATTACACTGCACAGAAATGGAAACTGAACTACAGGTAGCCCTAATACACATTAAATATAGTCACACAATGCTGATGTTGTTAACATTAAGTATAATTTGCACGTTTGACGTGATATGATAAGCGATCGTTAAATTTAATCAGCGCGATTTACTGCAATGCTTTTTTTCCTTTGTTGGTCAGAACAAAAGTGGATGTTACTTACTTGTTCAGATGACATTTTCCGGTGAAAATTTTTGTGTTGGTCATACTTCCAAAAAGTAGAATCTGTGATTCTGAATGACAGTATCCACACCGGCGTGGTGACTGACAACCGCACATTCTCCTCAAAACATTGTGTTCATCCGCGCTGCGCCGTGCCGAGGCACAACCCACATAAAGTTGATAATTCCGTGAATAACTGCAATTGCAGATTTCCAACAGAGAGGACAGAGAGGAAAATCTACGAACTGCAGCTTTAAGTGCAATTTTAAGTATATTTCTGAGAATTACACTGCCAGTCAAAAGTTTTGAATCGGTAAGATTTTTTTTATGTTTTTAAAATAAGTCTCTTCTACTCACCAAGGCTGCATTTATTTGATATTTTTTTATATATATTAATAATAATAATAATAATAAAAGCAGTAATATTGTTAAATATTATGACAATTTAAAATATCAGTTTTCTATTTTAATATATTTTAAACTGTAATTTATTCCGTGATCAAATTACTTCTGTCTTCAGTGTCACATGATGCTTCAGAAATCATTCTAAAATGTGGATTTAATGCTCAAAAAATATTCATTATTATTAATGTTGAAAACAGTTGCGTAAATTCTTCCTTCCAACCTTGAACCTCCAGATTCTTTGATGAAAAGAGAGTTCAAAAGAACAGCATTTATTTGAAATATAATCTTTTGTAACATTATAAATGTATTTACTGTAACTTTACAGTAACCCCCTTTTGAATGGTAGTGTTTAATGTTACAAAAGCTTTCTATTTCAGATAAATCATTTTTCTGAATTCTGTTCTTTTGAAGTTTCTATTCATCAAAGAATCCTGAAATAAAAATGTAAATAACTGTTTTCAACATTGATAATAATCAGAAATGTTTCTTGAGCAGCAACTCATCATATTACAATGCTTTCTGAGTATGATGCTGAAATTTCAGCTTTGATCACTGGAATAAATTACACATTACTATAAATTCATATAGAAAACAGCTGTTTTAAATTGTAATAATGTTTCACAATAGTAATGTTTTTTTGTATTTTTTTATCAAATAAATGCAGCCATGGATACTTTACTTTATTTGTCATTGTACACAAGATACAACGAAATTGCGGAGCTTCTGCATAAGGTGCATGGTAAATAAAAAGATGAATAAAAAAAAATAAAAATAAAGATACATAAAATATATAGTACAAAGTGATGTATTAAAATATTTATCCATATTGTGCTGGGTAAGAGGTCAGTGCATACAAAGTGTTCAGTGCATATGTGTATTTAGTGTAATTATAGCTCTGGGAAAAAAAGCTGTCCTTGAGTCTTTTTGTCCTTGACTTAATGCATCTGTACCGCCTACCAGAGGGCAACAGGTTAAACAGACGGTAACCAGGATGAGAGTGATCCTTTTCAATGGTCTGGGCTCTGCTGAGGCAGCGGGAGTTGTAAAGGTCCTTCAAGGAGGGAAGAGGGCAACCAATGACCCTATGCGCGGTGTTAATAGTCCGCTGTATTCCCTTCCTCTCTGCCTCAGTACAGCAACAGTACCATACTGAAATATGGTATGTCAACAGGCTCTCCACTGCAGAGCGATAGGTCACCAGCAGCTTCTCCTTTAGATTGTTCCTCTTTAACACTCGCTAGAAGTGAAGGCGCTGCTTGCCTTCTTGATGATTGCTGTGGTGTTGGCTGACCGTTTGAGGTCTGCTGAGATGGTTGTGCCAAGGAATTTGAATGTCTGAACCCTCTCTACGCAGTCTCCATTGATGTAAAGGGGAGCGGGATCTGCCCTGTGCCTTCTAAAGTCGAGGATGATTTCCTTTGTTTTGGTGGTATTTAGTGTCAGGTTATTGGCTAAACACCACTCTGACAATCTCATGATCTCATTTCTGTAGGCAGCCTCATCCCCCTTTGAAATTAGTCCCACCACTGTAGTATCGTCTGCGAATTTGAGGATGTTATTCTGGTGATGGACTGGGTGGCAGTCATGCGTATACAGAGAGTACAGAATTGGGCTCAGCACGCACCCTTGAGGGGAGCCAGTGCTGAGCGTACGGGTGGCAGAGAAGTGAGGACCGAGTTTAACAGTCCGAGGGCGGTCTGTCAGGAAATTTCTGATCCAATTACAAGTTAGTAAAGGGAAGCCCAGATCTGTGAGTTTGCAGAAGAGGATGTCCGGAATGATAGTATTGAAGGCTGAGCTATAATCAATGAAAAGTATCCTCACATAGCTCTCCTGATGTTCCAAATGGCACAGCGCATTATGGAGAGCTCTGGCTTTTGCATCCTCAGTTGATCTGTTAGCTGTATAAGCAAACTGATGTTCATCAAAAATGAAAGGGAGGCAGGGTTTCAGATGGTACAACACCAGTTTGTGATGATCGGTGTGAGGGCAATAGGGCGATAGTCATTGAGGTTATCTGAGGCTGATTTCTTTGGTATGGGAATAATTATGGAAGATTTCAAGCAGGATGGGATTAAAGCTTGTGTTACGTTCGTAGAGATTTCCTCTTTTTGTTTTGCTTGCGTGCGCGCGCTCTCTCTCTCTCGCTATCAGTTTCTTAGGTCATCCTTCTCCGCTTGCTAATTGGTCCAGGAAACTGTCAATCATCGTCAAGGGATGTGACGTGGACCTATCCGCTGTCTGAGACATCCTCACTACTCGTTTAAAAAGACGCTGGAAACAGACTGACGAAAGTCCTGTTTTGCTCTCCGGTTCTTTTGGTGCCATTGTGATTTGTTTTAGTTTTCGTTTGGGACTCGTTTGTTTTGTTAATTTGTTTATGTTAGTTGTGTTTCTTAAGTTTGTTTTTGTTACTTTGTTTGATTACTTTGGGATGACGCTTTGATTTCGACTTGTGTAGAGCTGGTGCTCTTTTGTTACCCGTTGCTCCAAGGACTGGGGGGGCAGGGAAGATGTCGCACGACTTCCATTGTACAACCATGTAGACTAACCTTTGTATAGAAACACCAGGTAAGAGGTGAACGGCACCTTTTGTATGTTTTGTTTTTGTGAGCTAGAGTAGGGAAGTACACGGCGCTCGGCGCTGAAGAGACAATTCTTTTCTTTCCTTTTCTTTAGCTAGGTAAGAGGGTTGAATTTAGTTAGAATTGTTTTCTTTTTGTTTCTTTCTTTATTTTGGCGTCACCTTAGTCCCCTTTTCCTTAAGGGTAAATTGTTGCTTATTTTCTTTGATTTTATTTATTACTTTTTTTGGGTTTTTTTTTGTTTATACCATTGTTTACATTGTAGGGAGCTGTTGGCTTCCCTATTGTTCTTATTTTACTTAATGATTCATTTGCTGTTCCTTATATTTTTCTTTTTGTGTAATAAATATCATTATTTTCATTGGCAGTTTGGTTTCGCTTATCGTTTCTTGACACACACTACCATTTCCACAGTTTTACAAGGTTTTCTTTAATGTTACTCCTCTAGCCCTTAGATTAGATTGGAGGAGTCGTAACATTAAATGGGGGCTCGTCCGGGATACTAATAGCAATGCAAATTGTTGTTGGTATTGGAAAGTGCCTGGAGGAAAATAAATGAAGACGGTAATTCTGTGGATGTGTGGTGTTGGCATGAGATTGATGTTGCGCGGTTTGTAGTGTTGGGACCGGATAGTAATCGCTTAAGCAGGGTATTAGTGGGGTGCTTCTCGGATTGTTATTCATTTTGGAAATGTTTAGCTTGAAAGATTTTGTTGGTAGTCCGTCAGTAGAGCAGTTTGATCTGTGCAGGAAGCAGGAATTGTTGCAGATCGCAGACCATTTTCAAATTGTGGTAAGTAAACAGTCTCTTAAGAAAGAAATAAAAGAAGTTCTGATTCGCAGATTGAATGAGTTGCAGGTGTTGCCTATGTCGAATGTGGGAAAGTTCCGGTGCAAATTTGTCATGGGGAGGAAGCCACGCAGAGGGGTGGAGCTGTTGCTGATGCAGATGCGGAAGCCGAAGCTAAGGCTGGCTTGTCGCCATTTGGGGCGTTCTCACCCAGTTCTGTGGGGTCACGGGAAAGTCCGCGACTGAAAGTCCGTCTTGCCCGTTTGCGTTATGAAGCTCAAGAGAAAGCCCAGGCGCGTCAAGCTAACCTGAATTTGCAGCTGGAGGTACGCCGGCTGGAAATCGAAGTAGAGACGCAGCTGAAACTGAGGAAGCTTGAGTTGGAGGTGTCCAGAGCGACTGCTCACTCAGCTGTACCGCTGAACAGCGCTTCAGTTTTGTCTCCCCCGCCGCACGTTGGTTCAAGCCCAGACACCTTTGACGTGAGTAAACACATTGCACTCGTTCCTCAATTTAGAGAGACAGAAGTTGATTCTTATTTCAGTGCGTTCGAACGCATCGCAACTTCTTTTCATTGGCCTAAAGAAGTTTGGTCTGTGCTCTTGCAATGTAGATTAGTGGGTAAAGCTCAAGAAATTTGTGCTACATTGTCACTAGAAGAGAGTATGAAATATGAGTCTGTGAAAACTGCTATTTTAAGAGCTTATGAGCTAGTTCCAGAAGCGTATAGACAACGTTTTAGAAAACAAAGGAAAAGCCCTACACAAACTTTCACGGAGTTTGCTAGGGAGGAAGGAGTGTTGTTTGATAAATGGTGTATTGCCAGTAACGTGCGTGATTTTGATGCTTTAAGAGAATTGCTGTTACTTGAGGAGTTTAAAGGATGCTTACCTGATCGTGTTGTAGTATATCTTAATGAACAAAAGGTAACTACTCTGTCACATGCTGCTGTCCTTGCAGATGAGTTTGTGTTAACTCACAAGAATGTGTTTTCTTCCACACGATTTGAGAAGTTAGAGTTCGATAATTCACAGTCTAAGAATTCACGTGCATGATTTAGTCCATCTCGTGATAAAGGGGAGCGTGAATGTTTCTATTGTCACAAGAGAGGACATTTGATTGCTGATTGTTTGATATTAAAACGTAAGCCGCAGTCTCAACCGAAGGGTATGGGATTTGTACACACTGTTAAAACTGCAGTTGACGTGAATACTGATGATAGAGTCGATGAGAGTTATCGACCTTTCGTGTCGAAAGGGTTAATATCTTTGACTGGGAGAACAGAAGATCAGAAAGAAATAAGAATACTGAGAGACACTGGTGCGATGCAGTCATTTATTTTGGCAGATAAAATACAGATGTCTGATGGTACTTCCTGTGGGTCTAGTGTACTTGTCCAGGGTATTGAGATGGGTGGTGTGAAATTCCCACTGCATCAAGTGCACTTGCAGAGTGAGTTGTGCACTGGTGTTGTGAGAGTTGCTGTTTGTCCGTCACTTCCTGTGAAGGGAGTTGATTTCATTCTAGGAAATGATTTAGCAGGTGGTAAGGTGATGTCTGTGATCGAAGTTATTGAAGAACCAAATGTGTCCTGTGAGTTAGAAAGAGCAGCTGAAACTTACCCTGAAGCTTTTCCAGCTTGCGCTGTCACACGCACTCAGTCACGCAGAGTGGGTGATGTAGTAGATCTTTCTGGCTCATTCATGTTTCCACTTTTGACTGGAGATACGTTATCAGGTGTAAATCAGAAGGAAGAAAATAGTTCAGAGACAGAAAATAAAGGTGTGGTTGAGTTTGATGCAGAGTTACTAAAGTTACCTGTATCTCGTGAGAAAATTATCACTGCACAAAAGGAGGATAAAACACTTGTTACTACATTTAGGGATGCTGTACCTTTGGATGGTGTCAAAGACAGAAAAAGTGCTTACTTCATTGAGAATGAACTACTGATGAGGAAATGGTGTTCTCATGTTGATGAAAACTTAGATTGGAATGTTGTTTATCAAATTGTGGTTCCGTCACCTTATCGTCAGCATGTCTTGTTTCTGGCTCATGATCACCAGCTATCTGGTCATTTAGGAGTTACTAAGACCTATAACAGAATTTTGAGTCATTTCTCTCGGCCAGGGTTAAAGAAAGTTGTTGTCCAATACTGCCGTACCTGTCACTCTTGTCAGATTGTGGGAAAACCAAACCAGAGTATACCACTTGCTCCTTTAACTCCAATACCGGCGATTGGAGAACCATTTGAACATGTGCTTGTTGACTGTGTTGGTCCTTTACTTAACTTAGCAAAATGTGCGTTTGGCAAAGCCAGCATTACTTACCTAGGTAAGGAGGTTGGTCAAGGTCAAGTGAGACCCATAGAAGCTAAAGTAACTGCCATCGTTGAATTTCCAATTCCTACTACTCGTAGAGAGTTGCGGAGGTTCCTAGGCATGGCAGGTTACTATCGTGGGTTCTGTAAGAATTTCTCGACTGTGGTGAGTCCTCTTACTTCACTGCTTAGTCCAGCTAATGCTTATGAGTGGTCAATTGAGTGTAAACATGCTTTCGATTCAGTTAAAAACTTGATGTGCCATGCTCCTGTCTTATTGGCACCTAACTGTGACCAGCCGTTTAAGTTAGAGGTTGATGCAAGTAATGTGGGTGCTGGGTGTGTTCTTATTCAAGAAGATGCAAATGGTTTTAATCATCCTATCAGTTACTATTCTCGCAAGTTTAACAAGCATCAAGCTAACTATGCTACTATCGAGAAAGAAGCTCTTGCTTTGCTGCTTTCGTTACAGCACTTCGAAGTGTATCTCGGTTCTAGCAGTCTTCCGATTATAGTGTATACCGATCACAATCCACTAGTGTTCCTAACCCGAATGTGTAATCACAACCAACGATTGATGTGTTGGGCTCTTGTTGTCCAGAACTACAACTTAGAGATCCGACACAAGAAGGGATCAGAGAATGTGTTGGCTGACGCTCTGTCGAGAGTTTAATTTTGTAGATAGAGATTTGTTCACAAAAGCAAGTTTGTTCTTAAGTGTGGGAGTGTTACGTTCGTAGAGATTTCCTCTTTTTGTTTTGCTTGCGTGCGCGCGCGCTCTCTCTCTCTCTCTCTCGCAATCAGTTTCTTAGGTCATCCTTCTCCGCTTGCTGATTGGTCCAGGAAACTGTCAATCATCATCAAGGGATGTGACGTGGACCTATCCGCTGTCTGAGACATCCTCACTACCCGTTTAAAAAGACGCTGGAAACAGACTGACGAAAGTCCTGTTTTGGTTTCCGGTTCTTTTTGTGCCATTGTGATTTGTTTTAGTTTTCGTTTGGGACTCGTTTGTTTTGTTAATTTGTTTATGTTAGTTGTGTTTCTTAAGTTTGTTTTTGTTACTTTGTTTGATTACTTTGGGATGACGTTTTGATTTCGACTTGTGTAGAGCTGGAGCTCTTTTGTTACCCGTTGCTCCAAGGACTGTGGGGGGGGGGGGGGGGGGGGGGAAGATGTCGTACGACTTCCATTGTACAACCATGTAGACTAACCTTTGTATAGAAACACCAGGTAAGAGGTGAACGGCACCTTTTGTATGTATTGTTTTTGTGAGCTAGAGTAGGGAAGTACACGGCGCTCGGCGCTGAAGAGACAATTCTTTTCTTTCCTTTTCTTTAGCTAGGTAAGAGGGTTGAATTTAGTTAGAATTGTTTTCTTTTTGTTTCTTCTTTATTTTGGCGTCACCTTAGTCCCCTTTTCCTTAAGGGTAAATTGTTGCTTATTTTCTTTGATTTTCTTTATTACTTTTTTTTTGTTTTTTTTGTTTATACCATTGTTTACATTGTAGGGAGCTGTTGGCTTCCTTATTGTTCTTATTTTACTTTATGATTAATTTGCTGTTCCTTATATTTTTCTTTTTGTATAATAAATATCATTATTTTCATTGGCAGTTTGGTTTCGCTCATCGTTTCTTGACACACACTACCATTTCCACAGTTTTACAAGGTTTTCTTTAATGTTACTCCTCTAGCCCTTAGATTAGATTGGAGGAGTCGTAACAGCTTGTGTCAGAGAGAGGTTGAAAAAGTTTGTAAAGACTCCTGAGAGCTGGTTAGCACATCCCTTGAGCACCTTTCCTGAGATGCCATCAGGGCCAGAGGCTTTCAGTGTGTTCACTGTTCTAAACACACGCCTTACTTCATGCTCCTGGACAGTGAATGGTGGGGTACCAGAGTCTGTTGTAGACTGAAGTGATGTGGTATTTTGCAGCTGTGGTTTATCAAAGCGAGCAAAGAACCAGTTCAGTTCCTCTGCTAGTGGAGCCGAGCTGCTTCCAGCTGCACAGCTGCTGCCTCTGAAGTTTGTTAGATGCTGGAATCCCTGCCATATCTGTCGTGGTTTGCCGTCTGTGAAATAATCTTCTACCTTATTTTTGTAGTCCCTCTTCGCATCCTTGATTCCTCTCTTCAGGTTGGCTCTAGCAGCACTGTAAAGAGCTCTATCACCTGACCTAGAGGCATCTTTCTGATCTTTAAGGAGCTTATAGACTTGGCTGGTCATCCAAGGCTTTTGGTTGGGAAAAACCTGAATGATTTTATTCACTGTGACGTTGTCCATGCAGTACTTGGTGTAGGCCAATACCGACTCAGTGTGAACAGCCAGGTCATGGTGTTTAAAGACTTCCTAGTCAGTGTGTAAAAAACAGTCCTGGAGCTGAGAGAGTGCATTTTCAGATAATATAGAAACAGTTTTTGTGAGTGGTGTTTTCCATCTTCTGCAAGAGATGTATGCTGGAGTGAGAAGCAGAGAGAGGTGGTCTGAATGACCTAGGTGAGGGAGAGGAATAGCTCTATATGCAAGTGTTATCTCCTCTGGTCGGACATTTAACATGTTGAAAGAAATGTGGAAGTACTGTTTTCAAATCTGCTTGGTTAAAATCTCCAGCTATAATGTGTACTCCATTGGGATGAGCACATCGCTGTTTATTTATGGCATCTAGCAAGAGAGCGAGAGCTGTGCTAACATTTGCGTCAGGTGGTATGTAAACAGCGGTGACAATCACTACTGTTAGCTATTGCGGTAAAAAGAACGGTCTGCTTCACTTACTATGTGTTAGCAATTATTGACAGTGAATCTGGAAGGATTATAATAGCTGTAAGTGTAACCTTTCATTAGAGGCCAAAATTATGACTGTAGAGTAAAGCATTCAAGAATAGCATCATGTTATGTGTCTTTGGTCACAAAGGGTCATTTGGAGTCTCCAAGTGGCCTTTTTTGGGAAAGGCCTATACATACACTTAGATAAACATGTGTAAAACACTCATTTTCTAATGTATTGTTATAAAATTTTAAATTGGGCTTGGTAAGGCTTCATGCTGTGATCACACTGTGTTTTCCAGGTAATACCTCACAGCCATAATTATCTGCAGACATCTGTTTACAAAAAATGTAGGCGGAAATTTTTTCACCCTTTTTTAGTGTATTCAAAGTTCTATTACTCAATACCAGTAAGACTTACAGTGATTCTAACTGTTTAGGAACAAACCTCAAAGTGTCCCCTATTTTCTAAAAGGTTAACAGTCATGAATTCCAGATCCGGAGAACAGTGACTATCTAAAAATATACTATTGCTTGACCAGTCATTGTGCACGAATATACACACACCACCCCCTTTGCTCTTACCAGAGTCGTTGTTTCTGTCCCAGCGATGTAGAGTGTGACCCTCTAGCTGCACTGCAGCGTCGGGGATCCTTGGTTGAAGCCAAGTCTCAGATACTATCATAATGCAACAATCGCGGATATAGTGATTCCCGGCGATGAAAAGCTTCAGTTCGTCTATTTATGAGCCATAGATCTTGCATTAGTGAGAAACATACTTGGTAGAGGATGCTTATGTGGTTGTTTTCTGATTCTCGCAAGAAGTCCGGCCCGACCGCTTTTGTTTTCTTTCCCGTCGCCGTCTGCGTCGTCTGCCAGGGCCGACAACAATCCACGGAGATCCCGGTGGTCTGGTGATATCCTTCGGGATATTGTGTGTGTGAGAAAAGTCACGTGTGACTGTAATCTTGTGTTGAAATCCGATGTCTAATAAGTTCTGACGGCTGTAATTGTGCTTCTCAGAAGCAACAAACATAGAACACCAAACAAAAAAACAAGCAAGAATGCACCAAAGGCGAGAGCCGTAAGCCGCTGTGTCCGTACGCGCCGCCATTGTCCATACCCTGTGACGTACCGGTTAGCAGAAGAGCTCATCGTCCAGGCCTAAATAAAAATATATACGAATTTTAACTTTTGAAAGAACTATTCCTTGGAATACACATTGAGATTGTGAGTGTTGTAGTAGGCCCTTACTAATAGATTGTTTTGTATCTTTGTGTTTATCTCAGTACCGTATGTAAGCCACGCTTCCCAATCACAGGAGACCCTCCTCCTGCTTTCTCCTCTGCCTCGGTTCTGGGGGGAGGGCTGAGTGAACTCGATCACTTACTACAGGAGCTTAATGCCACACAGTTCAACATCGCAGGTGAGTGCTGACTTAGTAAACTTTTTAACTTGTTATTAAAAGTTGTTCACTGACTATGTGCAAGAACAGAATATAACCAGTCCATGACAGTCCTTAAAGCGTTAGTTCACCCAAAAATGAAAATTCAGTCAGTAATTACTCACCCTCATGTTGTTCCAACCATGTAAGACTTCCGTTCATCTTCGGAACACAAATTAAATATTTTATATTTTTGATAAAATCTGAGAGCTGGCTCACTCCTTCATAGGCTGCAAGATAATATCATCTGCCAGCCCAGGAAAGTTAGTAAAGACATTGTTTCAATAGTCCAAGTGACTACAGTGGCTCAACCTTAAGTTTATCAAGTGACTAGAATACTTTTTGTGCGCAAAACCCCCCAAAAATAACGACTTTATTAAACTTTTGTGTGGGCCCCTGACGTGAGTTCACGAGAGCGCCACGACACATGTGCGAGAACTGAGAAGACCTTTTAATGTGTCCTACCTTTAATTTACAAAAAGAAAGTAGCTGTGCACAGTATACAAATTATCTGGAAAATACACATGATCAGTTAAATTTGCTTGCGCACAACTGACCACAGTCTGCCAAAGTTGGGTTCAAATGCAAAATAAGAAAATTTTTGTGGCAAGAGGGGCGTGATTCAGCGAAGTCTGTAACAGTAGAGAGAGAAAGGAGATGAGCAGTGCGCAAGTAGGTCAAGTGTAAACGATGAACACCTGTGTCTTGGATCACTCGATACAACTTCTCTTTTAAAATAGCAAAATAAGGATATGAGAGTGGTCAATCTGGTTGGAGAAGCTGCCCGTCGATAGTATGGACCCGTTCAAAGGCATTTTTGAGCGTTTCGTCCTGGGACTGTTCCGGGGGAAAAACATTGCGCTCTGTAAGGATTCTCCTTTCAAGAGCGCTCCGTTCCCCTGGCTCATCTCCCATTGGTCCCAGCTCAGCTTCTCCTAGGTGAGCGACCGCCCCCCTTCCCCGCTCCCCCATCGTCCAAGAGACATCCGCACATAAATACCCAATAATACACTAAAATCTGTCCAATTTGTTCCTAAAATTAGCAGATGTCGGAGGTATGGGTTAACTGCAACCTCTATATTATGCTTTTGACCCCAAAATTGAATAGCCACCGACATTAAGGGGAAGTTCACCGCCTCCCCGTGCATGCACCGTACTTTAACCATGCGGCTCTTTTCCAATGCCTCTCTTTGAATCAGGCTTTGATGAATGGAGGTTTCGTTACATCCTGAATCCACCAAAGCCTGTTACGTACCCTCCTTCATACTCACAGATATCTGGTACAGGCCAGATTGATCGGGGGCGGCCTGCCGAGCATCCGGGACCGAGATCAGTGTCTCCACCTCCATCACTGGACACCGATTGATAAAATGACCCGGGTCCCTGCAACGCCAACAGGCCGGCCCAGGCCTCCCCGCCGCCCTAGTGGCGGGAAGCATGTCAAGGAATTGCCATGGAGAGAGTGGAGGAGTTGCAACAGGAGTTGTTGGTGTTTTAGCCCCACCCCGCTGGGCGGCGCTCTGGGACCAGCTGTCGGCTCTGCCGCTGGCCCACTCCTCCATCGGGGTGCAGGTCGGATGGTGAAACCTCCACGAGACTTAGGGAACGGGACTGGTTTAGAGGGGAAAGTGGTGGAGGAAAACACAGAGAGAGAGAGAGAGAGAGAGAGAGAGGGGCACGCCACCACCTGGTCCTCCATGGCCTGGTTCAGCGACGTCAGGAGGTGGCACTGAACCCAGGAGTCCCGGAGCTGCAGGATGGCACGTTTCAGGTCTTCATAGACCAGGAGGTTCTGGACTGGCAGTTGTTGTGTGGCCACCTGCACCTCTCCAGAGAACAGAGGTATGAGCCGCGCTAGCCAGTCCACGGGTGCCCAACCACAGGCCTCAGTGGACCTCTCAAATAAATCCATGAAAGCCTCTGGATCATCCTGTGGTCCCATTTTATTTAGAGGCACGTGAGTGGGCGGGGTTGGGGCAGATGGCGTTTGCTTGGCCCGAACCTCCTGGTCTATCCAGCTCCAGAACAGCTTGCGGTCTTCCTGCTGGGCTTGGACTAGTGAAAAATGCCCGTGCAAAATCAGTTTTAGTCTGTGTTTGTAGTAATTGTTGGTTTGGTGTGTTTGAGTGCTCATTGTTACAATTACACAGCAAAAGTTCAGTGACATTTTTATTTGTGCATGGTAGAAAGCAAATACTGATACTGACATAATGATTTATTTATTTTTAAACCACAACCCATAATGTCAGAATGTCTATTTTTAAACCACAACCTTCTGAGTGTGCTTCTTTTACCGATATATTTAACAATATCTTTTGCATTTCTCATCCAAACAACGTCAAACTCGGCACTGCACTTACTCGTGCCCGTATCAAGACACCTGTCAAGTTTGAAATTCATCGGACTAACGGTTCGAGAGATATGCGGTTAACAGACAGACAGACAGACGTTTCTGTAATTTATAGATAGATATTTAACTACACTTCAATATACAGCAACAAATTCCTGCCCTAGTGAAAAAATAGTATACTTAATTTATTTGTATGTACTTTAGTATACCAAATGTATTTGTGGCCCACTATAAATTGGTATACTTAAAGTCTGTTAAATCGGAACAACTAATTTTGTACTAAACTCATCAAGTTCAATGAAAGTTGTATTTAATATACTTGCTTGTGCTAAAGTGGAACTATTCCAAGTATACTTAAGTACACTTTAAATATACTCTTGTATTTAAGTTTTGACATGCAGAATTCACTCAGCATAAACTTCAAATGTATTTAGGTGACATTACAATTGTAATTCAATTACACTGTAAGAGTGTTGAACATACATTAATATTATACTGATAACAAACTTTTAGTGCTTTTAAAACACATTGCAATTGCATTCAGTGCATTTAGTGCTAATGTCATCATTATTGGGTGCTTCAAATACAATAAAGTACTCTTTATAAATAATGGCACAGCTTAAAAATGTGCCTTTTACTGACACCCCCTAGTATACCAGTAACACACTTATCCGGAGAACATTAGTGAGACAATTGGAATGTCACGTCTTGTTTTGTTTTTGTTTCATGTCGTCTTCTTCTTCTTCCTCTTCTTCAATGATTTTTAATGGAAGCTTGCATCCTTTATGTTGAACTACTGCCACCTATTGGAGTTAATAACTTCCTACAGCAATGTCAAATCCTTGTCAATAGTTGTGTATTTATTAGAAAGCAGAACAGACATTCCCTTCATTGTTCCCTTCCACTATATTACAGTATGTCCTTCAGTCCACGTCCAGTTAGTCCTATAATTTCTATATTTTTAATCATGTCCTCTCTCTCTGTTTTATATTTTCTGCAATTAACAAGCACATCCCTAGTGAAAAAGTATACTTTATTGTATTTGAAATGTATTCCCTTTTTCAAAAGTACATTGCAAATATACTAACACAAATTTTACTATCTTTAAATATATTAACAGTATATTAGCATTGTGCTTTTATAGGGTGACCAAACGTCCTGTTTTCCCAGGACATGTCCTGTTTTCACGTCCTGTCCTGGCCGTCCTGTCTGTTTTTTAAAAAGTGATGAAAATGTCCTGGTTTTCATTATTTTTCATTGGGCTATGAAAGCGTGTACTTTAAATACATGCTTGCCTTTGCACACAAAACATATGACTTTGGCTTCACCCCCTCTTGTTATAATCAGCGCGTTCCTCAATCCGCAGCGTCAACCACAGAGCACGTCAGACTCAGAATCATCAGAATACAGAGGCCTGTGTGTGTGTGTGTTTGTGTCACTGCTTGTCAATGTCAGAATATTTGAAATGACCAATCAAATCAAAGTAGGCGGACTTTACGTTCACAGAATTTTAGCAGCGTGACGCTTCAGATTACGGTCAAGTGCGAGGTAAGATGTAAGAAGCTAAGAGCTTTAAAAAAAAAAAAAAAAAAATTAAATTCACAGATGATTAACAGAGAAAAGTCCTGTGTTTTCATTTCGGTCGGGATCCGTGTAAAGCAGAATGCATGAACTGTAAAGCTGGCACGTACGTGTCAGTGTCAAGGTGCTAGCGCCCTAGAAGCCCACATAGAGAAAGTATAGGCTAAGAGAACATAAGGAGGAATCAAATATTTTTTTTTTTTTTTTTTTTTACTGAAATAGTGTAGTAGATTTATTTATTTATTTTAGAAGTAGATTTTTAACCTATGCTATGGCCATGAAAAGAAAAAGTGTCATGTAAAAGGTGTTAAAAGCTCAACTTTTTTTTAAAATAGTATTCTATTGTTGCGGGCCAAACATTGAATGGAAAGGATGTATTACTTTATGTATTAAAGTACAATAACATAGTTGCAAGGTTGTGAATGCATTTGTCAAGTATTTTTTTTATGCATTCTCCCCCAAACCACGCCCCCACCCTTAACCACACCTCCCCAAAAATCACACCCCGCCCATCAACCACGCCCCCGTCCTGTTTTCTGAAAACTAAAATATGGTCACCCAAGCTTTTACCTATTTTCACAATACAACTTTTAACACAAATAATTGTACTTTAGTATATTTTCTAAAAACATATTTTAGAAAAATATACTTGAAGTGAAAATTCAGTTTATTTTTTAAAAGTGTATTTATTTGCACTTTATTAAAAGTATATTTAGATATATTTTAACTGTTTGCTGGAAATGATCTTTGTAGCAATGCATTGAAAGTATATACTTTCAAAAAACATTATAGTATACAATAGTATTTTGTACAAAGTATAGCTCAGTTTTACAGGTCCTTCTCAAAAAATTAGCATTTTGTGATAAAGTTCATTATTTTCCATAATGTAATGATAAAAATTAAACTTTCATATATTTTAGATTCATTGCTCACCAACTGAAATATTTCAGGTCTTTTATTGTTTTAATACTGATGATTTTTGCATACAGCTCATGAAAACCCAAAATTCCTGTCTCAAAAAATTCGCATATTTCATCCGACCAATAAAAGAAGTGTTTTTAAAACAAAAAAAAAGTCAACCTTCAAATAATTATGTTCAGTTATGCACTCAATACTTGGTCGGGAATCCTTTTGCAGAAATGACTGCTTCAGTGTGGTGTGGCATGGTGGCAATCAGCCTGTGGCACTGCTGAGGTGTTATGGAGGCCCAGGATGCTTCGATAGCGGCCTTAAGCTCATCCAGAGTGTTGGGTCTTGCGTCTCTCAACTTTGTCTTCACAATATCCCACAGATTCTCTATTGGTTTCAGGTCAGGAGAGTTGGCAGGCCAACTGAGCACAGTAATACCATGGTCAGTAAACCATTTACCAGTGGTTTTGGCACTGTGAGCAGGTGCCAGGTTGTGCTGAAAACTGAAATCTTCATCTCCATAAAGCTTTTCAGCAGATGGAAGCATGGAGTGCTCCAAAATCTCCTGATAGCTAGCTAAATTGACCCTGCCCTTGATAAAACACAGTGGACCAACACCAGCAGTTGACATGGCACCCCAGACCATCACTGACTGTGGGTACTTGACACTGGACTTCAGGCATTTTGGCATTTCCTTCTCCTCAGTCTTCCTCCAGACTCTGGCACCTTGATTTCCGAATGACATGCAACCACTGAGCAACAGTCCAGTGCTGCTTATCTGTAGCCCAGGTCAGGCGCTTCTGCCGCTGTTTCTGGTTCAAAAGTGGCTTGACCTGGGGAATGAGGCACCTG
The DNA here is from genome assembly GCA_030578275.1 of Meda fulgida. Taxonomy (NCBI): domain Eukaryota; kingdom Metazoa; phylum Chordata; class Actinopteri; order Cypriniformes; family Leuciscidae; genus Meda; species Meda fulgida. The sequence goes on from CM060627.1 coordinate 22,523,268, forward strand.
CAGCCCATTTCCTGCACACACCTGTGCACGGTGGCTCTGGATGTTTCTACTCCAGACTCAGTCCACTGCTTCCGCAGGTCCCCCAAGGTCTGGAATCGGTCCTTCTCCATTATCTTCCTCAGGGTCCGGTCACCTCTTCTCGTTGTGCAGCGTTTTTTGCCACACTGTTTCCTTCCCACAGACTTCCCACTGAGGTGCCTTGATACAGCACTCTGGGAACAGCCTATTTGTTCAGAAATTTCTTTCTGTGTCTTACCCTCTTGCTTGAGGGTGTCAATGATGGCCTTCTGGACAGCAGTCAGGTCGGCAGTCTTACCCATGATTGCGGTTTTGAGTGTTGAAACAGGCTGGGAGTTTTTAAAAGCCTCAGGAATCTTTTGCAGGTGTTTAGAGTTAATTAGTTGATTCAGATGATTAGGTTAATAGCTCGTTTAGACAACCTTTTCATGATATGCTATTTTTTTTAGAATATTTGTTAGATAATATAATATATATTAGAATATTTGTCTAATAATGTACATTTGTTATTGAAGACAAAGTATGCAATTATTTGGAATAAGCCAGAGGTGTAAATGAGCTGCGATAGCCTCGCGGACAAGTGCGCCTACATGTGCAGTATACTTCAGGAAAGGTCCACGAGCCAGGACTCAAACTCGTCCTGGCTCACGGACCTTTCCTGATCCAGTCCCTTCACCCCTTTCATTAAAAAGAGATTGCATATAGACAGCAACACAAAATTCCTGCTTGATCCCCCTTCCACTCCTGCCATCTGACTGATTTCTTCAGCGAGGACAGTACAGTAGTCACGGTGCTTCTAACTCCCTGAGGTAAACAAGCTGGGGTGTATGTGGAAAGTTGAAATATTGAATTGAGTTAACTTAATCCTCTGGATTTGACGATTAATTTAAAATACTTGCCTTGCAAATTATAAAATGCTCAAGTAATGCTGAATAATAAATCAAAATAAAATTGAAATCACTGCATGGCATAGCAGTTATGAAAGCGCTGTGATTTGTGAATGACTGTCAAGCGCGAGTCTGGAGAAACAGGCATTTATTTATTCAGCCTCAGTGTTGAGAAACATAGCCTACATGTTAACCCCTTTAGGTACAAAGATAACCAACAGCCCCAGATTATTGTTGTTCAACATTCACTGCACGTTAAAACATCTCACTCTTACTTGGTCTCGACAAACTGAGTATCATTAGAACTATTTAAGACTCCCGCTTTCATATTTGACCACTGTTTATGACAAAACTAGGTTGCAGTGACATTAAATTCAATTCTTAATTTATGTTAGGAGTGCAAAATAATAATCTGTAATGTTTGATATTTTGAATAGAATAATTCAGTTCTTTCATATTCTCTTGCATCTGCTCCGGTTTATTTGTGTTCACACAGCTGCACTAGACAGTGTCCGTTTGGGCGCTTAGTCCAAAAGTGTGCATATTTGGAGAAATAATGATTAATTCTCACATGTTTGCAGAATATTTTGTCATACAGAATAACATTCCTATTCATATTCCACTGAATTATGCAACCTGAAGAGTTGAAAGAGCATTTAAAGCACGCTCTGTCTCTCCTGTTTTGTGTTTTGTATCAGTTTATGGCTCAGTGTGCGCTCATTCAGCTTACAGCTGTCAATCATCTTACGTGAGTCAACGTGACCATGTATTCCTCCCTTCTGGATGACACTGTCCTGTCCACATCCCCATTCTGATTTCTGTGAAGAACAAACTCAAAGAAATCTTTCTACACGTGAAACAAGAAGCTAAGCTTTCGTTTGTGTTCTGCCGCTGGTACCCACATTTTCAATAAAAGAGCAGTTTCTTTCATCCCCACCACTCTCATCCGCCTCTTCTATCGCCAGCGGGCAGCAGTGTGCGGTTCGAGAACGCTCCTGCGCCTCCTGCCCTTGGAACCAGGTAAGTGTTGCACAGCACACTCAGACCCCGCAATGGGCCGCCTCCCAGAGAGAGCCTCCCGAGTCCTGTGTTCCACCTCGCTACCCCACTCCGGGTACGCATACGGTCCCTTTGGTCCCGCTTGTGCGGTCTTTGCGAGCCTGGTTAGCACTCCCCAGTCCGTCTCACTGGTTCATTCGGACCATCAGGCTTGGCTATGCGATTCAGTTCGCCCGGCGTCCCCCCAAGTTTCGGGCTATCCACTCCACTACAGTGAGAGCAGCCAATGCCCATGTCTTGCATGCGGAGATCACAGTCCTACTGGCGAAGGACGCAGCCGGTCCCTCCAGCCGATATGAGGTCAGGGTACTACTGTCCCTACTTCATTGTACCCAAGAAAGGTGGTGGGTTACGACCAATTTTGGACCTGCAAGTTTTGAATCTGAGTCTCCACAAACTACTGTTCAAAATGCTCATGCAGAAACGCATTTTCGAATGCATCCGTCCCCAAGATTGGTTTGCAGCGGTCGACCAGAAGGACGCGTACTTTCATGTCTTGATTCTTCCTCAAAACAGGCCGTTTCTACGTTTTGCGTTCGAGGGTCGAGCATATTAGTACAAAGTCCTGCCTTTCGGACTGTCCCTGTCTCCCTGTGTCTTCACGAAAGTCATGGAGGGGGCCCTTGTTTCCATGAGAGAACAGGGAGTTCGCATCCTCAACTCTCTCGATGACTGGCTCATACTAGCACACTCTCAAGATCAACTATGCTAACAAAGGCACCTCGTGCTCAGGCACCTCAGCCAGTTGGGTCTTCTGGTCAACTGGGTAAAGAGCAAACTCTCCCCTGTGCAGAGGATCTTTTTTCTCGGTATGGAATTGGATTCGGTCGCACAGACAGCACGCCTCACAGAGGAATGCGGTCAGTCGGTGCTGAACTGCTTGAACACATTCAAAGGCAGCACGGCGGTCCCACAAGTACTTTCAGAGGCTCCTGGGGCATATGGTAGCAGCAGCAGCGGTAACCCCACTCGGCCTGCTCCATATGAGACCGCTTCAGTACTGGCTTCACGGCCGAGTCCCGAGATGGGCGTGGCATCACGGCCTTCACTGGGTGGGAATCAGACCGGCGTGCCGTCAAACCTTCAGTCCGTGGTCAGACACCTCATTCCTTCGGGCAGGAGTCCCCTTGGAACAGGTGTCCAGGCATGCTGTGGTGTTCACAGATGCATCTGCCACCAGCTGGGGTGCCATGTACAAAGGGCATGCAGTGTCAGGGGTGTGGACGGACCCCCAACTGCATTGGCACATCAACTGCCTCGAGTTGCTAGCAGTACGTCTCGCTCTGAGCTGCTTGAAAGGCCGCTACAAGGCAGGGACGTGCTGGTCCGTACGGACAACACTGCAACCGTTGCGTACATCAACCATCAAGGTGGTCTACGCTCCCATCGCATGTCGCAACTCACCCGCCATCTCTTCCTCTGGAGCCTGAAGCTTCTGATGTCGCTTCGAGTCATGTATGTCCCCAGTGTGCTACCGGGAGAATGGCGACTCCACCCCCAGGCAGTTCAGCTGATCTGGAGAGAGTTCGGGGAGGCTCAGGTAGACTTGTTTGCCTCCTCAGATACCTCCCACTGCCAGCTGGCCCCGGGGCCTCCGCAAATATGCATTTCCCCCAGTGAGCCTACTTGCACAGACTCTGTGCAAAGTCAGGGAGGACAAGGAGCAGGTCCTTCTGGTGGCTCCCTATTGGCCCACCCGGACTTGGTTCCCAGAAATCATGCTCCTCGTGACAGTCCCTCCCTGGCCCATTCCTCTGCGGAAGGATCTTCTGCCTATGGCACCTGCGTCCAGACCTCTGGAAACTCCATGTCTGGTCTCTGGACGGGATGCGGAGGTTCTAGGTGACTTATCACCAGAGGTACTTAATACAATCTCTTCTGCATGGGCGCCGTCCACGAGACGTGTGTACGCCTTGAAGTGGAACCTATTCGTCGCGTAATGTTCTTCTCGCCGAGAAGACCCCCGAAGATGTTCGAAAGGGTCTGTGCTTTCCTTCTTGCAGCAAGGGTTGGAGCGAAGGCTGTCTCCCTCCACCCTCAAAGTACATGCTGCCACTATTTCAGCCTACCACGACCACATAGATGGCAAAACAGTAGGAAAGCACGACATGATCATCAGATTCCTTAGGGGGATCCTCATCTCTTCATGAAGATTTTGCTGCTGGTTGCATTGGCCTCTGTCAAGAGGGTAGGGGACCTGCAGGCATTTTCGGTCAACGAATCGTGCCTAGAGTCCGGGTGATGACCACGTTGTACTGAGACCCCGGCCTGGCTATGTGCCCAAGGTTCCTACCACTCCCTTCACGGACCAGGTAGTGAACCTGCAAGCACTGCCCCTGGAGGAGGCATATCCAGCCCTGACTCTGTCCTGTTCGTGCTCCGCGTCTGTACGTGGACAGAACTCAAAGTCTCAGGAGCTCACACCAGCTCTTTGTCTGTAATGGAGGCCAGCAGAAGGGAAAGGCTGTCTCCAAGCAGAGGATGGCCCACTGGATAGTGGATGCCATCGCCTTGACTTACCAAGCACAAGGTGTGCCCTGCCAGCTCAGGTTTCATGCTCACTCCACAAGAGGCATTGCATTCTCCTGGGCGCTGGCACGTGGCTCCTCGCTGACAGATATCTGTAGAGCTGTGGGCTGGGCGACACCTAAAACTTTCGCTAGATATTATAGCCTACGTGTAGAGCCAGTCTCCTCCCCTGTTCTCACCCTAAACTGGTAGAAGCACCGAGAGGTCCGGCTCTGTCGGCTTGCTGCACCCTACTGTGCACCCTTATTAGTCCAGAGTTAAAAACCTGTTGAGTCCTCCAACACCCTCGGCCCGGACTTTCTTCTATAATGCTTGATGAGTTTGGAGAACAACTGACCAGAGATCAGAGACCATTCCTCCATACAGAATCTCTCAAGATCTTTCAGATTCACAAGTTCATGTTGGTGGTTCTTCTCTTCAGTTCACCCCACTCATTTTCTATAGGGTTCAGTTTAGGGAACTGGTACGGTCATGACAGAAGCTTCATTTTGTGCTCAGTTACCCATTTTTGTGTTGATTTTGATGTTTGTTTTGGACCGTTGTCCTGATGGAAGATCCATAACACCCTGTATCTGAACAAGATGTTTAGGACCTTCAGCAAAAAAATAGGCCCAAAACATATAAGATCCACCAGTATATTTAACCGTAGGCATGGGGTACTTTTTATCCCTGTTTGCACAAAACACATCTGGTAGGTTTGCTGCAAAAACTTTTTCTGTTTAATCTGACCATACAATCCGGTCCCCTCTGAATATGCTGGAGTTTATTTTTGGAGGAGCAAGGAGGATTTTTCTTTAAACCCTCCCAAACAACATGTGGTGATGCAGGGGTTGTTTGATATATACTTTTAGGCTTTCTGACTCCCCAAGACTCAAGTAATCTCTGCAATTCTCCATCTGTGATCCTTGGAGAGTCTTTGGCCACTCAAAGACAAGGATAAACATGCATTAAGACAATATAGACACACATCCTCTTCCTGGCAGATTCGTAACATCTTTAGTCAAGTCATGTCACCTTTATTTATACAGTGCTTTTTACAATACAGATTGTATCAAAGCAGCTTTACAGTGATAACATGAAAATAATACAACAAAGTTTGTTTCTAGAAGAAAATTGCGTCGTCATCCACATTAAGGCAGATCAATAATATTGAATATTAAATGTCCACAACTAAGCAAGCCAAAAGCCAAGGCAACAGTGGCAAGGAACCAAAACTCCATCAGGTGACAGAATGAAGAAAAAAACCTTGGGAGAAACCAGGCTCAGTCGGGGGCCAGTTCTCCTCTGGCCAACGAGTGAACAGTGTATGATTATGATTCAGGCAGCATTACAGGTCAAAAGTCAGATTGGATCAGAACATTCAGAATATTTATCCAGTTCCATCTGGTTGGAAGTCGGAGTCATCACGCCGGTATGGAGATGAGTTTGTTGATGATCAGTGGCGATGGATGTCGTGTCGATGAGGCCTTCACAGGGCTGATGAGGCTGGCACTTCAGGGATGCATCTTGGATGGGTCCAGGCGCAGGTCCACCATCTGATCTGGATACGGCCCAGATCTGGCTGACTTCAGTAAACCTCGGAATAAACAGAAAGACTAAGATTAGCATAGATGCATTCTTCTTATGCAAGTAAAGAGTACATCAGATGTTATAGGAAGTGTCCCCGGTTCCGGCTGACCTAATCTATGCAGCCTAATAGATTGGAACTTGGTAATTATTTCAATTCTTTAGCTATTTTCTTACAGCCATTTTCTATTTTGTGATGCTCAGAACTATATTCTTTGGTTTTACTCGTTGTGATGGATGAGTAAGGGAATTTGGCCTTTGTGTTTCCTCATATTTAAACTCCTGTGAAACAAGAAGTCATAGCTAGACAATTTCATGTTCCTAGTCACCCTGGTGTGCTAAAAAAAGGTAAATATTAATGGGAATATACATCAGAGATGAAATATACATCAGAGATATTTTATTTTCATTATGTGATGAAACGAAATGATCGTAAAATGAAAACATTGTAAGGACTTGCTAACCGATGTTAGTCGGCAGCATTTGTGTTTTAGCGTTCTTTATTATATTAAGAATTAAATAGGCTTACAGTAGTTTGTTATGATTAGCATAATTGTCTTCAATAAATAATGAAAACATTTCAACATTAAACATTGCAATAGAAAAATGTTACATCAATGAGGCTGTAAGGACTGGGCGAGGGTGAATCTGGATAATTAAAATGCTTCCTTGCTAAAGTCCCAAAGCCTTCAGACCCAGAAAGCCTGAATGTAATACACACAACCACACACGCATCCCCCACAAGTGAAGCCCGCTCAGGACAGAGCGTGGTGTCCAGTTACGAGACATTTTTATGACTGACTGGAATGTCCCAAAGAAGGTGATTTCTAAAGAGAAAGAAACTTCTCTTTTTAAACGACATTTAACCAGATATATTCGATGTGTTTTTATGTGTGTCCATTTGCCCATGTCACATTGGAATGACTATGATTCTATCATAGCTTAAAGTGAATTATAAATACCTTATGCATTTTAAATATAACTGTCTATTCCCATAACTTGTACACGTAGTTCTGGACACCTCCAGAATGCTTTCGGTGTGATCAATCAGAATACGTACAGTAATATCCAGTAAAATATAGTTTACTGTGTTTTCCATCTTTGGAGTGAAAAGAGACCAAAACTAACATCACTGGTGTTCTTAGATAACAGCGTTTACGACCTAAAGGAATGTTCACAGAACTGTGGCTCTCTCCCTCTCTGAATTCTTGCTGAGAAAGAGAAATGAAACCTTTCCAATCCTATATATTCTATATATATATATATATATATATATATATATATATATATATATATATATATAAATATAACTATGTGAGAAATGTATTACCATGCATCTAATGTTCCAATCTTATGATGTGGCCTTTTGTGTGGTTTGTTTCATGTAAACTCTAATACTTACCCTTCCAGACTGTTCACACTATGATCAACCAGAATCAGATGTGTGACATATTTGGTTTCTAAAACCTGGTACTTTGAAGATCAAAGTGACTGTATACACGATAAGTCGGTAACAACAACATATTAATAGTAAAAGCATCTTTCATAGTTTCTTCAACGAATTGACAAACCCATCTCCAAATCTCGCTCTACCATTTTCATAATTTTGTCTCTAGTTCAATATTTGTCAAAAATAAAGCCTTCTGAAATGTTAATGTATTGATTCGAAATACTTTTCAGAGCTTTGTTATTCAGTGTATGCCATTTTTATTAAAAGACGTTTAGACAATAACATTGTAGCCTACATGCTGTTAACCGATGTTGGCTGACGACAGCATTTGTTTTACCGTTCTTGATGCTTAAATATGATGCTCCAAGCAAACCATTAGCAACTGGTTTGTTCAGGCTATCTCTATGGCCTATCAGGTGCGCAGTTTGCCTTCACCTTTGGCCCTGAGGGCTCATTCAATCAGAGGCATGGCGTCCTCTAGAGCCCTCCTTTCAGGGGCCCAGATCCAGGAAGTCTGCGATGCAGCAGGATGGGCCACCCCTCACACTTTCATTAGATTTTATAGCCTGGACATTCCATCTACACCCGGCACCCTTGTGCTCTCGTCCTAAGTGTGCCTGTGCGCAGCTTCACACTGGGACAGGCAGGGCTCATTGTGTCATAGTGCGTATTCGTTCCCCCAAAGTGTCGTTTGACGCAGTTCGAGTTCCCTCCAAAAGGGAACGTCTCGGGTTACGACTGTAACCCTTGAACTGCGTCCCTTCGCCATACCTTCCCCTGCCTGGGAGTGACTTGCTTCATCGCAGAAGCTAACTCTGTTGTGTGCCGGCGTCTCTTTGTAGCTTCCGTGTATGCAGTCACACATTACGTCATGATGCAACACCAATCAGGATTGGCTTAGTTTTATTCATGCTTTAGAGCCGCTACGCTAAGGGCGTTTCCCCCAAAGTGTCATTCGACTCAGTTCTCGTTCCCTTTCTCAGGGAACAAGGGTTACAGTCATAACCCGAGACGTTTTGCAGTGACAGTTCAACAAATCTGACTTATGTGTCAAAACAGGGAAATAGTGTTTATAGTTTAGGGAAATGGGTGTGCTTTTTGATAAATGGCATTATGATTTTGAAATTTTAGTTCAAAAGCCTGGTTATAGTGTTTAAGCAATCAAGAAAAAACTGTAAAGTCAAGCATTTTGTTGGTAACACTTTAGAATACTGTATCTTACTTACTGCATAACTAATAAGGAATTATTGAATAACTAGTAGGTAATTCTTCATTAACTACTTCTTCACTGCTGTTAACTACTAAGGAAGATGTGTTAACTAATCAGTAAGTAATAGAATTTTATGATTGGTTAAGTAACAGTTAGTTAATCAATAACCAATGAATTATGTCATACCTCCTGAAGAACTACTACTAATTATCTACTAATTAAAGTTCAAGAAAAATAACTAAGAAGTAACTAATACAAAACTAACCTCAGTTTAGTTTTTATATTTTATATACAGTACTGTGTGTGTCTGTTTTCCTCAGCATAGAATGCCATTGAGTAAATTCATGTATTTTAGGCAACAACTGAGGGGAACTGAAAATATAGGGAACTTATTAGTAATTAATAAAGAATTATTAGATAATTCTTCAGGAATTATTTATAACCTGGAACAGTATTCTAAAGTGAAAATACAGGAAACCCATTAGTAATTAATAAATAATTATCCAGGAATTAGGCAACTTATAACCTGAAACAGTATTCTAAAGTTAAAATATAAGGAACTTATTAGTAATTAATAAAGAATTACTAGATAATTCTTCAGGAATTACTTAGAACCTGAAACAGTATTCTAAAGTGAAAATATAGGGAACCAATTAGTAAATATAGCTGCGAGCAGCGATTGCGGGCCCAAGCCGGTGGCACCGCCACCCCGGTGCCTTTAGGGTTATTGTGCACGACGTGCAAAAACGTAACCCCACTTTGACTGTTGAAAAGAAGTGTGCTGTAGAGTTCGCATCAGTGTGGCCTCTGCAAAAGTGCGTATCCAGGGCACATATAAACCACAAAGTATGCGTGAGCAACCTTCTGAAACCCAAATTGAGAAATGAGACAGCCTACGGTCTCATGGATTTAACAGACACATGAAATAAGTACACAAGACCGAAAATTCATATGAAATGTGCCATTTGGGGACAGGGCCTATGATCTTGAACCACAATAGCCACATATATGAGATCATTTAAATTTAGAATAATTTTTAGGTCAATATGTTTTGCAGCACTTAAATGTGTAAATCCAGAAGCCCAGTATTTATCTGGAGGTCTTTGTCCTTTGCCTGTCAATCTGGTTTGTCTCTGCCTTTTCTGTTCTGCACTGTTTGCCATTGTTCTCCCTGCCTGTCTTGGCCATTCTTAATAAAAAGCTGCAAATGGATTCCCCTGGCCTGACCTTGCCTCGATACAACACATATGCTGCATCTGCTCGCTATCTGCCGAACGCCTCTGGTAGTTCCGCTTCAGCACTGATGATGTTTTAGGAAAAGTGCGCTCTGGTTGGTCTGGATTATTAGGAAATTTTTATTTTATACAGAAATAAGTTATTTATAATTCATATATATAGATAGATAGATAGATAGATAGATAGATAGATAGATAGATAGATATACATATATAAAGACACAGAGAATATTACTTGCCTTACCTGTTTAGTAAAATGAAAAATGAAAAATAAATAACTAGGGAAACCGAGATAATTATTCTGATTTGATGATACACTCAAAATATTACACAAGCAATTGTTTAAATTTAATGATATTCAGAACAGAACAAGAATTTTAAAAAACTATAAACAAGAAGTAACCGAAATAATGTAAAGCGAAAGTGAAAGTAAGTGGTGTTAGGCTCATGTAACTCTCTCATTAGAATCAAACTGTTTCAACATTAGTGATGTATTTGGATGCTAAACTATTCTTTATTATAGGCTTTGTACTTCACTCACGTTCCAATATGTGTGTGAGTGTGTGTGTGTGTGTGTGTGTGTGTGTGTGTGTTTGGTGTGTGTGTGTGTGGGTGAGGTGTGGGTGCGATTGAACTGTTACACAAAAACATACTCCGTCATTTTGTTCATCGAGGACGTAAATTCAAACTGCAAAGTGTTTACTTATATTTATGTACACTCACAATAAAACACAAAGTGCTTTTGTCAAACTATAAACTCAAACTGTAACCTACAACTGTCCCCCAACCAAAATCTCACCCACACACACCAACACCGACACACACAGTTTAAAAGCAAAAAATATTTATCCAACCTCGTTTAAAAACAGTCTGTGACTGCCATCTTTTGGACATTCATCATATTGCATTGGTTTTAATTTCTTGTCCTCAAACAGAGCACTAATCTGTTTATTTTTAAGTTACACATTCTACATTGATTAAAATAGAAAATCAAATGTGTTTTTTTAATGGTAGTATTATTTTATACAATAATTTATAAATCTGTTGAGAATAAACGTAGTGTGCATAACATTTTTAAGGAAAACATTGATCTAATATAGCACATTAGAGAGAGAGAGACGGAGGCGCGGGCGTGATCGAACTGTGTGTGTGTGTGTGTGTGTGTGTGTGCGTGAAAGGGGCGCGATCGAACTGTGTGTGTGTGGGGGGGGGAGAGAATAAAATTACGGAAAACATATTGATCTAATATAGCACATTAGAGAGAGAGAGAAAGAGAGAGAGAGAGAGAGAGAGAGGCGCGGGCGCGATCGAACTGTGTGTGTGTGCGCGTGTGAGAGAGAGAGGCGCGGGCGCGATCAAACTGTGTGTGTGCGTGAGACAGAGAGAGAGGCGCGGGAGCGATCGAACTGTGTGTGTGTGTGTGTGTGTGTGTGTGTGTGTGAGAGAGAGAGAGAGAGAGAGAGAGAGAGAGAGAGAGAGAGAGAGAGAGAGAGGCGCGGGTGCGATCGAATTGTGTGTGTGCGTAATACAGGTAATAAATGAATAAAAGTGTGTATAAATACAATTTTGGACACAAGAGGGCAGTATGGCCCTATGAATGACTTTGTGTTTAAACTATCACCCGAAGAAACCCCCTCCCCCTCCCCCTCCTCACACAGACACACACACACACACACAGAATGGCAGGGTGCATTCTCTCTGTAAGAGAGAGGGAGAGAAAATTCTCAGAATCCACATTCAAACTACAATATCTGACTTTCTGTTGGTCTGAGCTAATGACAATAAATTAGAAAGTTGTTCGGCTTGACGAGAACAATATACACGCAGAGTTTTGTAACTGTAGGTAAAATTAACTACGTAATAACACACTTTATGTGTCCTTTTTTAGTCATAAATTCATTTCCTCGCCACGGGCAAACCGTTCGAGATATCAAAAATCGGTTCGCAATTTAGCATCCTCAATGTCTTGACTTCACGCTGACCGAGTTTCGTGGTGTTTGGATTAATTCTCTAGGAGAAGTATATCAAAAATAAAAGCATGCATTTTCCAAACAACCCATAATAGCTGACTTCCTGTTGAGCTGTCGTAAAACTTAGAGCACGAAAGTTGTTCAGCCCGATGAGATCTATAAGTGTACCGAGTTTCATATTATTACATGTAAGCATGTTTGATATATGGACAAGTGTTTGAATCCCGTTCCAGGGGGCGCTGTCGAGCCCCCCTGCCACGCCCGGGTACCATCTTCGGCCCGGCCCTGATGGCCCCGGGTTTTGGCCTGTGTGCAAAGTTTCAAGAGTTTTCGAGCACGTTAAGGGCCCCAAAACCTTGAAAAACTAAAATAAAAGCATTCTCACTCAGCAGACAAACCCCCCTCCCCTCAAACACACGGAGAGACGTAGGGTCAGAGAGAGAGGAAGAGAAAATTCTCCAAAACATCCACATTCAAACCAAAATATCTGACTTCCTGTTGGTCTGAGCTAATAAGTGTAAATTAGAAAGTTGTCCAGCTCGATATGAACATTATACATACTGAGTTTTAAGATTGTAGATAAAAGTATAGACCTAAATCCCCCTCTTTTGTGAAAAGGTGGCGCTACTGAGCCCCGGCACCACGCCCGTTTCTGAAACTTTGCACATGTCTACTGGCTAATAAATGTGATGTGTCTGTCGAGTTTCATGCAATTTCAAGTATGCTAAGAGTCTCAAAAGCATCAAAAAAGAATCTTAAAGTTTGATGCGTTACCACGGCAACAGTATCTAAGATATCAATAATCCTTTCACAGGTCTAAATCTGCCGTGTGTTTACATTATACACAAAAAGTTTGAAGCAAATCGGGTAAAAATAAGAGGGTGATTTCAAAGCATTTTGAAAGTGACACACTTCCTGCTGCCAGTTGGTGGCGCTATAACTTTGACTCACAATAGTCACATCCATGTGATCGGCCTCTTACAGCGAACACACTGCTGAAGTTTCATCAATATCAGTCAATGTATGCAGAAGTTATAACACACTTCCTGTTTCCATTATTCGCCATAAATTCGTTTCCTCGCCACGGCCAAACCGTTCGAGATATCAAAAATCCCCTGGCAATTTTTCATCCTCAATGTCTTGACTTCATGCACACCGAGTTTGGTGACGATCGGGTGAATTCCCTAGGAGGAGTATATCGAATTCCTGAACATGAGTTTCCAAACAACCCATAATAGCCGACTTCCTGTTGGGCTGGCGTAAAAAGTAAGAGTGCAAAGGATATATGAAACGATGAGATCTATATGTGTACCGATTTTCAGATTAATTCATGCAAGCGTGTTTGATATACGGACATGTTTTCAAATCCCGTTCCAGGGGGCGCTGTCGAGCCCCCCTGCCACGCCCGGGTACCATCTTCAACCCGGCCCTGATGGCCGCGGGTTCTGACCCGTGTGCAAAGTTTCAAGAGTTTTTGAGCACGTTAAGGCCCTCAAAAGTGCCCAAAAGGTAGTAAAATAATAATAATAATAATAATAATAATAAATAATCCTAAGGAAAACAATAGGGCCTTCGCCTTTTCAAGGCTTGGGCCCTAATTAATAAAGAATTACCACATACTTCTGACTCAAATAAAACTTACTGTAAAAAAACACTATTAACATAATCATCTATAACCTTTGTAAAATACAGTACAATGACTCGTTTAAGCTACATCATATCTTAATTTTTTCAGATGATATTTTGTTTTAACATGTATACTGCCTACATTCTCAACTCATTTAACAAACATTTTAAAATCAAAAGTTAAACCTTTAAAAGTAATTCAAGTAATCAACTGGTCTCGTTTCCACATTAATGGTGCTGGATCTCTTGCGGGAGCTGGGCTCGTGTTAAGCAGGGAAACTGCTTTAACTTCAGACCGCCGCCCTGCGTTTCATTCATAGACGAAATATGCTGTGACTGACTCCATAACCTGCCCATAAACAAACAGTGCACAGCTCTAAGAACATATTTCAACATCTGTTTTAAATAGATTTACTATCTTTATGAATAAAATAATTTGTTTTATGCAAGGGATCCGGCATTTCCATCACGCAAAAAAGACAGACTCAGTTAGGTAGGCTAAAGGATGATATAACATACATGATATAACTGACATCGGGTCCTTGTATTTTGCCTTGCATAAAATAAAATGATTTACAGCACAGTAATGATTTTATAGATTAAATAAAACGTACACAAACCTGTATTTCACTGAAGAAATGCACCAAATCACTGAGAACTCTCCAGAAGAGGATGCAAACGCCCGCGCTCTTGCATCACCAAATCACTGTAAAATGTTGGCTACCGTGATATTGCCAGAACTTGAATGGTGCAAAATACGTTTAAAATGTATAAGAACTAAGTATAATAATATGCTTTTTACTTTTTAAGTAAACTTTTTAACTTTTTACTTTTGAACTTTTTAAACATTATTGACTCTTTTAATTTTGTCCAATCTGTAACTGGGCCGACACATGAACGTGGTCACACGCTTGATCTAGTTTTATCCTATGGTTTGCCTGTTTTTAATCTGGAGATTTGTGATGCTTTTTTCTCTGATCACATGCCGGTACTGTTTGAAGCTACTGTTTGTTGTCAAACAGTTAAACCTCGCGCTGCTGCTCGCACTTGCCGAGCTATTAATCCCTCCACTGCTGCTTTTTTTTTCGGCTGCTTTCAGTCAAAACTGCATCATGCCTGAAACTGTGTATAATGATACTGAGGCTTTGAACTCTTGGTTTCTCGACACCTGTCAATCTGCAATTGACATAGCGGCTCCATTAAAAACTAGATGGAAAAAAACTAAGTCAGAGCCCTGGCTGAATGAATCCACCCGTGCTTCCAGACAGCAGTGTCGAAGAGCTGAGAGACAGTGACAAAAAGAATAAATTACAAGTGTCTTTTCAAAAATTGAAGGATCATTGGCGCCATTACCAATCTATTGTAAAAGAGGCTAAAATAAAATATTTTTTTTTCGGATATTGTCCTGTTAAATTCCACCAAGCCTCGTGTTTTGTTTAAAGTTATCAACTCTGCCCTGAATCCACCACAGACTGTAGCAATTGATGCATCCCTGGCTGTGTGTGAAAAATTTCTTAATTTCTTTATTGATAAAGTATTTTCTGGCAGAGCACTTATTTCACCCCCTGGTTTCGATCTTTCAGTGTTTGTCCCCTGTGCTGCTGTTCTGGACACTTTTGAGCCTGTGACTCTGCCTTTTGTGCAGGAGATTGTTGGTCATTTGAAGCCCTCAGGTTCTCCGGGTGATATTATCCCTCCTCGACTTTTTAAAGAGGTTTTCCTGACTATTGGACCATTGCTTACGACAGTTATGAATAGCAGTCTATCTACGGGAGTGGTTCCGGTTATTTTTAAACATGCCGTTGTGCAGCCCTTGTTAAAAAAAACCTGGGCTGGATCCTACTGTTTTGGGTAATTTTAGGCCTATTTCCAAATTGCCTTTCGTTTCTAAAATTTTGGAAAAGATTGTCTATTTCCAGCTCATGGACTTTATAAATGAACATAATATTATTGAGATTTTCCAATCCGGTTTTAAAACACTACATAGCACTGAATCAGCACTTTTAAGAGTTTTTAATGACATATTTTTAGCTACTGACTCGGGTCACTGTGTTGTCCTTGTACTTTTAGAACTGACTGCTGCTTTTGATACGGTGGATCATGAAATCTTGATTACTCGTTTGGAGCAGTGGGTGGGCATTAGTGGCACAGCGTTAGAATGGTTCAGGTCCTACTGGTCCCAGCGAACTTTCTGTGTTGGCCTTGCTGACTCTGTTTCTTCGACTGCTCCCCTGTTACATGGGGTGCCAGAGGGTTCTGTGCTTGGCCCTCTCTTATTTTCCCTCTATCTGCTCCCTCTCGGTTCAATACTCAGGAAGCATGGTATTTATTTTCATTGCTATGCAGATGACAGTCAGATCTATGTCCCTCTCAGAAAGTCTGACTCCTATTGTGTTAAGCCTTTGGTAGAGTGTTTACATGACAAAATTTACATGACATACATTTTTTAATTTTAATGAAAAAAAGACAGAAGTCATGGTCCATAGTGGTAGTGGCACTCCTGAAACGCCCCTGGTTGATCTGGGTTCTTTAGCACAGTATCACAAGAAAATCATTACGAATCTGGGGGTAAAGGTGGACACTGACCTTAAGTTTGACAACCAGATTAAAGCCGTAGTGAAGTCTAGTTTTTTCCAGTTAAGACAGCTGGCAAAAATTAAACCAGTCCTTTCAAGACAGCAATTTGAGACAGTAATTCACGCCTTTGTGACCACTCGGTTGGATTACTGCAATGCTCTTTATTTGGGGGCGAGTGGGCCCTCCATTGCCCATCTTCAACTGGTTCAAAATGCTGCTGCTCGTCTCTTAACTGGCACAAGAAAGTATGAGCATTTTTCACCTATTTTAGCTTCACTCCACTGGCTGCCTGTTCATTTTAGGATTCATTTTAAACTCCTTTTATTTGCTTTTAAAGCCTTGAATGGCCTTGCCCCACCGTACCTCGCCGAGTTACTGCATCCCTATATTCCCAGCTGCTCTCTCAGGTCTGCTGACCAGCTGCTCCTGACAGTGCCTAGAACGAGGCTAAAACGTAGAGGAGAACGAGCTTTTGCTGTTGCCACTCCAAAACTTTGGAATGTATTGCCACTACACATTAGACATGCTTCTTCACTGTTTCATTTTAAATCTCTGCTTAAAACCCATCTTTTTACTCTGGCTTTTAACAGCAGTTAATCGTGTTGAATGTGATTTAAGTGTGTTGTGTGGCAGTACATCCTTTACATTTTGTATTTATTTATTTTTATGTTGTTTTATCTTATTTTATTACTTTTATCGTATTGTGCATATCGTATTTTATTATTTTTTTATCCTATTGTGTTTTTATTGTGATGTAAAGCACTTTGGAAACCCTGTGTGTATTTAAAATGTGCTATATAAATAAAGAGGATTGGATTGGAAGTACTTTAAAAATTAATTACCTTTGTACTTTTATTAAGGTAATTCTGAAAATGGCCTAATTATAATTTTACAGCATGGAGTAATATTTTATTGGAGGTATCTGTACTTTTACTCAAGCACTTGATTTGTGTACTTCTTCCACCACTACAATGCTAAAAAAAAAAAAAAAAAAAAAACTGGATTATTGTAGTGTCTACTGTGTATGACTGTTCATTAGTAGTTACTTCATAGTTATTTTTCTTGAACCTTAATTAATAGATAATTAATGGTAGTTCTTCAGGAGGTATGACATAGTTCATTAGTTATTAACTAACTGTTACTTAACACAATCATAAAATTCTATTACATACTGATTAGTTAACACATTTTCCTTAGCAGTTAACAGCAGTGAAGAAGTAGATAATGAAGTATTACTTATTAGTTCATCAATAATTCCTGATTAGTTATGCAGTGAGTAAGATACAGTATTCTAAAGTGTTACCGATTTGTTTAATAATGGCACATTACAACATAAATTTGCTACATCCCTCTGTTGCGCTGCACAGACTACAAAAGCCGAAGGTGCTGTTGAAGGCAGATTGTCAGCAGATTGCACCAGAATGACAATGGCCTCCCTGCACGTCTATGACACGTTGCATTTCTGCTATGGCAACGTCGCTGTCTATGAGTTCGCAACATTGTAACAATGTAGAATTGTAGGACGCGACAGGGCTGTAGCAACGTTGTTGCGCGACATTCAGCAACTGAGAGACGACGTTCTGACAATATTTTTTTTTTTTATTCTAGATATAGATATCCCCCATTTAACATTTTGTTTTGAGGTTAATTTTTAGTTAGTCAGATCATGTTAGATTTATATTTTTATAATTATATTTAACAATTATATTATGTTTATCCTTATTATTAATGCGACGATCAGTAAATTAGCCTAATTATAATCAACACAAGTGTACACTTTGAAGAGTAAAAATGACAGAAGGTTACGTTTATTCAACTTTATTAAAACTGCATATAGTAATCAAATTGCAAAAGTCATACATTTGTATACAAAAATAAAAGAAAAAAAATAAACGAATATACACATTTCTTTTAAGTATAATAAATAAAACATAAAAACCAAAGATCAGAACATTTAATGAACAAATTAAATTCTGTACATGGTTAGGGGAGCGTAGTCGAAAGCCCGTTGATAAAGGTCAGTAACCGGGATGAGTCCAGGAAACATCAACAAATACAGAGGAGAAAAAGAAAGGAATGACACTAAATGCAGACAAATCGAATAAAAAAAACAGTGCGACGAGGCTACATTAGTCAAATTAGAAAATGAAGTTGTAGGTTGTGTTTGAATAATTACGTATCTTATTTAGCTGAAGTAAATAAACGCAGTACTCACGTATCCTTGCTCGATTAAGAATAAGACAACACAATGAGCCCAACGCAGTTGAAATTTAAAAGGCTGATTTTCGCGCTTCAGGGCTGTGACGAGTAGGCTACATGTTGTCCAGTGGTTGTCCAGACACCCTTGGCACAACCTTAAGCAATGGTCCTAAACGGTGGTTTAATGTCAACATTGTGTCAACGCTGTAACAACCTTCACACAACGTAGTTATAGCAACCTTTTGGCCATGTTGTTTAAACGTTGTTAAAAGGTTGGGTACGTTGTGCCAACGTTCTGTGTTTGCTGGGTGTAGCCTCTATAGCAGAACATTAGGATGCAGTGAATGGTAAGTCCTCCAGGAAGCACAATCTGATCATCAGGTTTCTCTGAGGCACCAGGTGATTGAATCCACCAAGGCCATACCTCATTCCCTCAAGGGACCTATCTATATCTTACTACCCTAGTGGGGGGAAAAAAGTATACTTTGTTGTATTCTAAATATATTCCCTTTTTCAATAGTACATTGCAAATATACTTACAAAAATGGTACTATCTTTAAATATATTAAACGTATATTAGCATCATGATTTTACCTATTTTCACAATACAAACTTTTAACACACTATAAATTAATTGTACTTTATATTTTCTAAAAATATATTTTAGAAAAATATACTTTAAGTAAAAATTCAGTTTATTTTTTTAAAAGTGTATTTATTTGCACTTTATTAACAATATAATTTAGGTATATTTTAATTGTGTGTTGTAAATGATCATTGTAACAATGCATTGTAACATTGTAAATAAAGTTTTATTTGTCTAATAATGTACATTTGTTATTGAAGACAAAGTATGCTATTTGTATTGTTTGGAATAAGCCACAGTACATTTCCCCTCCCTGATATATATAGTTTCTGCATGATCTTGTGGTGATCAACTACAAATCAAATGTACAATTGTTAGTTCAAAATCCCTTTTTCCACCTACGTGTGCTGTCGTCTTTCATCAAAATTTCAATGCTGATCCAACATACTTTCAACATTGAAATGTCAGTATCAACCAAAATGATGTTTTGGAACAAAAAACTTAACAGTTTATCAATGTCACCTTGCTATCTGGGTAGGCAGTATCCAGTAGTTAGTGAGCGGTATTCAGTAAGCTGCACCCAAGCATTCCATTCTGGGCAGAACTACTCTGAAGCATTTGTTGTCCCTTTGTCTTTCTTAGATGAGATTTTGGCTCAATTCCCCAGCACCAAAAAAGATGATAAATCTTCAAAGTCTGGTCCGTCCTCAACTTGGTTAGTGCACTGATTTATTTTTTCTATGTATAGTGATCTGTATACAATTTTTTCTATATACTCATTCTCCATCTCTTATGACAGATATGAGATTACATCCCTAATACATACTAGATGGCGGTATTATTACTGACTGATAGCATATCCCTGCAGACATCTTTTTTAAAAGAAATATCTTTGTATGCAGTAATGTAACATTCTGGAAGAAAAGTTAAATTCACAAAGATCAAATTCGTATGGGTGTAGACTGTATATAATCTAAGTATTTATGACTGTTGGACAGTGATGGTGATTTTTTTCCCCCCCTCTGTTTCTAGCTCAGCGAAACCATCAGCTACATCTGCTACATTAGAGCTGGACAAACTAATGGCGTCTCTGTCAGACTTCAGAGTCCAAAGCACAGTATGTTTGATACACAATTTTATGAATTTAAAGGTGATGTGTGTTACGTTTGCACCACTAGCACCACCAGATGGAAATGCTAAATTAATAATTGTTTTCAAACTGGTAACTCAATAATTAGTAACTGCTATTGGCTTACTGATAGTTAAATTGTTAAGCTGGGCTAAGCCTTGTTTATACTTTCACCAAGCACTGTACCGCAACCGTCTGCTGACTGATCGCACACTTTAGAGGCATTTATAGTCGATATGATCGCCGTTGTACTATTTTATAAAATGACTGGGCAGTTGATACAAAACAAATCCTCCAGAAAGTTTCATGAGTTCACACTTACATACAATCAGATATAGTATAAAATATGCCTATTTGGAATGCTGTCCAAGGAGAGGGCTCTGAGCTCGGAATTGGGCCTAAACCCAGAGCACCCTCCCTCATCCCTGGCCGGGATAGGAATAATCGAGAGTGAGGAGTTGGGGTGGAGGAAGGATGCTGGAAAAACTGTCATGAAACAGAGGTAAGTTGGCTCTATAAGCCTCCTCTCAAGCAAAATGTATTACTTGAATCTGGAGGTGATGGTGAGTTCGGAGCACTTGAGAAAACAAAAGGAGGCTAAAATTAGGGGTGCACGAATTGGGTAAAAAATCGAATTGAGATTTTTCTAGTTAAAATAGCGATTTGTGATTTAAAAAAAATAAAATAAATAAGAACATCCAGTTTGTTGTGCTTGTTTGTAGGGCTGCACAATTTGACCCAACATTTTGTGCTTGAAAATTAATATGACTAATAATGATGATTTTATTAAAGATATTAATATAATATAAATAAAAATAATTCAATATAAATAAAATTATTAAACAAAATAAGAAATAGTACTATTGCAATAACACTTTCATTATTCAAAATAAAAAAATAGAGTATTTAAGAATAAATATAACAGTATAATAATAAGAAAATAATATTAATCATATTTTTATTTTACAGAAAACATTTTACGAAAAACTGCAGGGTTACTTGTTAACACGCAGGCAGACTATGATCATAAACCATTAGAAAGGTCTTTATTATAACATTTATTATAAAATATTATATTATTATGATAAACATTTGTGACAATTTCTTGATGAAAATCATGATGAAGGAGCCTCTTATGCATCTGCTGTGGGGGGAAAAACACCTGGACATTTCTGAATTCTGGAGAAAAACAATGCATGGATTATCATATAAATTTCTTCAGTATTATTTTTCCCTTTTTTTTCTTTTTTTTTTTACCCAAAATAGGATAGAGTGATCATTACTGAGGGCTAAACATACGTCAGTTTAATTCAAATTGGAAGTCTGAGGGCTAAATCAGTCAGCAGGACACCAGGATTTTTTTCTGACTGACAGCAGGGCTGCAGGCTGTGCACGTCAATGCTTTTTACATTCGGCTGCAGTCAGGTTTGAAATTAAATGCCGTCGGGTCGGACTCGGGTCTAATGGTCTAATTTCATCGGGCCAGTCTCGGGTTGGGTTTTTCTTTTTAAAAAATGTATTTATGCTCATAAGGTTTGGTAAGAAGTGATTCGGGTCGATTCAGGTCAGGTACAGATTTTACGACCCGAGAAGACCTCTAGTCACAACTGCATTTGCGTCTGCCCAAGGGACTTCGCAGTGACTTTTGTCGCACGTAGGGCAAGGTCCATCACTGTGCGCAGCTCCCGCCTTGGCCTGGTAGAATTGCTAGAGGGCCATGGCGTGCAGGGCCTGACTAGCCTGACACTCTCAACAGCCCGAGAAAGCATGGCCGTCAGCTCTGGGTAAGGCTCGATCAAAGCTACTCTCCCTGAAGTGGGCAACGCTGCCGAGTCTTCATCCCCAGAGGACTCTAGCCCACCCTCCGATGCAGTGACAGACATCTGATCCTCCGCCAGAGCGCTGAAAGAAATGCTAGTTCCCCCTTGAGAACAATACAATATCACGCGGAAGCTCCACAGTTTGGAATGAGCTAGAGGAGTGGGGGGCCCACGGATATGTACTGTGATCCTCAGGTCACCCCATGTATTCACCGAAGTAGCCCTCTGCTGGGCCGAGGAACTAGATCGGGCATAGCAAAGAGGACTTCATCTCGTTTGAGGTATTCGAGTTTCAGCCGCAGAACCACGATGGTCTGGAAGCCCAGACTTGTGAGGTAGTGATCATGACTGTCAGACGGAGCCAGGAAATGACCGCATCCAGAAACAGTGCTTGCTTTTTTAGGGAAATAGCTCTTTTATAGTGCTGCACTCTGTGCAGCGAGGGAAATGGTCGCTGAACAGCGTGCAAGACTATTGGAAGCCTGCAGTGTGCATAGGAACTATTTTAGTTCAACTGCAATTAATGCAGAGAAATGCTCTTATAGAGTGGTTTGTAGAACACTCGTAGTAGATGATTGCAGAGCAGAATCAACGAAACGCTCAGCTCCGAAGCAAAAGCTTTGAATGTGCAAGTGCAAGCACGCTTCCTTACATACCCACTTCGAGGGGCGGGGTGCACGATGCAAATCTCACATGCCAATTACCATTGGCTCGTTTAGTTTACACTTTAAGGTGATTAGGCTCTCAGGCGAGATCCCAATTCGTCGGTTCAGTTCTGACATAACATCGAGCGTTGAGCACTTTTATTTTGAACACAAATGTTTATCCACAGTGTGTGTGAACAACCAGCCTATAATTGTAAAAATCCACGCACTCCTTTTTTAATCCCCATAAATCATAAACAGTCTCTCCTAACGAGCGGTTCCAGATTTACGCAAGATTAGGGTGCTTCCCTTTATTAATGTTGTGGCAAAACTTCTGTTAAACATCATCACTGCGTAAGAGACACTCAGAGTCAAATTAATAAAAAAGAAAAGTATTTATTCTTGCAAGAATAGGCCCAGTCGCCAACACAGCAGTTACCCTGTGAAGTGAGTGACGCACACCAGGAAGACATGAGACAGCCTTTATACTCTTTTCAAGGTTCCTCCTCACAGCAGTTACCCTTTCACCCACTCAGATAAGGTCCCCACTGCTGTTCAGTTTCTACTAAAGACACAACCTGGCCCTGAAATAAACTAGTCAAATCTTGACCATTCCTAAGGTCAAGAGGTCCTGTCCCATATATTCCTGAAACGTCACGCACAAGCACGTACACACATACTTTTACACATTGAATAGGTTCAATCCCTTATGATATCTGTTAGGAATAAATGACTATTAAAATTTCTACAACAATTCCCCACTTTTTATCATTCTGATTACCCATAATCACAATAATAAACAAAAAGACAAATTTTAAGTCATATCATCACACTACTCTTCATCTCTGGTTTCCGCATAACTGATCACTCTTCATAAACATTTGTGAAATATTATTTAGAAAAGAAAAAGCTTAGGCTGTTTTGCAAGGATAGTCCCTTAAATATTAGCAAGCAAGTAAAGAATTTAATTAAAGCCGGGCTAAATGAATAGGCACTGCTATTGCACTCTCGACCTAGATCGAACCCTCAGTCACCTCAATTAAATAAGAAAGAGTGTACAGATTACTTAGGAAAACAACACCATCAATTCACACTGGTTATTTTAGCAGGTCATCAAAAATACAAAGAATAAAAGTAGAATAGAATCCTTCATTTCAAACCCTCTCCTTGTACGCCACCTCGTAACACGGATGACCGCTGTTTGTAACCTTCTTTAAATCTTTGCCCTTAATCTTTCTCAGAAAATAAAAAAGAATAGAAGAAAAACAACCAGAACATACATTTAACACATCTCACTGTAGCTTCCGCTACCTGTCTCGTCGCATAATTTTGTTAATCCTTGGGATAGACTGTCATTTTTTTTTTTTTTTACCAATTGAACAGACAGCAGGTTTTCACCTGTCTCTGTTATCGTATTCACCCATGAATAACAAAATTATCATAACACATACAATCCTAACTCCTACCATTAAGCCTTTTCCATTACATTTATGTCCATCTCCACATTTTATTCACTTCTAATTCAATTTATTAAGCTCTATTGAATGCACTGTTTAACAAATCTAACCAGAGAAGTCTTATAATTTTATCCATTCCTCTAACCAAATTAGTTGTTCAAAATTAACTCTAATATCTCTAGTACGGACACATCAATCAATAGATTTTCTACATTTACAATCAAATCAATACCTAGTTCGATTCAATCAAACAAATCATCAAAATCATCACAAAAACAGATTCTTCTGTTAAACTTAAACCATCAGTTGGCAGTTGGTTCCTCCAGGTGTGTTGATCATCTTGTTCGCCCCACGGACGTTCTGTGTTCGCCAGGGTGACACTTTGCGTGCCGTTGCAATGGTCTTTCCCTCGTAGGCGAGGCAGACAGTTACTAGCACCGTCTTCTTTAAACCTCACTTTCTGCTCTATTGGATGGTTGAGGCCTGTTGGTGTTGTCTAAGGCTTGGACCCAGGTGTCACACTCTCCAACCATTTTCTGATCCTTACAAGGTCTTCCCTTTTAATCCCGACCGCACCCCTACTGGAATGAACCATTCCTTGCCTCCTGTCAACTGTGAATGGAGACCTTAACTATTTTGTTAGTGATGCTTGTCTAGCCGCTCGTCCCTTTTGGTGTGACCTGTGGAATCAACAGCCTGAAACATATTATCACCGGATAATTTCTTGCTCATTTAATAGCACTCGGGGTCCTTTTCCCCTGAAAAACACTCAACCCACTTTGCTCATGTCCAACACAATATTTATATATTTGGAACAGAATCAGTTCTGTTTGCTGCAATCCATCCTGACATTCTGCAAAAGGAAAATCTTAAGTTATGCGCTGCGCAGGTGTGGAACCTTTCTCCTACAATAATAACCCAGGCCAGGATAGTTAGCCAAATTCATCCATAGCCATCATTTTATTGGGCACATTCTGCCCTGTATCAAAGGTCTGCATGATCTGTAGAGAAAAACAAATGTCGAGGTTATTTTCAGATAGTAAAGTACACGTAGTTTCTTTTGTCTGCTGTGCTGCCGCAGCCTTCGCTGCTGCATCTGCCCTGGCGTCTCCTGTTGAAACAGTCCTGCAATTTTGTTATCAGCGTGTGCGGCACACTGACAGACAGCAACTTTTGTTTGGAACGGCCTTTTACCCAATTAAACCCAGTGTCCTCCCAACATATATTGTCCTTTAGTAAACCATATTTTGTCAATCCTTACCATCTCCCTTTTGATGCACGACTCAACTCGTGCATCAATTTAAACTAATTTGATTTGCCATCAACACCAACCCAAACGGCATCCTTCAGCCAAATTTCCTCCAGACATCTTTCTCTGTCTCTGAAACAAAGTATTACGTTCTTGACTTAAAGCCACAATCTCATCTTCTTATCGAAGTATTTGAAGGGCAACGGCCCTGAGTCTCACACCGAATCCTGGTTTTCAGGCCTGTTGTTTGGTCTCTCAAGTCAGTCATCTACAAACATTTCCAAAGTCATCAATTGTTTCTATCAGGTCAGGTCGTGCTGTACAGACTTGGTCAATGTCAGTCAATCATTTTTCCCCCTTTTCATCACAATACTCATAAATGTGAGGGGCTCTCTTGCTAATTTCATGTTGACTTAGCCAATATGTCACTGTGTTGTTGCCATCAAATCTATAACATTTTCATTTATCTCAGCCCATACCAGATGGTAATCTACAACTCCGCAATTCCAATTTACATCAAATACTTAAACTGATCCAGAACGTAATTCAAATCAACATCATAAAGACAAAAGTAATTAATACCAGACAGAGCTTGATGACCAATCAGTTTAAAGCTCGTCCTATGTTCTGTATCTTTTCACCTAACAGAATTAGCAGCTTCCTTTAAAATTTGTCATTTGCCAAAAGCCATCCTAGTGGGTAATGACACAATATAAACCCCATTCAGACGTAGTATTAGTACCCCAAACTAACACATAGTCACATACAAGACAAAGTGCTGTCACCATCGCACACACTCATATTAGACACGCATGTCAACTGCTCCTCTTCAATATATCGTCTCTAAAAAGATTTACATTTTAAGTACGATTTTAAACTTCACATTTTCCTCTAGGTTTACCTAATTTTACATGGTATCTTGACCAGTTTCAAATCATGTCTGTTTATTATTCATTTGATTTTTAGAAAAGGCAGCTGGGTTGTTTTGGTTCCTTATCATTATTTTTCTTCAGCTTGCTCTAGCAGGCCGATACAAGAAAGAAAGAAAGAAAGAAAGAAAGACACAGTTACCATCCCTTCCTCCAACTCAGGCAGTCTCTCTCACTATTAACAAATAGTATTTTCCACAGCCTTCTAAGACTGTAACTTAGACAAAATTTAAATTTATTACAATAACCTTTGACCATTCATCTTTGTTATGCAGACCTTTCTTAAATCTACGAAAGCTGTCTTCATCTTTAGTCACCACCATGTCTACTGACCTTCAGGAGTTAAGACTATGTTATAGACATATTAGTTAAAAATCAACACTTCTATACATTTTCTTGCCTATAAGGCAACCAATACATACAAGTTTGCTACTGTCTCCACAACAAATAATGGCAATCCCCTCCTGGTCTCAGCTGGCCCTTGAAAGCCCGTTCGCTCTTTACCTATAATTTTCTTCTCCTCAGGATGTTGTCCCCCTGGCATAGTTGCAGACACTTGTCACAATGAAAAACAAGCCATACAACCAATGCGGTTTCTTCCGGCGAGTGGTATAGAGGAAACTCACATTTTCTGGGTCAGACTGCCGTAACTCCTCACAGCGCATCTCACCTCTCAATGCTCTGCTGACCCCAGTGGCCTCCAGTAATCAGCCCTCAACTCTCATACCTTTCTCACGTATAACACCTCCATCCGGAGGTGCCCAGTGTTCGTGACCCCCTGCGTTGGGCTGTCCCCTGGCCAGGAAGATCATCCCGTCATTGAGTAGCCACTCGTACACACTGGTGACCGCTCTTTCCCATCACACAATCAGTTTTCTTCAACAGAACTCAGCTGTTTTCTGGAGCTTGGGAAAGGCACGTTCAAGAGTCACCAGAGCCATTCCGATTGCCTAATAGTGTTCACACAGGGAGACAGGTTAATAACAGCAGTATTTAATCACTTAAATCCATTAACCATCTTAATCATCAACCTAGCTACTTAGATTATACTCAGTGAATTTAGATCACAGCCATACATTCAGTGTACTGTTACTGTACATCTGTAGCCGTAGCCTTCGGCCCTGTGTCATGGTGGAAACTTAAAGACGTTACTGGTCCTCTATCGTTTAAGATCTGCATCATTATTTTAAAGACTTCTTTAAAGTCATTCAGTTTTACATTTAAAACATTCTCAAATACAACTTGCCCACTTAATGGCAATGATTTATTTTAACATCTCAGTGTCTGATTTTCAACCGAAACACTGTGCTTTTACTATAAATAGCTTATTACTTATGACACAGGCTCAAATAACATCTTTTAGCTGACATGATTGAGAGAGACTCTGAGACTTTCAGGACTGGCACACTGTACTCTCATAAACTTCTAACATCAAACTCTATCTACCATCTTTAACTCTATCCCAGCTTAAGGCATATTTGCCAGAAATTACATGTGTTTCCAAATAAACATTTTTATAGTTGTCTTTTGCCCATATCTCATGGAATTTAGACATTAGAAATTTCCACTCAGATTGAGTCTCTGTCGTACTGGCGGTTTTCAGCCACAGCAGACATCAGATTCAGATAAGCGAGCTGTTTCATTACAGCCAATAACAAACTTATCTTTTGAAAGCAAAACATCAGCTTCTAGTTCTTTCATGGTCAAAACTCTAACAGAACACATTTTATATTTAACAACTGTTAATCCAGTAGCCTATTACTTCTACTTATTTGATCTTAAATACAAATAATTATTCTAGTTCTCAATTACCATAGCTTAATATCTGACTTTAACGTTTTTTCTAGGAGTTTATCACTCTCCAATCGGGATTCACACTAACTTTGACAAGGCTAATCTGCATCTTTTGCAGTTATTATAAATCATCCGTGAGATTTGTCTCTCTATATAACCTGAACCCTTCTTAAAATGTTGAATTAAAACACAATCATCCTTTTAGTTACTTTTATATATTTTGCAACTTTCATCAAACTGTTTCGCTGTTTCAAAAAATTACTATTATAGATCTTTTCTTCATAAGGATTCACTTTAAGACTTCAATCTTTTGACCTTGTTTTGATCTCTTATTCTTTCTCAGACGAAAATGTTAATGTCGTCATTTAAACACTGATCTACTTTCAAACCCACATTATTACCAGAAATGTGTCACTATCACATTTTCAAACACCTTCTCGGTGGGCATTTACAGTTACGTGTTAAATGGTCCTGCTGACCACAATTAAAGCACTCTCTGTCGGCTCCAACTTACTGCACATCACTGAAGCAGTGTGTCCCATTCAGGAATACAAACAGAGCTGATAAGCAGTTCTCTGTATTCTTTTACAGTCCACCAGTGGCGGATTCAATCCCAATAGCCGAATCATAATCTTTATCATTATTATTGGCCGCACATCAATTTTCTTAAGCTGCATAAGTTGTTTGCACAAAGTTTTCATTTAACTTTAGTCATACTTGTCCAGGGAATTTATCCCTGACCCAGAATTTCCATTATAAAACAGACATCTTTTGCATCAATTACTTAATATCAACAAATATCCGACATTATACATTATTGATTTCCAGAATCTTTGGTCAAAGTTGTCTTTACATTTTACTAATTTGGTATTATCATCAACAACACTGATTACAAGACAAGTATATATTTAACGTCCGGAAGCCGGGCTGAATAAGCAAACACTGTTGCTGTACTCCCAGCATTGCTGGACCCTCAGTCACTCCTCAGATATTAAATACAGACATCGTCTACAATCATAAATACCAGGCTATATGCATTCGTTTTTTATAAAACTATAATTTCCATAAATTCTGTCAGACATTTTATTTTCATCACATATAGGTTTATAGTGGATATGTCTTCTCAATCTTTCCCTACATGCCAGTTCCTTCTGTATCCTCTCCTTTCTTTTCTCTACATGCCAGTTCCTTCTGTATCCTCTCCTTTCTTTTCTCTACACGCCAGTTCCTTCATTATCTAACCAGTACATGATTGTTTAACTACAATCCCCACACACACATATCTCACACACCAACCTTCTTGTTTTCCCTTCACTTCCCTCTTCCATCAAGTTTCTCACTTACAGTTCCACTCTATTTCTATCACTCTATCACTCTATTTCACACAGACAGCCTTATTGCTGCTTGCTTGCTACTTCAATCCTTAACATATACATTTAAGTTCTACAGACATCTAATGTCATGCATCCATTTACTGGATGCATAAGTAAAACCCTATTTCTCTCTGCAGTTCGACCTTTTTTTTTTTTATCTTCCCCTGTAAGACAACAATCCATTGTTTGTCCACATTGCTTACACACGTTTGAACACAGCCATAACTCTTTGTTTCTCACTGCCCTGTTCAACTGATTCCCTCCCTGAGGAAATCATGGTATTTTCCCAGTTTTTCAATGTCTAACATACATTTTCCCTCATAATATTTCCTCATTTGATAGAAAACCGGTGTGTCAAATTTGGCAAGCTTGCTCTGAGATTTTCCCATACTGGCTGTTTCTGTTACTCTGTGGATTTCTCAGATTCGACGCTGCGTCTATTAATCTAATGGACGTCTCCACCAGATCTGATCCCTTAACCCCAGACCAGACAGGGCGCACCCAGTGCTTTTCCTGGCGGATCGATTAACTCCCAGTAAACTGCTACGTGAGTATCCCTCGATTTGCAAAATCGCTACCCCGTGACGTGTTTTGCAAATACGCACCTCACGCAGTTAGCCCTACTGTATTAACCCTTGACCCGCCCGTAAGTCTCAACCGACCCCCAATTGACTGCTGTACGAAGCTCCCTCGATTTGCAAAATCGCTACCCCATGACGTGTTTTGCAAATACGCACTTTCGCACAGTTAGCAGTATTGTACCGGTGCTCTTGACTTACACCACAGAAACGAACAGACCCAGCCACTATGGTTTTACCCACAATTGAATAATATTTTACCCCAAATAAAATATTTTAGCCGTCTCTTACCAGAGATGTCTTGGATTGCCACGGGTTCGTTCTCATTTGATTCCAGTGGAGCCTCTCCTGGCCCTGATAGCGGTCGGCCCCTCTCTCTGAAACTTACGAGGTAGAGCTGGAACTGCTCAGTCCAGGTGGCCAAACACCGTCCGCTCTCAGGTCCAGAAGGCACTTCCAAGGAATCCCACTCTTCTGACACCAAATTGTTGTGGCAAAACTTCTGTTAAACATCATCACTGCGTAAGAGACACTCAGAGTCAAATTAATAAAAAAGAAAAGTATTTATTCTTGCAAGAATAAGCCCAGTGGCCAACACAGCAGTTACCCTGTGAAGTGAGTGACGCACACCAGGAAGACATGAGACAGCCTTTATACTCTTTTCAAGGTTCCTCCTCACAGCAGTTAACCTTTCACCCACTCAGATAAGGTCCCCACTGCTGTTCAGTTTCTACTAAAGACACAACCTGGCCCTGAAATAAACTAGCCAAATCTTGACCATTCCTAAGGTCAAGAGGTCCTGTCCCATATATTCCTGAAACGTCACGCACAAGCACGTACACACATATACTTTTACACATTGAATAGGTTCAATCCCTTATGATATCTGTTAGGAATAAATGACTATTAAAATTTCTACAACATTAATTATTAACTATTCAATAAATTCTACTTTAACAGCTGCACGAAATACATACTGTGATTTGTGATTTATTTTCATTAAAGAAGTTTTAAAAACATACCCTCCTCTGCTTTTATCACAGTTAGCACCCTGAGTATTGCTATTGTCAGGCGTTGGATGCAGCAGGAGTGCGGAAGTGTTGAGTATTAATTTACAATTTCAAACAACACTTATACACAAAGGATTATAAGCTCAGGAGCATAAAGAACATGCGAACCTATAGTGCAAAGTATTAAGGTACATTTACAAAACAAAGATGTACTAAAAAACAGAAACAATTTTCCTTTGCGTTTTTCACGTACAGACGACAATGTTGCAAAATTATGCATTCCAGGCCAAAAGTTAGCATTTTCAGGCCCCCAAAATGCCGCTGTCATGTAAATGAACATAAAAAGTTTTTAGTTCCAAATTATGAACAGACAAAGAACTAAACTAAAAAAGAAGTACATATACACACAGAGTTAATAAGGAACCGAATGAGACAGATGTGCATGTAATCGATATACCATTGAGTAACCATAGTGACAAAGGACGTAATCAGAAACCAAGGAAACCAAACAAACAGGAACTAAACACAGGGAGGAAACACGTAATAAAAAGGAAACTCAACATAGGAGTCCACAAACAGAACTACACCTGACAGTTATTCAATGTTGTGTATGCAAAAACAAAATCGTTTACAGTGTCCGGTTTTTGTTTGTTTTGTTTGTTTGTTTACTTTATTTATACCCGTAGGTAAATTTGTTTTACAGTGCAATGACATTCTATGGCATCCAATACAAAAAACATAAAACACAGGACACTACACTACACATAAGGACAGATAAATAAATACTCAAACTTAGTGAAGTGCTCTCATAAAAGAAAATGCTCTCAAGAGCATTTCATGTGATCTTTTTAACGTCATAAAATCATAAGACCCCTAGTATATATCTGAAAAACACCTCTACAATTTAAGCATATCAATCGCATTTGTTACGAAGCTGCTTTTATATCTTTTCGTTCTACACCTAGGGACTTTATACCTCCTCGCAGAGGGTAATAACTGAAACTCATTTCGCAGAGGGTGAGAGTCATCATTTAAAATTGAACGGGCCATCCTTTGTAATTGTTTGGCATATAGTGATGCCACTCCTGGTTTTGACTCACCCATCAAACGGCCAGACCATTTTACCATTTATCTGGTCTAGCTGATTTTTTGCCTTTAAGGATATATGACCTTACCAAACTAACATGGAAAATGACAAAACAGATTCTATAAAAGCATGATAAAACATCTTCATTATTGTTTTATCAAGATTAAATGCAGATAATCTCCTTAGGCATTACAAACGCTGTTGCCCCTTTTTGTTCAGAGCCTCACAATTCTCTTCAAATTTTAGTTTCTCATCAATTATGGTCCCAAGGTATTTGTATGATTGTACATACTCTATTTTTTGGCCTTTAATAAAAGTAGGATCACTTGGATGAGTACTTTTCCTAAAATCGATGACCATATCTGTGGTCTTTAATATATTTAACTGCAGATAAGATTCATCACACCAGTTGACAAAATGCTCAATAATTGGACCATGTGAGGTCTCATTCTCCTTAAGTAAACTCAAAATTACTGAGTCATCCGCATATTTTATAATAAATCTGTTCTCATACATGCTTTGACACATTTTAGTATATAAAATAAATAAAAGGGGGGACAGCACACATCCTTGAGGATACCCTGAAGAGGAACTCATCTGTTTAGATAAGACACCATTAACTTTTACTCTTTGTGTTCTATTAGTTAAGAAATTCAAAATCCAACCAATCAAATTATTGCTTAACACAAACTGATCCAAAAGCCTCTTAATTAAAATGTGTGGTTGAATTGTATTGAAAACCGAAGAAAAGTCAACGAATAAAAGAGCATGTGTCCTCTGTCCCTCCAAGTGTCCTAATAGCAAATTTAACATTGTGACTATAGCATCCTGTACTCCTCTGTGAGGTCTATTTGCAAACTGCATAGTCCAATTGATGTTCTGTCCACCTCAAAATCTCAGACCTTACTAATTTCTCAAGGATTTTCATTAAAACGGAAGTCAAAGCGACCGGCTTAAAATCATTTATCATCTTAGGGCCTCTACATTTAGGGACAGGAATGACCACCGCGTCCTTCCAAAGGATCGGTACATGTTGTGTTTTCAGAGACTTATTATAAATTTCATGAAATACAGGGCTCAATTCTTTTGCACATGACTTTAATAGTCTGCCACAAATGCTATCAGGACCTGGGCTTTTATTTGCCTTAACACGTCTGAAAGCTTTTTCAACATCCTGAAGGTCAATATTAAAATGCTGATCATCCATTAACTTAACGCTCAATTCCTGGATTTCTTTACTAAAATTCAAATTGTCAAAACGACAGTAAAAATCGTTTAGTGCATTTGCTAGTTCAAAACCAGAACTAAAACCATTTAAAATAATCTGATTCTGATTACTGCAGTTTGAGTTTTGAAGGCCTACTATGGTTTTCATATTTGCCCATGCTGAGCCAGGATTTTTGGATGCCATCTTATTTTCTAGTTTTTCCTTATAGCTTTGTTTAGATTTAAGAATTTCAATCTTCAAATCCTTAGTAGCCACATGTAAGTCCATAGTTGTTCCGTTCCGTTCCGCATTTTTTTTTTCCTTTGTAAACAGGACTTTACTGATTTAGTAACCCAGGGCTTATTGTTCAAATAGATTTTTACCTTTTTACATGGAATTATCATGTCCCTGCAAAAAGCCATGTATGAACATGTAACATCAACCATTGAGTCCAAATCGTCACCACAGTCCTGTTTAAAAATGTTCCAGTCTGTGCAGCTATAACAGTCTTGTAGACAGGACACAGCATCTTCTGACCACACTCTGATGTCCTTGGTCACAGTTTTCTCCCTTTTTAAAACAGTCTTATATGTAGGCAGCAAATGTACACAATTGTGATCTGATGAGCCAAGGGTACAGATTTGTATCCACCTCTCACCGATCCATAACACAGATCTAAAGTCTTGCCCCGTCTGGTCGAACAGGAGACATACTGATGGAAAGTTTTAAGAGTCTGTTTTAAGGATACATGATTAAAATCCCCAAGAATTAAATTTGGTGCCTCCGGTGAGATTGACTGTAACCTCTGTACAACAGTACAGTAGCCGATGCGGGGTTCGCCTTCGGTTGAATGTAGACAATTGTAATAAAAATCTGAGGGAACTCTCGAGGTAGATAGAACGGTCTCAAGGACACCGATAAAAGTTCTACATCAGGTGTACAAATACGCTCTCTGACAGGAACACATGAGCAATACCGCTTATTGACGTACAACCATACCCCTCCTCCTTGGGTTTTCCCCGTCACCTCTGATAGTCGATCCAAACGAAAGGGGGCTCCGAATCCATCCATAAACAAATCAGCGTCCCGGTCACGCTCTGTGAACCATGTTTCAGTAAATGCCATAATACAGCAGTTCATGAAATCCTTTTGGTAGCGGACATTTCCTTGAAGCTTATCCACTTTATTCCTAAGTGATTGTACATTTCCCATAATCATCGAAGGCAAAGTTCCGGTTGAAGCGCTGTTTCTTCAGGCGAGTTTTTACGCCGCCTCGTTTACCCATTTTCCTTTTCTTAACTGTGCCCCATGCTTCCTGGTAATCCCTTCGGATAATATTTGGGACATCCAGCATTAAGTTTTCCCGAGCTGGGTTACTGTTCTTGTTCTTGAGCTGCAGCAATGTCTCCCTTGTATATGTTGTCCTAATTTGGCATAAAGCCCCGTACATTTTACCGGCGGCCATCCAGTACATCACAAGCCATAAAGCAAAAAGATAAAAAGCATCCATTTTGACTAAGTTTAAAACTTTAAGA
The DNA here is from genome assembly GCA_030578275.1 of Meda fulgida. Classification (NCBI taxonomy): domain Eukaryota; kingdom Metazoa; phylum Chordata; class Actinopteri; order Cypriniformes; family Leuciscidae; genus Meda; species Meda fulgida. The sequence goes on from CM060627.1 coordinate 22,557,992, forward strand.
GCACTCCTTCAATAAAAAAAAAAAAAACTTTAAGACATTAAAACAAAGGAAAAAACGTTTGTCAAACATACACGAGGACGCCGAACACTCATTTACTGCCAGTCGCTGCGTGCGCATGCGCCGCTGCAGGTTATGTAAGTGGAGGTAGTGCTTTGGGGTCTCGGACTGCCAAGTCATATGGATCTATGTTGTTTATAGTCTTCAATTTGTCCAAATACATTTGCTTGACATTGGCATTAAGTTTATTTGGGTAGGGTACCTTCTCATTTTACTTTCCCCTTCTCCATGTCATTCTTTCTCCCTCAAGATTCCAATGATTTAAGCAGACAAAACAAAAGATAAGCAGGTATCAGTATCAGAAGCTTTGAGGGATCCTCACAAGATGGCGCCACCATCCCAGCAATCAACCCAACGTGATGGATCTTCACTTCAAATCATACTTATCTGACCGTTATCAGTTTGTAGCAGTAAATGAAGAGATGTCTTATCGATCAGAAGTTCAGTATGGCGTACCACAAGGCTCAGTACATGCTACCATTAGGAGATATCATTAGGAAACATGGAATTAGCTTTCACTGTTATGCCGATGATACTCAGCTCTATATTTCTTCAAAACCTAACGAAACTTACCAATTCACAAAATTAACGGAATGCATAGCTGATATAAAAAATTGTATGACTAGTAATTTCCTACTACTAAACTCTGAAAAAACAGAGATTCTAATTATTGGACAAAAAACTTCCACACGTAATAACCTAGAATACTGTCTAACACTTGATGGCTGCTCTGTTAAGTCTTCTTCGTCGATTAGGAACCTGGGTGTGCTCTTTGATAGCAATCTTTCATTTGAAAGTCACGTGTCTGGTATCTGTAAAACCGCATTTTTCCATCTTAAAAATATATCTAAATTACGACATATGCTCTTATTAACAAATGCGGAAAAATTAGTTCATGCTTTCATGACATCAGGACTAGATTATTGTAATGCTCTACTGGGTGGTTGCCCTGCACGCTTAATAAATAAACTACAGCTGGTCCAAAACGCAGCAGCTCGAGTTCTTACTAGAACCAGGAAATATGACCATATTAGCCCGGTTCTATCAACACTGCATTGGCTGCCTATTAAACATCATATACATTTTTTAAATATTGTTGATTACTTACAAAGCACTAAATGGTTTAGCTCCGCAGTACTTGAGCGAGCTCTTAACGCATCTCAAAATTCGGGCCAGTTGATAATGCCTAGAATATCAAAATCGACTGCTGGCGGTAGATCCTTTTCCTATTTAGCACCAAAACTTTGGAACGGTCTTCCTACCATTGTACAGGAAGCAGACACACTCTGTCATTTCAAAGCTAGATTAAAGACACATCTCTTTGACCTAGCATACACATAATACATTATAGACTTCTATAATTCAATGTTAGGCTGCATAGATTAGGTCAGCCGGAACTGGGAACACTTCCCTTAAATCCTGATGTACTCGTTACATCATAAGAAGAATGGCATCTACGCTAATTTTAGTGTCTTTGTTTATCCCGAGGTTTTCCCGCAGCTTGCCGGATCCAGGTCGTATCCAGATCTGACTAGGAGCTTTGCCTGGACCCGATGACAACGCAGTGCTGAAGTGCCAACTAGCCTCTCCCTATGGAGGATCCCTTTCCCACTCAACAGATAAAACGTTGTGATTCCGGTTCGCGTACCCACCCCGAAGTGATAAAATAAAACAAAATTCTGTATCAAATTACAGTTACTGTAAATCCAGCCTCTAGTTCATAAACGCCAGAGGAGAACTGGCCCCTGACTGAGCCTGGGTTCTCCCAAGGTTTTTTTTCTCTCCATTAAGTCACCTGATGGAGTTTTAGGACACCAGTAGGTCACTTGATGGAGTTTTTCGGTTCCTTGCCATTGTTGCCTTTGGCTTGCTCAGTTGGGGATATTCAAATTAATTAACCAAGCATTAATACCATTGATCAGCCCTACCAAACGTGGATGTTTTTTCCACTAAGAAACAAACATTGTTATGTTATTTGATTGATACTGTGAAGCTGTTTTGATGCAATTTATATTGTGAAAAGCGCTATATAAATACACTTGACTTGACTTGACTTCACATTCCCTATAAGTTCTTTCCACATATTTAAGATGTTTTATTAACAAAGTCCGGGAGGAGCACGTTCAAATGATCAACCCAATAAACATGAGAGGAGGCCTATACATAGACTTAACAATGTTCCTCAACAGTTTTCTGCACATGGATCCGCCCAATTGGCGCTATGTCAGAGACTGAGCTCTTCCCATCTGATGATGTCTGACTCCATTGCGCAGTCGTCAGCCCATCCGATCTGCTCTCCACACCCTTTGTACATCTTGGCCCATCCAACTATCCCTGCAATTGAGAAATGGACAGTGTTAAGATAGAGGCAGTCGCTGATCAGCGCAACAAAGATTTCTCAAGGAGAATGAACAAAGCCCAGCTCTATAAATTGAATGTCTCCTTGCAATCAGAATCTCCTTAATCCACTTCACCCTCTAAGGCCTCCAATAGAACAAGCAAAGCCTGTAGGGCCCCAAAATTGCATCTCATATAAACACTGTCTTCCGTGGCAGTAGGCCTTCAGACCCTACTCTCCCTGCCAGGCCCCACTCTCCCCCTCCCTCTCCTCAGCCACACACCACGGATTTCCCCACTCTCTTCCCCAAGATAGATTTTAATTTTCCTGTTCTGCACAACACAGATGCCCATACCATCGAAAGCTATCACTATGGAAGTCGCCAGCAACATCAGAGCACAGATTCTCTCAGAATCTCTCAGACATTGATTTATCCTTTCTACTATCTCTGCTTCCTCCAACTGAATCAAATCGCTAAATTGATTGTGGTGATTTTTCAGTTACCTTAAAAATACAGATCATAACTTCAGAATTCTGTATCGCATTCTGTTGATACAGCTAAATAATTTGAGCTGATTTTCCCCATAGGAAGCGAGAACCAAATAATTATCTCACGATAATAGCGTGAGAGGTGCAACCCATTTTTATTCGCATCACAAGCTGTTTTCAGCAAAATGGGCTGTTCGAGTTGCCCAGTGAAATCAGCTAATCGACCCTATTTCTCCATTTTAGCTTTAGCTCGTCTGCATCCACCCAAAACATTACTCTTTCCGTCTAACTTGACTTTTCTCCGTCTAATCATTCTTTCACTGCCGCACCATTTATATCCACTCCCGCAGGAGTCCTGTCTCTACCTCTAACCCTTCTAACACTGCCACAGCAATTATATCCCCTCTGCTCCTGGAGGACCTCACCCCTAAATGCTACCGTTGCCGTTTCAACTGCTGGCAGGGCTATTCCATCTGATGCTGTGAGTATTGGACTCCCGTCTACTTGAGCCCTCCGGTTAAAACGACCAAACTGTATCTGCCGGCGGGGCATGCCCATCCAATGCTGTGAGTATTGAGCTCCTGTCAGATACTGAGAGAGCCCTTCCAGTCGAACTACAACTGTGAGCATCCATGTTCAACTGCTGGCAGGGCTTACCCATCCGATGCCATGAGTATTGAGCTCCCGTCGGATACTGAGTTTGCTCTTTTCCCAATTGACCTGAAGACCCAACTGGCTGAGGTGACTGAGCACAATGTCTATGTGTTCGCATAACTGATCTCGAGAGTGTGCCAGTATGAGCCAGTCGTTGAGATAGTTGAAGATGCGAACGCCCTGTTCTCTCATGGGAACAAGGGTCCCCTCCGTGACTTTCGTGAAGATTCAGGACCTTGTACTGATATGCATTGGCTCGTTTAGTTACACTCGAAGTAGATTGGCTCTCTAGCGAGATTCCTATCAGTCGGATCACTGTGATGTGGCGTCGAACATGACCGACTGAAAGGGAACTGTTGCTTTCATTGATGGTTCTGGGCTCAGGCCAAATGGCGAGCACAAACAAGCAAACTTGCAGACGCAGCAAGTATAACAGTGAATGTCCACTAAAGCGCCAAAACTATGTATTTGAAAATGCTCAAATGTCTGCTTTGGCGTGTGTCTGTAGCGAGTGTTTAATTTGAGTTTTTTTTTCAACACATATAATCATATAAACAATATAATCATAACAGATACAAGAGATTACAGTTGCAAAGCTTTGTTTCTAAATGGCCAAAGTAAAGATATGCTGTAAAGATATACAGTACTTTTGTAAACCAAGCCAATATCATCACAATGAAAGCATCCAAACTGCAATATTTAACATATACACAACAGCTACAAAGCATCTAATGTGTATTCAATATGATTTACGCACCAAATACAGTATAAACTCTGGCACCCGCTTTTTTTTAAATGCTCAAGACGCCACTATGTGAACCTCACAGCGATTGACTGCCACCCGTGTTTTTCACTTGATATTTGCATACAAATTTAAGAACTGGCCAACCTTTTTACACTCTTACACTTTTACACCTTTTACCGCTCTCAGTGCTTTCTCCGGTCCGCTGTCAGTGACACAATTCACCACGTGAGCATGAAACTCAACTCCCATAGAAATTAATTGAAAACACTCACTTTGCTGAACTGATTCTATGCCAGTGGACACGCAACGTAAATCAAGCTTTAGGCGAGGGGTTATTTACACTTCACCTTTACTTAAAAATATTAATATTCTTTATGTAATTGATTTTTTTTTTTTTTTTCAGCCAGCAGTAACTGTGGCGGCATCTCCACAGCAAACAGCTTCTCGACCCCCTGCATCCTCTGGAGGCTCATTGGACAGCATGTTGGGTCTTCTCCAATCAGATCTGAGCAGACAGGGAGTGTCTACCTCCTCTAAGGGAAACTGTTCCACTTGTCAGAAACCAGTTGTAGGACAGGTAAAATTCTATAATAAATCCTGACTTAATCAGGAGTTTAACTTGTGGTCAATAGCCATAATTTTCTTGTAATGTTTCAATGTTTTCTTATTGGAGGTACTATCAAAGTATTTACTTGGGTCTGTAAGTTAAACAAATATATGGTATTTTATGTTTATTGTAATTGACTTTACTTAGTTTTCCTATACCTATTTTTTCCAGTTTTCATAAATTTGCTTCAAATAGTTTGTAATGTTTGAATTTCATCTTTGAACTTGGTATGATCCATTGCTTAGAACTCATTTTTTTATTATTATTTTTTTATTGAAAGGAGTAAAGCAACATACAGTAAAACCATGAAAGTAAAATTTTCCTTCCTTCTATTTTTACTATAACAACCCCCCTCACCCCTGAAACATCCTTTCCCTGGGCAGCTTAAATATAACAGAATAGCATAGCATCTGGTTGCAAGGGCAAAATATAACAATTATGTCATTACACCTTTTCAAGGCATGTACCCATGCATACCAAAAGATAAGTACTGATGATAAAAGTATCATTATTATAGTATAAATGCATACATAAAAGAGAGAAAAAAGAAAAGAAAAACAATTGCCATTCTGTGAAAATACAGTCACAAAAAGGTTTAAAGAGAGAGATACATGGAAAATAAGTTAACAACTAACTAATTCTTTCTGATTTTTTAAATATGACAAAATAGGTTCCCATTTAGAATAACATCTGTCCACAGATCCCCTTAATGTAAATTTTATCTTTTCTAATTTTAAAAAGAACATCAAATCTTTTAGCCAAACTGTTGCAGAAGGAGAGGTAGAGGATTTCCAACATAATAAAATTCTTCTGCCAATAAAGAAGTTTAAGCAATGATGTCCCTCTGGGTTGCTGTTAAGGTAATGGTCATAGTGTCACTGGGAGTTCCAAAAATAGCTATTGAAGAACAAGGCCGCAGTGTCACCCCAAGGGCTTCACTGATAGTTTTAAAAACCAATGCCCAGTAATTATTTAGAGAGGAGCAAGACCAAAATGTATGTGTCAGACTGGCTGGGGAGGAAGAGCATCTATCACAGGCTGCATATAACCCGGGATATATTCTCGCTAACCATTTCTTGCTCAAGTGAACCCCGTGAAGCACTTTAAATTGTATGAGCCCTTACCTAACAGAGGATGATGATGAGTGGACCTTTTTAAGCGCCTCCCTTCAAAAAGCCTCAGACAACTTTATGCCCAGTTCATTTTCCCATCTGGATTTAATTTTATCCAGATTGTTCCCTTTCAAAGACATGAGCTGGGAATATAATATGGAAATCAATCCTTTATTATTAAAATTGAGTGTAAGACTATCTAAGGGCGAGGTAGGAGGAAAATCAGGGAAGGGTGGAAATTTGTTCTTAACAAAATGATGAATCTGAAGATCTAAAAAAAAAAAAAAGGCTTAGTGGGAGGTCAAATAATCTGCAGAGGTTCTCGAAACTGTTAAATAAACCTTCAGTGTATGAATCTTTGATGCATATTAACCTGGAAGTTACCCACTGTCTAAATGATGAGTCGAGTGTAGAGGGAGGGAATAAATTATTTTTGTAAATAGGACCAAAAACTGATGTTGATGTAAATTTGTGGTGACAACGAAATTGATTAAAGATCTTAAGAGAAAGTACTACAGGGTTAGATGTGAATCGAGAAGCTTTCAAAAGTAGGGAAAAATACACTCAAAGCAGGGAGAGAGGAAGAGTGAGCATATATGTGCTTCAATTAAACACCAATTTGTTAGGCAATGAAGACTAAATAATATTTTCTGAATATTTGATGCCCAGTAATAATGAGTAAAACTTGGGAGGCCTAAACCACCTGCATCACGGGTCCTCTGAAGAATATGTTTGTAAACTCTGGGGATCTTATTTTTCCAAATGAAAGAGGATATAGTTTGATTAATCGAACGGAAAAAGGATTTGGGCAAAAAAAAAAAAAAAAACGTTAGGGACTGAAACAAATAAAGGAACTTGGGAAGAATGGTCATTTTCACTGAATGTATTCTTCCAGCTAAAGTAAGGGGAAGACTATGCCACCTTTCTAACTCTGCCTTTACTTCTTTGAACTGAGCCTTATAATTGGCTTCAAACTAAGAAGAAAAGGAGCATGTCATATGAAGATATTAAAGCCATTTGGAGAAAAACGAAAGGGTAATGATTCTTGTTGAATTTGTAATGCCAAATCATTAATGGGGAAACATTCACTTTTTGGGAAATTTAATTTGTAAACCGACCTAATAATGATATAATTAAAGGATATGGGGTCACTGATGTGAAGCAAAAGGTCATCGGCGTATAAAGACACATGATGCTCAGTACAGCCCCTCCGAACACCCTGGAACGCTGTGGCTGTTTTCAAAGCTATTGAAAGAGGCTCAATCACAATGTCAAAAAGGATTGGGGACAGTGGACATCCCTGACGAGTCCCTCGAGAATAATTTGTCTGATTGATGCCGAAGGGGATTGATATGTTAATTTAGCTTAGAACTCTTTATTGACATTTTTTTTTTATGCCTGGAGAAAAGTGAATGAGATACAACAAAACAGTGGATGGTCAATGTTTTACTGTATTTATGTCCAGTTCTCATTTAAATAACAATAGTAATTTTAAAAATGTATCTTCTTCTTATATCTCTTAGGTGGTAACAGCTCTGGGACGTGTTTGGCATCCGGAGCATTTTGTTTGCTCTGAGTGTGAGTGTGAGCTTGGCAATTGTAATTTCTTTGAGAAAGACGGTCGACCATACTGTGAGCCCGACTACTTCAACCTGTACTCACCTCACTGCGCACAATGCAGCAAGCCCATACTCAATGTAGGTATACATTTGAATGTTAAATTTAAGAACTTAAAGCTGTACTGGAGCTAAAAGTTCTGTAGGAGCATGTTCTAAACCCAGTTCCTCCTCCACCCCAACTCTTCATTACATTTAGGCCCCGTTTCCACCTGGTATTAAGATGCGTTTTGGTTTAATAGATCACAAGTGGACAAGGGAGACATATATCCGTTTAAACCTGGAATTTTAATTCGTCTCGTTTGTCCACTTTCGACCGCTTCTGTCCTGATTACTTCGAGGGGAGCGTCTATGGGTCCCTTTGCTTCCATTAAGTTTAAATGCCGTCTGACAAGCGCGCTTGCCAATAGCACGTCCTGCAATGAATACGCTGTTCAGTAGGCGGTCTTTAGTGGATGTTCGAATGCAGTCAACCACATGAGCGTTTCCACTGCAAAAGCAATCCGGTCGAATGCGTTTTTGAATGCGTGGTCGAAAGTGGACAAGCTCAAAACTTTTTACACTCTGTTTCCACCTGTATTTAGCGTTGTCCCATTGTGATCCGATCGTCCAAAACACATCTTAATACCAGGTATAAACAGGGCCCTATTGTCTATAATATTTAAGTAAATCCAGGGGGTACTTGGGTTGCATTTGATCTCCAGCCCTCAATTATGGACAGCAAGCCAAATCTGTTTACCTTCACTTCAGATCAAGGATTATAATGACATGCCAACTCCTAAAATTCATTTTAATGATAGTTTAACAATTCTCATTTGACTGGAAAGCAGAGACAACACAAATCCTGTCCTGAGCTCTGTGATGAGAGAGCTTATCAATGACTTGACAAAAATAATTATAATTTATCTTGTTTAATACTTGCTATGTCCAGCAAAGTAAACCATCAGATTGAAATGGGATTCTCACAAAAATAATTTCTGCAAGCTTTTTTTTAGGTAAATTTAAGTGTTTTTCCTAAAAAGGACACTTGGAGGCTCCAAAAGGACATCAAATAACCAAATCAAATAAGGAGTCTACGAAATTCATAAATGCATGCACACCAAGGCACCCATGAAAAAAAAAAACATTATAGAATTATTTTTCCAGAATTCACAGTGCATAGTTTATTTGTACAGTGCATCAGCAAATAGCTTGTTTACATTCAAGTTGACAAGTCAAGTAGACAAGTCAAGTCAAGTTGCAATACCGAACAGGACCACATGGAGATGCCAAAAAATAAAAAAATAAACCTGACTGCATATACCTACTACAGTACACGGATCCATTCAGAATACCTAAACACAGCAACATACACATAAATCAACATTATCCTGGATGTGTGCGTAAACAACTTGAATGAACTGAAATGTGTCTGTGCATCGAGAGGTCTGTCCATCGTTTGCACATCAATATAACAGACTCGCGTGTGCTTACTCTACGACTCCTGTACGTCTCCGCAATCGTCTTCACCTTGATTGCAATCTTCATCCATCAAAACTTTACTAGTGAGATGTTTTTTTCTTTTTTTTAATTATTAACAGAAAATCATGTTACAGATATTTGAAAATACAAGAACAGACATAAATGTAACAAACAATTGCACACTAGAGGGGGCTTATTGTAGATCTAAATAAAGATATTGAAATGCTACACATTTTAAAGTTTTAACTGCTTTTTGTTTTATAAATTTTTTTATTGAGTCAATATAATGTTCCATTTATTTCTAGAAATATATAAAACAGTTTTTTTTTTATTATTTTTTTTAAAGTGAAACTTACATTGTGAACAAGGAATTTTGCCATTAAAAGTAATTATTTTAAAAGAAAATTTAAATAATAAAGAAAATGTATTATAAACTTCTACAGTTCTCCAAAAGACCAACTAATAAATGTTTCCATAACAACACAAATTGACCATCAATATTCTTTGTAATAAAATCACAAACATTTTGCCAAAATGGTCTTATGAATGTGCAGTGCCTAAACAAACAATCATCACAAAGACCATCACAAAACGTGCCATTAAAATCAAGATCTCCTTTAAATTTGATCAAAGTAATGTTTCGCTGGGTAAATACTATGTATAATTTTAAATAATACCTCTTTGACTTTCTTTGTAATTAATTATTGTTTAGGTATAAGCCAAACCTTTTTCCAAACAATATTGTCTGTCAAACGATTTCATTATGAGTAAACATAAGGCAAAGGCACAATGTTTCTTTGAAATAATGCTCTTATTGCTCTGTTTTGTGAGTTAAGGGAAAACAAATATTACCTACATAAAAACGTATTATTTATAGTGGGAAGAACATCTTTGTTTGACTGGTTGTGAACATGGCAAACACACCAAAAAATTTGGCTTTAATAAACCTCTGATCAAGACGGAATTGGAAAGTGCACGGAGGAGGCTATAAATAGATGTATGACAGGTGCGCTCATCAGGCCGTTTTGTCTGAAGAACATCCTGAACAAGCGCGCTTCCCAATAGCACGTCCTGCAATGAATACGCAGTTTAGTAGGCGGTCTTTAGTGGCTGTTCGAATGCAGTCAACCACATGAGCGTTTCCATGAGTGTTTGAATGCGTGGTCGAAAGTGGACAAGCTCAAAACTTTTTACACTCTGTTTCCACCTGTATTTAGCGTTGTCCCCTTGTGATCCGATCGTCCAAAACACATCTTAATACCAGGTATAAACAGGGCCCTAGTTATTGTATATAATATTTAAGTAAATCCAGGGGGTACTTGGGTTGCATTTGATCTCCAGCCCTCAATTATGGACAGCAAGCCAAATCTGGACGTGAAAGCCTGGAGTAACGTGAACATCCAAACTATAGAATCTGATAAAAGAATGCGGATAGGACCAGGCTGCCGACATCACATACTTGCTAAAATAGGGAGCCTCTTGCTAAAGCCCTGGAGGATACAACCCCCTCGGTAGAATGAGCCCTAATAATAATAATAATAATATGTTTAATTTACAGCGCCTTTCCCAAGATCAAGAACGCTTCACAATTACAGTAAAAAACAAACAATCAGTTCATACATAAAAGGACAATAGACATTTGCCCAGTCCAAGAAATAAGCGATTGCAGTTGCATATTGCATTGCAATTTGAATACAAACAGAAACAGAAACAAAAACAAAAAACAACACTATTTACAGACAGCACAGAAGGTGGGCAGTTGAAGCAAAGGTCAGATGCTAAAGATTAATGGTACGTAAGGAAACATTATGATTGTTATAGAGAGTTATGGAAAAACATGTCATGACTGATAATACTGTTTAAACAAATGGGTTTTGAGTTTAGACTTAAAATCATGCAGCGTGGTTGTTGTCCTAAGAGCCAGGGGAAGAGAGTTCCATAACATAGGGGCTATAAGGGAGAAAGACCTGCCACCCGTAGATGAAAGACGGAATCTCGGCTCACAGAGGAGTTCAAAGCCAGAAGATTGGAGAGGTCGAGGGGGAATATAAGGAGAAAGTAAGTCAAAAAGAGATCGGAAGGAGCAAGGCCATTGAGTGACTTAAAGGTAAGCAGAAGAATTTTGTAAGTAATACGAGAAGACACAGGTAGCCAGTGGAGGTTGAACAGAATTGGTGTGATATGAGCAGATCGTTTAGTGTAAGTTAGCAAAGTTGCGGCAGAGTTTTGAAAAAATTGCAAACGTGAGATAGAGTGTGCTACAGTAGTAGTCCAAAAAAAGGAACATTACAGTAGTCGAGGCGAGATGTGATAAACGCATGTACCAGCGATTCAGCGTGTTTTGGGCTAACATAGGGACGGAGTTTGGCAATACGGCGGAGTTGGAAAATTGCAGCTTTACAGAGTTGACTAATATAAGCGTTGAAGGTCAGTGAAGGGTCAATAGTGATACTCAAGTTTTTGACAGTAGCAGATGGAATAATTGATGTAGCTTCAAGGTCAAGTGTGGGAGTATTAATTATATTTTTTGTTAGAGATGGTGGACCAGTAATTAAGTTTTAGTCAGATTCAAACTGAGAAAATTGCAGTTTAGCCAGGTCTTTAATTCATTAATACATGATGATAGTGATGTAGTCTGGTGAATAGAGTCCGGTCGGTAAGCAGTATATATATTAATATCGTCGGCATAACAGTGGTATTGAAAACCATGGCTGCGAATAATTTGTCCGAGAGGCAAAATGTAAATAATAAATAGTAATGGGCCGAGAACTGATCCCTGTGGAACACCTTGTTTGAGAATGACAGTGAGATTAATAATTATGCATGGTGATATAGTATTTTCTGTCTGTCATTAGCCCCTTTCACACTGTCGCGTTGATCCTGGGAAAATGCCGTAAAATTGCTAAGAGTGCCTTCTGTGTGAACGCAAACACGTCCCGGGATTGATGCCGGGATCGATGCCGAGATGGGGACCTAGTAACATTGCCGGGATCAGTCCCGGAACACACCCTGTGTGAACAAAAGCCAGGACCAATGCCGTAAGGGGTGTGTCGTAGTGATGATGCACCTGCCATTGAGCGACTCTGTTGCTCTTAGAAGAAAGTTTGTGTTCGTCATCAACAAAGAAAGAACGAAAAAATGTCTGCAAACTGGAATGAAGCAGAGACCAGGGAGCTCCTTGCTATTCGTGCTGAAGCTGAGATCGTTCACCAGCTTTGTGGAACGGTACGCGATGCGTTAATGTACATGTTTTCGATGTGTGCGTTACACGTCACATCCTGACGTCAAGTGTCTTTACGGGATCTTTTGGGGATGTGTGTGAACACACTCACAGATTCCGGAAAATCACTGGCAGTGTGAATGAACCAAAATCACACAATATTCTCTGGAATCTCTGTGTGAAAGGGGCTATATAGTATTTTCTGTTTCTAATGCCTAGAAGCGAAGCTTGACTGTGCGCCTCATAGGCTTGGGCAATCACATTATAGTCTGTTTTGTGGCGGCCACCCCCTGTTACGGCCCCCATGACAAATGAACAGCTCCTTTGACTTACGCTACTGGCTAGGTACGTAAATCTGAAGAGCACGAACTGGACACAGTAAGTGGAGTTTCACCTGCTCCGGCAAAGTGAATGACAGAAGGCTTCAAGGACGACCGGATGTAGGGTCGAAAATTGAACTTTTGGGAGATAGTCTAGGTGAGGGTGCAAAATAGCCTTAACTAGTGCAGGGGCAAAGTCTAAGCAGGATGGCAAAACCGATAAAGCCTGCAAATCCCCAATCCTCTTTAGTGATGAGATAGCCTTAAGGAAAACTATTTTTAGAGTCAGAAGCTTGACCGGCGCTGACTCTAGTGGTTCAAATGGGTTTTTGACTAAGCCCTCAAGGACCACGGCTAAGTCCCATGAAGGAACTTTGACTCTGACAGGAGGCCCCAGTCGCCTGGATCCATGAATGAAGCGGGTGATCAAAGGGTGTTTCCCCACTGAAACCCCATCAATCAGAGCGTGGCAAGCCGCAATGGCGGCCACAAAAACTCATGTGCCTGCTGACAACTTTTACTGCACAAACTGATGTGTAGCACACCCCCTTTCAAAGACGTGCCACTTAAGAGCATACATTCTTCTGGTGGAAGGAACCCTAGCACTCAGAATGGTCTCGATCACATCCGCTGGAAGTCCAGCATCTCTCAGCCAGTCCCCCTCAGGGGCCAGACATAGAGCTTCCATAGCTCTGGCTGGGAATGGAATATCGTCCCCTGTGCCTGAGACAGAAGGTCTCTCCTGTTCGGTATCGCCCACGGCAAGCTGTCGAGGATATATCATTTCTGAGAACGAGACTCTGGTCGGCGAACGAGGTGCTATTAGTAAAAGGCATGACCCTTGTTGACAGACCTTCGCCAGGACTCTTGGGAGCAGGGAGATCGGTGGAAGCGCATATAAATGCTTCCTGGGCCATGCATGGGGCATGGCATCCAGACCCAGGGGGGCTAAAGGAGTCAGTGAAAAATAGAGGGGACATTGCACTGTTTGAAGCGAATAGGTCCACCTCTGCTTCATAACATCTTACCCAGATCTGACTGACCACATCGGGATGGAGATTACAATCCCCGTCTGTGACCTCCCACCTGGACAGTAGATCTGCTCCTACATTTGTGCTTCCAGGAATGTAAATGCCCCTGAGGGAGAGGAACTTGTCCTGAGCCCAAAGCAGAACCTGCCGCGCTAGTACAGTCCGCCCTGGCGATTTATAAAGGCAACTACTGCAGTGCTGTCCCCCCGCACCAGAACTTGGTAGCCTCTCAACTGCTGGAGGAAGTATTTCAGGGCCAGAAACACAGCCATCAATTCGAGGCAATTGATGTGCCATTCGAGATGACGGCCTCTCCACACCTCTTGAGCTGGATGGCCATCTAAGACCGCTCCCCAACCACATCAGAGAAGCGTCTGTCGTTAGCATCCTGCAATGCCCCGTGCTGGGGGGGGCACACCCCTTCGGTTCTTGGGGGCAAAAGCTTCAGGACCTCTTCTTTTTTTCTGAGGTTAAAGATCTCAAGTCCAGCCTCTTGTTAGGTGGTGGAGCGTGGCGCTCCCCTGTATCCACGGGGGGAGCGTGACTCACCACACTCTGTTTCTGAGCTTCTTGCTTTTGAGAAGCTGGACCTAGTTGGGGCTGGATGGCCGACAGCCCCAACGCCTGGGCACGGTGAGGGAGGAATTTATCGAACACTTCCTCTTGCTTTTTAGCCTCCCTGAATCTACTGACTACAGTGTAGACTGAATCACCTAATAAACCGGCAGGCGACACGGGAGCATCAAGGAGAATAACTTTATCTGTTTAGCCACAGATGTCTCTCCGTAGCTACCATAGCACCCATAGAACAACCGATGGCATGGGCTCTCTGCTTGGTCGCGCGGAGAGACAGATCTGTGGCATGGTGCAGCTCCTCACTGACGTTTCCTCCACTCGTGCCCAGCTCTTTAATCAGGTCAGCCTGGTACACCAGTAACACCGCCATGGTGTACAGGGCAGCACCAGCCTGACCCGCCGCCTGAAAAGCTTTCCCTATCAGCGTGGATGTGATTCTGCACGGTCAGGAGGAAAGCGCAGGTTTTTTTTAAATAATGATGCACGGCCAGGGGAGAGATAGGCCGTGAGCGTCTCTTCAACCTGGCGCATCATCATATAAACCTGTGCCTTTGCACCAACGATAGTCAAATAAACAGATGTCAAGGGCACAAAGACACGTGAAGAATAGGGCTTATTCCAAGATTTAGATAACTCGTCATGTAAATATGGAAAGAAGGGGAGGGATCATCTCTATGATGCCTCCCCTTGGCCACCCTACAGAAATCTGTCATCTAACTTAGTTCGTCTGGGGGTTCTTTATTTCTGTGGCCAGTCTAACTGAAGACAGTCCACAGTACAAGTGACAACCTCGAGTAACTCATCGTACAATCTATTGTCACTAGAGGAGATCTCGGAGGCAGTGGGCTGCTACTGCGTGACGTTCCCCCAGACACAGTATGCAGTAATCATGAGGATCATTGTCTGAGATAACTGCACAGTGATAACTACAGCTGTTTTCCTTTTTTTCAACTCTTTTCTTTTCGTTAGGAGAGAAATAGAGTATGAAAAGGCTTTATTCTTGCCTAGCAAAACTAACTCCTAACAAACAGGTATAGGTTGAGAGAAAAGTTTGTAGAGCACAAACACAGTACACAATGTAGTTCTGAAGACAAAAGAACCTGATTAGTGCACCTGTGACGCATCTATTTATAGCCTCTGATGTGCGCATTCCGATTACGTCATCATCAGAGGTTATTTAAAGCCAAATTCTTTGGTGTGTTTGCCACGTGTTCACAACCGGTCAAATAAAGTTTTTCTTCCCCATAGCACTTTAAATAAAGCGCAGCATTGAAAGGAGCTTTTGAAAGGGAACTTTTGAATAATCCACTGGTGTTACAGGAACCTTATAATGTGCAAAAACCCCATTATAAGTGAAAAAAAAACCATTAAAATTCCCACGTCCCTCGGCCGTCCTTCGCCACAATATGATCGTCACACGTTATTCCGCATCAAGAAGACTATGAATGACTTTTATTTTACCTGGGCCAGGTCCATAGAGTTCCCTCCAAATTTTGAATATTCCACTTCATCGCCAGTGTACCTGCTAGTAACTAAGCCTCGCGGCAGGAGAAGGAAGCGGGGTTCCAGGGCTGGTGTCCAGGCCAGGCTCATTATTAGTCAAACTACAGCTGAGAAATTTTCGGAGTCATTTGACCCTAGTTCTTTTATTGATTGTAGTGATGCTGAATCGTTTCTTCAGTCTTTTAATAATAATCTGAAAAGTAAAAGCACATTCCCTAAGAATCCTTGCCCTTGGGTGAATGAAGAAATAATGTCTTTCAGGAGAAAGTGACTCAAAGTTGAACGTTTGTGGAAATCCACAAGTCCAGGTCAGGCCAGGTCAGTCTATTTTTGTAATCGTGTAACGCTGAACAAGAAAAATCCTAAAGTCCTGTTTGATACAATATCTAAGATTGTCTCTCACCTTGCTCCCCAAGTGCCTGTGCACTCCAAGAGTGATTGTAATAGGTTTTTACACGTTTTTGTAAACAAGGTGCAAGATATTAGAGCTACTATAAACCCATCTCTTGAGATCATATCCTGTGGTTTAGCTGCCTCATACTCTTGGGATACTTTTTCACCTGTCACTGGAGATGATATTAAGGGTTTATTTAGTAAAGTGAAACCATCCACAAGTGCGCTTGATGTATTGCCGACTTCATTGCTAATTGAACCCTAAGTGTCCCGCCGGCGGGACATAACTCATAACTCAATGAAGCATGCAGAAATTGTAGGAAATGGCACATCATTATTTACAGCAGATCTTTAAGAATATAAAGAGCCCAAACTCACCATAATCCATCACTCAGATCTAAAGATATTCCTCATGAACTTCTAACACATGAAGTTGCACAGGTGCACCAATGAAGTAGCAGTAGCAGCAGCGATGTAACGTAACGTTGCAACTCATAACTCCATGAAACATGCATGGATTGTGAAAAATCTTGTGAAAAATCTGATTCTCACGATTACAAAGAGCCCAAACACAATATAATCCATCTCGTTGATCACGAGATATTCCTCATGAAGTGATCCATACTTAGCTAGTAAAAAACAAGTCTCTCATCTTTCCGGGCTGTAATGTGTTTTAAAGTTTTCCTGGAGCCGTCCATGCTCGTTTCCAAACTTGGAATAACACAAAATATGTATCATCTTAAAGCTTAGAATCTCACGTCAAGGGCTGAACAAAAAGGATATCTTGGTTCCAAATGCTGTAACTTTTACAGCAAAAAATGTATCTAGATGCAGGTCACATGTAGAGGGACTTCACCAAAAAAGAATTTTCCTACCTTTTTTCCTTCCTGAGTTATTCCATGACAAATAAGAAAGATATCCAAAATCTTAATAAAAATTATATATATATTCTGTCTTTTATTAGCAGTTTCTCGGCGGCAGAATGTCCAAATGTAATGTAATTTATATTTTCAAAAAAATTGAAAAGTGTTCTTTCAAATGATACCTACCTTTTGACTATAGTTTACTATACTCTATATACCCTTGCTATAGTTTTGAAGTTATGAGTCTTTAGTTTTGCGTATGTCACTCAGAAAACAACATTTTTTATTGCCTTCCAAATGTGTGAGGACTAACCAAAAAGGCTACCTTTGTTCAAAATGCAATAACTTTTGAGTACTTAATGTGATCACCACAAAATGTGATCCAGATGCAGCTCACATTTAGGGGAACTACCCCTAAAATGATTTCTTCCCTTGGCTTATTTCCTTTCTGAGTTATTGCATGTCATAATAGAAATAATATATTTATATATTGTATTTATCAGCAGTTTCTTGGTAGGAGAATGTCCAAATTGTAATGTAATTAATATTTTCAAAAAATGTGAAAAGTGTTCTATCAAATAATACCTACCTTTTGACTCTCCTTGTTATAGTTTTGGAGTTATGAGTCTTTACTTTTGTGTTTGTCACTCAGACAAAACAACTCTAAAAATGCCTTCAGGGCTTAAGGGGTTAAAATTGTGATTTAGTTGGTCTATATGTTGTTAAACTGATTAACCTTTCGCTTTTAACTGGTTCTGTGTCTACCCATTTTAAACAAGCAGTTGTCAGCCCTATACTAAAGAAACCTAATTTTGAATGATTTATTTTGAACCAACTAACTACAGGCCTATATCTAAACTGCCTTTTTTTATCTAAAATTCTTGAGAGAGTGGTAGCGGGGCAGCAGACTTCATTTCTTGAAGGAAAAAATTAGTTTGATGAATTTCAGACAGGTTTTTGCAAATGCCATTCAACTGAGACTGCGCTTCTTAAAGTATTAAGTGTCATTTTGATGGCTGCTGACTCTGGACAGTACATTGTGCTGATTTTATTTGACTTATCGTCTGCATTTGATACATTGGACCATGCAGTATTGATCAATCGTCTACGACGTAATGAAATGGGGTTTTCTGGGTCTGTTCTAAAATGGTTCACCTCTTACTTGAGTGATAGATCATTTTGTGTGTCTGTTAACAACATTTTGTCAGAAATGACCCCTCTTTAATATGGAGTTCCTCAGGGTTCGTTTTTAGGTCCTATTTTGTTTTTATTGTATTTTAACCATCTTGGTGAAATAATTCGTAATTTTAATAATGTGTCTTATCACTTTTATGCTGATGACATTCAGTTGTACTGCTCATTCAAAGAGTCAGAGTTAGGTAAATTAACTGATTTATTGGAATGCCTGTCATGCATTAAGACTTGGTTATACAACAATTATTTACAACTGAATATAAAAAAGACTCAAACTTTGATCATTGCTCCAGAACTAAAACTACTCCAAATCAAACAACACCTCTGTTTGTACTCATCCGTCCAGTTGAGCCTAAGAAACTTTGGTGTTTTGTTCGACCAATCGATGTCTCTGGATGCTCATTCTAGACAGTTGGTCAGAAACTGCTTTTATCATTTGAGAAATATCTCTAAACTGAGAACAATATTGCCCAAAGCTACCATGGAGTTGATAATTTTATTTCTTCACGGTTAGATTATTGTAATTCTCATTTTACTTGTTTAACAAATTTTCTCTGAGCCGTCTCCAATTGGTGCAAAACGCAGCAACCAGGCTATTAACAGGAACCAACAGAAGGGCACACATTACTCCGATTTTATTTATTCTCCACTGACTTCCAGTAAAATATAGAATTGAGAATACAATTTTTGTTTTAACTTTTTAGAGCACTACATTGACAGACCCCCCCAATATATCGCAGACATGTTGACCCCTTACTCTTCCTACCGCACTCTTTGTTCCTCATGTTCCCCAAAACCCACCTTAAAACTCGGGAGACCGCTCCTTTCTGGCAGTCACTCCCAAACTGTGGAATGCCCTGCCCCTTTCGCTGTGTGTTGCCGATTCTGTTCATTCTTTTAAAAAAAACAGCTGAAGACACTTCTATTCAGACAAGCTTTCAGTTGACTAAGCTATTATGTTTTATGTTTTGTATGATGTTTCTTAATTGTTAAAATTGTTAAACTTGCTACATGTAAATCACTTTGTGTTTATCTGTGATAGGTGCTATATAAATAAATTTTACTTACTTAAATGAGCTTAAATGATACTTACTTCAACTTCAAATGAGCTAGATGGAAACCTCAGGTTTAAAATTATATATGAAACTTGATGGTGACTGCTAGAATGGGTTGGAAAAACAAAGAAAAGTACAGGCGAGCCAGGAGCCCCAAAAATGTTCTTGGTCTTTAAAGGGTTAGTTCACCCAAAAATGAAAATTAAGTCATTAATTACTCACCCCCATGCTGTATCAACCCCGTAAGACCTTCGTCCATCTTCGGAACACAAATGAAGATATTTTTGATTAAATCTGAGAGGTGGATCACTGCTACATAGGCTCCCCAAGGGAATGAAACTTGACGGCCTTGAGCCGTCATTGAAGAAAATGTTTAAATATTCCATGTGACTACAGTGGCTCAACTATAAGTTTATCAAGCGACGAGAATACTTTTTGTGCAGGGAAAAAAACTAAAATAACGACTTTATTCGACTATTCCTTTTCTTCCTTGTGGGCCTGAGACGAGAGTTCAAGAGATTTCCACGACGCATGCGTGAGAACTGAGAAGAGAACGTTCTTCTTCTAATACTTCTTGTTCAGTTCTCGCGCATGCGTCGTGGAAATCTCTTGAACTCTCGTCTTAGGCCCACAAGGAAGAAAAGGAATAGTCGAATAAAGTCGTTAATTATGGGGGGGGGGGGGGGTTTGGGGGGGGGGGGGGAAGTAGTCTCGTCGCTTGATAAACTTATAGTTGAGCCACTGTAGGCACATGGAATATTTAAACATTTTCTTCAATGACTTTCTGGGCCCTCAAGTTTCATTCCCTTAGGCAGCCTATGTAGCAGTGATCCACCTCTCAGATTTAATCAAAAATATCTTCCTTTGTGTTCTGAAGATGAACGAAGGTCTTACGGGGTTGGTACAGCATGGGGGTGAATAATTAATGACTTAATTTTCATTTTTGGGTGAACTAACCCTTTAAGGGTTAACATGTGCATCAGTGCAGGGTGAAAAGTGCTTTACAAATGTATATAGTAATAGTCTCTTTCAGCTGTTGCACAACTGTGCTCCAAACTTAGTGCTCCAAATATAGAGCAGCTGGGAAACTGTGGCATAGGCTGTACAGCCTTTAACTATCTGGAAAAGATGTTTGTGTTGGGGAGAGCTCAGCACTTTTCTAATGTCTTGTCTCCTGCTTTGTTGAGGGGTTATTTCATGAAGGTTACATGTGCAGCAGCAGCATATCTTACATGGTCATAGCAATGTATGTGAATGTATTGGCATTAGCAAGTCTCGGTTCTTACTCTGCAGCAGCAGCTGCATAGCAAAACTATTCTGCCAAGACCCAAAATATTATCTTTTCCATATCCATTACCATTACCAACCCAATCTCTCCAAGAGTTGTCATGACAGAATTACCTAGTTCTTGTATGAAACTCTAGATGGCACAGGCTGATAGGTCTTTACTCATTTGGTAGCATTTGCATCATAATCTACATAGAGCAGCTGATTGGTTGCTATTGCATCAGTGGCCAATGAGTTGCGGCTTAACATCTAAACAAATACCGGGGGACGCTTTCAGAAATAATCCACCTTCTCCAGCTCCACCTGTGAATGTATTGGTAGTAGCAAGTCTCTGTACTTGCTCTGCAGCAACAGTGGCGTAGCAGATTTGTTCCGCCAAAACCAAATGCATTAACATTGCCATATCATGTATAAAAGAATGTATAAAACCGAAATAGTATGTTGTAAATAAAAATTAAGTGCATTAAGTAAACATTCATAAAAAAACTAAAAAAAACTGGAAGAACTTCTGAACGTATATAAGCACTATAGGCTTTTATAGAATGGACAGTTTAAGAGATAAAAAAGTATTAGAGAGATTCAATGAGTAATACAAAAATAAAAAACCATGCCAATCTCTCAGAAAGTTGTCATGAGAGAACTGCCATAATTAACTTTTTTTATCCCTCATTTAAGAGCAAAGGTCTGCTACTATAGGGAAGGCAGGTGTTGGGGGATCTTCCAAGACATGTGTCCAGGGGCCTTGCAGGATCCAGCTCTGACAATGTATATCAATATTTTTCATGCGATTATATGAAAACGACAGAGGATCAGCTAATCTTAATGTAACCTCACATTTGTTTTTCACACTGTTCTAATTACAGCACTGCTATTATTGGTGCTTCAACAACGTGACACGAAATACAATCCATGAACCTTCTTCTCTGAGGTGAATATATCCATTGTGCTCGTCGTAACAAGAAGTTATCACGTTCGCATGTGTCAACTCATTCTGACTGTCATCCGACAAAAGGAGTTTCGGTCTGGAGATATTTAACTCATTGAAGAAAGTATAATTTTGGGGGGATTTCTAGGCATTGTTTTTCATGTTGTATTTTTGATTTCTCACAATTTGTGTGCTTTTCCCAGGGCGAGATGGAGTGAACTGTGGTGTTTATAGAGTCACACAAACGCACATGTTGCATAACAGTGCATAACAGACCAAAGGCAGAATTTTTTATAAATAATACGTGTATTGTATACCCCCAGAACACTTGGAATTTACTACACGTGTCGTATGGGATCATTCTGGGATACTTTTGTGTCTTTTTTAAAAGCTTGATGCTGGTCGCTATTCACTGCCAATATATGGATTAGCATGAGTAGGACTTTTTTTATTTTTTTTATTCTCCTTTTGTGGTCCATAAAAGAAAGAAGGGAATACAGCATTATAACACAGATAAAGGATTACATATTTGTTGAGTGTTTTCTCATACAGTACATTGTTTTTGGCATTACTCCCCCTAAAAGTTTGAAGTTGTTCATCCTTATTTGTAAATCAGTATCAAATCCCACAGATTTATGTATTATCTGGCTCTATTCTTACCTTGCCCCTGTTGTCCTACCTTTCAGAAAATGGTGACTGCGCTGGACAAAAACTGGCATCCAGAATGCTTTAGCTGTGTGAAATGCAGCTGTCCATTTGGAGATGAAGGTAAGGGGTGATGAAGGGAGCTGATTTCAGACCATATTTGAGTTTTAAAAAAAATCAGTAAATCGAATAATTAATCATGCAGATGAATAGATAATGGTATGTGCAGATCAATTAATGGTTACACTTTATTTTAAGTTGACATAGTTACATTGTACTTTAGTAGTTCTTACCGGACACCATGTGTCAAAATGATTGATGACTTCCGGTTGACCTTTGACCTTTTCCGGCCCCGCCTTTTCCCGGTGTGCATCCGGTATCTATAGATAAGGATTGACCTATTGACCCCACCCATCCAATCGATTATGTGTTTTGACAGGTTGTGCATCCGGCCTCTATTGTTAAGGGTCAAGCAGTTGACCCCGCCTATCCGATCAATGAAATGTTTTGACCATCTGGCCTCTATTGATAAGGGTTGTGGTGTTGAGCTATCTGATCAATCAACTGTTTTGACATTCCAGAGGCCATTGTGGTTTCCTGTGTAATGTGAGAGGAAAAAAGTCAGTGTCACCGGGTGTCCCTCTGTATGTGTGTCACAGACGCTCCCCCTACCTCTGCAAGTGTGTCACGGGGGTTCTTGCCTACCCCTCCATGTTTGCTCTGATATCTGAAACAATGTTACATAAACAGGGTCTATCCTTTAAAATATTATTCAAATGAAAGCAGAGTTGAAAAACATACTATTCTTTATAAATGTATAAATGAAATGGTTATAAAATAATTTAACTAAAGTTGAAAACATATAGTTAAAATGGTGTAAATGAAATGGGTATAAAATAATTTAACTAGTGATCGTTTAAAATATTATTCAAATGAAACTAGAGTTGAAAAACATACTGATCTTTATAAATGTATAAACGATATGATTATAAAACAATTTAAGTTGAAAACGTAGTGTTAAAATTGTATAAATGAAATGTTTATAAAATAATTTAACAATACTTGAAAACATAGTTAAAATGGTGTAAATGAAATGGTTATAAAATAATTTAACTAAGGTTGAAACATACTATTCTTTATAAATGTATAAATGAAATGGTATAAAATAATTTAACTATAGCTGAAAACATATAGTTAAAATGGTGTAAATGAAATGGTTATAAAATAATTTAACTAAGGTTGAAACATACTATTCTTTATAAATGTATAAATGAAATGTTTATAAAATAATTTAACAATAGTTGAAAACATATAGTTAAAATGGTGTAAATGAGTGTGTGTGTGTGTGTGTGTGTGTGTGTCATGGTGTCAAAGCACTAAACAATCTATCTCTGATACACACGGATGAATAGGTATTTGTTTAAAAACACTGATCCGATACATTTTGTAGACCGTTTGAATTAAATTAAAAAGCACTTATACATATATTATACTCATATACATCCTCATTGTAAGTTATTTATCCAATTTCAAAGACTTTTTCAGTATGCGCTCATTAAAAAACCCTCAAACATTTTTAAGTTTTACTATTGTAAATCAGAAACACCTGTCATTTTGACTACCCTTATTTATTGTATCTTAAAGAGGTCATCTCTTTTGGGGTTGAATATTGAGAAAATTGTAATGATCTTTTGAAATAATAGTTCAATGTTTTTAATGGATAAGCTGCAAACACATTTCATTTTGTAAGTGTAAGTTCTAGATGTGTGTTGCACCTTCCACTCTGCATATCAGAGGGGATGATAATCATTAACTGGTATTTTGGTCAGTTTCTCACACAAAGCTACTGTATGGTTTTGACGATTTTGATATTATGGTACTTTTCATATGATAGCCTACTTTTATGGGGCTTTTTTTACTGTGGAGCTTGACAGGTCTCGTTCCTTTCACTTTCATTATAATGAAAAGAGGTGTGCAGGATATCTTTTTTAGAAATTCACCTTTTGTGTTTTACTGAAAAAAAGAAAGTTATACAGGCTTAGAACTAGGTTTTCACAGTACCAACATTACAGTAGTCGGTACCAATATACCAGTCTCAATACCAGTTCTCACTACCAGTTTTGGTACCATAGCAAAAACGATTTAAACTATTTTGTTTAATAAAAAAAAATAAAAAAAAAAAAAAAAAAAAATATATATATATATATATATATATATATATATATATATATATATATATATATATATATATATATATATATATATATATATATATATATATGAATGGCTTATATAGAAAACGAGCAAAGAATGCTCCTTTTAATAAATATGCATGGGAGCCAGGGTTGCCAGGTTTTTGCTACAAAACTAGCCGAATGGCCAAAGTCAAAGTTTATTCATATAGCACAATTTATACAGCGACAGATGACCAATGTGCTTTACACTACATCATAAAACATAAAACAAAACAAAGGAAAAGGATAAAAAACATCATATATGAAAGGAATGTGAGTATATATCAGCATTTAATGATCATTAAATGCCAGAGAGAATAAATAGGTTTTTAACAAAGACTTAAAAAGAGGAAGGGATGGCGCTGATCTAATCTGGATAGACAAGCTGTTCCAAAGTTTAGGGTCCACAACAGAAAATGCACAATGTCCCCTTTGCTGTAATCTGAATCTAGGGACAACTATGTTTTTTTTGTCCCAGATCTGAAAGGGACTAATAGATTAGAGATGTAGGATGGCGCCGGATTATTCAAACATTTACGAACAAACAAAAGGATTTTAAAATCAACTTTAAAACGAACCAATGAAGTGATGATAAAATTTCAGTGATCATCATGTTTTTGCATAGACATGTATACACAAAGAGGATACTCAGAGAGAATGATCTCGAAAAAAAAAAAAAAAAAAAAATCTTGGTTTTATTTTCATTTAGCTTTAAAATATTAGCGGACATCCACATTTGAATATCCTTTAAGCAAGCCAGCAAAGGTTCAAGTGAATCATTTCCAGAGTGTTTGAGTGGGACATAAATCTAGGTGCCGTCTGCGTAACATTGGAATAATACATCATGTTTCCTAGAAATGGAGCCCAAAGGGAGCATATATAAAGAAAAAAAGGGAAGGGTGGGAGCCCTGAGGGACCCAGAGGACTCAGATGAGCCAAAACTGATAATGAATTTACAATATTTCAAAAAGGAGCTGAACCAGTTTAATACAGCTCCTTTCAACCCCACATCAGGTTCAATTTGAGAAATAAAGATATCATGGTCCACCATGTCGAATGCAGAGCGGAGGTCACCAGCATCAGTTGTCAATGTTAAATAAATATAATTGAGATTTGGTACTGTGGAGTGCTCTGAAGCCAGACTGAAGTCTCAAATAGAGATAGTATTTAGGTTAAGATAAGAATGAAGTCGACGTAACACAACTTTTTCGAGACCTTTGAAGATGAAAGGTAAATTAGAAATGGGCCTATAGTTTTCAATGAAGTTGCTACTTTTTATACTCATTTGCATAATTATTGACCAAATACATGTTCAGCTGTGGCATTTCCACCAGCAGAGAAGCACTTCCACTCACCTGGAAAGTAATTAGAAATATTAATATTTCCTTTGACTGTTGAATTTAATATGACAGGTGCTGAAACATTGCTTCCATTTTGGGCAGAGATATTGATTTTAGAGACTCCATAAGGCTCCACGGTTTCCCCCTTTTTCTTCTGATAGAAAGGAAAGACACATAATTAATGATATTTTTTAACCATAGTTTGTACGTGTAACGCAGAGGCTGAGGCAGAGAGATCCATGTGCAAGACTTTATTAATACAGGAAAGGGAATACGGTCAGACAGTAAACAAAGGGACAATCCAAAGCTCGAGGTCAGAAACAGGCAGAGGTCGGGGCTGGCAGCAAAGGTTCACAGAGTCCGGGGTACAGGCAGGGAACAAGGTACAGAGATAAACAATAGACAGAGAGAATGCTCGGTAATGTTCGTGGGTAGAAACAAGACTTCGCACGGAGCAACGGAAGACTCAGTTCATATAAAGGGGATGATGAAGAACAGGTGATGGTGATAAGGGTGATCAGCGAAATCAGGCAGGGATGGAAGGTGATAATGACGGAGGGAGTGCTGGGAAGTGTAGTACTAGTATTCAGGCGAAAGGGATCGGGTGAAACCAGAGGGTGGCGTAAGTGAGCGTCTCGTGACAGTACGCAGGGCCTATAACAGAAATCAGCCCTGATCTGACTGGTGTGTTTCATGGGGCTGTGTACATACCATACTTAGACGTGTCCATCTGCTGTTTTCAGTGCACTCCTCTAATCTGAAATGACCAGCTCAACAAAAAAAGGCAAATATTATGTAGGGGTGAAGTTTGGTTAATTGACACTTTTTGCCACTGAGCTAACTGGGAAAAAACAATTATGTAATTGTTCACTCATAAGTGACGATTTTTCTTTTTTTTTTTTCCTGTTCTTTTTTTTACGTAATTAGCAATATACTAGGTAGTCTAGAAATTGCATTGATTTATCTCCAAATAAGTTTACTACCATTTATTGATTAAGTGTGTCAGATACCAATCATAATAATTTATTTATTACTTACCTCCTTCCCAAATGTATAATTAGAATAAAATTCAGACAGTTAATTTTATGGCAGTAAAACGATGCTAACCTGTCACTAGCAAGCACTATTATAAACAATGGCTGAAAGAATCTGAAAGCTTCTTAAAAACGATACTATGTTAAAATTTTATTAGGATAACATTATTGTTTATATTTGAACAACTAGTTGCCCATGGTTAAATTAAGGACTAGGCTACATCTTTTGTTACAACAAGAACGGGTTGGAGTAGCCTATTAAAGAGGACATGTGTTCTTAATAGTATGTTGTCATATTTCTAACAACAGCAAGCATTTGATGAATTGAAGAGATACATTCGACTGCGCAGGCGCACATAAATAATGCGTCACGCTGAACGTCAATTCACGTCACGCCCTTTATTTTTTTTAATGCAACAAAAAATATACAAAGATTAGCATACATGCGTACACCTCACAACAAGTAGAAAACATACATAAGGATATGTAAAATAAAGTAGGGGTAAAATTACAATAATTTAAAGTAACAAAAAGCTTCATAGGTCTTTCTTGCTTTTTTGTTAAATTTGATCTAATGTAGTACCATTTTTTATTACTTGCGTGATGACTTCATAAAGTAGGCTAGGCTATACTGCGTGGTCATCCTTATGCTTCCATCTATCCATCACTCAATTATAGCAACTAGTTAAGTTTCGGTTTTTCATATGTTGTGCAAATGTATATTATTAGGCTAAATATTATTTTAAATAACTTATTTATGGTAAAAAATGAATCTCAAGTAGTCTATCACTTACAACTGACGAAGATATCTAATTACATAGTTACATTTATAGCGCTTTTTTACAATAGGCTACAGTTTGTTTCAAAGCAGCTTTACAGTGATAACGGGAAATAAGGCAACAACGTTTGTTTTGGCTGTTCATTAGCTCTAGAAGAAAACTGTCATCCAGCTCGAGTAAGTTTGATTCAATTCCGTTGTAAATCGGAATGTCATCGGCCAGCTCAGTTCAGTTATCAGTGTCAGATCAATAATATTGTTGATTATTAAGATATATGTAGATAATCTTCTAAACGTAATAAAATTAGGCTTCGTCTTGTGATTGTAACAATAGTTTAATAGATCGCAGGAAATACTGTGATTCGGTGATCTTATTATTACTTTTTTTAATTATTATTAATAAAGTCAAGAAAATGATAAACCCCATAATTACCTGTCGCTTGTACATCGCTGTGTATCCTGCGTGCTTGAGCAGATAGTGATGCCTGAGAGGAAAAAAACTTTCACGTTTAATTTGACAATGAGACCAGTCAAAGTGCACTACATACATTTTTTTATCACTGTGAAACCATCCATCCTGTACACTCAACTCTTTAGAATGCAATCTTTTTCTGGTGGAGGTCTGGTGGAAGCGAATTCCAGAGCTGAGGAGCAGAGAAACTGAAAGCTCTACTCCCCATAGTAACAAGGCGGACACGGGGAACAGTAAAATGAATAAAAGAAGAGGATCTTAGAGTACGCGTGTGTGTGGGTATATGGAGGAGATCAGAAAGATATGAAGGGGCTAGATTATGAATGGCTTTAAAAGTAAGAAGAAGTATTTTGTAGTTGATACGATAAATAATAGGGAGCCAATGCAGCTGTTGTAGGATAGGAGTGATGTGATAAATAGGAGGGGTGCGAGTAATGATACGAGCTGCCGAGTTTTGGACCAGTTGAAGTTTATGAAGAGTTTTATGTGGGAGGCCAAACAAAAGTTAGTAAGGGAAGTAAGCAGTTAGTAAGGGAAGATGGTGGAAGTGTGGAATTAGGTTTAGTTGAAAGATAGAGCTGGGTGTCATCTGCGTAGCAATGGAAATTAATATGATGTTTACGGAAGATGTAACCAAGGGGAAGAAGATAAATAATAAACAGTAAGGGCCCCAGAACAGAGCCCTGCGGCACACCTGTTATGACAGGGACAGAATAAGAGGTGAATGATTTTAACTGAATAAACTGAGTGCGGCCAGAGAGATATGAATTAAACCAGTTAAGAGGTATATTAGTAATTCCAACAGAGGAGAGTCTGTCAAGAAGTATGGTGTGTGAAATAGTATCGAAGGCCGCACTCAGATCAAGCAGAAGAAGAATGGAAAGTAAACCAGAATCAGCCGCTAGAAGAAGGTTGTTAGTGGTTTCAAGTAATGCTGTTTCCGTACTATGATGCGGACGGAAACCTGACTGGAATTGCTCATATAGATTATTGTAAGAAAGATGAGTATGGAGTTGAGCAGCCACTATTTTTTCCAAAATTTTGGAGATGAATGGAAGATTTGAAATAGGTCGGAAATTATTATATTCACTGTAGTGGAATGCTACTTTCAAAATATTTACATTAATGTAAATATTTGACATGACAGTATTGCTTTAGTCTCTGGTGAGACTTTGACTCACATTGATAAAACATTTGTGCTGAACATGCTGATCAGATCAATCAAAAATACATATTTTTTTCCCACTTCTGTAGCCTGTTTTGTCTCACTGTATCCCTAAAATTGGTGAAAAGTTATACAAGACAGAGTAAAAAAAAATATTTTAATATGCTTTCTTTATTCACTATTTCTTTTATCACAAAGAAAGTCCCTGAAATGCAGACTATAGAGTGTGTTTGGTATAGAAACTGTACACAAAAGCAAGGCCATATACTGTACATTTAAATTAATATCTTAAGAAAATCCTCTGTGATAACTCTTAATGTTGTCATATGTCTTAGGATATTTCTTTCTGATTCAAGAGGGGTTTACATGGCGCGTCTGTATTTTGTGTGTGTGTTCTTCTCGTGTGAATGGCTGTTGCTTGTGATGGTGATGGTCTCTTCTTCCTGAGGTGTGAGGGACGTCATGTTTGTTTGTATTCGGACAGCATGGAGTAATGGACGATAGAAAGAAAAGATATTAATTTAAATGTACAGTATATTGCCTTGCTTTTGTGTACAGTTTCTATACCAAACACACTCTATAGTCTGCATTTCAGAGACTTTCTTTGTGATAAAAGAAATAGTGAATAAAGAAAGCATATTAAAATAATTTTTTTCCTGTCTTGTATAACTTTTCACCAATTTTAGGGATACAGTGAGACAAAACAGGCTACAGAAGTGGGAAAAAAATATGTATTTTTGATTGATCTGATCAGCATGTTCAGCACAAATGTTTTATCAATGTGAGTCAAAGTCTCATCAGAGACTAAAGCAATACTGTCATGTCAAATATTTACATTAATGTAAATATTTTGAAAGTAGCATTCCACTACAGTGAATATAATAATTTCCGACCTATTTCAAATCTTTCATTCATCTCCAAAATTTTGGAAAAAATAGTGGCTGCTCAACTCCATACTCATCTTTCTTACAATAATCTATATGAGCAATTCCAGTCAGGTTTCCGTCCGCATCATAGTACGGAAACAGCATTACTTGAAACCACTAACAACCTTCTTCTAGCGGCTGATTCTGGTTTACTTTCCATTCTTCTTCTGCTTGATCTGAGTGCGGCCTTCAATACTATTTCACACACCATACTTCTTGACAGACTCTCCTCTATTGGAATTACTAATATACCTCTTAACTGGTTTAATTCATATCTCTCTGGCCGCACTCAGTTTATTCAGTTAAAATCCTTCACCTCTTATTCTGTCCCTGTCATAACAGGTGTGCCGCAGGGCTCTGTTCTGGGGCCCTTACTGTTTATTATTTATCTTCTTCCCCTTGGTTATATCTTCTGTAAACATCATATTAATATCCATTGCTACGCAGATGACACCCAGCTCTATCTTTCAACTAAACCTAATTCCACACTTCCACCATCTTCCCTTACTAACTGCCTTCTTGACATAAAATCCTGGTTCACATCAAATTTCCTTAAATTAAATAGTAATAAAACAGAATTGCTTCTTATAGGTACAAAATCAACATTAAACAAAATCCACAATTTCTCTATTCTTATTGATAGCTCCTTCATTTCCCCCTCCCCTCAGGTTAAGAGTTTGGGTGTCATCTTTGATAGCACCCTCTCCTTTACATCTCATGTTAACAGCGTTACCCGGTCTACTTATCATCTTCGTAATATCAACCGTTTGCGTCCTTTCCTCACGCCGCACTCCACTGCCATTCTTGTTCACAGCTTAGTCACCTCCCGTTTAGATTATTGTAATTCCCTTTTGTTTTGCCTCCCACATAAAACTCTTCATAAACTTCAACTGGTCCAAAACTCGGCAGCTCGTATCATTACTCGCACCCCTCCTATTTATCACATCACTCCTATCCTACAACAGCTGCATTGGCTCCCTATTATTTATCGTATCAACTACAAAATACTTCTTACTTTTAAAGCCATTCATAATCTAGCCCCTTCATATCTTTCTGATCTCCTCCATATACCCACACACATGCGTACTCTAAGATCCTCTTCTTTTATTCATTTTACTGTTCCCCGTGTCCGCCTTGTTACTATGGGGAGTAGAGCTTTCAGTTTCTCTGCTCCTCAGCTCTGGAATTCGCTTCCACCAGACCTCGGTAAAATTGACTCTCTTTCACTTTTCAAATCCAAACTCAAAACTTATCTGTTTAGAATAGCTTATTCCCTTTGACCATAACTGCACTTTTTTTTATATATATATATGTCTTGTCTCATTGCTTTTTAAATTTGTTATTGTTGATTATGTTGTAAGGTGACCTTGAGTGTCAAGAAAGGCGCCTATAAATAAAATGTATAATAATAATAATAATAATAATAATAAAAAAAATCTAAACCCCTGTTGAAACATTTAAAAAATAAAACAAAGATCAATTATATCAGAACCTATAATGTAAAAATTATAGCCTATGCAATGCCACTGAAAACCAAAGTGACACATTTCTGGGGAAAAAAGATTGCATTCTACAGAGTTGAGTGTACAGGATGGATGGTTTCACAGTGATAAAAAAATGCATGTAGTGCACTTTGACTGGTCTCATTGTCAAATTAAACGTGAAAGTTTTTTTCCTCTCAGGCATCACTATCTGCTCAAGCACGCAGGATACACAGCGATGTACAAGCAACAGGTAATTATGGGGTTTATCATTTTCTTGACTTTATTAATAATAATTAAAAAAAGTAATAATAAGATCACCGAATCACAGTATTTCCTGCGATCTATTAAACTATTGTTACAATCACAAGACGAAGCCTAATTTTATTACGTTTAGAAGATTATCTACATATATCTTAATAATCAACAATATTATTGATCTGACATTGATAACTGAACTGAGCTGGCCGATGACATTCCGATTTACAACGGAATTGAATCAAACTTACTCGAGCTGGATGACAGTTTTCTTCTAGAGCTAATGAACAGCCAAAACAAACGTTGTTGCCTTATTTCCCGTTATCACTGTAAAGCTGCTTTGAAACAAACTGTAGCCTATTGTAAAAAAGCGCTATAAATGTAACTATGTAATTAGATATCTTCGTCAGTTGTAAGTGATAGACTACTTGAGATTCATTTTTTACCATAAATAAGTTATTTAAAATAATATTTAGCCTAATAATATACATTTGCACAACATATGAAAAACCGAAACTTAACTAGTTGCTATAATTGAGTGATGGATAGATGGAAGCATAAGGATGACCACGCAGTATAGCCTAGCCTACTTTATGAAGTCATCACGCAAGTAATAAAAAATGGTACTACATTAGATCAAATTTAACAAAAAAGCAAGAAAGACCTATGAAGCTTTTTGTTAATTTAAATTATTGTAATTTTACCCCTACTTTATTTTACATATCCTTATGTATGTTTTCTACTTGTTGTGAGGTGTACGCATGTATGCTAATCTTTGTATATTTTTTGTTGCATTAAAAAAAATAAAGGGCGTGACGTGAATTGACGTTCAGCGTGACGCATTATTTATGTGCGCCTGCGCAGTCGAATGTATCTCTTCAATTCATCAAATGCTTGCTGTTGTTAGAAATATGACAACATACTATTAAGAACACATGTCCTCTTTAATAGGCTACTCCAACCCGTTCTTGTTGTAACAAAAGATGTAGCCTAGTCCTTAATTTGACCATGGGCAACTAGTTGTTCAAATATAAACAATAATGTTATCCTAATAAAATTTTAACATAGTATCGTTTTTAAGAAGCTTTCAGATTCTTTCAGCCATTGTTTATAATAGTGCTTGCTAGTGACAGGTTAGCATCGTTTTACTGCCATAAAAATAACTGTCTGAATTTTATTCTAATTATACATTTGGGAAGGAGGTAAGTAATAAATAAATTATTATGTATCTGACACACTTATGACACACTGACACAAGTATCTGACACACTTAATCAATAAATGGTAGTAAACTTATTTGGAGATAAATCAATGCAATTTCTAGACTACCTAGTATATTGCTAATTACGTAAAAAAAAAGAAAAGGAAAAAAAAAAAGAAAAAACGTCACTTATGAGTGAACAATTACATAATTGTTTTTT
Organism: Meda fulgida; assembly: GCA_030578275.1. Classification (NCBI taxonomy): domain Eukaryota; kingdom Metazoa; phylum Chordata; class Actinopteri; order Cypriniformes; family Leuciscidae; genus Meda; species Meda fulgida. The sequence continues at coordinate 22,591,192 of CM060627.1, forward strand.
CCCAGTTAGCTCAGTGGCAAAAAGTGTCACAATTAACCAAACTTCACCCCTACATAATATTTGCCTTTTTTTGTTGAGCTGGTCATTTCAGATTAGAGGAGTGCACTGAAAACAGCAGATGGACACGTCTAAGTATGGTATGTACACAGCCCCATGAAACACCAGTCAGATCAGGGCTGATTTCTGTTATAGGCCCTGCGTACAAACTATGGTTAAAAAATATCACTAATTATGTGTCTTTCCTTTCTATCAGAAGAAAAAGGGGGAAACCGTGGAGCCTTATGGAGTCTCTAAAATCTCTGCCCAAAATGGAAGCAATGTTTCAGCACCTGTCATATTAAATTCAACAGTCAAAGGAAATATTAATATTTCTAATTACTTTCCAGGTGAGTGGAAGTGCTTCTCTGCTGGTGGAAATGCCACAGCTGAACATATATTTGGTCAATAATTATGCAAATGAGTATAAAAAGTAGCAACTTCATTGAAAACTAAAGGCCCATTTCTAATTTACCTTTCATCTTCAAAGGTCTCGAAAAAGTTTTGTTACGTCGACTTCATTCTTATCTTAACCTAAATACTATCTCTATTTGAGACTTCAGTCTGGCTTCAGAGCACTCCACAGTACCAAATCTCAATTATATTTATTTAACATTGACAACTGATGCTGGTGACCTCCGCTCTGCATTCGACATGGTGGACCATGATATCTTTATTTCTCAAATTGAACCTGATGTGGGGTTGAAAGGAGCTGTATTAAACTGGTTCAGCTCCTTTTTGAAATATTGTAAATTCATTATCAATTTTGGCTCATCTGAGTCCTCTGGGTCCCTCAGGGCTCCCACCCTTTCCTTTTTTCTTTATATATGCTCCCTTTGGGCTCCATTTCTAGGAAACATGATGTATTATTCCAATGTTACGCAGACGGCACCTAGATTTATGTCCCACTCAAACACTCTGGAAATGATTCACTTGAACCTTTGCTGGCTTGCTTAAAGAATATTCAAATGTGGATGTCCGCTAACATTTTAAAGCTAAATGAAAATAAAAACCAAGATTTTTATTTTTATTTTTTTTCGAGATCATTCTCTCTGAGTATCCTCTTTGTGTATACATGTCTATGCAAAAACATGATGATCACTGAAATTTTATCATCACTTCATTGGTTCGTTTTAAAGTTGATTTTAAAATCCTTTTGTTTGTTTGTAAATGTTTGAATAATCCCGCGCCATCCTACATCTCTAATCTATTAGTCCCTTTCAGATCTGGGACAAAAAAAACGTAGTTGTCCCTAGATTCAGATTACAGCAAAGGGGACATTGTGCATTTTCTGTTGTGGACCCTAAACTTTGGAACAGCTTGTCTATCCAGATTAGATCAGCGCCATCCCTTCCTCTTTTTAAATCTTTGTTAAAAACCTATTTATTCTCTCTGGCATTTAATGATCATTAAATGCTGATATATACTCACATTCCTTTCATATATGATGTTTTTTATCCTTTTCCTTTGTTTTGTTTTATGTTTTATGATGTAGTGTAAAGCACATTGGTCATCTGTCGCTGTATAAATTGTGCTATATGAATAAACTTTGACTTTGGCCATTCGGCTAGTTTTGTAGCAAAAACCTGGCAACCCTGGCTCCCATGCATATTTATTAAAAGGAGCATTCTTTGCTCGTTTTCTATAGAAGCCATTCATATATATATATATATATATATTTTTTTTTTATTAAACAAAATAGTTTAAATCGTTTTTGCTATGGTACCAAAACTGGTAGTGAGAACTGGTATTGAGACTGGTATATGGTACCGACTACTGTAATGTTGGTACTGTGAAAACCTAGTTCTAAGCCTGTATAACTTTCTTTCTTCAGTAAAACACAAAAGGTGAATTTCTAAAAAAGATATCCTGCACACCTCTTTTCATTATAATGAAAGTGAAAGGAACGAGACCTGTCAAGCTCCACAATAAAAAAAGCCCCATAAAAGTAGGCTATCATATGAAAAGTACCATAATATCAAAATCGTCAAAACCATACAGTAGCCTTGTGTGAGAAACTGACCAAAATACCAGTTAATGATTATCATCCCCTCTGATATGCAGAGTGGAAGGTGCAACACATCTAGAACTTACACTTACAAAATGAAATGTTTGCAGCTTATCCATTAAAAACATTGAACTATTATTTCAAAAGATCATTACAATTTTCTCAATATTCAACCCCAAAAGAGATGACCTCTTTAAGATACAATAAATAAGGGTAGTCAAAATGACAGGTGTTTCTGATTTACAATAGTAAAACTTAAAAATGTTTGAGGGGTTTTTAATGAGCGCATACTGAAAAAGTCTTTGAAATTGGATAAATAACTTACAATGAGGATGTATATGAGTATAATATATGTATAAGTGCTTTTTAATTTAATTCAAACGGTCTACAAAATGTATCGGATCAGTGTTTTTAAACAAATACCTATTCATCCGTGTGTATCAGAGATAGATTGTTTAGTGCTTTGACACCATGACACACACACACACACACACACACACACACTCATTTACACCATTTTAACTATATGTTTTCAACTATTGTTAAATTATTTTATAAACATTTCATTTATACATTTATAAAGAATAGTATGTTTCAACCTTAGTTAAATTATTTTATAACCATTTCATTTACACCATTTTAACTATGTTTTCAGCTATAGTTAAATTATTTTATACCATTTCATTTATACATTTATAAAGAATAGTATGTTTCAACCTTAGTTAAATTATTTTATAACCATTTCATTTACACCATTTTAACTATGTTTTCAAGTATTGTTAAATTATTTTATAAACATTTCATTTATACAATTTTAACACTACGTTTTCAACTTAAATTGTTTTATAATCATATCGTTTATACATTTATAAAGATCAGTATGTTTTTCAACTAGTTTCATTTGAATAATATTTTAAACGATCACTAGTTAAATTATTTTATAACCATTTCATTTACACCATTTTAACTATATGTTTTCAACTTTAGTTAAATTATTTTATAACCATTTCATTTATACATTTATAAAGAATAGTATGTTTTTCAACTCTGCTTTCATTTGAATAATATTTTAAAGGATAGACCCTGTTTATGTAACATTGTTTTAGATATCAGAGCAAACATGGAGGGGTAGGCAAGAACCCCCGTGACACACTTGCAGAGGTAGGGGGAGCGTCTGTGACACACATACAGAGGGACACCCGGTGACACTGACTTTTTTCCTCTCACATTACACAGGAAACCACAATGGCCTCTGGAATGTCAAAACAGTTGATTGATCAGATAGCTCAACACCACAACCCTTATCAATAGAGGCCAGATGGTCAAAACATTTCATTGATCGGATAGGCGGGGTCAACTGCTTGACCCTTAACAATAGAGGCCGGATGCACAACCTGTCAAAACACATAATCGATTGGATGGGTGGGGTCAATAGGTCAATCCTTATCTATAGATACCGGATGCACACCCGGAAAAGGTCAACCGGAAGTCATCAATCATTTTGACACATGGTGTCCGGTAAGAACTACTTACTTTCTCATAAGTACTAATAATTTTAATTACTACAATGTAATTACTACATGTACCTATTATAGAGTTACAATTAGGGTCAGGGTTTGGTTTATGATTAGTTACTTGTAATTATGCATAATCTACCAATATTACCAGAGTAAGTACATGTAGTAACATGTAGTACTGCTATGTCACTTTAAAATAAATTGTTACCCAATTAATTAATATATTTAGAAAAATTATTGTCCAAAAAAACAAACAAAAAAAACAATTATGGTGGACTATCAATCATTTCAGTACTGTGTTTTATAAAAGAGATTACTTCTCGATTTATCAATGAATCCAGTATGCATTATAATTAAATATTTATGGTCTTGAGATGGCATTTGAACTATCAGGCTACAATATATTCATAATATGAAGCAGTTATATTTCAGTCCAGCAACCATTTACAAAAAAGTCATTAGCTGCACTACAAGCTACCAACAAAAAGTAGCCAACATTGGCCCTTTCCCAAATTCCCTGCAACCTCATGTGAACTTGTGGACTTACAATAGCCATCATATGTGCATATTCATTAAGTCCATGAGACCGTTCAGTGTTCCATTAATCATTTTAAGTTTGAGGCTGCTATGCGTCCTTGATGTGCACTTCTGCCTAGTCCGCAGCAGCACACTGCTACCAGTCACGGAGCTTTGGACTGCGGAATCTTAGGGTGCCAATTTGGAGAGGGCCATTGAAGCTTTTTAAGTGGGTTATAAATATCAGAGATCATAATGAGAAGAATCTCAAGTCCGTGGAAAGGAAGAGGGCCTGGAGACAGAGGCAGCGCAGGGCACCAGGGAAGAGCAGGCAGAGAAGGTGGCCAGGGCAGAGCATGCAAAGCGGCTGACGGGACTGAAGACCACCTCAGCAGAGCTGGAGACCACCATGGCAGAGCAGATGACCACCACAGCCGGGAAGACGGGACTGAAGATCCCCATTGCGGAGCAGAAGACACCCACAGCAGAGTGGATGGGGCAAAAGATCCCCATGGCGGAGCAGATGACCACCACATCAGAGCAGCCTGAAGAACCCCACTGCAGAGTTGAGGACCACCACAGTGGAGCTGGAGAACTAAAACAGAGAGCATAGATAGATTAGGGATGGCCTTTATGGCAATAACAGGGTGAGTAAGTTCAAGGGCAACCTCTGTGGTTATGTCCAGGGAGGTAAACTGTTCAGGGAGAACCCCTATGGTCGTGTCAGAGCAGACAGGAAGTTCAAAATCAGTGTCTGTGGCCATAACAGAGCTGACAGAGAGCTCATGGAACTCAAAGTCGGCCTCTAGGGCGGTAACGGCACCATCGGGGGACAAAGAGGGTTTAGAAATGGCCTCCGTGGCCACAACAAAGGTGTCAGGGGACACTGTCTTCATTTACATGCAACCAAATAATCGATTAGTAATCGGATTGATTGTTCAATCGGATTTAAAAGCCTTGATGTAAACTCCTTAATCGATCCGATTGAGCTCGATCCAGATGAAATTTCAATCGGTTTGAAAGGGGTGGTTTATTCCTTTTCTAATCCGACAGAGAACATGTAAACACTTGATCGGATTGAAAACCGAAACTGAAAGGACTGCGTATCTGCAATGACGTTGAAATAGCATAATGACGTATGATGCGTGGAACGAGCTGTTCTCCCTGTTGAATAAAGTGTCATATAAAATGAGTGTCCCGTCATTCTAAAATTCTTCTTTCACTCACCATCTGTGAAGTGGAGCAGGACAACATCCTACCAGTCCTTGTTTCGGATTCTCATCCACAGACGACTGGTTTTGGGGAGGGGCATTTTTACTGCTTGATAAATATAAGCAGCACAGCACAACGGTTCATATGCTAATTTACTCCAAATTATGACCAGAACCAATGTAGGAGAATAGTTAGTATGCGCAAACAGTGGGAAACTCTGTATATTCGTGCACTGTGCACATGTCAAAAAATCTATTTTGATTTGAAGCTTGTGACATATGAATGTGCACATTACCCCAAACACATGTTTAACGTTCATGTAAACACTACATTCAGATTCATCAATCGGAATGAATTCGGTCAAATTGAAAAAAATGTTGTACATGTGAACGTAGCCAATGTGAGTTCAGAAACGGCCCCCGCGGCCGTAACAGAGGCTTCAGGGGACACACAAGGAGTTCAGAAATTACACCCACGGCCGTAACAGAGACATCTGGAGACACAGAAAGTTCAGAAATGGCACCCGCAGCTGTAACAGGGGCTTCAGTGGACACAGAGTTAAAAATTGGTGCCCATGGCCGTAAAAGAGACATCTGGGGACAGAGAGTGTTCAGAAATGGCACCCGCAGCTGTAACAGGGGAATCAGAGGACACAGAGTTCAGAAGAGAATGCCGCCGCCTCGGGAGAAACAGGCGAGGTGTGTGCAGCCCAAAAACACAAAATGGCAGTAGCCACCACAGGGAGAACAAAAGACAAAATATCTACCTCTGGAAAAGCAGTGGAGCAGCCGGCAAGCTAGAAAGCTTGCTGAAAACTGAAAAATAAAGAGACACATTTCAGAGAAAAAATATAAACTTAAAAAAAACTCACGTGTCAATTACAAGGGACAGGCAGGAATACACGGGAACATCCACAACGCTCTGACAAAGACAAGGTGAAAACAGAGAGACTAAATAGTGATCGCTGATCAGCTGCAGCTGGCGCGCTGATCAGACGCGGCTGGTGGGGATCAGCGGCAGTGATCAGCGACACCGCCCACACATAACAAACACAAGACGAGAAAAAAGAGAGCTAATTCATGAACCGTGATAAATAGTCAACACGTGAAAAGATAAAAGAGTTTATCAACCTCTCAGCAACTGTGAAGGACAACATAGGACGTAAACGTGCTATATTTCTGAGGTGATAAAAGGATGTCTTAACCGTATTCTGCACAAAAGGCTCAAATAACAGTGTGGCATCAAATATGACACCAAGATTTTTTAATTTGTTTTGAAACTCCAAGGCAACACCATCAACCGACAAAGTGAGAGACCCAGCCTTTCACAGTTGATGAGGAAAGCCAAGGAGCATAATTTCTGTTTTAGGGCCATTTAAAGACAGAAAATTATTAGACATCCAAATCTTGATCTCAGTAATACAATTGGAAAGATGCACAACGTCCACTTGCTGACCCGGCCTTGAATGGATATAAATCTGCGTATCATCAGCATAAAAGTGATAGTTAAGGTCAAAAGATCTTAATAGTTGACCAAGTGAATAGATATACATACTAAAAAGTAAGGGACCCAATACTGACCCCTGTGGGATGCCAGTATGAATAGAACCAACTTTGGACCTATAGCCACCCATAAAAACAAATTGAGGCACTTGGGCGGCTCAGCTGCAGGCCTCACTGGAAGCTTCGGGGGTTCGGCTGCAGGTCTCACTGGAAGCATTGGAGGTTCGGCTGCAGGCTTCGGAACAACTTCTGGACCCCGTGGTTGACCGGAAGCTCTCTTCCTCCTCCGCTTTCGTGAGCGAGTAGGCTCTACAGGCTACTCGGCCACCACTGGGGGCGCTGTAGGGAGAGTGAACCGCTCTGCGACAACCAGACCTGGAACCACGGAAGTCAGATCCTTCTGGACCACCGGGCTTGGGACCAATGAAGTCGGATCCTTCTGGACCACCGGGCTTGGGACCGCCGAAGTCGGGTCCTTCTGGACTACTGGCCTTGGGACCTTTTGGTTTACTTCTTTGGGAATGAGACATTTGTACCAGTCGCAGTGAGAAAATTAACATGACACCAAACATGTATAATACTGTATGATAATTGTTCACATTAAACCATATAGGTTTTTGGGTGAATATCTGGTGATCTCAGCCAAAGGGAAGCGACAGGAGCCCTCCTCCTCCAGTGCTGGCGAGGCGATGTGGAGGTAACTGCCTCTGGGGGTGCTGCAGCTCCTTCAGCCTCCACTGGATAGGAGGCTGATGGGTCGCACCCTTTCTTCCTCCTCCCTCTCCCCGAAGGGGTCATCGGAGGACCGGGGACTTGGCAGTTTGTGAGGTCAGTGGGAGGTGGGCCAAGAGGTGGAAGACCGCCCTCCCAGTCTGCACTGGACCCGCAGTGGTAAACGTACCCCACAAACTGCCAGAATGATAGAGTCCCCAGCATTCCCATCTCCCAGGCAGGCACAGGCTCATTAAGACTGGTGTTGAATCTGTCCTTAAAGCACTGTGTCGCTGATGTTGAGCCCCTCCGCAAAATACAGGAACTGGTAGGCAAGCTCCTTCACATTGCTTTCCCCTTGCCGAAGCGAAAGGAGCTTGTCAAGTCTTTCCACCATCGGATAAGCGGAGGGGCAGGGAGATGGAAAAAGGAAGATACCCATAGCTTGCTGAGTCCTCAGTTGGCTGGTTCGTTCTGTCATGGAATGGGTAGATTCAAGATGCGAGGACTCAAGTGCAGAAACAAATGGGTATATTTATTAAGCAAGCAAACAAACAAACAAACACAAACAAACAAAACTCCCTCGTGGGGGGAAACGAGAACAGTAACAGACAGGATCAGGAAACACAAGGAACTTGGACAACTTGGACAACGAACCAGCACAGGACTGCAAACACAGGGAGACTAAGAAAACAAACATAAGAGGGTAACGAGGCAGGCAGGTGGGACAAATTAATCAATAATGAGATAAGATGGGCAGGGCTATACAATTGACAGGACAGCACATGGCAGGAAATACCTAAGCCATGTGCTCACAACAGACCAGACTAAACACAAACACATGACAAAACGGGAGTGTCAGAGCTCTGTCACCAAACCAAGATATAAACCAGACAGAAGTGACATAACCCTGACAAATAGGACTTGAACCAGCCAAGAACTGTCTCTGACAAACAAATACTTTTTCAAAATGATAAAATAACAGTGCATGGTCAATAGTATCAAATGCTGAATTAAGATCCAAGAGAATGAGAAGGGACATGGAGCCGGAGTCAGAGACTATAAGTAAGTCATTAGTGTCTTTAACCAACGCAGTCTCAGTGCTGTGCTTCCGAAACCCAGATTGATGAGGCTCAAATAGATTATTTTCAATTAAGTGTTTGTTTAATTGGGCCGCAACCATACCCTTCAAGATTTTAGCCAGGAATGAAAGATTAGAGATAGGCTGATAATTTGAAAGAATTTTCATATCAGAATTTTGCTTTTTTATAACGAGAGTGACAGCAGCAGTTTTAAGTGCTGCTGGCACCACCCCAGATGACAAAGAGTCATTGATTATAGCCAGAACTGAGGGACTCAAAGGACCAATGCAAGATTTAAACAGGCTGCAAGGTATGGGATCAAGTATGCAAGTGGAAGTTTTCATACGAGAAACCTGCTTGCAGAGCATCTCAGATTGTTATATAATAAATTTGGAGAAAGGAGTGCCAGAGAAACTTAGTGTATCAGCTGTACGATCAGCAGACCCAAAAGAAGTACAAATAATTGTGCGGACATTGTAAATTTTTTCACAGAAAATTTTGAGAAACTCATTACACAACCTATTAGATGAAGTCAAAGAACTGACACCATCTGCATTAAGTAGACTATTAATTGTATGAAAGAGCTGTCTAGGATTGTTTTGATTATTTTCAATAATATGTGGGAAATGTGCAGATTGTGCAGTTTCAATAGCTACTCTGTAGTGTGTCAAGCAAAGATGTCCAAGTTTGAACATTGTTAAATACTAAGATTTTATCCTCAAGAGGAGCAGAGGACATAACATCTAAAGAACTGACAATCGAATTTACAAAAGTAGTGTGATCAATTAATTGGCATTTGCGGAATGAAATAGTTTGTGCAGTCTCTCTGCTAGAATGAAGTATCTCAATATTAAAGAAGATAGCTAGATGATCAGAAAGACATTTCTGTGTCAGTTACACAGTTACACTCTTTACACTCAGTTACACAGTTTAACCCTTCCATTTGCTGTGTGCTTTGGCCTGCTTTAAAGGACAAGAACTGTATTAGGCCTTGTCTCTTCAATAAGTTTGATCAACATATGTGAAATGCACTGACAACATAGTTTTATATAATTAGTTTAATAATTAGATTAAAAAAATATATATAAAGACCTTGAGATAAATACTGTAATTATGGACAAAATAAATTTTTAGCCGCAAAAGATAACTTCGCACTTATTTCAAAGTGACCTATGATATTCCATGACATGAAATCCATCTAAATTTATATGATCTCATGGATGTGGCTGTTGTAGCTGGTTGTACCAGCTGATGCAGTAAATGTGGCGTATTCAGCCAACTTTGATATGGTTCTTTTACATTTACTGGGTTTAACTTCATATTGCCCGTCGTGCACAGTTACCCTAAAGGCACCAGGGTGGTGGTGCCACCGGATTGGGCCCGGCATTGCTGCTTGCAGCTATATTTACCTTTTGGTTTACTTCTTTGGGAATGAGACATTTGTACCAGTCGCAGTGAGAAAATTAAAATGATACCAAACATGTATAATACTGTATGATAATTGTTCACATTAAACCATATAGATTTTTGGATGAATATCTGGTGATCTCAGCGTGAGAGAGAGACGACATGGGGGAAGTGATTGACTGGGGGATGCTAGTTTCTCAAGAGAGGGTCAAATGTTAATTTCCAGGAAGGTCCTTTGTCTTCTCGGGAGTAGTCGTTCCTCAACCAGACTTCCCGGCATTTTCTAATTTCTCAATTCTTACAGATCAGATGACCAGATGTTGGGTACACATCGGATATACAATTTTTGAAAAGTGCTCCAATCAAACGGCAAAAAATCCTATCTCAAGATTCGATCTGTGCCAGATGGCAGTAAAAAAAAAATCGGAATTGTTTGAATGCGTGAATGCAGCAATAGTGACAAACAACATTTAGCTCATAACTCGGAAAAAAATAAAATTCATAATAATTAATTTAATAACTTTTTTTAAATGAGGAAATATCTTGCCTATGTAGATCTCACGGATGACAAATAACTGCAGGCTTATTCTCCACAGGTTTTCATGACCGTGAAGGGAAGCAGTACTGCCAGCAATGTTTTCTAGCCCTCTTTGCCTCTCGTTGTCAGGGTTGTTCCCAGCCCATAATGGAGAATTACATCTCGGCCCTAAGTGCTCTTTGGCATCCACAATGCTTTGTTTGTAGGGTGAGTAGATGCTGGATTCTTTGATACAATGAGATTTATACCACACAGTGTTGGGGAAGCTACTCTAAAACTGTAGATTGACAAACTACAAGCTACTCATAATTTAAAGTAGTTAAGATATAGTCAAGCTACCTCTCTCTCTCTAAAAAAAAAAAGTACAAAACTAGCTAGCTACATTGAAACTACTTTTTTTTTTTTTACAATTGCATTGTATATTACAAATAACTGAATAATTGTTAGTGAAGAATGTTTTACGTTAAAAAAAACATGTGGGTTTTAAAAATGTTTATGCAATACAATTATGATTTCAAAGAGTATTGTTTTATTTTGTAATATATCCAAAGACACACAATACACAAATATATATCTCAAATTGACTGTCAAAATGCAAAATTGTAACATGGATGGATGCAAACAAACAAAATGGATGCAAAATAAATTGGATACACATAAGTAGTCAAAAATGCACGTTAAATTCATAGCACTTGTGGTAATAGAGCTCGCAGAATGTACTGTGAACTGAGCCGTTCTGAGACGCGAATCACGGGCTGCTTGCGGGAACACATTATGTTCTTTTTTCTAAAACCCACCACAACCTTTGCCATGTCATAAGCACACTTGACACAGTTTTAATCTTTGGTTTGAATAAATTACATACAAAAGGGTAACCTTCATTGATGTGATACATCAACCCACTGTTTAGATAATCATCAGACGGTCTTCTCAGTGAAAAGCTGCAAGATGCGTGATGAAACAATGAATGGCGGTAATGCGCAAATTTAGTTTGTGATCTAATAAGAAGACACTGTGCTGCTTCCATGCATTGCAGGTTTGTCAGAATACAAAACGGAATGTAGCTTTAGTCGCACAACACCGCTACTTGCTGGAAAAAGCAGTGAGCTACTGGAAAAGCTGCTGTTTTAAAAGCATCTTAGCTACTTTCAAGATACAGATACATGGAGTTAAGTAGTGTCGCTACTGGTAGTTAGCTACTCCCCACATATGAAGGATTGTGATGTTACTGTCAAGGCTTATGGTGCTGTAAAAGCACATACTGGAGCAATGTACAGCAAAACACTTTAGAGCTCACTCAAATGTATACAGTGGAAGTGTTTCTTAAGGGGGTCCTGCAAGAACACTTTGTTTGACATAAAAAAAATTATATACAGTATAATACATATAAGAATAATAATTTATATATATCATAATATATATCATAATATATACATAATATATAAATCATATTTGAGAAATGGTTATGTCTCTTTGGTTAGTAACTTAACGCAACGTGTATTCATCATTACTTTCTGCAGGAATGCTATAGCCCATTTGTGAATGGGAGTTTCTTTGAGCACGAGGGCCAACCCTTATGTGAAGCTCACTACCACCAGTCCCGAGGCAGCATGTGCCAGGCATGCCAGCAGCCAATCCTGGGGCGCTGTGTCACTGCGATGGGTGCCAAGTTTCACCCACACCATCTGGTGTGCCACTTCTGCCTGAAACCCCTTAGTAAGGGTTGCTTCAAAGAGCAGGACAGCAAACCATACTGCCACCCCTGCTTCATCAAACTCTTTGGCTGAGAAGAACAAAGAGAGATGATGAAAAATATTACTCATGCAATGTTCATACTGTGATGGATTTTCTTTACTTCTCTTTTAGACCTAACATTCTAATCCCTTGAACAAAATGTACTCTGAAAATGTTTGTGTCGATGAAAAATTCTGAGATGCTGACCAGACAATATCAAAAATATACTGTCTAGAATAGTCTCATGACATATTGAGTAATCAACTGAACTTCTAACCTTTAGCATTTTTTAATGATTTGCTAAGTTTGCTTCTACTTAGTAACAGAAGGGTTTGCATATAAAGAACCAATCAAATTGTATGTAAATTATGTAATGTATCATGTCACTTTTTTACATGCACCTATTCTATAAAACTGTTGCATTCTTTTTTGCTGGTGGGATTCTCTCTGATATTTGTCTGAGACCCTCCGGCCAGGATTAAAGCATATTCGAAGGCATTGGTGGAAGTTTGTCGGTTATTATTGCTGTGCAGCAAGTTTGTTAGTTAGTGGAACAAGTTATTTAGCGAAACACTAGAACACTAGGAACACTAGAGACCTTATGTCGGAACGACACAACGTTCAACTCTTTGTGAGAGAGACTCTTTGGCGGGGTTAGATTGCAGTCAGGTAACTATAATTCTTAAGCATTTTATGCAGTCGGAAAATCTACACTTAGGCGTCAACTCGAGCGGTCAGAGGTAAACTCAACTGAGTATAACATTTTCAGTTATCAGGGACACTCGGTTCAACCTAAGTCAGATGCATGGGGGGAAAATCTACCACAATACTCATACAATACATATTGTTTCAAAGCAGCTTTACAGTGATAAACAGGAAAATAATGATCAATACTGCAAACATAATTCTATTCTGCAATAAAGCAGCTCTAAAAAGACAATAGTGTCATTGTTCAGCTGAAGTTAGTTCAGTTTTGATTCAGTTCAATGACTGTAAAATTCAACATTTATGAAATGAGTTCAATTCGGATACAAGGAGGTCTTCAGAAGACAGTTGTCATTATTCGCTTTGTCATTTCAATGTAGATTCAATTCAGTTCAATAACAGTGTTGATGTTGCAAAATAAATCAATGATGAAACAGTCGAATCAGCTATAAAACAGCTCTGCATAAAGGTGTCCTCACCCAGCTCAATTCGGTTCAGGTTTTGTTCTCATCCAAGTGTCAGTGCAGTTGTGGCAACCACAGGGACAAAGGACACCACATATATGTTGTATGTTTTAGTTTAGACTACGCCACCCTGGGAATTTCACCCAGAGAATATTATCCGCACACAGGTTCCTCACTAAAGACAGGAAACACAGGTATTTATACAAAATTACAAAAAAAAAAGAAGTTTATTATAAGTTATAACAGGACCCCATACACGGAAAGACAAACCTCAAATACAACGTTCAAAAAAAAAGGAAGCTGCGGCCTTGGCAAGAGATGTGTATATTCCCCTCATACACACTACACACTCACACAGCACAAAGAGCCCCGGTGAAATGATCGGTCACGGCACACGTTGTAGACACCACCAAAGATAGGAGGGAAACAATCAATTTCCTAAGCCCAAAAGGCCACAGCTCCTAAAAACAAACACACTCTCTACACCACACACACACAAAAATAAGAGATTAATAAAAAAGGTCATACAAGCAAACAGGTGGATGACAAATACTCATCCACCTACAGGCCTTGACATTCAACCGTAATAGGCGGAATCCAAATGAAATAAACAATTATAGTAAACAAATTTTGAAAATAAACTTTACAAAAATCAATAAACAAAAAAAACAATTATTTTGTGTTATACATAAATCAACACTTCAAATGCATAAACAATATTAAAAAAAAAAAAAAATCAATTCACAATATTATATTTACCAAGAAAGACAGTTCAAAGCATGAAAAATACAAAAGAAAGAAAACCCCCAAAAAAGAGGGAAACCAAAATTACTCCAAAATAAGATATCAAATGGGAAAATATAACTTAAAATCCTACTGTGGGCAAAACATCCACCGAGGAAGTGTGTGGAAGCAGAAAATATGAAGATGTGACAGCACAGCAATCTCAAAACATTGTATCAGCAGTATCAAATGGCCTAGGACAAAACAGCGGTGACACTGCACGAACGGCAGTTCTCCTGTAATTCACACAAATGGTTAGAACAATCTATATGGGCACATATACCTTTTTAAAAGGGGAAATACGATGGTGACCTACCGTAACTGCGAGGCCAGGCACCCAAAAGGACATACCCTCACTAGTTTAATGCAGTCGTCATTCACCCACCCAATCACGAACTAACAAAACAAATGCAGGAGAGTTGCCACCTAACCAGTTGCTACACTTTAATACAATAAATTAAAACCAGTCATACCCGCACCTGAAGTCCACAGACGCCCGCACAACAGCCCTCTGAATGAAGCGCAAATGGGAAGTTGTCCGTCCAGAATGGTCACCGGCTCAGCCGCGTGCAGCAAAAAGCAACAGGCGAGAGTTTCCAAAAGACACGCTGGAAGTGGTCACAGCAGCGCGCAGCAAAAAGGCGAGCATTCACAGAAGACGCGCAAGGAGCCTAAATGCAAGCGCAGATTAATGACGTCACCTACTTTAGAATGCGGACAAATGAGCTTTCAGCTCATTATGCCACACAGTCAAATCAATAATATTACCAAATATTAAGGCCTGGTTTCACAAAAAGGTCTTAGATTAAGTCAGGACTAGGCCTTAGTTAATTTAGGACATTTAAGTAGCTTTTATAAACTAACCTTAGAAACAACATTACTGGTGTGCATCTTGATATAAAACAATGGCATTGATTTATTTGAAGATATGTCACTCAAGTTTCTTTCAGTTAAAACATCCATTTAAGTCTGGGACTAGCTTAAAGGAACACTCCATTTTTTTGGAAATAGGCTCATTTTCCAACTCCCCTAGAGTTAAAGGTTTAGTTCACATCAAACATGAAAATTCTGTCAGTAATTACTCACCCTCATGTTGTTCCAACCCCGTAAGACATTCGTTCATCTTCTGAACACAAATTAAGATATTTTTGATTAAATCTGAGAGCTGGATCACTCCTCCATGACGTTCTTCTTCTACATAGTGTGCGTCTTCCTCTACTTATAAACAGAAAGTTTTTCGCTTCCGGCTATGTCAGGACAACAATAAGTAGTAGAAGAAGAACGTCATGTTCCAAGTTCTCGCGCATGCATTGTGGTGCACTCGTGAACTCACGTCAGAGGCCCACACTGAAAAAAAAAACGAATAGTTGAATAAAGTCGTTATTTTTGTTGTTTTTTTGGACAAAAAGTATTCTCATCGCTTGATATACTTATGTTTGAGCCACTGTAGTCACATGGACTATTTAAACATTTTCTTCACTGACTTTATGGGCCGACAAGTTTCAATCCCTTAAGAAGCCTATGGAGGAGTGATCCAGCTCTCTGATTTAATCAAAAATATCTTAATTTGTGTTCCGAAGATGAACGAAAGTCTTACGTGGTTGGAACAACATGAGGGTGAGTAATTACTGACAGAATTTTCATTTTTGGGTGAACTAACCCTTTAAACAGTTGAGTTTAACTGTTTTTGAATCCATTCAGCCGATCTCCGGGTCTGGCGGTAGCACTTTTAGTATAGCTTAGCATAGATCATTGAATCTGATTAGACTGTTAGCATATCTCTAAAAAAATGACCAAAGAGTTTCGATATTTTTCCTATTTAAATCTTGCCTCTTCTGTAGTTACATTGTGAACTAAGACCGACGGAAAATGAAAAGTTGCGATTTTCTAGGCCGATATGGCTAGGATCTATACTCTCATTCCTTCGTAATAATCAAGTCAAGTCAAGTATATTTATATAGCGCTTTTCACAAAGCGGGTCCAGGCAAAGCTCCTAGTCAGATCTGTATACGACCTGGATCCGGCAGGCTGCGGAAAAACCTCGGGATAAACAAAGACACTATAATTAGCGTAGATGCCATTCTTCTTATGATGTAACGAGTACATCGGGATTTAAGGGAAGTGTTCCCAGTTCCGGCTGACCTAATCTATGCAGCCTAACATTGAATTATAGAAGTCTATGATGTATTATGTGTATGCTAGGTCAAAGAGATTTGTTTTTAGTCTTGCTTTGAACTGACAGAGTGTGTCTGCTTCCCGGACATTGGTAGTGTAACAACATTTAGTTTTACATTAAATTAGCTCAAATTATATATAGGGAATTTTAATAATTAATCATGAATATGATTAATATATTGCATATTACAGTTAAATTATCGAAGTTGAAAATAGATTGATTGTACACACGAATGATCAATCACAACGAATTATAATTCCTCATTCATATGTCAATGGTCCATTTTCAGATGGATTATATGAGATAACCTTTAATGGAGTTAATTTAGCTATCAAACTGTTTGTCCAGCAAAAGGCCGTAAGATTAACTTATCAACTTCTCAACAAAGTTATCCCTTCTTATAAACTCCAAGAAATATCAAAATTTTCTGGCCGTGAACATTAATTTTCCTGTGTTTATAAAATTAGACTACGCAACGTAGTCAATAATGAAAGCTTTGTAGCTATAGGATCGAGATTTCATTGACTTTGTAAAATGAGCATTTTAGACAGAAGGCAATCAAGAATATAATGGTTTTAATAGTTGGACTAATAATACATCGAACTACAATTCACACAGAATATATCTATATACACCCGAAACAAACAAAACGAAAAACATTACAAACACGAATTAAAATAGGATGAGAGAGGAAGATAAAAATGAGAGGGAGAGAGAGTTGGGAAGAGAGAGAGAGAGAGAGAGAGAGAGAGAGAGAAATCCGTAGGATCACAGTTTGGCAAAATTCACCTGGGCATTTAAACCTTTAAGAGACAACACGGAAAAACAGTCTTAATGCTCTAAAATCTTGGTAACTCAAATATACTTGCATATAGTTCTCATGTGTCTGAGCCCTGCAGCGTGTGTGAGCTGCTGGTCTTTGTGTGTTCCGTTGGAGCGTCACGTGGTTTGCTGCGGTCTGGAGCGCGCAGTTTCAAAGAAGGCTTAAAGGTCTTTGACGTAAATTACCAAATAAATAATTCAGACTAAGTTCATTTCTGGTGAAATGAACAAAGGAAAAAAAAACTTAAACAAAAGAAAAGAAGAGGAAAGATCCCCCAGGGCGGGGATCACGAGTATCATGGTTACATCGGATCGAAGGAGAGGGAAGAGTCCAGTCAAAAGTCGAAGTTCCCTCGAAGAAGGGAGTTCCACCAAAGATGCAGTTCTTTCTCCCCCCTCCTTACTCTTCTCCTACTAAAAACCAAAACTAAAGATGAGGTGCTTGGTGGTCTTCTTTAAAGACACTTCTGTTTACGCCTCCTCTGGCGTGAATGCACCAATCAGCTGGGAGGAAAGTGTGCGGATAAGTGTTCCTTTGTTCCCTCGAGATCGACTTTGCATGTTTCATGACCATGATGTAAAAATGCGTTCAATTTTACTCCAGAGATGATAAAACATAGTAACATACATTTTACGGTTTGCACCCATATATATATGGTTTGGTCAGATCAAGAGGATTCTAAAGGTGTGAAGAACGACATACAAACATTATAGGAAAACACAGTTACATTAAAAATGCATCTAAAAGCACCTCTGTTCATTTAGAATTATAATACGATCACATCTAACCCCAATGGAACATGGGCAAACATAAAAACATATAGAATATATCATAGTACAAGTCTCTCAATTGAGGAGATTGGAGAAAAGTCTCTTGTGTGTGTGTGTGTACTGTGGACGTGGCTGGGTCATTCGTTGGTGAAGATGTGGTGAACTTTTGCTCACTCCCCTCCCGGGCAATGATATGTGTGTGCGTATTCTTTGAATTGATGAGTTTTAAGTCTGGATTACAATAACCAGTGTGGTTCATTACACAAGGTTGTCTGTGTTTGTGAGGTGTCCTGCAGAGGGGACACCACGGGATCTCCGGCCAGAGAGGCGCCCCTGTTGAGTCACATGTGGTAAGACAGAGGACCCTGTGATTACTTATCAGCGAAAAACGCCGCGGGGGCACTTCTGCCATCGGTCATTTAATTAAGTCCCATCGCCATTTGCTTGTGTGTGAATCAGTAACTTAAAAAGTCCCAGGACATCTGTTTCTTTCACAATCTGAAGAATGGAGGAGTGTTTACTTAATTAGAGACTTAGTTGATTAAAACCACATGATTGCACTGATCATCTGATTATTGCTACAGTAGGAAGACTGTTCCAAAGTTTTGGTGCTAAATAGGAAAAGGATCTACCGCCAGCAGTCGATTTTGATATTCTAGGTATTATCAACTGGCCCGAATTTTGAGATCGCAATAGACGTGAAGGACTATAATGGGTTAGGAGCTCGCTCAAGTACTGCGGAGCTAAACCATTTAGTGCTTTGTAAGTAATCAACAATATTTTAAAATTTATATGATGTTTAATAGGCAGCCAATGCAGTGTTGACAGAACCGGGCTAATATGGTCATATTTCCTGTTCCTAGTAAGAAATCGAGCTGCTGCGTTTTGAACTAGCTGTAGTTTATTTATTAAGCGTGCAGGGCAACCACCCAGTAAAGCATTACAATAATCTATTCTTGATGTCATTAAAGCATGAACTAATTGTTCCGCATTTATTAATGAGAGCATATGTCGTAATTTAGATATATTTTTAAGATGGAAAATGCGTTTTTTCAGATACTAGACACGTGACTTTCAAATGAAAGATTGCTATCAAAGAGCACACCTAGGTTCCTAACCGACGATGAAGACTTAACAGAGCAGCCATCAAGTGTTAGACAGTATTCTAAGTTATTACATGTGGAAGTTTTTTGTCCAATAATTCGAATCTCTGTTTTTTTAGAGTTTAGTAGTAGGAAATTACTAGTCATCAATTTTTTATATGCTATCCTATGCATTCCGTTAATTTTGTGAATTGATAAGTTTCGTTAGGTTTTGAAGAAATATAGAGCTGAGTATCATCGGCATAACAGTGAAAGCTAATACCTCCTAATGGTAGCATGTACAGAGTGAACTGCAGCGGTCCTAGTACTGAGCCTTGTGGTATGCCATACTGAACTTGTGATCGATAAGACATCTCTTCATTTACTGCTACAAACTGATAACAGTCTGATAAGTATGATTTAAACCATGCTAGTGCAATTCCACTAATGCCAACATAGTTTTCTAGTCTATTTAAAAGAATGTTGTGGTCAACTGTGTCAAATGCAGCACTAAGATCAAGTACCACTATTAGAGAGATACAACCACGATCGGATGATAAGAGCAAATAATTTGTAACTCTAATGAGAGCTATCTCAGTGCTATGGTACTGTCTAAATCCTGACTGAAAATCCTTGCAGATATCATTTCTTTCAAGAAAGGAACACAGTTGTAAGGATACTGCTTTTTCTAATATCTTTGACAGTAAAGGCAGATTTGAGATCGGCCTGTAATTGACTAATTCTGAAGGATCAAGTTGCGTTTTTTAACAAGCGGTTTTATCATAGCCAGCTTAAAGGTTTTTGGTACGTATCCTAGAGACAAAGAAGAATTAATGATATTAAGAAGAGGATCTATGATCTCTGGAAGCATCTCTTTCAGTAGCTTAGTCGGTATAGGGTCTAACATACAAGTTGTCGATTTAGATGAATTAATGAGTTTGCAGAATTCTTCCTCTCCTATAGAAACAAATGAATAACATTTTTCCTCAGGGAGACTACAATGCACTCCCTGATGCGATACTGTAGTAGACGGTTGCATAATTATAATTTTATCCCTGATATTATCAATCTTATAAGTGAAGAAGTTCATAAAGTCATTACTGTTGTGCTGCTAGGAAACTTCTGGGCTTGAAGCTTTCTTTTTCGTTAGTTTAGCCACTGTTTCAAATAAGTATCTAGGATTATGTTTATCAATGAACTTTGCTACCATACCATGGGTGCAGCAGGCGCAATGAAATTACGCAGTGCAGAACGTATATACAATGTATAACTATACATTTACGTCTTGAAATCTTTGAGCCATGAGTGAGGTTTGCGCGTTCTTGACGGACGTTCCTTGGCCCACGGAAAGTTCTCAGTTTTATTACAGAAGGATGTTTCCTCCGCAAATTCAGGTGCAGGATCAATCACTTGTTTCTCAATTTCAACGGGGTCAGAAAATGTGCAGTGTCCTTTCGGCAAATGAAAGGGCTTGTGCACCCTCACCCTGTTCCCCTTTTTGAGGATAACCAGTTGTGCGTCATATTTTGCGTCAGTGTAGCAATTCATCTGAGATTGCTTAAGAACTACTCACTTGCGAACAGCCGCTGGCTGGAGAGTGCTGGGAGGGGAATGAAGGGTAACATTCAGTTTTGTTCTCACCTTCCTTCCGCCCATGGAGCAATTCAAAAGGCGAAACTCCTGTGGAGGCATGTGGAGTAGAGCGGTAAACTTGAAGAAAGTACGCTTCCATGCCTTAGATTGTACTATAGCCGACTGTACACAGTCTTTAAGAACTCTGTTAACCCTTTAGGCGCCAGAGATTTTTTCCTAAAACATTCGATTTTGACATCTTAATTTCAAAAGGCTATATCTTAAAAATGAAAAAAAGATAGATACTTTCTGTAAATTAGATAAATATTAAGGATGACCCAAACTTTATGTAGGGATTGCATTTTCCATCTAATTAGCATATTATGATGTGATATGGTGGCAGAAATCTTGGATTATAGAATTTTTATGAAAAGTCACGTTTAAATGATAAAAAACAGCACTTCTTTCCCCCCCAAAATGTCCCTCACCTTCTGTATGCTATATTGCACAATACTGAATGCTCAGGTATATAGTAAGTGGTAAACAAACTGTGTAAATCATTACTAATAAATGGTAAAACAAACCGTATGCATGTAGGGGTTGGCCTTTTGCTGTAGAGATTTTACATTTACTAAATAGAGTAGGCACTCTGATTCCATGTTTGGGGCATATATTATTCATATGACACACAAACACAACTAGACAAGACCTGTTTAGTTCAAAGATCACTCGCGACGGCAAGGCACAGATTATGAGTGAGATGATACGAGCAGCGTGAGCGCGGACAGATCTGCCTCGCGCGCACGGGCCGAGTATGCACACTATTGCGACTCCCCACCCTGCCTTCACGTTGCCCCCTAACTATACTATGAATACTTCGACCTCGTCTAACATATCCAGTGATAATAGACAAAGTCTCCACCACAATACTGTCGCCGTGATGATCGCGGAGAGACTCTGATAAAATGACTCACTCTCACACTTGCTCCGCTTTTGATCGCAATGATTCAATGCGCTCTAACTCGAACATTTTGTATAGAAACATGACGTTTTTTGAGTCGGGATGAAGTATGACATGTCTGCCATCCAGTGGAGGGGAGATCGAACGAAATTTGACACCCAATTTGACAAAATCGGCCGTTTTATTCAGTGCCCCATCTTGTCGAGTAGACTCGACCGTGTCACCTAACGGGTTAAAGCATTCTATGGCACCATTCGACGCTGGATGATACACAGCCGTGCGGACTGCTGCAATGCCTCTTTCTCGCAGAAAGGTTGTGAACTCATCCGACGCGAATTGTGGCCCACTGTCCGTAACCAACTCTACCGGGTAACCATGACGACTGCAGACGCCATTGAGAAAGCCAATCACAATCCCCGTGGTCATGGATGATGTAAAGGCAACTTCTGGCCATTTGGAATTGTCAGTTAAGGTGATAACATACTTACAGTCCCAAACAGCAGTGTCAAATGGGCCAACAATGTCCATGCTCAGTTTACTTCATGGTGCATCTGGGAAAGTTACCGGAGACATAGGTCTGGATCACTTTATCCATTCCAGGGAACCAGTACAGTTCGAGTAAGCGCTGCTTTGTCCGCACGATTCCCTGGTGACTCTCGTGCGCGAGGGCTATTACTGTATGTCGCAATGTCACTGGAACTACTAGACGGGTGTCTCTGAATACCACATTGTCCTTGACACTCAGTTAATTTCTTAAATTATAGTAGGGTTGAAGGTCGGTATGCACAGCTTGTACAGACACAGGCTATCCTTTTCCAATTTACGGCACAGAGGTCAGTTCAGGACACGAGGCTGCAGCAGTTTTTAACTCGGATGGTGAAATCGCAGTCAGGGCAATAGACAGTAGAGCGACAAGCTCTGGCCTATCATTAGAGTTAGAAGCAGAAGTGAGAGGAAACACTTGCACTTGCTCCGCTTTTGATCGCAATGATTCAATGCGCTCTAACTCGAACATTTTGTATAGAAACATGACATTTTTTGAGTCGGGATGAAGTATGACATCCCGACTCAAACTTTAATTGAGGATAGTAAGGATAGTACTAGAGCTTTAGATACTATTTTGGATGCGCCTAGCATAGTGAACTCTGTACATGATCCTGCTGTTCACTGATCGATTGCTCCTGTCTGCCTTCCTGCCTGCTGTGAGTTTGTTTGCGTCGAGGCTGTAAGCTCTACGCCTCGTATTAGCTTTGTATTTCTTTCTGTTTTGAACCATCATTTACTATCATTCCTAGTTGTTTATATTACTAAATATAGTTTACCCACCATCTCAGATTAACCTTACATCGCTAGCTTCCGTTATTGTTAGCACAGAACGCGTGTTTACGCGCCACCCGCGCTCATTTATTTATTATTTATTTTCTCTCGCGCGCCCGCGCCTTTGAGTTAATAAAAGCCCAGGTAAGTAAGAATCAGTCAACACAAACGGTGAGTAATGTCTTGTCCTGTTATTGTCACCTGTGTCACATGTCATATGTTTAGTGTAGCCTTCTCCGATGGCAATATAGGATTTATTTGTGATAAATGCAAGGAGACAGTCAGGCTGACGGAGAAGATTTCAGAGCTAGAGACACGCATCCAAACTTTAATTGAGGATAGTAAGGATAGTACTAGAGCTTTAGATACTATTTTGGATGCGCCTAGCATAGTGAACTCTGTACATGATTCGGTTCCGGCTGAAGTAGAGCCCAGGCAGCAGGGCAGATGGGTGACCGTGAGAGATCGCTCTAGTCGCGGATTAAAAAACCACCCTTCCGTTCCGATTACCATAACAAATCGATTTGCCCCACTCAGTGAAACACCCACTGAGAATTCTGTTGATGGTGCCCTGGTAATTGGTGATTCGATCACACGGAACGTGAAAATAGAGACACCAGCCACCATAGTCACATGTTTGCCGGGAGCCAGAGCGCCTGACATCAAAGCAAATTTAAAAGTGCTGGCTAATGCTAATCGTAAATTCTCTAAGATCATTATTCATGTCGGCACTAATGATGTTCGACTCCGCCAGTCGGAGATCACCAAAATTAATATTAAAGAGGTGTGTAAACTCGCAAGTACGATGTCAGGCACTGTAATTTTCTCTGGCCCCCTTCCTGTTCGCAGGAGTGATGAGATAGTTAGCAGATTGGCCTCACTCAATGGTTGGTTGTCTAAGTGGTGTCCGTTGAATAATATAGAATTCATAGACAATTGGAAAAGTTTTTGGGGCAAGCCTGACCTGTTGAAAAGAGATGGTGTTCATCCCTCCTGGGATGGTGCTGCTCTTCTCTCTAGTAATATGGCACATAGTCTTAGAGCTAAAACATGACAATCTGGGGCTCAGGTCAGGAAGCAGACAGACTGGCTAAACCGACCGTCTGCTAGCGGCCTCGCGTCACCAAGGTCAGATAAATCCCATCACATAGAGCCTCTTTCACCTAGATATCATCATATAGAGACTGTGTCTGTTCCCCGAATTTGGAAATCCAAAAAACGTCAGGTAAAAAATTGAATTGATGTTCAACAAATAAAAAACAGATATAATACAGATGAACAAATGATAAAGCTTGGGTTGCTGAATATTCGATCCCTTACTTCAAAATCGCTCATAGTTAATGATATGATTTCAAGTTATAATCTAGATGTGCTGTGTTTGACAGAAACCTGGCTAAAACCAAACGATTACATTACTTTAAATGAGTCAACCCCACAAGATTACTGTTATAAACATGAACCTCGTCTAAAACGCAAAGGGGGAGGTGTTGCTGTAATTTATAGTAATATTTTCAAAACCACTAAGAAATCTATTTTTAAATATACTTCTTTTGAAGTGTTGGTGCTTAATGTAAAAATATATAGTGTAAACGATAAATCACGTTTGAGATTTCTGCTGGCTACTGTATACAGGCCACCAGGGCACCATAAAGATTTTATCAAAGAATTTGCGGACTTTCTATCAGAATTAGTATTGGCTAACGATAAAGTACTAATTGTTGGTGATTTTAATATACATGTAGATAATGAAAAAGATGCATTGGGATTGGCACTTAAAGACATTGTAAACTCAATTGGAGTTAGACAACACGTGTCAGGACCCACTCATTGTCGTAATCATACTCTAGATCTAATATTATCACATGGAATAGATGTTGATGCCGTTGAAATTCTGCAGCAGAGCGATGATATCTCAGACCATTATCTAGTCTCATGTAAATTACATTTAGCCAAGGCTGCAAAGCCGACTCCGTGTTATAAATATGTTAGACCTATAACTTCTGCCACTAAAGATTGCTTTATCAATAATCTTCCTAATAAGTTTCATCATCTCAGCATCCCGGATAGCTTAGAAGAACTCGATATTGCAACAGAAACTTTTAACTCTCTCTTTTCCAGCACTTTAGACGCAGTTGCTCCGTTGCGCTTAAAGAAGATTAAAGAAAATAGTCCAACGCCGTGGTACAACGAGCACACTCAGGCCCTTAAGAGAGCAGCCAGAAAAATGGAGCGCAACTGGAAGAAAACAAAACTAGAGGTATTTCGGATTTCATGGAAAGAGAGCTCGATTGCTTACAGAGAGGCTTTAAAAGCTGCTAGATCTGCTTATTTTTCAACCCTATTAGAAGAAAATAAACATAATCCTAGGTATTTATTTGAAACAGTGGCTAAACTAACGAAAAAGAAAGCTTTAAGCACAGAAGTTTCCAAGCAACACAGCAGTAATGACTTTATGAACTTCTTCACTTATAAGATTGATAATATCAGGGACAAAATTATAACTATGCAACCGTCTACTACAGTATCGCATCAGGGAGTGCATTGTAGTCTCCCTGAGGAAAAATTGTTTTCATTTGTTGCTATAGGAGAGGAAGATTTCTGCAAACTCGTTAATTCATCTAAATCGACAACTTGTATGTTAGACCCTACACCGACTAAGCTACTGAAAGAGATGCTTCCAGAGATCATAGATCCTCTTCTTAATATCATTAATTCGTCTTTGTCTCTAGGATATGTACCAAAAACCTTTAAGCTGGCTATGATAAAACCGCTTGTTAAAAAACCGCAACTTGATCCTTCAGAATTAGTCAATTACAGGCCGATCTCAAATCTGCCTTTTCTGTCAAAGATATTAGAAAAAGCAGTATCCTCACAACTGTGTTCCTTTCTTGAAAGAAATGATATCTGCGAGGATTTTCAGTCAGGATTTAGACCGCACCATAGTACTGAGACAGCTCTCATTAGAGTTACAAATGATTTACTTTTATCATCCGATCGTGGTTGTATCTCTCTATTAGTGTTACTTGATCTTAGTGCTGCATTTGACACAATTGACCACAACATTCTTTTAAATAGACTGGAAAACTATGTT
The DNA here is from genome assembly GCA_030578275.1 of Meda fulgida. Classification (NCBI taxonomy): domain Eukaryota; kingdom Metazoa; phylum Chordata; class Actinopteri; order Cypriniformes; family Leuciscidae; genus Meda; species Meda fulgida. Next base: position 22,617,199 of record CM060627.1, read on the forward strand.
GGCATTAGTGGAATTGCACTAGCATGGTTTAAATCATACTTATCTGACCGCTATCAGTTTGTAGCAGTAAATGAAGAGATGTCTTATCGATCACAAGTTCAGTATGGCGTACCACAAGGCTCAGTACTAGGACCGCTGCTGTTCACTCTGTACATGCTACCATTAGGACATATCATTAGGAAACATGGAATTAGCTTTCATTGTTATGCCGATGATACTCAGCTGTATATTTCTTCAAAACCTAACGAAACTTACCAATTCACAAAATTAACGGAATGCATAGCTGATATAAAAAATTGGATGACTAGTAATTTCCTACTACTAAACTCTGAAAAAACAGAGATTCTAATTATTGGACAAAAAACTTCCACACGTAATAACCTAGAATACTGTCTAACCCTTGATGGCTGCTCTGTTAAGTCTTCGTCGTCGGTTAGGAACCTGGGTGTGCTCTTTGATAGCAATCTTTCATTTGAAAGTCATGTGTCTAGTATCTGTAAAACCGCATTTTTCCATCTTAAAAATATATCTAAATTACGACATATGCTCTCATTAACAAATGCGGAACAATTAGTTCATGCTTTCATGACAACAAGACTAGATTATTGTAATGCTCTACTGGGTGGTTGCCCTGCACGCTTAATAAATAAACTACAGCTGGTCCAAAACGCAGCCGCTCGAGTTCTTACTAGAACCAGGAAATATGACCATATTAGCCCGGTTCTGTCAACACTGCATTGGCTGCCTATTAAACATCGTATAAATTTTAAAATATTGTTGATTACTTACAAAGCACTAAATGGTTTAGCTCCGCAGTACTTGAGCGAGCTCTTAACGCATTATAGTCCTTCACGTCTATTGCGATCTCAAAATTCGGGCCAGTTGATAATACCTAGAATTTCAAAATCGACTGCGGGCGGTAGATCCTTTTCCTATTTAGCACCAAAACTTTGGAACAGTCTTCCTACCATTGTCCGGGAAGCAGACACACTCTGTCAGTTCAAAGCTAGACTAAAAACACATCTCTTTGACCTAGCATACACATAATATATTATAGACTTCTATAATTCAATGTTAGGCTGCATAGATTAGGTCAGCCGGAACTGGGAACACTTCCCTTACATCCTGATGTACTCGTTACATCATCATAAGAAGAATGGCATCTACGCTAATTTTAGTGTCTTTGTTTATCCCGAGGTTTTCCCGCAGCCGACCGGATCCAGGCCGTATCCAGATCTGACTAGGAGCTTTGCCTGGACCCGATGACAACGCAGTGCTGAAGTGCCAACTAGCCTCTCCCTATGGAGGATCCCTTTCCCACTCTACAGATAAAATGTTGTGATTCCGGTTCGCGTACCCACCCCGAAGTGATAAAATAAAACAAAATTCTGTATCAAATTACAGTTACTGTAAATCCGGCCTCTAGTTCATAAACGCCAGAGGAGAACTGGCCCCCGACTGAGCCTGGGTTCTCCCAAGGTTTTTTTTTTTCTCCATTAGGTCACCTGATGGAGTTTTAGGACACCAGTAGGTCACTTGATGGAGTTTTTCGGTTCCTTGCCACTGTTGCCTTTGGCTTGTTCAGTTGGGGATATTCAAAATATTTAGCCAAGCATTAATACCATTGATCAGCCCTACCAAACGTGGATGTTTTTTCACTAAGAAACAAACATTATGTTATTTGATTGATATTGTGAAGCTGCTTTGATGCAATTTATATTGTGAAAAGCGCTATATAAATACACTTGACTTGACTTGACTTGAGGAAGGGGTAATCGTGACAGGCAGTCAGCAACATGATTTGATGAGCCAGCACGATACACAACGTCATAAGTGAAGCACAGAAGGCGAGCTGACCACCGAGCAATGAGCATCCCGGCATGTCCAGCTCCGCGTAGACAGCAGGGTTGTCAGCGCCTGATGATCAGTGCGCAACGTAAAACGTCTGCCCCAGAGGCATGTGCGCCACTTCTCGACGGCCCAAACACACACTAAAGCTTCTTTCTCCACAGTTTAATAACGCCTTTCAGCTGAGGATAAAGTTTGTGACGCGAATGCCACTGAGCGTTCACTGGGATCTGGGTCCACCTGCAATAATATCGCTCCCAGACCATAATCTGATGCATCAGTGGACACAATGACTGGCAGTTCTGGGTTAAATAGGTTAAGTCCTGGACTGTCCACTAAGCATTTCTTAATATCTATGAAGCTTTGTTAGACCTTATCAGTCCCTTCAAATTCAGAATCCTGGCGCAGGCATGCACGCAACGGCTCGACGAGAGTAGCATATTTAGGTATGAACTTGTTATACCAGGACAACATACCCAGAAAGGAGTGCAGACTGGTGACAACAGTTGGGGCTGGGGCCTACATTATTGCTTGCAGATGTTATCCATCAGGTTAAATACTGTCTCCATTCACCATGTGTCTGAGAAAGCGCAGACAGGACTGGTGGAATTTGCACTTTTTCTCATTCATTCGTAGACCAGCCTCGCTGAGACGTTTGAGCACAGCGTCCAAAGCAACGTCATGTTCTTACTGTGTACGTCCGAAACAGATGATGTCATCTAAGTAATTCTGTACATGGGAACACCTTTGAGTATTATTGACATCATTTTCTGAAATGCGGCCGGAGCCGATGCGAGACCATACGGCAAAAACGAAACAGCCCGTCATGTGTGATAAAGGCTGTGAGGTCACAGCTATCTGGATGGAGGTAACGTGATGGTAAGCATTTTCCAGATCAATGGTAGAAAAAACTGATGCACCTGACAAGGCAGCTTAAGTCTCGTCCATGTGTGGCAGAGGGTAAACATCCACTATAATGGCCTTATTAGGCTCCCGCAAATCAACACACATTCTAACTCCTCTCGTCTTCTTTTGTATTACAACAATTGGTGAGATCCACGGTGAAGCATCCACGTTCTCTATTACACTTGCGCTGAGAAGGCGGTTCAGTTCAGAAGACATAGCAGCACGTACTGAGAAAGGAAGACGCCGCAGATTTTCTTGCACAGGTACAGCAGAGGGTAAGACTTTCACTTTATGCATGAACCCTTTCACACAGCCTCACAGTTGCCGAATCAGAAAAGCTGCATCACCGGTGTCTGGGGAAGAGAAGCACGGAGAAGTCGGAGGCTCGTGCAGAAGTGACTATATTCCTTCAATGCAGAGGTGTAGAGCAGATATCAAGATATGGTCTTGGTATACATTGGCCTGTCTCGATTGATCGATTGCTCCTGTCTGTTTTCCTGCCTGCTGCGTTTGTTTGCGTCGAGGCTGTAAGCTCTAGCCTCGTATTAGCTTAGTATTTCTCTCTGTTTTGAACCATCTTCCTAGCCAGCTTCAGGCTTTTCAGCCATCACCACCAGGCTGGCTCCAGGCTTTTAGCCACTATCACCAGGCCGGCTTCAGGCTTCCAGCCATCACCACCAGGCCGGCTCCAGGCTTTCAGTCACTACCACCAGGCCGGCTCCAGGCTTTCAGCCACTATCACCAGGCCGGCTTCAGGCTTCAAGCCATCACCACCAGGCCGGCTCCAGGCTTTCAGTCACTACCACCAGGCCGGCTCCAGGCTTTCAGTCACTACCACCAGGCCGGCTTCAGGCTTCCAGCCATCACCACCAGGCCGGCTCCAGGCTTTCAGTCACTACCACCAGGCCGGCTTCAGGCTTTCAGCCACACCACCAGGCCGGCTTCAGGCTTTGAGCCACTACCATCTGGCCGGTTCCAGGCTTCCAGCTTCCAGGGTTAGCGAACATGGCTCCCCCAAAGTTGAGGAACACAGAGGAGGAATATGCAACCATCATTCATGTAAATGAACTGTTACAACAGCAAAAAGATATGTTCATGGCTTTGTTACAGTAGCAGCAGGAAATGTTCAAAGATTTTGTTAAAATTATTATGGACTCAGTGAACACCAGAATGGAGAATGTTACCAAAGAATTACAAGAGCTAAAAGCAAGTTTACAATACACACAGAAGGATGTAGATGAACTTAAAGTCACTCAAGCTAAACAGTCTGAGCATGGAAAAATCACAGAAACTGATATAGTGAAAATCTGTGAGAGTCTACAAGTCATGTGTGAAAAACAAGAACATCTTGAAAATCAATCAAGGAGAAATAATATTGTGATTGATGGAGTTCCTGAATCCACAGGCGAATCCTGGGCAGACTCTGAAGAAAAAGTGAAGGACATTTTTAAGCAAAAACTACAACTACAAAGAGACATGGAGATGGAGCGTGTACACCGAATAGGAAAGCCTGAAGCTGCTAGAAATAGACCGAGATCTATGGTTGTTAAATTTCTGAACTTCAAGGACAAAGCTGCTGTCATGCAAAGAGCAAAGAACCTCAAGAGCACAAAAATTTTCATCAATGACGACTAAATGACGGCTAAAAAGAAAGGAATTGATGCCAAAGTTAAAAGAAGCACGTGACAAAGGTGACATTGCCTACCTCAGATATGACAAACTCATCATCCGTTCCCGCACTAGCACCCCTGAGTAATCTCTGCGCAACTCTGAAGGTATGATAAACGCATAAAACTCATGTACTCATTACCAAGTTAAGGCTTAAGACTAGCACATATTAATATAAACAGTCTCAGGAATAAAATCAATGAAGTTGCTGAACTGTTAAATGAGTATAAAATACACATTCTTGCTATCTCAGAGACCCACTTGGACTCCTCCTTTGATGACACAGAACTATTTATTGAAGGTTACAACATATACAGAAATGACAGAAATGGTTTCGGTGGTGGAGTTGCTTTTTATATTCAGAATCACTTACCAGTAAAAATAAGAACTGATTTAACGAGTTTCAACATCGAAATATTATGGTTGCAAATGCATCTACCTCATCGAAAGTCGATACTTCTGTGTTGCTGTTACCGGTCATCAAGTGCCAATTGTGAATATCTTGACACTATCTGTAAAATGTTGGATATGAATACTAATGTAAGTCAGGACATATATTTCATGGGTGACTTAAACATTGACTGGTTTTCTAAAGACTGTCACTTGAAAAGAAAACTGTTAACTACTGCAAATGCATGTGGACTTAGTCAACTGATAAATAAGCCCACAAAAACATGTTTCAAGAGCGATGGCTCCAGAACATCTACTTATATAGATCATATTTTTACAAACCGTCCTGAACTGTGTAAAAAGGTACTGTCTATTCCCACTGGTAGCAGTGATCATAATTTGATCATTTCTGCGTTAACAACCAAGTTGAGTGGATCTGGAACTGCAGTCTTATTTAAAAGATCTTATAAATTGTTTAAAAATGACAAGTTTATTGACGATGTTCAAGCTATATGCTGGTCTGATGTGTTGGCTGCTAGTAATCCAGAAATTGCTCTCTTTAAATTTAACAATCTATTCTTGTCATTGATTGAGAAACATGCGCCTTTAAAGAAGTTTACTGTCAGGAACAACGTCACACCTTGGTTGGATGATGAACTGAGAAATTCTATGAAAATAAGAGATCAAATGAAAAGAACAGCAGTTACTACAGGAAATAAATGTGATTGGGACCTATATCGTAAAATGAGAAATTCTGTTACTAAACTTAATAAAAAGAAGAAGAAAATCTATTTTGATAATCATGTTAAAAATATAGGTAATGATAATAGGAAGTTATGGAATGTTTTAAATCAATTGACTGGAAAGAAAAATAAAATAAATCCATCTTTTTTGGAAACAGGGGATACATTTATAATTAAGCCAATAGATATTGCAAATTATCTTAATGATTATTTTATAAGAAAATTAGATAAACTAAGAGAAAATATGCCTAATCTAAGTAATGACATATCTTACCTATTAATAAGAAATGAATTGATTAAAAATAAAAACTTAAGGTTTAAATTAGAATGTGTAAATATAGATCAAGTAAAGAATCTTTTAAAATCTTGTAAAAATAAACCACCAGGCGTCGACGGTCTTGAATGCAGGCTTCTGAAACTAGCTGCTGACTTTATTGCCCCGGTTCTAACCCATATCATTAACCTCAGTTTTATCTGCTGTACCTGCCCACAGGCATGGAAGCAGGCTAAAATAGTTCCTCTGCCCAAAGATAAAAAACTGCCTTTCTCTGGTCCCAACAGTCGTCCGATAAGTATATTACCTGTATTATCTAAAATAATGGAATCTATAGTATATGATCAAATTAATAACTATTTTTATACAAATCATTTATTAACAGATTTTCAGCATGTATACAGAAAATGTCACTCCACTGCCACTGCACTGACTCACATGTCTGATGATTGGCTTAGAGAGACTGAAAAGAGAAATATTACAGGTGTTGTGTTTTTAGATTTTTCTGCTGCATTTGACATCATAGATCACGACCTGTTATTGACAAAATTATCTTGTTATGGTTTTGAGCAGTCAGCAATCACATGGATGTACAGTTATTTGTCAAACAGAACTCAGTGTTTTTTAATGGCAGTCTCTCAGGTATCAGAAATATTTCATGTGGAGTACCCCAAGGCAGTTGTCTGGGTCCATTATTATTTAATATTTTTACTAATGATTTACCGTATATTTTATGTAAGGCTAACATTGTCATGTACGCTGATGATTCAACTATATATACATCCGCAATGTATATATACAAGTACGCAAATGGAATTAGAAACTGTTTTAAATAAAGAATTACAATATGTAGTAGATTGGATCAAATTCAATAAACTGGCATTAAATACTGTAAAAACGAACTGCATGATTTTAGGTTCAAATTATAACATTAATCAAAATCCTGTAATTAATATTAAAATTAATAACGCAATTATTGAACAGGTGCATGAGACCAGACTGCTGGGTGTAATAGTTTACTCTAGATTATCATGGAAAAAACATATTAGTAATATTATTGCAAAATGGGAAGAGGTATATCTATTATCAGAAGACATGCAAAATTCTTAACTTCAAATATTATGAATTATGCGATGAAAGCACTAATATTGACATACCTCGACTATTGCCCAGCAGTTTGGTCAAATGCCACTGGTGAATATATGAATAAGTTACAACTTATACAGAATAAAGCTGCTCGTGTAGCACTTAGGTGCAGCTATAGGAGAAATATTATATTAATGCACAAAGATCTTAATTGGTTGTTGGTCGAAGATAGACTGTTGTATTCACTGTTAATTTTCATAAGAAATATTTCTATCTCAAAATTTCCTTCTGTTTTGTTCAAGCATCTTTCTTTTAGTGTAGACAATCATCAGTACAGTACCAGACATGCAACTAAAGGTAACTTCACCTTACCCATAGTAAGAACAAATGCCATAAAAAACACTGTTGTGTTCAGAGGTATGAGGGAATGTAATAAACTGCCAAAACATATTATGCTTGCTAATAATGTCAATAAATTTAAATTATATGTAAAACAGCATCTATCGAAGTAATATATCTGATTGTTTATATTTATTAATATATGTGTGTGAATATGTATGTACATGCACATGTGTAGGTATGTTTATAGGCCTATGTGTAGAATGTGTTTTTATATATGTGTATATTTCATGCCCGTATAAGGGGATATATGTATGTTGATATGTGTATATACGTATATGTATGTCTATATGTGTATGTGTTTGTGTATCTACTTTTTACATTTATCTGTTGTATTTTTTATGTACATATTTTTCAGGACCCCAGGAAGAATAGCTGCAGCATGGCTGTAGCTAATGGGGATCCTTTCAATAAAAACTCAAACTAATCAAGTCCAATCACGCCCCGAGAAACCAATCATCCAACTGAGTAGGTTCGGGATGTGGTGGAGGGTTCCACGCAAGCCCAAACTTCTAGACGGCCCGGAAAGGCATAGCCGCCCATTCTGGATCGGACTCGGGCAACGCTACACTCCCCTAGGGAGCCAACGCAGCCGAATCCTCATCTCCATCACTGAAGCTCCCCCTCCGATGCTGCAGCCGACATCTGGTCGTCAGGTGGAGCTCTAAAGGACATGACTGGTCGTCCATGTGAAGGACCAGCACGCTCCTTTGAAGGCTCCAACGGCGGCAGCGCTTGTGAGGCGTGAGGGACACACGTAGATTGCCTCGGCGGGGAAGCCCTCACGGTGATCCTCAGTCCATGCGCCAAAGTAGGTCTATTCTGAGGTCCAGAAAAGACGCTAGATCAGGGCATAGGCGAGGGGACTGCACCTCCCTTGAGGTAAGCGAGTCTCGATCTAAGCGCTGCCACAGTCATATTCCTGCAATGGGAACGTGAACTATATGAGAGGCAACTATTGTGGCCGTCTGCAGGAGCCAGGGAATGACCGCATCCAGAAACGCACAAGCGGAATGACATCCTGAAAAGGACGCAGGGTCACGCTTGTGTTGCTTTTTTGTTAAGAAAAAAAAGAAAAAGTACTCTTTCCACGAACTCTCACAGTGCTGAGGCACCCAGGGAATGGCCACTGTGTACTGTGCACACTGAGGGAAACGCCCACCGAACCGACACAAGCTCTTTGCTGTAAAAACAGCAGTTTGTTGAACATGAAAATGTGCTTGACGCGATTCACGCGTGCCAACATTCATTGGCTCGTTCTGTAAACACTCAAAGATGATAGGGCTCCCTGAAATGATCCCAGTTACATCGTCACGTCGATGTTACATCAAATGTGAGTGACTGATAGGGGACATGACATTTCTCAACAAACCCAAGATATAGATTTACGTAATTAGGAGCCATTGGAGTCAAGTCAAGTCATCTTCATTTATATAGCGCTTTTAACAATGTAGATTGTTTCAAAGCAGCTTTACAGAGATAAACATATAATTTAAGGTAACAGAGATTGTTTTGGCTTTATAGCGGTTCTTGAATAATGATATTTTTCCAGCTAAAATTAGTTTTGATTGATTCACTTCCGTCGAAATGATAATTTGTTATTAAATTAGGGGCCGCTAAGACGACACCGTTCTCTCTAAACAGACTTTAAACGTGAACCTGTGATAACCGCTGATGGCGTTCACATGCGCATTAAGAATTTATTCTATATTTATGTGATTGAATCTATGTGCGCAGGTTTATAATTCCCTACAAACCATGCCTAAACAAACGACTTGCCTTGCCTTGTCTTACCTATAAATTTTTATACAGAATTTTATTTTATTTCATCACTTCGGGGTAAGTACGCAAACCAAATTTTCCCACAACGCTTTAGCTGTAGAGCGGTAACGGGATCCTCCATAGGGAGAGGCTAGTTGGCACTTCAGCACTGCATTGTCATCGGGTCCAGGCGAAGGTCCTTCGTCAGATCTGGATACGGCAGGCTGCGGGAAAACCTCGGGATAAACAAAGACACTAAAATTAGCATAGATGCCATTCTTCTTATGATGTAACAAGTACATCAGGATTTAAGAGAAGTGTTCATGGTTCCGGCTGACCTAATCTATGCAGCCTAACATTGAATTATAGAAGTCGATAATGTATTATGTGAATGATAGGTCAAAGAGATGTGTCTTTAATCTAGCTTTGAACTGACAGAGTGTGTCTGCTTCCCGGACAATGGTAGGAAGACTGTTCCAAAGTTTTGGTGCTAAATAGGAAAAGGATCTACCGCCAGCAGTCGATTTTGATATTCTAGGGATTATTAACTGGCCGGAATTTTGAGATCGCAATAGACTTGAAGGACTATAATGCGTTAAGAGCTCGCTCAAGTATGGCGGAGCTAAACCATTTAGTTCTTTGTAAGTAATCAGCAATATTTAAAAATGTATACGATGTTTAATAGGCAGCCAATGCAGTGTTGACAGAACTGGGCTAATATGGTCATACTTCCTGGTTCTGGTAAGAACTCGAGCTGCTGCGTTTTGAACTAGCTGTAGTTTGTTTATTAAGCGTGCAGGGCAATCACCCGATAGAGCATTACAATAATCTAGCCTTGAGGTCATAAACTAATTGTTCCGCATTTGTCAATGTGAGCATATGTCGTAATTTAGATATATTTGTAAGATGAAAAAATCTATTCCGTTTGTGAATTAGTAAGTTTCGTTAGGTTTCGAAGAAATATACAGTTGAATATCATCGGCATAACAGTGAAAGCTAATTCCATGTTTCCTAATATCTCCTAATGGTAGCATGTACAGAGTGAACAGCAGCGGTCCTAGTACTAAGCCTTGTGGTACGCCATACTGAACTTGTGATCGATAAGACATCTATTCATTTACTGCTACAAACTGATAACGGTCAGATAAGTATGATTTAAACCATGCTAGTGCAATTCCACTAATGCCAACATAGTTTTCTAGTCTATTTAAAAGAATGTTGTGGTCAATAGTGTCAAATGCAGCACTAAGATCAAGTAACACTAATAGAGAGATACAACCACGATCGGATGATAACAGCAAATCATTTGTAACTCTAGTGAGAGCTGTCTCGCTACTATGGTACGGTCTAAATCCGGACTGAAAATCCTTGCAGATATCATTTCTTTCAAGGAAGGAACACAGTTGTGAGGATACTGCTTTTTCTAATATCTTTGACAGAAAAGGCAGATTCGGCCTGTAATTGACTAATTTTGTACGATCAAGTTGCGGTCTACACAACTCCTTAATATTAATTTCCGTGCTCTCCGACTGGCGGAGTCGGACATCATTAGTGCTGACATGAATAATGATCTTAGAGAATTTACGATTAGCATTAGCTAGCACTTTTAAATTTGCTTTGATGTCAGGCTTTTTGGCTCCCGGCAAACATGTGACTATGGTGGCTGGTGTCTCTATTTTCACGTTCCGTGTGATCGAATCGCCAATTACCAGGGCCCAATCAACTGAATTCTCAGTGGGTGTTTCACTGAGCGGGGCAAATCATGGAGTACCCATAGCTGTCCCACATTGCTGTAAGAAAAAAATCATTGTCAACTCTAAAATAGTTCTTGATAATGGAAGCCCGTCTATAGGTCCAATAGCGGTTTCCAATAGGACAGGTGAAGGTTTATGCGCGTTAACTTTCTTTCCTTTCATGCAACACAACAAGATTAAATGAAATACATTTTCTTATTTGTATTACCTCGTTATTTCATTTGACTCAATAAATGAAAAAGGTTTTAGTCAAGTCAAGTCAAGTATATTTATACAGCGCTTTTCACAATATAAATTGTATCAAAGCAGCTTCACAGTATCAATCAAATAACATAACAATGTTTGTTTCTTAGTGGAAAAAAACATCCACATTTGGCTGATCAATGGTATTAATGCTTGGTTACTTAATTTGAATATCCCCAACTGAGCAAGCCAAAGGCAACAGTGGCAAGGAACCGAAAAACTCCATCAAGTGACCTACTGGTGTCCTAAAACTCCATCAGGTGACTTAATGGAGAGAGAAAAACCTTGGGAGAACCCAGGCTCAGTCGGGGGCCAGTTCTCCTCTGGCGTTTATGAACTAGAGGCCGGATTTACAGTAACTGTAATTTGATACAGAATTTTGTTTTATTTTATCACTTCGGGGTGGGTACGCAAACCGGAATCACAACGTTTTATCTGTAGAGTGGGAAAGGGATCATCCATAGGGAGAGGCTAGTTGGCACTTCAGCACTGCGTTGTCATCGGGTCCAGGCAAAGCTCCTAGTCAGATCTAGATACGACCTGGATCCGGCAGGCTGCGAGAAAACCTTGGGATAAACAAAGACACTAAAATTAGTGTAGATGCCATTCTTCTTATGATGTAACGAGTACATCAGGATTTAAGGGAAGTGTTCCCAGTTCCGGCTGACCTAATCTATGCAGCCTAACATTGAATTATAGAAGTATAAAATGTATTATGTGTATGCTAGGTCAAAGAGATGTGTTTTTAGTCTAGCTTTGAACTGACAGAGTGTGTCTGCTTCCCGGACAATGGTAGGAAGACTGTTTCAGAGTTTTGGTGCTAATAGGAAAAGGATCTACCGCCAGCAGTCGATTTTGATATTCTAGGTATTATCAACTGGCCCGAATTTTGAGATTGCAATAGACGTGAAGGACTATAATGCGTTAAGAGCTCGCTCAAGTACTGCGGAGCTAAACCATTTAGTGCTTTGTAAGTAATCAACAATATTTTAAAATGTATCCACCTTATTCCTGAATAGGTTACTGCGTTTTGAATTATGGGTGGCACTTCCGGTTTGGGGAACTTCCATTCAAAAAGACTGAAACGAATAATTTCAAATCATTAGATTGCCTTACAAATAAAGCTGACCTGTCAGTTTGACTGAATGAGCTGTCAATTTTCCTTCATGATTTATTTTCAGACATCATGAGAATAACGTAACACTTGGTATTTTTAACTTGACGTTATAACAAGAATATCTATGGCAAGAGCTCGTTTCAGTCGCTTTCGTTTCCTCGTGACGATTTTCTTTTTTCCCTTTTCATTTCGCTGTAATAGTATGAAAAAAATACAACATATAGCCTAGGTACTGCACATTTGTGGTCTGTTCTCCCGATTTTGTTTACGATATATCCCATTAATAATTCACTGGAATGCACGAAGAATCTCTCATTTTTCTCCTCAATCCTAACGTCTCTTCTTTCCAGGTTTGTTTTCACAATTTATTTTCTGTCAAAATTACGGAATTTGAAATACTTTGAAATAGTATCACGCAATGCTGAAGAAATTAGCATTTTTTATTAAGGCAACATGTGTTACATAATATGTATTACTGATATTTAACTCGTCTGTTATTACCGTGGAAAGAATCTCGCTTTTGGGGTTATTTATGGTCTCTTGTTGAAGTACCTTGTTGATGCTTTTACACTTTTAAATGTACTTTTAATGTTCGATGGTTGAAGGGTGAGTAGAATAATACCATCTCATTGTACCCAGCGTACAGAAAAAAAACGTTAAAAAAAGAAAAACGTATAATTGCGTTCATAAAGCGAGCCTTTCACTGATTGTTTACAGCTTAACGGAAGTTACACCCATAATTAGCGCAAAGCGTTATGGGGCATAGAAATAAGGTGGATACGATGTTTAATAGGCAGCCAATGCAGTGTTGACAGAACCGGGCTAATATGGTCATATTTCCTGGTTCTAGTAAGAACTCGAGCTGCTGGGTTTTGAACTAGCTGTAGTTTATTTATTAAGCGTGCAGGGCAACCACCCAGTAGAGCATTACAATAATCTAGTCTTGATGTCATGAAAGCATGAACTAATTGTTTCCCATTTGTTAATGAGAGCATATGTCGTAATTTAGATATATTTTTAAGATGGAAAAATGCGGTTTTACAGATACTAGACACGTTACTTTCAAATGAAAGATTGCTATCAAAGAGCACACCCAGGTTCCTAACCGACGATGAAGACTTAACAGAGCAGACGTAACAGATAAAAAAAAATGATGGCTTTACCCACAACAGCACTGTCGTGCAAGGTGTAATTTATTATCAGTACCGAAGGTATATACAAAAAAAAAAAAAAACTTGAGTACTGGGGTGAAGATATGTACAGTGTAGCTTCAAAACCCAAAAATACAAAGTGACAAAAAAAAAAAAACTGGAAAATAAAGATGAACAAAATATATAAATAAAATATTCACAAAGGGTATCTTCAATATACTCGCTTAAATGAATCGCTCACGGCACCAGTTGCACGCTCACGTCTGACTTGGTTAACAAGTCCCCCAATGTGAATCTGGCCTCCTCTTTTTATAGGCCATACTCCGCCCCCTCTACGGACATACCATTGCTTTGGTAATTAAAACAATCTTCCATTAAATTAACTATATGCAATAGATGTAGTTTTAAACCTATCATCATATAAACATAATAAACATAACGAACAAAATGATAACACAATAACAAATATGTCTGACACTATCTCTCTTATTTGTCAGCCCCCCTACAAACAACAAATATGGTTTCACCGGACTCCAAGTGTAGTGCGTCGGCGCGGCGCCAACAGTGACATCATAAGCGTGCGCCGTTCACCCGATTGGTTTCGCCGGGGCCATCAGCCAGTACGGCTACAACAAACACTCGCGACACACGACAAACAAATCACAAAATACACGACACATAACTAAGACAAAAATGTTTGTGGTGTACTGTGTATGACCGGATTATTACTACAGCAGGGGATTGTAGAGTATGAAACTGTCCATGGGCTATCGGGCTGCATGCGCACCCGCACCACCGACAGTAAAGAAACATTGAGGAGGGAAAAATCAGTGTGGTGAGTATGTGTGTGCGGTGAATATGTGTGTGTGTTGTACCCAGCGGGATATCTACTTCATCACATGCTGCTTTATTAGGGTTAATCCAGACACGTAATCCAAGAAACAGGCAATGGTCGAAACACAGGTAAGCAGTCCAAACGAACACACACACAAACCAGGAAACACAGGCAGGGGTGAGAAGCAGGAGAATACTCCGAGGAACAGGCAGGGGATCCAGGAACCGGGAAACGGGAAACCATAAAGAAACGCTCAGAAGTGCAGTGTAACAACAAACAAAACGCAGAGAGTGAATGAGTGAACAGGGTACAAATAGGCTAGGTAGACTAACAGGGTGATGAGACACAGGTGAATCGCTGGACCTTCTGGGTGTGAAGGGTCCAGAATGATTTTGTCAGCTATTTTACTCACTCTGGATGAGCACAGTTCTTGGAGACTGGGGAGGGACACCTGTGATTCACTCCTATATGAGGAGGCTGCAGACCTGGAGCCGGTAGATATACAGCCCAGGCAGTTTTATGCCCCTGTTGTTCCTGATGCATTCAGTATATAGGCCTAACCCTAACCCCAGGTGGATATACTGCAAAATAACATCATTAAATCGACGGTTGAAACTTACACATTAATAACCGTCCCGTCCATAGACTTTGACCAATTTTGTGTTTTTTGTTAAATTAAATATAAACGTTACAGTGTAGATCTGCACTACGGATTAAAATATCTGTAGATATTCAGTTGGGCTTCACTGTCTTCACTCAGCCAACAGAAGACTTTGTTTTTGTGAATTAAAAAAAATTAATATTACACATAGTTGGATCAGATGACAAGTAATGATATATAACCTACTGCAGAATAGTTAAATTCACCGTAGGTTATACAGGAGACTGAGTGAAATATGTTGTTGTGAAAATGTGTAAAGTTAGATATTAACCATATTTAGCCCATTGGACATACAGTACCGTGTAATCATATGGATCCTCGATGAAATATCTGCTGTATTGTTCTCAATTGGTCATTATACAACTACAGAACAGTGTCCTACATAGAATTTTATGAAGACAAACACAATTTATTCCTTTTCTAAAATTCCAAGGGCCATTTAGAAAAAAAAGACAATATTGTTGTTCACAATTATTTTTATTTATTAACACCATTTATATGATGACTCCCGTAGATGACTCCCCTATGGCTTGCCACTCTTCTTTAACTGTTTTTCTATCCTCCTGTCAAAGTACTCCTGCTCACTGATAAAAAAAAATTAAACATTAAAAAAATTTAAAAAGGACATCCATGGTGAATTTGATCTTGTCACTGTGTGTGTGTGTGTGTGTGTGTGTGTGTGTGTGTGTGTGTGTGTGTGTGTGTGTGTGTGTGTGTGTGTGTGTGTGTGTGTGTGTGTGTGTGTGCTGCCCAGAATTCTGCCCTACAAAGGCAAAAGACCTTAACTCGCTAGAGTGTGGAACTGAGAAAAATGACTTTAAAGATTTTTAGTTGTCCCTCCAAATTAATTACAGGTAGGACACTGGAAATCTGGCAATTAGATATTTTAGTAATGAAAAATATCTACATAAAAAAATCTTGAGCTCAAACTTCACTTTTGACCACTATTTTAAAATTACTGTACTCTGCCTTTGTATTGTCTGCAAAAAGTGAGAAGTCACTTCACACTTCACTTACTCCATGTAAGCAGAACGAACAAAATAAGAATGTAACAGTCAATATAAAAGCGTGGGCCCACACACACCAGTCAAAACAACCCACCCCGCTGCAGGCCTGTAACGTTGCTGGGGAGCGTTGTGGCCTTCATCGGGTCTCCTGTGACTCTTCACTCGAATGAGCCAAAACAAATCAACTGTTCACCTGAACGCCTGTTTTTTTCAGGCAGATGAACTCTGCGATTTCCTCTGTGGAAACAGTGCTGGAAACCGTCCTGTAGTCCCACCGGCAGTCGGCCGAATGGCGGCACGCTTTTGTCACGAAGTGACGAAGTGAAGCAGAAGTCCCGCTGAAATTGTGTTCCCCCCGGAACGGCATTACTGAAACACCGAGCCGGTTCCGGTTGTGTATCTGTCGCCATGGCGGCGGCGGCTGATGACGGATCAGCATCAGGTGTGGAGGATTTACGCGGCGATCTGCGTTAGGGCGATGCAGACAAATGGAGGGTATAAAAGGAGAGGGAAGAGACAGTCGAGCGTGGTGCTCCCCCGGGAGACATCGTTTCTTTGGCAGTGATGCTGATTCACGGAGACATCTGGGGAATGTCTATTCGTCCAGAAGGGAGAGTTGGCCCCGAGCGAGTGTTACATCGAAACCTGATTCGCCCTTGTCCTAACTACCCACAACCAGCAGCAAGAAATCCTCCGGTCGAAACGCCGTCGATGCCCTTGTTGGTAGGATGGGCAGTGGTCCCAAGGGGGCTGGGAGTGTGGAGCCACGTCAAGCAGATCCTATCTCTCCGCCGAGACCGTCCCAGTGGGAAAACCGAGGCCAGCCCCCAGCGAGGTATGGAGACTGGGTTACAGGGTCCTGTTCTAGGGACTAGAACGGTTTGGTGGGGGGGTATGTCACAAAGTGACGAAGTGAAGCGGAACTAAGTCCCGCTGAAATTGTGTTCCCCCCGGAACGGCATTACTGAAACACAGAGCCGGTTCCGGCTGTGTATCTGTCGCCATGGCGGCGGCGGCTGATGACGCATCAGCATCAGGTGTGGAGGATTTACGCGGCGATCTGCGTTAGGGCGATGAAGACAAATGGAGGGTATAAAAGGAGAGGGAAGAGACAGTCGAGCATGGTGCTCCCCTGGGAGAAATCGTTTCTTTGGCAGTGATGCTGATTCACGGAGACATCTGGGGAATGTTGTGAGGATTCGGCTGAATTAGGGGTGCAACGGTGATTGTGTGAGCACGAGTTGAAAACGTCAAAGAATGGAAAGCGAGTGAATTGTGGAGATCGAGTCAAGACTGGAAAACGCCATCATCATTGAACGGGAGATAAGTAGTACGACATCGGATTTATGTGAGTGTATGCTCTGCACCGAGTTGAATATGAAGTTGTGAAGTGTATTGATCGCGAGTGTAACTGTCACTTGAGAGTGTTTGGATAGAGTTATCATCGAATTCTTGCTATCTTTCTTCTGAATGTGAGAGAGCATTGGAAACGCTTGTCCCCCGTGCCTGTGAGAAGTCATCTGCATCTCTTCATCCTCTGAGAACTGATTCAGCGCAACAGTGGAAGGATTGATCATTGGGTGAGTGCTGGCCTTATTGCAATGAGAGTGAGAGTGGATATGCAGTGCCTGAATTGAAGTGTCACACAGTATTGGCTTGAAGTGAGGTTGCAGTGTGTGGGATTTATATACATATTAACTGTCGAGTATTCCCCCAGCTCATTTTCTTGTCCGCTGTTACTGAAGAAGACTCCAAGTGTTGAATGTGCATGTTTCACCCCTGCATGTGAGAAGAATGTGGGCACTTGTATAACTTGTTCTGTCTATTTAATAGAAGATTCCTTTGCTAACGTGTGATGCCTGCCTGAAAGAGAGACACGCACTGGCCACATCTCCGTCTGCTTTGCAGAAACGCGCTCCAGCCGTAAGCCCTCGTCTCCGTATGGAAGAAAGGCGTGCATGCACTTGTATTAACTGACTCTGTCTCCTTAATAGAAGATTCCTTTGTTAACGTGTGATGCCTGCCTGAAAGAGAGACACACACTGGTCACATCTTCGTCTGTTTGCAGAAACGCACTACAGCCAAGAATCACTCACCTGCCTGCCCAGCGAAGATCCTCCATCACGAGACTCTGTCCTGCTCCGCTCTTCGAGAAGGCATATGTACCTGGCTATTCACCTGTCTGATGGAAGAGTCTCCTCCTGGTCATCAGTTTCTGTACCGGCCATGCCCTGACTGCTCAACGGTCTGAGAAGGTTGGCTTACTCGGATACTCACCTATCTGCCCAGCGAAGATCCTCTATCACGAGACTCCGTCCTGCTCCGCTTCTTGAGAAGACATACGTGCCTGGCTATTCACCTGTCTGGTGGAAGAGTCCCCTCCTGGCCATCAGTTTCTGTACTGGCCACACCCTGACTGCTCAACGGTCCGAGAAGGTTGCTTACCCGGGTACTCACCTGTCTGCCCAGCGAAGATCCTCCATCACGAGACTCTGTGTTGCTCCGCTCTTCGAGAAGGCATATGTACCTGGCTATTCACCTGTCTGGTGGGAGTCTCCTCCTGGTCATCAGTGTCTGTACCGGCCACACCCTGACTGCTCAACGGTCCGAGAAGGTTGGCTTACTCGGATACTCACCTATCTGCCCAGCGAAAATCCTCTATCACGAGACTCCGTCTTGCTCCGCTCTTCGAGAAGGCATATGTACCTGGCTATTCACCTGTCTGGTGGGATTCTCCTCCTGGTCATCAGTTTCTGTACCGGCCACGCCCTGACTGCTCAGTGGTCCGAGAAGGTTGGCTTACTCGGATACTCACCTGTCCGCCCAGCGAAGATCATCCTTGACCGCAAAACTCTGCTCTGCACCTCAGGAAGGTAAACGTACCTGAATATTCACCTGAC
Organism: Meda fulgida; assembly: GCA_030578275.1. Lineage (NCBI taxonomy): Eukaryota > Metazoa > Chordata > Actinopteri > Cypriniformes > Leuciscidae > Meda > Meda fulgida. Next base: position 22,635,942 of record CM060627.1, read on the forward strand.
TGGTGGAAGATTCCCCTCCTTGCCATCAGCTTCTGTACCATTCACGTCCTGACTGTTCAACGGTTCGAGAAGGTCGGCTCACCTGGATATTCACCGGCCGGTCTGACTCCCACACCTGTTGAGGGACACAGGAGCCTCATTGAGACTTTTAAATTCATTTTATTCAATAAAACTTGTTGACTTTTATCTACTTGTCTGTCTGGTCTTTGGCACGTTCCTTGAGATGTTCCTGGGTTTCAGGGGTGGGTGCAGTCTGGCTTGATCCCCCCCGACCTGTGACACTTTTCTCTCTCCACAATGACAGCGGGGATATTTGGTGTGGACTGGTCCAGAGTTTCAAAGCTCTAAGAAATCAGTCTCATCCACAAATAAACTAAACTGAAATTACCGTTTGCATTCAATAACCAGTCAGCCGTCTGGTTTTCTCGCTCTCGGTCACAAATAACAAACAAAGTTTTGTGCTGCGCTTAGAAGCAGGATCTGAATGAGATAACTCTTGCATTAAACTCTTATACAGAGAATAAAAGAAACTCAAACAAAACAAATACCCTTATTCCACCTAACATTAAAGTATAACACATTTATCTAGCCGTTATATTTCCACATTTTTGTCTTAAACTCCCAAAACTCATGGAACTCTCTCTCGCGATTAGCAAATCTCTGTGGCGAGTAGGACAAGGTCGAGGGCCGTGGGAGGACGGCGCGAGGCCGGTGGTATGATTACTGATGAGTGACACCTACGTGACGCACCGGTCTCGTATCTCTCAGAGAAGCGTAAAGCATAAAAGGAGGTGCAAGAACAGTGGAGATCGAGACAGGAACAGGCCTGGTCTTATGTTGTGTTTTGTTTTATTACGTGACAGCAGTCGTCCGTGAGGGCTTGCTGTTTTTTAATTTCATTTTGTATTTATTTAATTATTTATTAAAGTTTGTTGAATGTTCGCCGCCTTCTCCCTCCCGCAACATCTCACCTCGTTAAACTCCCTCTCTCTCCAATCAGAAGTTCCCTTACATTCACAGAGGCGGGAATAAGTAAAAAATAACCAATCACCAATCAATGAACAAACATGCTTGGCAAAGACAAGTTTTTTGCGACTGCATTCCAAACAAAATTTATAGTTTAGCGTTTCTCTTAAAGGGGCAATACACACAGACACTGTTATGATAGCTGAATCATAAAACCTTATAGATACCCCAGTCCTCGGTAAATAGGTGTTTATGAGCTTAATAATAAGCCTAACTGGGTTGCATCTGTTTATTTCATTTAAGACTTCTGAGCAACGTTGATGCACTGTACTAACCAGCTGGTCGTGTTTGTCCCAGTTTTGTTTGTGACAGGCTCAGTAAAGAGAAATCTTGAGTGACCATCCTACTCTCAGTGTGATTCCATCCAACACACAGTCACACATCACATACACAAAACATAAGAATCAGACTATTGATTCATTGTATTGGCCTAAATCACCTACGATACATCTAGTGTGGAGTGCCCTCTGGTGGCTCTCAAGGGCCACTCTAATGTTATTGGTAGACTGCATGTCTGGCAATATCTATGCAAAGAACCATCAAGTTATATATACAACTATATAATTTTAATTTGACCACTGTTAATTATTTGACTGTGAATTTACAATAAATTGCAGGTTACCAGTTGCATGACTTTCACAGTAGGTTACTGTATCATTTTTACAGTAAATTATTGTGAAATGACAGTTATAAACTGTGATTTCACAGTAATTATGCCGTCGCATTACTGTGATTTAGCAGTAAGCTGCTGTAGAATTAATGTATTTAACTGAAATTACAGTTGGTGTCTATCTATTACTGTTATTTGGCAGTAAGCAGCTGTAGAATTAATGTATTTAACTGTGAAATTAGTTAGTGTCTATGTATTACTGTAATTTAGCAGTAAGCAACTGTAGAATTGATGTATTTAACTGTGAAATTAGTTAGTGTCAATCTATTACTGTACTTTAGCAGTAAGCAGCTGTAGAATTACTGTACATAACTGTGAATGTCTATCTATTACTGTGATTTAGCATAAATGATGGACCAAACAAAACTGATAAAAACAGTGATTTAATTTTTATTTTTTAGAAGTAAAATACAATTTAATTACGGGAACAAAACACTGGGTAACAAGGATTAACACTGGGTAACACGAATGTGTGTCAAATGAGAAAAAAGGAGACAGAGAAGAGAGAGTGGGGGAGAGAGAGGGAAGAAAAGACAAAAAGGTGGGAATAGAGAGGGTTCCAGGTGTCTCGCTCCTTCCCTTGCAGCTGGCACCTGCATAGTGTGGGCTCTATCCACTATATACAAAAGATAAGAAAGACAAAAAGTTTAAGTTACTCTGTGGTGGACTGGCTCCCTGTAAGTATGGTACTCGCATTGTAACACTAATCCAAAAATGTCTACAATTTAAGTAATTTCAACTATTTAAAAAAATCATGTGAATAGTACTACATCAATTAATATTAAATCAACAAACCAGAGGACTCTAACCACTCCTGTTACTTTTACCCTGTCCTATTATTTTTCACATGAGTAACAGGACTGAAAGTAACATGATTGAGGTTAAGCACAAATTGTTGCCGCTATTTTGTCACTTATTGGGAGCAGTATGCTAGCTGGAGCCATTTACTTCCAGTCTTTGTAAAGCTCAGTTTTAACAAGGTGACATTACTGTAATTCAGAAGAAAAAAAAAATTCATGGAACTGAACTGAAAAACATTTCCATCACAAACACAGTCAAGAATAGACATTAAACAAAGTAGAGGTGTGTGATTTACCCAGGCAAAGCATTCACACACAACAATTTACATCATTTACATGAACTGTTTGCAGAGGATGGAGTAAGAGCCTGTTGCCTGTCCATCTCCCTATGGCTGTTTCTGCTTGTACTCTTCCTCCTAGAATTATTACCCGTTCACAGATGATGTGATAAACACATTTCATTTCTTATATCTTTTTCACAATAAAGCACCCAGTTGTTTTCTAGTTGTTTCTGACTTTAAAAAGCCTTTGTCTCTGGACTAATCTGGTCTGGTCTCCAGCACAGACACACAAGTTAAGTCTGCAACACACCACTTGTTTGATGGGGAGAAAGGTGGGTCATCACCGTTTGGCTGCTGTGGTCCTGAGCAGATTGCAAAACACAATACATCCAAACAATCCTTGTTTAACCCACCAAATAAAAAGCAAGTCCTCAAGTACAATATTAATGTAGATATTACCTTTGGATAAATTCCAAAGTACAAGCAGCATCTTCAGCATACTTCAAATTAAAATGTAGTAGCTATTTACTATTTACTATCATGGACAACTGTTCAGTTAAGGGATCATTTTTCTTTTTTTAATTAGAGTAAAAAGAGTTGTGGCATATTCTAACTACTGTGTGTTACATTTCTTTAAAAGAAAATGTCAATACATTACAAATGTTGAACAGTAAATAAGTAAATAAAGTTGCAGGTGTACAGTATAGTTCACAACATCACTTAAAAGTTTCTTTTAGATATTAAAAATTTGTCCTTTTCATAATAGATTTTTTATTTTAGTTTTATTTTTTTAAACCCAAGAGAATTGCAATTTATTTATTTTTAAGACCAAGTCGATCAATTGGGGAGTGATAGCAGATCGTTTATGTTGACTTCAGGGAGAGAGCCAACTTTTTGTTTACATTTAGATCCTTTAAATGAAATTAATACATGAGCATCATACTCAGAACACTACTCACTCTCAGGTTATATTTTATAACAGTTTTTTTTTTGTATATAAAGGGGCTATATGGAACTTTGTTTGTGGTGCTCAAAGTGCAAAAAAACTCAACAGCAATGTCTCTTTCCAGAAATCATGACCTGGTTTACTTGAGATAATCCAGACCTTATTGTGAGCAGTTTCATGTAGGAACTATCGGTTGAAAGAAAATAGTTACTACATGAAACTGCTCACAACAAATCTGTGGATGACTTGACAGAATACATTCAAAACGAGGAAGACATCAACATTACCTTGAACAATCAAGCAAGGGGTGCTTGGTAGCATCACGGTCCCTTCCACATCAGTGGCTGTGGCACAAGGCTGCAAAAATAAGAGTAGAATAAGATTCAACTGTTAATAATCTCAGGTTATTAACTTTAAAATGAACAGTGTGTAGTGTAGCTAGAAACGTCTCAGTTACAAATGGTAACCCTCGTTCCCTGAGGGAGGGAACGGAGACGTAGGTCATGACTGACCAATAGGAATCTCGCTAGAGAGGCCAATCTACTTCGAGTGAAACTAAAACAAGCCAATGCACATTGGCGTGCAATCATTTGCATCAGCTGTGCGGCCTCGCAGCGCGGGTATTTAATAAGCAGCTGAGCGATTGCACAGTTAGTTTTTTGCTGAGGAGCCAAGCCTGAGAAGCTGGCCGCCCCGGCGGGCGGCAGAAGATGTGGCGACGGGACCTACGTCTCCGTTCCCTCCCTCAGGGAACGAGGGTTACCATATGTCCACAGCTGCTGAGACCCCATCCAGCGCCCCCCGCAAGCCTCTACACCTTCTTGCCTGGAAGGACGATAGGAGGAGGCCTACACAGAGTGAGTTTGACACTGTTGTTCCGTGATAACCCATAGAGTGAGATATTGGATAACACTGGGAAAGCGTGCCCTTTCTGTTTAGGAAGGAACGCTGCGGAAGCCACTTCTTCAAAGAGTTATGTGGAAATACATATGGACTAGCCCGAAGGCTGTACTGCATATGGATAATGGGTGACTTAGCCCAAGGGAAAGACACGGGCTTCCGATGGGAGCAGCCGTGGAATATATACACATATGGGATCCCCGTAGGGTCACACATGTGGAACCCAGCCCACATCCGGTTCTCAAGGATTCAGCGGATAAGGGCCTGGCGCCGGACGCTCCGCCAAGTCCGGGCTGAGGGGTTTGGAGGACTCGACAGGTTTTTACTCTGGAGCAATAAGGGTGCACAGTAGGGTGCAGCAAGCCGACAGAGCCAGACCTCTCAGTGCTTCTACCCGTTTAGGGTGAGAACACGGGAGGAGACCAGCTCTACACGTAGGCTATAATATCTAGCGAACGTGTTAGGTGTCGCCCAGCTCTACAGATATCTGTTAGCGAGGAGCCACGTGCCAGCGCCCAGGAGGATGCAACGCCTCCTTGTGGAGTGTGCATGCAACCTGAGCGGGCAGGGCACGCCTTGTGCTTGGTAAGCCAAGGCGATGGCATCCACTATCCAGTGGGCCATCCTCTGCTTGGAGACAGCCTTTCCCTTCTGCTGGCCTCCGTAACAGACAAAGAGCTGATCTGAGGTCCTGATGCTTTGAGTTCTGTCCACGTACATACGCAGGGCGCGAACGGGACAGAGCAAAGCCAGGGCTGGGTCTGCCTCCTCCAAAGGCAGCGCTTGCAGGTTCACTACCCGGTCTTTGAAGGGAGTGGTAGGAACCTTGGGCACATAGCCAGGCCGGGGTCTTAGTACCACGTGGCCGTCACCCGGCCCGAACTCTAGGCACGATTCGTCGACCGAAAATGCATGCAGGTCTCCTACCCTCTTGACAGAGGCCAGTGCAACCAGTAGCAAGTCTTCATGGAAAGAAGCTTTAAGTCTACTGACTGCAGAGACTCAAAGGGAACATCCTGAAGTGCTCGAAGCACCAGGGAAAGATCCCAAGAGGGTATGGAGGGGGGTCGAGGAGGATTTAATCGTCTCGCCCCCCTAAGAAACCTGACGACCAGGTCGTGCTCTCCAACTGTTTTGCCATCTATGTGGTCGTGATAAGCAGAAATAGCGGCAGCATGTACTTGGAGGGTGGGAGGGGACAGTCTACGCTCCAACCCCTGATGCAAGAAGGAAAGCACAGACCCTATCGAACATCTTCGGGGGTCTTCTCGGCGAGAAGAACACCACTCGACGAACAGGTTCCACTTCAGGGCGTAAACACGTCTCGTGGACGGCGCCCGTGCTGAAGTGATGGTGTTAAGTACCTCTGGGGGTAAGTCACCTAGAACCTCCGCGTCCCGAGGGACCAGACATGGAGTTTCCAGAGGTCTGGGCGTGGGTGCCATAGGGTGCCCCGTCTCTGAGTCAGAAGATCCTTCCTCAGAGGAATGGGCCAGGGAGGGACTGTCACGAGGAGCATGAGTTCCGGGAACCAAGTCTGGGTGGGCCAATAGGGAGCCACCAGAAGGACCTGCTCCTCGTCCTCCCTGACTTTGCACAGCGTCTGTGCAAGTAGGCTCACTGGGGGAAACGCATATTTGCGGAGGCCCCGGGGCCAGCTGTGTGCCAGTGCGTCCGTGCCGAGTCTTCCCTCGGTCAGGGAGTAAAACAGCTGGCAGTGGGAGGTCTCTGAGGAGGCAAACAGGTCTACCTGAGCCTCTCCGAACTCTCTCCAGATCAGCTGAACCCCCTGGGGGTGGAGTCGCCACTCTCCCGGAAGCACAGCTTGTGATAGCTCGTCGGCCACACAGTTGAGTATACCGGGGACATACATGGCTCGAAGCGACCTCAGATGCTTCTGACTCCAGAGGAGGAGATGGCGGGCGAGTTGCGACATGCGACGGGAGCGTAGACCACCTTGTCGGTTGATGTACGCAACGGTCGCAGTGTTGTCCATGCGGACCCGTACGTCCCTGCCCCGTAGCGGCCTTTTCAAGCGGCTCAGAGCGAGATGTACTGCTAGCAACTCGAGGCAATTGATGTGCCAATGCAGTTGGGGAGCCGTCCACACCCCTCACACTGCATGCCCGTTGTACGTGGCACCCCAGCCGGTGGCAGAGGCATCTGTGAATACCACAGCATGCCTGGAGACCTGTTCCAAGGGGACTCCTGCCAGAAGGAACGAAAGGTCTGACCACGGGCTGAAGGTCTGATGGTAGGCCGGTGTGATTGCCACCCGGTGAGTGCCGTGATGCCACGCCCATCTCGGGACTCGGCCGTGAAGCCAGTGCTGAAGCGGTCTCATATGAAGCAAGCCGAGCGGGGTTACCGCTGCTGCCGCTGCCATATGCCCCAGGAGCCTCTGAAAAAATTTCTGTGGGACCGCCGTCCTGCCTTTGAACGTGTTCAAGCAGTTCAGCACCGACTGAGCACGCTACTCTGTGAGGCGCTGTCTGAGCGACCGAATCCAACTCCATACCGAGAAAAGAGATCTTCTGCACAGGGGAGAGTTTGCTCTTTTCCCAGTTGACCTGAAGACCCAACTGGCTGAGGTGCCTGAGCACGAGGTCCCTGTGTTCGCATAGCTGATCTCGAGAGTGTGCTAGTATGAGCCAGTCGTCAAGATAGTTGAGGATGCGAACGCCCTGTTCTCTCATGGGAACAAGGGCCCCCTCCGTGACTTTCGTGAAGACACGGGGGGACAGGGACAGCGTGAAGGGTAGGACTTTGTACTGATATGCTCGACCCTCGAACGCAAAGCGCAGGAACGACCTGTGTCGAGGAAGAATCGAGACATAAAAGTACGCGTCCTTCAGGTCGATCGCTGCAAACCAATCTTGGGGACGGATGCATTCGAAAATGCGTCTCTGCGTTAGCATTTTGAACGGTAGCTTGTGGAGGCTCCGAATCAAAACTCGCAGATCCAAGATCGGTCGTAACCCACCACCTTTCTTGGGTACAATGAAGTAGGGACTGTAGTGCCCTGACCTCATAGCGGCTGGAGGGACCGGCTCTATCGCGTCCTTCGCCAGCAGGACTGCGATCTCCGCACGCAAGACATGGGCATCGGGCGCTTTCACTGTAGTGGAGTGGATGGCCCGAAACTTGGGGGGACGCCGGGTGAACTGAATCGCATAGCCGAGCCTGATGGTCCGAATGAGCCAGCGAGACGGACTGGGGAGCGCTAACCAGGCTCTCAGAGACCGTGCAAGCGGGACGAAAGGGACCGCAGGCGTACCCGGAGTGGGGCAGCGAGGTGGAACACAGGGACGCGGCTCGGGGGGCTCTCTCTGGGAGGCGGCCCGTAGCGGGGTCTGTGTGTGCTGTGCAGCACTTACCTGGTTCCACAGGGCAGGAGGTGGCTCGGTGGCGTTCTCGAACTGCACACTGCTGCTCACTGGCGATAGAGGAGGCGGATGAGAGTGGTGAGGATTCTGTCCCCCCACTGCTATCCGGGTCCCCTTCGGACCCAGAGATGGTAGAAACTGCTCTTTTATTGAAAATGTGGGTACCGCTGGTTTTAAGGCCAGCAGCGGAACACAAACAAAAGGAAACAAAGGATTTTCCACCCGGCCCTCTTCCGGGGGAGGGAGCGATGCGGTCACCGTCTCCTAGAGAGCAGTCCCTTCCATCTCCGGGTCGCCCATCCTAGGGCCGCTTACCCTTGGCTTTGCCGCCCTTCTTGGCGGGGGCCTGGACGGGCGGGGCGCCCTGCCTGCGACTGGCTCCACGGCGCCGCTTAGGTGGAGGCTGCTGCTGCGGCGCGGGAGCAGGGGCAGACGCAGGAGGGCGCCCTCGGCGACGAGCAGACTGAGGAGCCGCAGGCGGTGGGGTGGAGGCCGCAGCTGACCGCCGCGGCAGGATGTGTCAGATGGCCTCAGTCTGCTTCTGTACAGCCGAGAACTGCTGGGCAAAGTTCTCGACCGCATCGCCGAAGAGGCCGGTCTGGGACACGGGGGAGTTAAGAAACCTGAGCTTGTCGGTCTCTCGCATATCGGCCAGACACAGCCAGAGATGGCGTTCCTGGACCACCAAAGTGGACATCGCACGACCCACAGACCGCGCGGTAACCTTCGTCGCACGAAGCGCGAGGTCCGTCGCGGTACGAAGTTCTTGGAGAACTTGCGGGTCGTGACCACCCTCGTGCAGGTCCTTCAGTGCTTCAGCCTGATGAACCTGCAACAACGCCATAGCGTGTATGGCAGAGGCAGCTTCCCCGCAGGCCTTGTAAGCCTTGCCGGTTAAGTCCGACGAGTACTTTGTAGAGGCATCGAAGTGTTGGCTCCGAAGCAATCGCAGGCCGCGCAGGCCGCGCAGCGCGGGTATTTAACGAGCAGCTGAGCGATTGTACAGTTAGCTTTTTGCACCTCATTGCAAATGCAAATAATTGCACGCCAATGTGCATTGGCTTGTTTTAGTTTCACTCGAAGTAGATTGGCCTCTCTAGCGAGATTCCTATTGGTCAGTCATGACCTACGTTGTAGTGACTGACCGATAGGGAACTACTTCACCACCCTGTAGTGACAGTCACTGGTAGGCTACTAGAAACTATACGGTTTGTATTTAAATTGTATATACAAACACCATTACCAGATTAAAAGACAATAATTACAAACGTATATCCTACAGATACAAATCACTGCAATTACTTTGGACTGTCTAGTTATAATCAACATTAATGTTCTTGCAAAACACAGATGAGTGCACCTTGGTCTAACAGTGGGAAAACTGTCGCGCAAAACATTTATTTTGGCAGTGGAAAATTCCAGAGACAAGATAATTAAAATATATATATATATATACAGGTCCTTCTCAAAAAATTAGCATATTATGATAAAGTTCATTATTTTCCATAATGTAATGATAAAAATTAAACTTTCATATATTTTAGATCCATTGCACACCAACTGAAATATTTCAGGTCTTTTATTGTTTTAATACTGATGATTTTGGCATACAGCTCATGAAAACCCCAAATTCCTGTCTCAAAAAATTAGCGTATTTCATCCGACCAATAAAATAAGTGTTTTTTTTAAAAAAAAAAAGAAAAAAAGTCAACCTTCAAATAATTATGTTCAGTTATGCACTCAATACTTGGTCGGGAATCCTTTTACAGAAATGAATGCTTCAATGCGGCATGGCATGGAGGCAATCAGCCTGTGGCACTGCTGAGGTGTTATGGAGGCCCAGGATGCTTCGATAGCGGCCTTAAGCTCATCCAGAGTGTTGGGTCTTGCGTCTCTCAACTTTCTCTTCACAGTATCCCACAGATTCTCTATGGGGTTCAGGAGAGTTGGCAGGCCAATTGAGCACAGTAATACCATGGTCAGTAAACCATTTACCAGTGGTTTTGGCACTGTAAGCAGGTGCCAGGTCGTGCTGAAAAATGAAATCATCTCCATAAAGCTTTTCAGCAGATGGAAGCATGAAGTGCTCCAAAATCTCCTGATAGCTAGCTGCATTGACCCTGCCCTTGATAAAACACAGTGGACCAACACCAGCAGCTGACATGGCACCCCAGACCATCACTGACTGTGGGTACTTGACACTGGACTTCAGGCATTTCCTTCTCCCCAGTCTTTCTTCAGACTCTGGCACCTTGATTTCCGAATGACATGCAACCACTGAGCAAGAGTCCAGTGCTGCTTCTCTGTAGCCCAGGTCAGGCGCTTCTCCCGCTGTTTCTGGTTCAAAAGTGGCTTGACCTGGGGAATGCGGCACCTATAGCCCATGTCCTGCACACGCCTGTGCACGGTGGCTCTGGATGTTTCTACTCCAGACTCAGTCCACTGCTTCCGCAGGTCCCCCAAGGTCTGGAATCGGTCCTTCTCCACAATCTTCCTCAGGGTCCGGTCACCTCTTCTCGTTGTGCAGCGTTTTTTGCCACACTTTTTCCTTCCCACAGACTTCCCACTGAGGTGCCTTGATACAGCACTCTGGGAACAGCCTATTTGTTCAGAAATTTCTTTCTGTGTCTTACCCTCTTGCTTGAGGGTGTCAATGACGGCCTTCTGGACAGCAGTCAGGTCGGCAGTCTTACCCATGATTGCGGTTTTGAGTAATGAAACAGGCTGGGAGTTTTTAAAAGCCTCAGGAATCTTTTGCAGGTGTTTAGAGTTAATTAGTTGATTCAGATGATTAGGTTAATAGCTCGTTTAGAGAACCTTTTCATGATATGCTAATTTTTTGAGACAGGACCCGTATATATATATATATATATATATATATATAATTTGACATGAGCACTTCATTTTTTGGGGGGTTTTCATGAGCTGTATGCCAAAATCATCAGTATTAAAACAATAAAACACCTGAAATATTTCAGTTGGTGTGCAATGAATCTAAAACATATGAAAGTTTAATTTTTATCATTATATTATGGAAAATAATGAACTTTATCACAATATGCTAATTTTTTGAGAAGGACCTGTATATATATATATATATATATATATATATATATATATATATATATATATATATAAATTGACATGCGCACTTCATTTTTCTGTTGACGAGACAATTAAATTATAAAGTTACTAATTTGAGATTAATTTAATCCACCTTTGCCCAAATACTGAAGAAATGCTGTGGAAAAAGAGAGAATGCTGTTAGAGTAGCCTAACTAAGATATGCTTTAAGCAAAGCTAAAGTTAAATGTTCGACGGTGTATCTAAGCAGATGTCTCACAGTTACTAATTTAATACGGTATAATTAACACTACAACCAACGTCTGTTTATTCAAATTTGCGCGCTTAAACCTAGACGCGAGTCTGCTCCAGCTTAGAAAAAGTTACAAAAACAAGAACATGACAACAGAACCTACAAATAACACAAATTTGGTTCATACTTTTAAATAACATGTACTATCATAAGTTGCCACTCCAAAAAGACGGAATTCACAGTAGTTTCCTGTAAAAGCCCCGCGCCTGCATTATTTTCATAATAAAAGTCTAAGTACGGTATTATATTGTGAATTATCACAGTTAAAGCCTGTGAAGTGGTAATAATGTAATTAACTGTGAAATATTACAGATATATTTTTTGAAATCCTGGAAAAATTTTACAGTGTAGGAATTAGGGTCAAAAGAAACAGTATGCTGTTGGGGGAGTGTTTTAATATTACCACAGAAGTGTTCAGTGGATTACAAAATGTACTAGATTAACTATCGATCAATCAACAAAACTCACTCATACTGTCATAAATTACTAAAACATCATTCGAATTTGTCAAATAATAAATGTTATTGTCCCTAATAGTCAACATAATGCAGGGGAAACTGTAAAAGGAACTGCAGCAGTACTAAACTTGAATCATAAAATTTCAACACTCGAACTATAAATGTATGAATTAAACTCACTGAGACTGTCGACAGTTTCTTTTCCATGTATCATTTTATTATATCCATGTATGTGGTTACAGTCAAATCATATAAAACAGTAAAATCGTCCTCAAACTCTTCTGTCTTGCCTGAACTCGAGACAGTGACTGAGCTCCACTGAAAGTCTTCTTTCCTATTGGTTGTCGCTCACGAAAATCGCTTCTCATTTGCATAAAGTTGAAATTTCTCAACTTTTGTTGCTTGTCTCTTGTCGCTTGACACGCCCACATTCTGTCGCCAACGGCCAATGTCACTCTTGTCGTCGGTAGTCGCCAGCGCTCCATGGAAATGAATGGGATCATGTTGCTTTGTCGCAGCGTGTCTTGTGAATGGAGTTTACCAGACAGACTCCACTGCCACTAGCCTGGGAAAACCCAGACAACTTCCGGTAAATTTAGATTTGCTCTGAAAGTGAGCAAAGAGCTCATTCAAGCCTATTTCCAATCCGTCGAAATCGAGGCACCAATCAGAAACGTTGGGGCGGGCTTTACACGATGACGACAGCGCTGGGATTTTGAAGCAGATTTTGTAGCCTACATTACAAAGATGGATGCCGCCGTTGCGTCTGCTTTAAGCGATTCGAACGTTTCCTTTTTGTTAAAAACCGAGCAAAGAATGATATTCTTTATTGTATATAGGCCTTTTTCACGGAAGTTAGAGCGCACATCCGGTTCAGCGTTTGTTGTGTAAAGCGACTTCCGGTCGAAACAACAATAGCTGTCTCATTTCTTCCAAAGCCAAGTATACTCCACACTCCAGATCAGTAGGTGGCGGGAATGTCCCATTTATGTTGGTCTGCCAATCCGCCATTAAACACCAGAAGAAGAAGAAGACAACAATGGCTGAAGCAACATCGAGGTGTCACTGTAGCGTCCCTCATTGCACAAATAATAAGCAGCGACAACCATATTTGAGTTTTCATGCTTTTCCAAGCGACGGCTGTCAGACAAAGAAGTGGATGCATGCTATTCGACGCGTAGAAGGCCCAATGTTTAAGATCCTTAGAGGCAGCACATTTGTTTGTAGCCGGCACTTTACCAACGCTAATTACACTGCCGCTACTGGTCGTAAGCGCCTCAGAAAAGGGGCTGTCCCGTCCCGATTTAAGTGGAACAACTGGGGAGAAACTTCATGAGAGTCGGTTTACAAAAGAATTCGAGTTCAAACCATAGAAACCTTTCCTATCCCTTCCTCTGACGACACCCAAGACGACGAAATCGATAGTGAGGTAACAGCTGGAGCAGACCATGACTATGCAGTCACTCCTCTTCCAGGTATGTTTAAGTTATGCATTTCTGAAAACAAATTATTAAGCAACTTTCTCGTTCTTTTTTTATTAAATCTGTTATTGAAGCCTTTAGTACATTTATGTTCCTTCACTTTCAAGTCATAATATCATTTTAGTTCATTTTGACACAAATTACTGTTTCAGGAAAATATCACCATACTTTATTTCTCCACATAATGCTGCCACAACTGAGCAGTAATAAAATTAAGATAAACAAAGTCTTAAAATGATCTAAAATGACTATTACAATAAACATTCGTTTTGAATCATAGTAAATGCCAGATAATTATACATATGAATTTGTAAATCAGACAGGTTGTATCACTACACAACAACTTTGAGAGACACAGGGTCTGAGTGGGCAAAAGTTCTAATTTTGGGTATAATATGTAGTTATAATAATATTTGTTTACGTAATTAATCATTGTTTTGCCACTATGTTAAAATGTTTTTTTTTTTGTATGAATCTAGGTGCACAGGATGCAGCAGCTGCACGAATACAGGATTTGGAAGCTGAAGTCAGAAAACGTCTCGGTTACGTATGGTAACCCTCGTTCCCTGAGTAGGGAACGGAGACGTCTCGTCGGAGGAGTTTCCAACGAATTGGGATCACGCTAGGGAGACCAATCGCCTTCGAGTGAACTAAAACGAGCCAATAAGTATTGGCATGCAAGATTTGCATTCCGCGGCCCGCCTACCAGTGCGGGTATAAAAGCGGTAGCAAGCGCATACACAGACGTTTTTCGCTGAGGAGCCGAACGGTGTCCAGTCCTCCGCGAAGGTGCAGCAAGCATGGCGACGGGACGAGACGTCTCTGAGTTCCTACTCAGGGAACGAGGGTTACCATACGTAACCGAGACGTTCCCTTTCGTTCGGGAACTCCTACGTCTCGTCGGAGGAGTTTCCAACGAATTGGGATCCCTAACAAAACGCCATGGTGCTGACCCCTTCCAGCGCCCAGCTTAGCTCCCGGCATAGCAGTTTCTTACTTATATGAGGGGAGCTAGCTAGGAAGAATCACACTGCTGTTCCGCAAGACCCGCTCAGTGGATTGGATAACACTGGGAAAGCGTGCCCACCCCGTAGGAGGGAACGCTGCGGAAACCCCGCCTGCCCGAAGGGAGGCACTGGAATACACGTATGAACTAACCCGTAGGGTAGTAAAACATACGGCAGTCCTTGAGGTAGTCCCAGCCCGGGGGGGTGGGAGCGTACTCAGCAAGGACGACAGAACGGGTCTGTCGAGGGGAAGACACGGAGCTAACCCGGAGGGTAGCTGGAACGTGGAAGAAATGGGTCGCCGAAGGGACCACTGTTAAGGCCACCCAGTCTAATAACAACTCCTACGAGAGGTAATAGACCTGGCGCCGGGCGATCCGCCTCGCCTGGTGCCGGAGGGGTGATGGAACTCACGAGGTTAGCCGTTTGTTGGGGAACCAACGGAGCAAAAAGACGCACGTATCTGGCCCATGGGGCGGGAATGGCGTAGCAAGCCGACACAACCTAATTCCTCGCGCTACTGGCCGTAGCGAGCACACGGGAGGAAACAGGTTCAACACGGAGGCCATAAAACCTACCAAAACGTGTTAGGTGTCGCCCAGCCCGCAGCTCTACAGATGTCTGTTAGCGAGGCGCCTTGAGCCAAAGCCCAGGAAGAGGCAACACTCCTAGTAGAGTGTGCAGTCAACCTGGGTGGGCAAGGCACGTCCTGGGATCCATAAGCCCGGACAATAGCATCCACTAACCAGTGGGCTAACCTCTGCTTGGAGACAGCCTTCCCCTTCTGCTGGCCTCCGTAACAAACAAAGAGCTGATCTGAGGTCCTGAAGCTTTGCGTTCTGTCCACATAAACCCGCAAGGAGCGGACGGGACAGAGAAAAGCTAGGGCTGGGTCTGCCTCCTCCAAGGGCAGCGCTTGCAGGTTCACTACCTGGTCCACGAAGGGAGTGGTAGGAACCTTGGGCACATATCCGAGCCGGGGTCTCAGGGTAACGTGAGAAAGGCCCGGACCGAACTCTAGGCACGATTCGTCGACCGAAAAAGCCTGCAGATCCCCTACCCTCTTAAAAGAAGCCAAAGCCAACAGGAGAGCTGTCTTCATAGACAAGATATTCAATTCCACTGAAGGCAAGGGCTCAAAAGGGGGACTCTGGAGTGCTCTGAGCACCAGAGATAAGTCCCAAGAGGGTATGGGGTGCAAATTACGAGGAGGATTTAGTCTCCTAGCACCCTTAAGGAATCTGATGACCAGGTCGTGCTTCCCCAACGACTTACCTTCAACTGTGTCGTGATAAGCTGCTATTGCGGCAACATACACCTTGAGGGTGGAGGGAGACAGCCTTCGCTCCAACCCATCTTGCAGGAAGGAAAGCACGACTCTGATCGGGCAAGTTCGGGGGTCTTCCCGGCGGGAGGAACACCAATCGACGAACAGGTTCCACTTCAACGCATAGAGGCGCCTCGTAGAGGGGGCTCTAGCGGAAGTGATGGTGTCTACCACAGCCTGTGGTAAGCCACCTAGAACCTCCGCGTCCCGTCCAGGGACCAAACATGGAGTCTCCAGAGGTCTGGACGCGGGTGCCACAGGGTGCCCCGTCTCTGAGAAAGGAGGTCCTTCCTCAGAGGAATCGGCCAAGGAGGGGCTGTCGCGAGGAGCATGAGTTCCGCGAACCAAGTCCGGTTGGGCCAATACGGCGCAACGAGCAGGACCTGCTCCTCGTCCTCCCTGACCTTGCACAAAGTCTGTGCAAGAAGGCTCACTGGGGGAAATGCATACTTGCAAAGGCCCCGGGGCCAACTGTGTGCCAGTGCATCTGTGCCGAGAGATCCCTCGGTCAGAGAATAAAACCACTGGCAATGGGTCGTGTCCGGAGAGGCAAACAGATCTATCTGAGCGGCTCCGAAGACTCCCCAAATCAGTTGGACCACCTGGGGATGGAGTCGCCATTCTCCCGGAAGAGGCGGCAGCCGTGAGAGCTCCTCGGCCACACGGTTGAGCACACCCGGAACGTGAAAGGCCCGAAGCGACCTCAGATGCTTCTGACTCCATAGGAGGAGATGGCGGGCGAGTCGCGACATACGACGGGAGCGTAGACCACCTTGAAGGTTGATGTACGCAACGGTCGCAGTGCTGTCCGTACGGACCAGTACATGTCTGTGCAGAAGCAGCCCCCTGAAGCGGCACAGAGCTAGACGTACTGCTTGCAACTCTAGGCAGTTGATGTGCCAATGCAGTTGAGGCCCCGTCCATAGACCTGAAACTGCATGCCCGTTGTACGTGGCGCCCCACCCGCTGGCAGAGGCATCTGTGAACACAACAGCATGCCTGGACACCTGGACTAGGGGAACTCCGGCCCGTAGAAACGCAGGGTCCGACCAGGGACTGAAGGTTTGGCGACAGTGCGGGGTAATGTTGACCCGGAACGTGCCGCTCTGCCACGCCCATCTCGGGACTCGATCGTGAAGCCAGCGCTGAAGTGGTCTCATATGAAGCAAGCCGAGCGGCGTCACTGCGGCTGCGGCTGCCATATGCCCCAGGAGCCTCTGAAACTGTTTCAGTGGAACCGCTGACCTGCCTTGAAAGGACTTGAGGCAGTTGAGCACTGACTGGACGTGCTCCTCTGAGAGGCACGCAGTCTGACCGACCGAGTCCAACTCCATACCGAGATAAGAGATCCTCTGCGCGGGGCAGAGTTTGCTCTTGTCCCAGTTGACCCGAAGACCCAAACGGCTGAGGTGTTGGAGCACCAAGTCCCTGTGTTCGCACAACAGATCTCGCGAGTGAGCTATTATAAGCCAGTCGTCGAGATAGTTGAGGATGCGAACGCCATGTTCTCTCATGGGAACAATGGCCACCTCCACGACTTTCGTGAAGACACGGGGGGACAGGGCCAGGCCGAAGGGTAGGACTTGTGCTGAAATGCTCGACCCTCGAAAGCAAACTGAAGAAAGGGTCTGTGTCGAGGAAGAATCGAGACTTGAAAGTACGCGTCCTTCAGGTCGATCGCTGCAAACCAATCCTGGGGACGGATGCATTCGAAGATGCGCTTCTGCGTGATCATTTTGAACGGGAGCTTGTGCAGGGCCCGATACAAAACTCGCAGGTCCAGGATCGGTCGTAACCCACCGCCTTTCTTGGGTACAATGAAGTAGGGGCTGTAAAACCCAGACTTCATCTCGGCTGGAGGGACCGGCTCGATCACGTCTTTCGCCAGCAGGACGTCAATCTCTTTCCACAAGACAGGAGCATCGACGCTCCGCACACGAGTGAAGCGGATACCCCTGTACTTGGGAGGCCGGCGGGCAAACTGAATTGCATAGCCGAGCCGAATGGTGCGGATGAGCCAGCGGGACGGCCTCGGAAGCGCTAATCAGGCTTCGAGAGACTGTACCAGCGAGCCCACCCGAACCACCGGCGCACCCGCGGAGGGGCAGCGAAGTGGAAGGCAGGGACCTGACTCCGGAGGCATTGCTGCGGCCGAGAGAGAGGTCTGGGTGTGCAGGGCAACACCTACCTGCTTCCACCGAGGGGCAGACGGCAGGGAAGGCCCGGAGGCGTTCGACTGCGGGCTGTCCCGAGGCGAAGGACGGAGGGGAAACGAGGAGCGAGGCATGGAAGCGTCGGGTCCAGGTTTCCGCACCTCCTTGCCCAGCGGGAGACAAGAGTGACGAGGCCGTGGCGGCGACACTGTCGTCTGAGCGCTGGGGTGAGGGGAATGAGAGCGGCGAGGCAACGTGGCGTCGCACACTGCCATTCTGACCCTCTTGGACGGAGGAGACTGATAGTGGCGAGGCAATGGAGCGTCGTCCTGGACTACCAGTCTCGCTCGGACGGAGGAAACTGGTCTTATTGACTGCCAGTCTCGACCGTGAGGGGAAACGAGGAACGAGGCCCGGGGGCATCGAATCCTGATTTCCCCTCACCCAGCGAGAGACGAGAGTGACGAGGCCATGGCGGCAACACTGCCATCTGAGCGCTGGGGCCCGTGAACTACTCAGAGGAAGTGGACTGCTCAAACTTTGGGTACCGCTGATTCTGAATAACCAGCGGCGGAACAGAAACGAATTCTCCACCCGGCCCTCCCTGGGGGAAGGAGTGGTGATGACACGCACTCCCAAGAGCAGAACGTCACATACTCTGAGTAGCTCCTCTCAGGGTTGTTTCCCTTTCCTTTTGCTGGGGGAAAACAACTCCGAGCGGGCTGGTTTTGAGGTGCTTCTGGACCACAGTGTGGACATCGTCTAACCGAGGGCCAGCGCTGTGACTTATCACGGTCAGTCACTAAGCACAGCTCAACCCCGATTTAGAACTACGCACGTGCAGTGGTAGTGAGAGAGGAAAAACTTCTGCAGTCTTAGGCATGTTTGGCTTGCCATATTGGCACCAAAATGCTTCCATACTGCCAAAATTCTTCACACACATCCAGGCACTTTAGAACAGCCCAGGAAAGTGTGGCTGTTAAGTCTGAATCTTCAGCATGAGAACACTGGGAACTGGGAGCATCAAATTCAGAGTATAACAGCCCTCTCTCCGATGTAGCGATCGACATCTGTCCTCCCTGGGGCCCCGAATGAGATGCCTGATCCCTCATGAGAAGGACCAGAGACCCATCCGAAAGCCTAGACGGCACACGGCACGCTGAGCGGCTCAAGCCTTTACGAGAAAGGGGAGACGAACAACGTGCCGACGTGGTCATGCACTCCTGAGAGAACATGAACCACCCACGAACGCAGTCTCAACACACTGATTAGGCATGTGAAACCGTGATCGTGGCCGTCAACCAGGCATGCAAGATAGTGAACGTGGCCATCGCTTTGATGACACACAGCACGCTGGGCGCTCAAGCCTACAGGCAGGCGAACAACATGCTGACGTGGTCATGCTCTCACAAGAAAGCATAAACCACCCACGAACACAGTCTCAGCATGTTTGCGATGCGCTAGAGGAGTGAGTGGCTCGTGCTCACTGAACCCTCAGATCACCAATGTTATTTGCCAAAGTAGCCCTCCCCTGGTGCACCAGAAGAGAAACTAGATCGGGAAATAAGCAAAGGGACTCACCTCACAGAGGCACACGAGTCTTGATCTTGACCGCGCATCTTGAGCGCCGAATGACGCGCGCTGGGTTGCCGTGACAACCCGCGCTGTCAGCCGGCGCTCGACGGCACACGGCACGCTGAGCGGCTCAAGCCTTTACGAGAAAGGGGAGACGAACAACGTGCCGACGTGGTCATGCACTCCTGAGAGAACATGAACCACCCACGAACGTAGTCTCACACACTGATTAGGCATGTGAAACAATGAACGTGGCCGTCAAATAAGGACAGGAAACGATCGCATCCAGAAAGACACGAGTGAAACGTCATCCTGAAAAGGACGCGATCTTCACTCGTGTTGCTCTTTCAGGAAGAAAGTACTCTCTATCGTGCTGAAGCACACAGGGACCCAACGCGGCAACACAGCGGGGAAACTGCAAGCCCGCTGTGCGCACTCAACCGTTTACCAGCTGTGAAAACAGCTTTTGAATTAACAGCATATAGATACAGCCGGTAGACAGGAAACCGCGCGGTCGCTGAAACGCCATCTCACCAACACAGAGAGATCCCCTCCCGAAACAGCAGACTCGTAGCTCGTAAGAAAAATACATTCTTAAAGCTCATTCACTCAGAGAGGACACAATCGGTCGGCTCCGAAGCTAAAAGCGTCTGTGTATGCGCTTGCTTCCGCTTTTATACCCGCACTGGTAGGCGGGCCGCGGAATGCAAATCTTGCATGCCAATACTTATTGGCTCGTTTTAGTTCACTCGAAGGCGATTGGTCTCCCTAGCGTGATCCCAATTCGTTGGAAACTCCTCCGACGAGACGTAGGAGTTCCCGAACGAAAGGGAACTGGAAAGTGAGGTCATGCAGCTGAGAATGGGCCACTCTCTGTCCCAGTTTCAGAGATTCTGTGCTTCAGATGAAGACATACGTTTTTACACCAGGTTTCCATCTGAAGAGGTCTTCCAAGCATTCTGGAAGGCTATTGAGTCCTCAGCATCCTTGCTATTGTACTGGTCTAAGGCCCAGAAGAAAGGACAGGCAACTGCTGTTGAAGCTTCTCACAGTCATCACCGCAGCTTGCCACTGATTGATGAGGTTTTTTTTGTACTGCTGTCGTGTTGCTGCAGGATTGAAGGAGAAAGTGTTGGCTGACATTTTCAAAGTAAGTGTCTCCACTGTTAGCCGCATCATCATAACTTGGGCTAGCTATCTTTACCTTGTCCTTGGATCATTGCCCATATGGAGGAGCAGAGAGCAAGTGATTTCCACCATGCCAGACAAATTTAGGCAGTTTTGTCCAGAGGTGAGGGTCATCATTGACTGCACAGAGATAAGATGCCAGAATCCATCTTCACTCAGTCTGAGGTGTTCTCTTCATATAAAAACACCACTACCTTCAAGGGGTTGATCGGTATTGCTCCTTGCAGAGCAGTTACTTTTGTATCCAGCCTGTAGACAGGTTCCATCTCCGATCAAGAGTTGACGAAACAGTCAGGGATTCTTGTCTTGCTGGAGCCAGGTGATGCTTGTATGGCTGACAAAGGATTCACCATTGAGAAGATGCTGGCAGAACGGGGGGCCAAACTCATCATACCACCTTTTAAAACAGCAGCTCAGTTCAGTTCAGTTCAGTTCAGCAAAGAAAATGCAGAGAGAACACAAGCCATAGCTCGTCTTCAAATTCTTGTTGAGAGAGCCATCAGAAGAGTGAAGGAGTTTTCCATCTGGGACACCACTGTACCTTTAACCTTGTCTGGAACAGTTAACCAGCTGTGGACTAACTGCTGCTTGATGAGCAATTTTCAGTGGCCGCTTGATGTTAAAGGTCACAAAGGGGTATGTCCATCATAGCCTTTTAATTTTAAAGGGATAGTTCACCCAAAAATGAAAATACTTTTATGAATATACAAGAATACTTTTTGTGTGCAAAAACAAACAAAAATAACGACTTTATTTCAACTATTTCCTTCAGTTCACTAGTGTAATTTTTGTTTGTTTTTGCGCACAAAAAGTATTCTCGTCGCTTGATAAACTTAAGATTGAGCCACTGTAGTCACTTGGACTATTTTAACGATGTCTTTAATAACTGTTCGGGGAACAAGTATCAATCCCTTAAAAGCCTATGGAGGAGTGATCCAGCTCTCAGATTAAATCAAACATATCTTAATTTGTGTTCCCAAGATGAACGAAGGTCTTACGGGGTTGGAACAACATGAGGGCGAGTAAATACTGACAGAATCTTCATTTTTGGGTGAACTATCCCTTTAAAGAGTGACTTATGTAATTAAATGTATGTACACCTCCTGTATTATATTTTTTCACATTGTAATAGGCAATTATCATCAGCTATGCATTGTTGAACAATTAAAGTAGCAATTGTAATTGTAGTTTCATAAAACATTTATTGAAAATCATATCTCCATGTTAAAATATACATCTTGTACAAATACAAAATCTTGAAATCGTTAGAATTACACTATAAATAAAAATTATATACACAATTATATACACCAGACTATCTTTTTTTTTTTTTTACAGTATTAACAATTTATACAGTGCAATTAGGCCTATTAGATACCACCCTTAAGATATTCATTTATACACCATAAATAAAAATGATATACACCATTCCAGACTACGTTATTCTTTTTTACAGTATTAACAATTTATACAGTGCAATTAGGCCTATTGGATACCACCCTTAAGATATTCATTTATACACCATAAATAAAAATGATATACACCATTCCAGACTACGTTATTCTTTTTTACAGTATTAACAATTTATACAGTGCAATTAGGCCTATTGGATACCACCCTTAAGATATTCATTTATGTAAGTACAAAAGTAGTAAATATTCAGATTTTCTCTCATCTGAGCTATCATGATACTGTCTCTCCACACTCTTTCAACTGTCATGTCCTCTTCAGTGTCAGTGATGAAGTCACACCAACTGAGTCCAGTTACAGCCAGCTGACCTTGAACCTGCCAGTAATATTAATGCGATTTTTTCAGGGTTGCCTGTCCATTCACAATTTTTATATGCCCAGCCTCAGAAACTGTAGGAATATCTGGGCATTTCACCTCAGCAAGCCCAAAACAGGGATCTGCATTAGGGTCATAAACTTTGGCATCAGGACTGGCACCAAGGTAGGACGCATCTGGGTGCACAACAAAACCACAAGGTGAGACATTCACATTGAACAGTTCAGAATAACGTTCCAGAACCTCAGGTTCCCTGTCAAGGCCTCTTCCCAGATATCACAAGTCTATTTGATGTGATGTTTACATCTGGAAGACGTATTTTTAAGAGTGTTTGCTCATCTGCAATACGTCTATAGGACGTTTCCTGTCAGATGTCAAATAGACGTTTAGAAGATGTCTTTACGATGTAATGATTTAGAATGCATGTTAAACTGACATCTTCTAAACGTCTATTTGACATCTGACAGGAAACGTCCTATAGACGTATTGCAGATGAGCAAACACTCTTAAAAATACGTCTTCCAGATGTAAACATCACATCAAATAGACTTGTGCTATCTGGGTTTTCATGGCCCTACCCAGATAGCACAAATCTATTTGATGTGATGTTTACATCTGGAAGACGTCTTTTTAAGAGTGTCTGCTCATCTGCAATACGTCTATAGGACGTTTCCTGTCAGATGTCAAATAGACGTTTAGAAGATGTCTTTAAGATGTAATGATTTAGAATGCATGTTAAACTGACATCTTCTAAACGTCTATTTGACATCTGACAGGAAACGTCCTATAGACGTATTGCAGATGAGCAAACACTCTTAAAAATACGTCTTCCAGATGTAAACATCACATCAAATAGACTTGTGCTATCAGGGTAGTTTGCTTTCCGTTGCTTTCAGATGTCTCCCCTAGCACATGAGAAACCTCATAAAATCTGCTAGCAGTCACTCTAGGCTTGCGCATATTCGTCCACAGTGGACACTTGGATTGTTCCTGAGTCTGCTCCTCCATTATAACTCTGCCGCACTAAGGCAAAAGGTCGTAACTTCAATTTTTGGCGAAAATTAGTTATTGTCATTTTTAGGACAATAAACATAAGTTTTATCATATAGACAAACATCAAGTTTCAAGTCGATTGTTTTTTGGGGGAAAAAAGATGATGTTTTTGGCGTAACTTCAAAAAGCCAAGGTGAAACTGTGGTAGAAGCCCGTAACATCAGTTACGGCGTTATGCCTTCATTTCTCGCTGCTCCTGAACACTCGAATGAAGTTACGGGCGCGCTGCCCTGCAGTTACGGCACTTTGCCTTGTTCTGACCGACCATCAAAGTATTGACGCGCTCAAGTTACGAGGTTATGATGTAACAATTAAATCACCTCAGACACACACGTACATGTTTCACAGTGATTGCTTTTGTTGGATTGTTGAAGAATGGCATACTCTCGGGGGAAAATGATGGTGGAGATGGCTTTGAAACGTAAACACCAAGATCAAGGTAAGAATGACACACAACACGGGTGCATAAAAAACAGATAATCTTTCAAATCCAGTAGGCTAATAGCGGCAGCCTTTAGCTAGCGATGCTACTTCACAAACTAGACACAAACACGTTTCGAGCCATAATCAACAATTTATCCAGATACAAGCGTAGCGGATATCTTAATTCACAGCCCGTAACACATACAAGGCTACATGTACTGAAATAAAATGTGCTTCTCATAGGCTAGCTCTCGCCTGCCAATGACAGTCCACTGACTGAAAACTACACGAGTTGGTTGGTTAGAGCCGCAACGACACACCCATTATACACCAGCAGCAGGAATGTAGTAATTTAGAGCCTACCTTTTGTTGAACCCTAGTTAAAATCGGTGAACTACGTCCATATTTTTTTACAGTCTATGGTTAAAATCCATGTCAAACATCCGACGAGAAAACAAATCCATCACAATGCGGAACGTAGTAAGATACAGTTAGGGACACCTAATCTGTAGCCCCGCCTTAGCTCTGAAGCTCTTTGGCTATTACGAACAGGCTGCGGATGTCAAGATTGCAATGCTGGAATATGTTGTGTGTGTGTGTGTGTGTGTGTGTGTGTGTGTGTGTGTGTGTGTGTGTGTGTGTGTGTGTGTGTGTGTGTGTGTGTGTGTGTGTGTGTGTGTGTGTGTGTGTGTGTGTGTGTGTGTGTGTGTGTGTGTGTGTGTGTGTGTGTGTGTGTGTGTGTGTGTGTGTGTGTGTGATCGAACAGTGGGAACATAAAAACATACTCCGTCATTTTGTTCATGATACAGGACATCATTCAAACTGCAAAGAGTTTGCTTATTTGTGTACACTCGCAATAAAACACAACATTGTGCATTGGTTTTTATTTCTGTTTATTTTTAAGTTACACATTCTAATGGTAGTATTATTTTATACAGAAGTAGGCCTACATTATTTATAATTCAGATGAGAATAAAGTTAGTGTTAATTAAAGTTTTAAGGAAAACAAATATATTGATCTGAAATATAGCAAATTAATTTTAAATTCATTCAGATACAGTTACCAAACATCTCAAGGTCTTTTTGTCTTTTTATTAATTTAATTAATAAACTAATTATATAAAACTGTTGTCAATGCACTAGGCTACAAATAAACTGCTTCTATGCCTTTACTTTATTGATCAAACTTACTTAAAAAATACAACGCTTAAGACATTTATTTTCCTTTGGTGGTACAGCCTGAGACATGCACAATAATAATAATAATAATAATAAAAGCCTTCTGCATTTTTGTTTTGCTTTTCCCTCCATTGTACCAAACACGTATCAAACCGTGATGTCTGAACCGAACCGTGACTTCTGTGTACCGTGCCACCCCTAGTATATAGATAATTAAACGTATTTTTTTTTTTGTCCAACTGGCCATAGTGGGTGCTTTTTAAAGGGGGATACATCCTCCTGTATGTAATATTAATTAGCTGCTTGTTTCTAATTAATGCTCTTTTATTCATTTCAGTTTCTGTAACGCCTACTTCTGGAGACATTCAGCAGCATGCCTCCTGCAAAACTTAAGTGGACCATTTTGGATAGCTGTCTAGATCTTAGTGATGATCTATTATATGGAGCACATGACATTTTCATGACCAGCACACCAGATGCCACAGCAGTTTGTGAAGACTCCTTTCCACTCTCACTGATGGGAGCAGAGGGCCTTCCCTCAATGCACTGTCTGCCCTCATTTCTGTGACTGCTGAGCCCTCCATGTCACTCCCTGAGCTTATCCATGTCTATGTACCAGACCCACAACTTACACCCGCTGCACTAGCCTCAGCCCCAGAGATGACAACCGCACAATCCTTGTCTGTCCAGGAGCTTGTCCCAAGCTGTGAGGCCACAGCAACATCAACTCCAGCTCCTCTTCCAGAGCCCATCAGTAGACCACCATTAAGGGCCCCATGTGGAATCAAGTGTCGGCGGCAATGCTCTGCCAAATTTTCAGAGGACCACCGAAAGAAGATATGGCGGGATTTCTGGGACCTTACATACCAAGAAAAGAGAGCCTTTGTATTTCATTGTGTCAGCCAGGTCACAAGGGCAAAGGTCTGTGCAAATCCAAGTAGGCGAAGCAGGTCTTTCATCTATAGGCTGAAAGATGCAGGCGAAAACCCACAGCAGGTATGCAAACTGTTCTTCCTTTCTACACTAGGCTATCATCCAACTAATGATAGCATAGTCCTGTCAGTGATGGGCAAAGAACTAACATCAGCCCTAGCCCCACCTGCTGACCAGAGAGGGAGACATGAGCCTGCAAACAAGCTTGACCTGGAACCCTTATATGCTCATATTGAGTCTTTTAATCCAACCGTCAGCCACTACAGGAGGGAGCATGCACCCTGCCGCTGGTATCTCCCCAGTGACATCAGCATCAAGCTGATGTTTGCTGACTACTTGGAGAAAGACCACCAGTGCAGCTATGACACGAATCGAAAAGCTGTAAGCTCAAAGAACATCAGTTTTGCCAAACTCGGAGAGGAGGAGTGCGAAATCTGTTTGTTGCAAGACCAGCACACAAAGGAAAAGCACCAGAAGGAGGCCCCAGAAAACTGTCCGCAGTGTGACAAGTGGAAAAACCATGAGGCCAAAGCTGTTGAAACCAGGCTACACTACCGTGCCAATGCAGTTCGAGATTGGCCCGAGAGTACGTCAGTCAGAAGTGTTGACCTGCAGAAAGTGATAATGCTTCCTAGAATGCCTGGTGTGAAATCTGCGCTCTTCACCAGGCGCATCTGTGTTTACCACGAGACATTTGCATCCGTGGGAGGGAAAACCAACAAAAAGAAAAACATCTCTGTTGTCTGGCATGAAGGAATTGCAGGGCGGAGTGCAAAGGAGATCACATCTGCATATGTGGTGGCACTAGAAAAAGAGAGGGACTGCAAACATATCATCTACTGGGTTGACAACTGCAGTGCCCAAAACAAGAACTCGTGCCTTCTTTCATCTCTTGTGTCCTTGGTCAACTCCAATATTGTAGAAACTGAAGATGTCACCCTAAAATTCTTTGAGCCTGGTCACACTTTCATGAGTGCTGACAGTGTGCATCATGGCGTGGAACAAGAGATGAGACGCAGACCAGGAGGAGTGGTGTATGATTTTGAGGATTTTGTGTCAATTGTCAAAAACTCAAATTCTAAGAAGATGGAGGTCATGGAACTCAAAAACGAGGCCATCAGGGACTGGGTGAATGGCCATTCCATGGCAAAGCTGAAGAAAATGCCCAGACTGGCGGACCTGAAAGTGATCCAGCTGCGACGTGGGTCGAGGTCCATGTGGGTCAAGACATCACATACGGCAGAAGAGTTCATGGAGGTGGACTTCCTACAAAAGAAGTTCAGCACCTGCATACCCTTTACCTTTAGATCTCAGGACCTGGGTGTTGAGGAGGTCAAGAAGAAGGGGATTTTGCAGAATCTTGTTCCCCTGATGCCAGCTACCAGGAGCTTTTTCTGGAGGTCACTAACTGTGCGAAATGATTGTGAGGATGAAGAATAGGGAGGGGAACAATCAGGCCTTATGCCCTTCTGCAGACTCACACAGCTCTGATGTTTAAACACACACACACACACACACACACACAGACACTTCAGTTTTAGAATCGGCTTTTCAAAAAACCTTTAAATATTCCACATCTGTTACATTTTAGTGGTGTTAATCAACTTTGTTTTATGAAATTCATGTTAATTAAAACCTATTATACTTTTCCAACTATTCTGACTACTTCAATTTCTTGTTTATCCTGTACATGTGAAGCCATTTTTATCATAGTGTTAAGTGTTATCATAACATTGTGCTATAAAATAGAAGTTAAGGTCTTTTGCCTTAGTGTGACCGATTGTCATTTTGTGGGCAATGCTAAGGCAGAATACAGTAACTTCCGAAAAAGGGTCAAAGGTCAAATTTGAGTTAAAAAAATGTAGATAGGTTAATACAGGTATATACTACAAAATGTGAAAATTACAATATTATACCTATAACTCAATTGTCAGGACATTAAGATAACTTTAAAGTCATTTTTCTCAGTTTCACACTCTGGTGAGTTAAGGTGTTTTGCCTTAGTAGGGCAGAACTGCCAACTCCTGTGTGACAATTAGGCTCTCCAAATGGAAGAACTGGTGGTAGTTTGGGACAAAGTGCAAGCTCCTCGAAAATTTTGAACAATTAATAGGGAGTTTAGGGAACACAGGAGCATCTGGATGTTTTGTGTAGTTTTTGGTCACAAGAGGAGGGCACTGGTAGGAGAGCACTGAACCTCGGGGCACAGGACCAAATCTGGAGTCCACCAAAGACAGTTCTGATAAATCAGTAAGGACGCAGGAAATCAGAGGTTGGGGAGTGAGTCCTTTGACAGCTTCTCCAATAGCCAATACTGTTGGGTCAGGGAGGTGACCTAAAATAAATGAGATGTTTAGGAAACTTCATCACATTAGTATTTATTTGTTATGTAAGCAATAAGGTATGAGAGGCTATGCTGTTTCATGAATAAAACACAGCTATTGATTATTCAGAATCAAGGATTGGAACTAACTGTTTTATAAATGCTGTTATACCATGGTCTGTTTGGATACTCGATTCTGATTGGCTGGAGGTGTGTAGTAAAATGTGCAGTTTAATGCACAGCTAGTTCCAGTCAGTTTAATCCTTGTTCTATATTAATGCGCTTCTTTCATTAAAACAGAGATAGGAGATTGTGCTGCGTGCACACCAAATTTAATTAATAAAAGTCTCTCTCTATCAATTATTCAAATAAATGTAATCTCGGGTGATTCTTTGCCTCCATGTTGTGCATTAAAATAGTTTATTCACAGGTGGCCGTGGATTAGTTCTTATGTAATGTAAGATATAAGATTTTATTTAATGAAGTTTCTTTGTTACCTGTGTATGCTCTGTAGAGTGTAGATTTGCATACACTTCTGGAAGACATCCTTGGCTTTTTAATCACCAACTGATCTGTTGTCTCTGTAGAAATTCCCTGACCCCCCCCCCCCCCCCCCCTCCCCCCTATTAATTAATTTTTTAATTTGCAATACTTATGTATAGCTAGTTGTAATGTTACCTGTTTTCTTGGTCTATGCCATGTTTGCAGAATGTCTGTGCATGCCGTAGTTGGTGGTACTGTCTGCATCTGCATCATGTTGAAGTGGGCAGTTTGGTAAAGCAGGGCAACAAGATGATTGCATAAAGCTTTTCCTGCAGTACACGAGCATGACAAGCTAGTGAACTCAACAGGCACTGTGTCAGCATTCAAAGTGATCTAAAGTAAAAGACAAAAGCCAATATCAGTGTATTTTAATATAGTTTTATACTAGATAATAGAACATTCATGAGAACATCATGAAAAAAGAACAGATTTTAAGGAAAAATCCCCCCAAAATAAAAATTGCAACCGCAGTAAGAAAATAAACGATTAAAAACTTCCCCTTACACTGCAAGCCTAATAGTTTCAATACGGTACTGCATCACTTTTGATAAGTGCAAGTAGGGGTCATGTTAGGTGTAGAAATTCTGAACTTCTAGTGTAAGGGGTTAGTTTTATCATAACAGATCCCCCCGGTTTCACAGACAAGACAGAATAAATTTCACAGTCTCAGACTAAAATGCATGTATAAATGCATATATATATATATGTTTATTTATATATAAACTACTTAAATGTTCTAATTGAACTAAAGCCTAATGGCTAAACCCTGTCTGTGAAACCAAGCCTTCATTTCTTATCAAACCTGCAGAGAATGTGGCTCCTCACGCTTCCTCATTGACCTACAACGCATTCTCACCCCAAGGCATCATTTAATTTACACTTTTGACCATGCGTCAACTAACTGACGCTAAAGGGTGCCTTTAGCGTCAGTTAGATGACGCGTCCGTTATGGGTAGGTTTAGGTATGGGGTAGGGTTGGCGCGTGTCAGGTTGACGCTAAAGGGTGCCATGTGCGTCGGATGTAGACGCATGGTCAAAAGCGTCAGTTACATGACGCCTGAGGATGAGCGTCATCTAACTGACGCTAAAGGCACCCTTTAGCGTCAGTTAGTTGACGCATGGTCAAAAGTCTCAATTAAATGACGCCTTGGGATGAGAACGGGCTGCGACCTATAACTCCTACACCTCACGATAACCTCCCTGTTTCTCACACTCGACACTGAATATTGCATGAAAAAATGAACAATCACATTAATATTATTTTAATGACACATTTTCTTACTATTTAACTACTCCTCAGTCTACAATGTAAATAAAGGTAAGTATAGAAATATCACGTTAGCAAAAGCATGCTAATGTGTTCGTTACTTACCTTCGTAATTAAAGATGTAATTTTCGTGGAAGAACTTGTACGCTTTGTTGAGTTTTGAGTGCGGAACGATTGAATGAAGCTCCACAAGTCGAAAAACATCCGCTGATGTAATTGCCGGTAGATTCTTCAGGGAAGTTGTGAAGAGTAACGTTAGCGCTCCTGACTCCATTTCACTGGAAGTCGCTTTACACAATAAACGCTGAACCGGATGTGCGTTCTAACTTCCGTGAAAAAGGCCTATTAAGAAACATAAGATGTTTCTCCGCCGCTCTGCTTACGTCATCTCCTTCATCACTCTGATTGGTTTTAGGTCCATCCGCGACGTCCGTTGGTGACGCCCCTCTGGAAATGATTTGTCTTTTGACGCTTTGCCAGACCATAACTCAGTTACAACTGTTCACACATTTCCAATATGCTCCAGAAACCATGTGGAGTATGTTTTAATGCAAGGAGTAAACAGGGTCTTACCCGAAGAGGCCATCTCACGCAAGCTAAGGACAGACAACAAAAGAAAATTAATTTTGCGAGTGAGACAGAGCGGGTAAAGAGAAGACTAGGGGCAGCAAAACCTACACGTGGTTAGCTAAGTTTGAGCCAGATAGAACATCAACCTGACCGTAAAGTACTTTTATTGTTTCTCAAAATAAATTATAGACCCATCTATTATAGACCCATCTATTGACATATAGAAATTAATTGATATCTACCCTTAGCTAATCGTTTATAATTGATCAATGTTGCATCATTGCTAAACAACAATAATTTTAGCAGATTATTTATCATACCTCAATAAGTGTCGCTGTACAGCCTCCCCCTACTGGACGCATCAGAAACAACAGAGGCATAAAACTGCCTGGGCCGTGTCTACCATCTCCAAGTCTGCAGCCTTCCCCTACTCACTCGTCTGGGGGTATATGGGGGTATATCCGCCCCTGCCTCTATCATCTGGCAGGACCTACCAGTTAACTTCAAGACCTGGACGAAGGATGGAGCCTACGCCAAAGAACTTTGAGACGGAGCTTGTCGAGGGTTTACTTATATATTTTGTCTGTAAAATAATTACAAAATAAAATCCATTCATACGAGAATCCTCCCGAGTCTTTTTGGTAGAGTTATGTTACTTTTAAGGCCAAGTACAAGTTAGAAAGAGCTTTAAAGTCTGGACGTTCTTGAATTATTGACTAAACAATTAATTTCCTCGGGTAAAATGTGTCCTGCCAGACAATTAGGAAAAACCTAACAGATATTCAAAGAGATGACAGGAAATGAACATGTTCAGTATAAGTTTCCCTTATACATTTCCCCCCACACATAGCCCCGCCCCCCTTTGGTTAATGCAAAACTACCTGTGCAAACAATATCGAAAACAGTTTCAAAATGCCAAAGCACAGTTGCATCTAACTTCAAAAACATATTAAGCATAAAAGGTCAAAGTAAATCAACACTTAAAAACCAAATCATATTTTGTCTGTCATTCATAATTTTATCTAGTAATGTAAAATTTCAACTGATTTCTTATTTGTTCGACTGTAGGTGCATGAACCTGACAAGAACAGACACAAGGTATAAGAAATATTTATGTGCTTTTATTTGTTACTTTTAAGTTACAGGTGGTTTTGAGGACAAAGAGATGAATCAAGAGAAAAAAAAGAAAAATGCACAAAAGAAGACTTTGGAATGGAGGAGTGAACAAGGGAGAAAATAAAGATGTTTTCTTTTGTTTCTTTTCCTCGTCCTCACTCTGTCTTCCTCTGTTTTCTATTAGTGCTCAAAGTCTTTCCTCCCTACTTTTTCTGTCTCTCCAAGAAAACAAACGGGAAACATTGAGAGAGATTATGGTGCTCTATTACAGAGATGCACCGTCTCTTTAAATATCTCCTCTTCCTATACATGTATAAAGGAAAACACTAAATGGCAGATAGAACAGAGAGATTGTGATTTCATGATTTTAGATTATTTTATTGTATATAATAAATAATCACATTAGCTACATGTAACTCACATTCAGAGGGCCCAAATGCCAAATGACCTCCAGTTTAGACAAGTGTTTCTGTGAGAGGACAGATAGACTATGGGGAGACTGAATATGTAACGAGATGGTGTGGTAATGAGGAGGTAGAGAGATGGTTGATGGATTGAGTTATTCTTCCTCTTTCTCCTCTCCGTGTGTTATGACGTAGCAGATGTTCTTGTAGTCAACGTTTCCAGCCACATCTGGAGGGAAGGCAGCCCAAAGGTTTGTCATCTAGAAGAAGATAACAACCAGAAGATCTTAAATAATTGGTCAAGTAAAACAAAGGCAGCATGTTAACATTTTAAAATATGTTTTAATGCATTGCTAGACACTGACTATGTTGTTCTGGGTGCTTGCTTACTGGTCCAACTGAAAAAGCAAACCCCTATGTCTCTAAATATGGCTCGGGTTCTACCTTCAATGTATAGTGCTTTTCACAAAACACATGGTTTCAAAACAGCTTAACAGAGATTCATGATGTTAATGTTCATAGTATCTCAATGCCTAATGGTTCACATTTACCAAATAAGATCTGGTGATAGTTTAAATGTATGGCTAAGGGATATTTTTTTTTACTTGTTTAATCCCACATTTCTCCTCAACAAGCCATTCAGTTTGAATTCCTGCCATAACACAAATAGTAATTATGGTTCTTGCTTTAGTAAACACCATTAATTAAAACCCAACTACAACTAACCTCCTCGGCTGTAAATCTGTCACACTGGGTGGTCAGGAGTTCCTCAAGGCTATAGAATAAAACAAAATGTTATATTCTTGAAAATGAATCTTCACCATAGTTGTAAGGGCTTCATGAAAGTTCAGCATTCTCTAGTGTGAACAACAATGAGTCAGGACACTTACAATTCCTTCTTGATGGTGCCTGTAGCCTCAGGGTCCAGAACTTTGAAAGCACTCACGATAACATCCTCAGGGTCAGCACCTTAACGAAGAGTTCAATAAATGTTGTGAATACTTGATGTGAATACTTGTTGAGATGTCAATACTATGCATTCTATAAATACAAAACTATATTTTCATAACCATTAATTGTAAGTCAGTAGAGCATGGTGCTAGCAACGACAAGGTCATGGGTTTGATTTCTAGGAAATACATGTACTGATAATATGTTTACCTTTAAAGCACTGTTAGTCACTTTGAATTAAAGTGTCTGCCAAATGCGTGTAAATGTATCTGGCAGGTAAAAGTTATGTGCTGAAGTGAAAGTTACAAATATTAATACTTAATCCCTAACCAAAAGATTGAACAATAAAAATTATTTGTGATTACAATAATAAACTAAGAGAAGATTTAAACAACTCACCCTTTAGCTTCTCACCAAACATGGTGAGGAAGACAGTGAAGTTGATGGGGCCGCTGGCTTCTTTGACCATGGCTTCCAGCTCCTCATTTTTCACATTTAGCTGACCCATGGAGGCCAGCACATCTCTCAGATCATCCTTGCTGATAATACCATCCCTGTTCTGGTCGATGATTGTGAAGGCCTGTTTGTTTTAGAGAGGGTAAGAAAGTTTATGCCAGTTCATTTTGCATTTTATCCAAGCAGAAAACCTCAGTCATGTTTACGGGATGGGGACAGGGTCTATGTAACATACCATTGAGGATTATTTGCTATAAACAACAGTTCAGTTTCAAGTGTTCAACAATTCAAGTGTTACTAGGCTTTAAATTACATTTATCAAAGGGTATGAATTTTAATTGATGTTACTACTAATTGCATCATATGTCCCCAAAGATACACAAGATGTTTTCACAGAAGAAAGGATTGATTTTGTAGTTGTGAAATACATTTCCCTTTCTGGCATCAGGTCTTGATGTCAGTCTACCAAACATGGTTGAAACTGGAGACGACATCTGAGATCAAGAAGTATCTTGGCAGCTGCTGCCCACTTGTCTAAGTTGTTAAAAGGTCACAGAATGTACAACAAGACTTTAGGGATATTTAAGGAGGGGGGATTGGTTATGCTTGCCAGCCCCAACTAATCTCCCTACCACCTCTCCTTACTACTTACAACAGCTATTGTTTTTTTCTAATTGGTTATTGAACATAAAAACTAATGCTACAATTGGTGACTTCTTTCTTCTAATGTTTCCAAAATCTACTCCTTGCGGAGTCACTAGTTAACAAAGAAATCTGAAATATAAGATTTTCAAACACATGAGCATGGGTGAATGTCTAACATGCCCTCAACCTTAATCACTGACATTATCTGATTGATTCATTTGATTGATGTTAAAACTACTCCCAGACTTTTTTTCTGTGTTGTGCTGACAAAATGTATAACTTTGAATGTACAATATTTAAGGAAAACCGTTTATGATAAAGGAATTTATGTATTGAACTAATTTTAGGTTTAGCAGAGATTTAAGAAAAATAAGTCAAATAGAATGAGCACTGTACCTCCTTGTATTCCTGGATCTGGCTCTGCTCAAACATGGAGAATACATTAGAGCTACCGCCCTCTGCCTGCTGTCTCCTCTTGGCCTTCTTGGGTGCCTAAAGAGAAACATGTATGTATGAAGTAAAAAACACACTTGCATGTTTTGCTGCTCCATTTCCACAGTTACGATTTCTGTCATCATATACATATTCTGCTAATCACCCAATGAAAAGTTATTTTTCATGTTGCAAAATTCAAATTTATATTTCCAGTGATAATAGGGCTCCATATTTTATATATAAAGGATGTTTTGTAAAGTTTTTAAGTGCACTGGCAACTCAATTATTTTATATATATTTAAAAAATGTCTAAAGTCTTCTAAAAACACTCACCATCTCTCAATTTTTTTGCCGTTGGTCAAAAGAGGAGAAGTATACACCACACTGATGGGACTGACATGTTCGTAGTTCCTTTTGGGGTCTTATATACTGGCCTGGGTGTGCTAACTTTAGCCTGAACATCAGGTTTAGGAAAGTGAGTGCTGGTGAAAGTACAAGACAGGAGGTGTATGAAGTGCTTTGGTGTCACTTTTCATTCCTGGTCCAAAATAGGATTTGCACGCCTTGGAATGAGGTGAATTCAGTCCAGTAATTTTGGCAATAGTTTGGTTTACCTTGTGGGCAAATATGGCAAGGGCAAGGAGATTGTTGCTGCCTTGACTGAATGGCTCAGTTTCTTCTCATCCGTCTCGGTTGAGAATTAATTTGTAGATTAATGTAAGCCTTGGTTTATCTTTTCTGGAAGTAAGAATTTTAACACAACCCATGGTATCATTTTCCTATCCTTTTTCTTTTTTTTCACAATAAAAAATTGGTCAATATTAGTTTTATGAATCAATACTGGCTGTAAATTAGACCACTTACCATCACCTGAAAAAAAATGGGATCTTTTAAATGACAGTCCTGTACACTGAA
The DNA here is from genome assembly GCA_030578275.1 of Meda fulgida. NCBI lineage: Eukaryota > Metazoa > Chordata > Actinopteri > Cypriniformes > Leuciscidae > Meda > Meda fulgida. The sequence continues at coordinate 22,671,515 of CM060627.1, forward strand.
CAGTTCCAACATTGGAACACTTCACTTACTCAAAAGATGTAATATAATCTATCTAATTAGGGACATCTATTACTTTACTATCATAGTTAATAAGCATTTTGGGGGATTTGAATATTTGTAAGTTTGGTTACATGTCCATGTATAACTTTAGCATTTAACAATATTCTCCAATGAACTCATATCCACTTATGCATTATGTTCACTTTCTTGTGTCCAGTAAGAAGGCATCATTCTTACCATATAAAAATAATGACACAACTGCTTATACCACATTCATTCTTTAAAGTAAACATATTAGCAACATATGATAGTTTTTTTTAGTCATCTATTTGTTTGTAAGTCACTAAATGTAAATAATGTAAATATGATTTGAAGATTATAAAACAGTAAATGATCTAAAGATTTATTTCTTACAGTAACTAACTAACAACATATTGGTTCTGTATAATGATAAAGGTGCTGTACCATATGTACATTGGATGTGTGGTGTGTATTTTATGAATAAATGTCTGAATAGGAGGGGAGTTTGATGACTAAACACAATTTTCAAGCTCTGGGGCTCTATATCGAGGAGCTTATAGACCGGCAGGATAGTCCGAAACAGCATTCTGCAGCCCGCCCTCTTCACACCATATATGCAATCCATAGCAGACATTTATCATGGGCCCAACACTGAATGCATGTATTGAAATACAGGGTTGTGGAAACTGATACTCTGTCTCTGCTGGGAACTTGGTCTTTTCTTTGGCTCCTCTGTTAACTGTCAGTCCCACTTTTTGCACATAGAGAAAATAACATTTCTAACATAAATCTTGAATACTTTGGAGCGCAGACTTGGTCTCTTTTAAAGGAGACACTTGGCAGATTATTGTAAAAATTGCAATACACTTTTTTATAAAAGTTGAAGTTTATGAACATGTAAAAATATAAATGTAAATAAAATTATATAAAATGTATATATTATAAAACATGATCGACTATAAAACTTCAAGAAAATCAAAGCCAGAAATCTGAACAAGTTGTGTTCCAAGTTTTAGGTTGATATCTCAAAAAATTAGCTTTCAGTAAGAGTTTGTTTGGGCGTAGTACGAATCTTTTCCACTAGATGACATACAGGCTCCATTGGTGACCATATAAGGACGCACCCATTTCTATATATGGTTTGAGTGATCTGAACCATATATTTCCATGCTTTTTATACAATTTATGAAGTAGAAATTCTATTCAGAAGTGGTACGTGCAATATCGCAGTATTTGATTTGAATTCAGCCTTTAACAAACACATAAAAGACATGCAGAAAGAAAACACATGAGTGTTATAAATCATTTTTTCTTTATATTTAAAAAAAAAATCAGTTTTTTTTTCTTCTCAAAAATAGAATTACTTTTTGAACTCTTGGCTTGAAAACAAACTGAGGTTTCTACCAATATTTCATGTGCATCACTATTTCAAACTAGAGGTCTGAACACGCCTTATGACTTAAATTCTTGTTGCAAATTAAGAAATTATTGTTCCTCTGTCATTTGTATCGATATCAGTTCATCAAATAAATGCAGCCTTGGTGAGCATGAGAGATTATATTTGTTATAGTAATGAATACATTTTTTTCTTTATTCTAACATTATTCAGTATTTTGAGATTACAACAAAATATTGTCCAAAATATACACTATATTGCCAAACGTATTGGGACTCCAAATCATTGAATTCAGGTGTTAAAATCACTTCCATGGCCACAGTTGTAAAATCAAAAAGCTAGGCATTCAGACTGCTTCTACAAACATTTGTGAAAGAATAGGTCGCTTTCAGGAGCTCAGTGAATTCAAGTGTGGTACCGTGATAGGTGATAGGTACCTATGCAATAAGTCTATAAGTGAAATTTCCTCACTACAATTAGCTCAAGAACAGTGCGTAGAGAGCTTCATGGAATGGGTGTCCATGGCCGGGCACCTGCATCCAAGCCTTACATCACCAAGTGCAATGCAAAGCGTTGGATGCAGTCGTGTAAAGCACGCCGCCACTGGACTCTAGAGCAGTGGAGACGTGATCTCTGTAGTGACAAATCAAATTTCTCTGTCTGGCAATCTGATGGATGAGTCTGGGTTTGGTGGTTGCCAGGAGAACGGTAATTGCCTGACTGCATTGTGCCAAGTGTAAAGTTTGGTGGAGGGAGCATTATGGTGAGGGTTTTTTTTCAGGGGTTGGGCTTGGCCCCTTAGTTCCAGTGAAAGGAACTTTTAATGCCTCAGCATACCAATACATTTTGGACAATTTCATGCTCCCAATTTTGTGGGAACAGTTTGAGGATAGCCCCTTCCTGTTCCAACATGACTGCGCACCTGTGCACAAAGCAAGGTCCATAAAGACATGGATAAGTGAGTTATAAGTGAGTTGGAAATTGACTGGCCTTCACAGAATCCTGACCTCAACCGGATAGAACACCTTTGGGATGAATTAGAGCAGAGACCGCGAGCCAGGCCTTCTCGTCAAACATTAGTGCCTGACCTCACAAATGCACTTCTAGAAGAATGGTCAAAAGTTCCCATTAACACAGCTTCAACTCTTCTGGGAAGGCTTTCCACAAGATTTAGGAGTGTTATAGCTGCAAAGGGTGGGCCAACTTCATATTAAGAATGGGATGTCATTAAAGTTCATGTGCATGTAAAGGCAGGCATTCCAAAACCTTTGGCAATATAGTGTATTTTAAAACATCCATTTAACTGGATGTCTGTCCGCTGCACTTTACAGTGCATTAAAGCTATACATTTAATTTGAAAGTAAATTTCCTGTGGATCAAACTCATATTCTTGGAGAAATATTTTAAATTGTACAATTTGAAGATTTTGCCATATGGGAAGTAAAAATATTGCCTTGGCACTGACTGCACAGTAGTAATATTATAAGTGGAAGTGGTATAAATAGTCATTTAAAATAATTCAACAATTCAGAGAGTGTTTAAGTGCCACTACAAGAAAAGATGTAGTGGAAAAAGTGACAGCTGCAGACAGAATTAGCTTGCCATCCCCCGATTTTCACACACAAAGTTCAGAACAAATGTAGAGCGTATAAAATATTTTACGCTAGCCCAAATGTTCTCTCTCCAACTAATTCTCTTCTGGCCTTACACACACACATTGACTTTCTAGGTTTTATGGAGACTTTCCATAGACGTGCCGATTTTTTTACTGTGCCAACTGTATATTCTATCCCATTAGTCTATCCCTACTGCTAAACATAACCCTAAAATGAAACATTATTCAATTTCAAATTTTCGATAAAATATTTAATGTGATTTATATTCATCTTGATTTTATTTGTCCCCACAATGTGTGGTTTACACACACACACACACACACACACACACACACACACATGTTGTGTTCCCTTTCAAGGGAAGTTCGAGCTGCGTCAAACGCTGTGGGAACGCCCCTGCGTTGTGCGTCATGAAGCACGTATGGAATCAGTCCAATAGAGAGATGAAACGTCATAGGCGGGTGACGTCATAGACCAGGAACTATAAAAGCACCCCAAAAACACAAGCGCATTAGTTTCTGTGCCTTCAGTCGCGCTACATGTGAATCTGTTCCTGTGTGATATTGTCTGTCTTACATACTCTGCACCACACAAACAATTTATATATATATATATATATATATATATATATATATATATTGAGAGAATGGCGAACGAAGAGCAGTTTAGGAAGTGTGTTACTCCCTGCCCGCGCTATTTAACGGGTGGGGATACACACGTTCTTTGTGTTGTTTGTTTGGGAGTGCAGCATGCCCAGTCTGCTCTCGAGGGAGCTGACTGTGAGCATTGCGAGCGTCTGCCGTTAAGGACGCTCCGCTCCCGCCGAGCGCTCTTTGAGGAGAGCGGTTCGGTGCGCGCTCCCCACGGTTCGGGTCCCGCTTCTGTTGAGGCAGAGCGGCGGCGCTTATCGTGGGGATCGCAGATGGATCTCTCAGCGAGGGTTGAGACGGGCGCTGCCTTATCTCTCCCTTCACCTGTGAGATCCAGTGCCTCAGTCCCGAGTTCGGAAGCACGCGCTGCAGTTTCTTCCGCTCGGGTTGAGGCACCAACACTGCAACTATCCAGTTCTGAGGAGCTGGATGTTGTTAGTGTTGAGGGAGATGTGGAGGATTCGCCACCCCACACTCCCGAAAGTGATGAGTTAATGGAGGTATTAACAAGAGCTGTGGATAAACTCAGTATTGAGTGGCCAGTGACTAGATAGGAGTCAGTTTCTAAATCTAAATTAGATGAGAGATTTTTGCCGTCACGTGTGCAGCCTCCACGCCGGTGTCTGCCGTTCTTTAACGATCTCCACACTGAGGTGTCGAGATCGTGGAAGAAACCGGTTTCATATAGAATATTTAGTCCCCAGACATCTACATATTCTAATATAATGGGGGCTAATTCATATGGTTATGGCGCTTTGCCTCGCGTGGAAGAGTCGCTCGCGAGCCATCTCTCCCCCGAGGCGGCGTCATCTTTTAAGACACCGGTATTACCCACCAAGCCCCTCATAAATACATCTGCTTTGGTGGGTAAAGCGTATTCGGCTGCAGGTCAAGCTGCGTCATGTCTGCATACAATGTCAATCTTGCAGGCATACCAGGCTGACCTGCTAAGGGACGTGAGTGAGAGTGAGGAAGTTAGTACTGACGTAGTTCGAGAACTGCGTCAGGCTGCTGATTGCGCGCCACCAGAGAATCGGCCAAGCTAGTGGGTCGATCTATGGCAGCTCTGGTGGCCGCAGAAAGACATCTTTGGTTAAATCAAACAAATATGAAAGAGAAAGAAAAAACTTTTCTTTTAGATGCTCCTCTCTCTCCTTCGGGGTTATTTGGCGAAGCTGTTAATTCTGTTATGGACAAATTCCAGGAAGAGAAAAAACAAGCTGCAGCTTTCAAAAAATGTCTTCCTTTAAAAATTCACGTCTCTGGGGCTGCTGGGCGGGAGCAGCCCCGGCCGTTTACAAGCTCATCCCATAGGGCGCAGCAGAAGCAGAGTGTCACGTCTCGTGCTCCCCCTGCTGGACAGTGGGCTCAGGTGCGGCACTCTCAGCCGAAGACTTCTGGCAATAGACCTGATCTGAGGACAGTGTTATTGTCTAAGAAGGCTTCGGCTAAGAAGAAGTCCTGACCCCGAGGCGTTCAGGATGCTGAGGGTGGTCCCACCGAGGCAGAAAGGAGTTCACCTCTCTTTACGGTGCCCATTCTTCCTCGGTGCCCTCAGGGGGCCGTTCTGCCAACCCTGCCTTTATGCCGGGGCGTAGACGGTCCCAGCGAGCGCTTTCCCGAGGGACGCTCGCTCCCTCTGCGGAGGGTTTCAGAGCAGTCAAACCAGTCGTTCCCTGCCGGTGCGCCGTTACAGGGCACTGTGTTTGCTGCTCAAGTTACACCAGAGGCCAGTCTCGAGAGACTGATACCCTTAGTAGATATTCTGGCAGAGTGGAAAAGCCTTCCAAGAATATCTCATTGGGTCCTGCAGACAGTAGAAAAGGGTTATGGTATCCAGTTCAGGTGTCGTCCACCGAAATTCAGAGGGGTTCTGCACACAGTGGTGGGCCCCGAGCAGGCTCTGGTAATGGAACAAGAGGTGAAAACGCTCCTTCAAAAGGAGGCTATAGAACGGGTTCCTCCTCCCAGTTTGGAGTCAGGTTATTACAGCCGATATTTCATCGTTCCGAAGAAGGATGGGGGGGGTTGCGTCCAATTTTAGACCTGTGCCTTTTGAATCGCTCGGTAGGGAAGCTAAAATTCAAGATGCTCACTATCAAGCAGATCGTGTCTCAAATCAGATCCGAGGACTGGTTTGTCACGATAGATCTAAAGGACGCGTACTTCCACATTTCCATCCTTCCTCAACACAGGAAGTTCCTGAGGTTCGCCTTCGGGGGCGAGGCGTACCAATACAGGGTTCTTCCGTTTGGCCTAGCCTTATCTCCCCGCACTTTCACGAAATGCATGGATGCTGCACTAGTGCCTCTGAGGCTTCAGGGCATTCGTATTCTCAATTATATCGACGATTGGTTGATTTTAGCTCAGACGGAGCAAATGGCGGTTCGGCATCGAGATGTCGTCCTTGCTCATATCAAAAAGTTGGGGTTGAGGCTGAATGCAAAGAAAAGTGTATTATCTCCTTCTCAGAAGACCACTTTTCTGGGTGTCGTTTGGGATTTGGTCTCGATGCGGGCGCGACTCTCTCTGACCCGCATCGCTTCGATTCTCTCAGCTGTGAAACAAGTAAGGCTAGGCCAGCTACTCACTGTGAAGCAGTTTCAGAGACTGTTGGGTCTGATGGCAGCGGCGTCCAACGTTATACCTTGCGGCCTGTTGTACATGAGACCGCTGCAGTGGTGGCTCAGGACCAAGGGATTTTCCCAGAGGGGAAATCCGCTCCGCACGATCAAAGTCACGCGGCGCTGCCTTCGTGCTCTGATCATGTGGAAAGAAACTTGGTTCTTATCCAAAGGTCCTGTGCTGGGAGCTCTTTGTCGTCGCGAAACGCTAACGACGGATGCTTCCCTCACAGGGTGGGGGGCGGTCATGAGTGGTCGTCCAGCCCAAGGTCTGTGGCAGGACCATCATCTTTCGTGGCATATAAACTGTCTGGAGATGTTGGCGGTGTTTCAGGCTCTGAAGCACTTCCTAGCAGACCTGAGAGGTCATCATGTGTTAGTTCAGTCAGACAACACGTCGGTGGTCTCTTATATCAATCATCAGGGGGGCCTGCGGTCTCGCCGGCTTTACAAGCTGGCCCGTCAGATCCTCCTGTGGTCCCAGGGGAAGCTACTATCACTGAGAGCAATGTATCTTCCCGGGTATTTAAATGTGGTAGCGGACTCCCTGTCGAGGCAGGGGCCGAGGCTGGGGGAATGGAGAAGGAATGGAGCTCCTTTGGTTGAGTTTCGGTCGCGCCGAGGTGGACCTATTCGCTTCCAAGGAGACCACGCATTGTCATCTGTGGTTCTCCATCAGTCTTCCAGCCCCTCTGGGGTTGGACGCTATGGTGCAGCCGTGGCCGAGGTCACGCCTGTACGCCTTTCCCCCGATTGCTCTGCTACCAGGAGTTCTGGAGAGGGTTCGCCGGGACGGGGTCAGCCTACTATTAGTAGCCCCGTTCTGGCCGGCCCGAGTATGGTTCTCGGAACTGATTTCTCTCCTGGACGGCTCTCCTTTGGAGCTCCCGGTCAGGAGGGATCTACTCTCTCAGGCGGGCGGCACGATATTTCACCCCCGCCCAGAGCTGTGGAAACTGTGGGCTTGGCCTCTGAGGGGGCCCAGCTCATAGATTCTGGTCTCTCAACTGAGGTTGTTGAGACCATTCTTCACTCCAGAGCTCCATCCACGAGGAAGCTTTATGCCTTGAAGTGGAAACTTTTCACTTCATGGTGTGGAGAACACCTGCAGGACCCAGTTAACTGCCCAGTGGGTGCAGTGCTGGATTTCCTGCAGGAACGTTTCTCCACAGGGTTATCCCCCTCCACACTAAAGGTGTATGTGGCGGCACTAGCTGCTTACCACGTCCCTTTCAGTGGAGTTTCTCTTGGGAGACACCCACTTATAACTCGTTTCCTCCGTGGCACTTTGAGGCTGAGGCCAGCAGTTCGTACGAGGGTGCCGACCTGGGATCTGGCCATTGTATTGGAAGGTCTTTCTTTAGCTCCTTTTGAACCTATCGAAGAAGTTCCTGAGAAGTTTCTCACTTTTAAAACTATTTTTCTTCTTGCTATCTCCTCTCTAAAAAGAATCAGAGATTTGCAGGCTCTGTCGGTTTCACCCTCGTGCCTGGAGTTTTCGCCTGGCATGGTTAAGGCTTTTCTGCATCCTAGACCAGGGTACGTTCCCAAGGTCCCTACTAATGTTGTTAGACCTACGGTTCTGCAGGCTTTCTGTCCTCCTCCGTTTATGTCATCGGACCAGGAGAAGTTTAATTTACTCTGCCCTGTTAGGGCATTAGACACTTATGTCCACAGAGCTGCCCTGTGGAGGAAATCAGAACAACTATTTCTATTTGTATGTTTTGGGCCACCCAGGAAAGGGTGTCCTGCGTCTAAACAGAGAATGAGCAAGTGGGTGGTTGAGGCTATCTCACTTGCTTATGAGTCGGCTGGCCAGCCTTCACCTTTGGCTGTTCGAGCCCACTCTACCAGGAGTATGGCTGCTTCTAAAGCTCTATTGTCGTGAGTTTCCCTGAGTGATGTTTGTGATGCGGCTGGATGGTCTTCACCGCATACTTTTATTAGGTTCTATGACCTAGACCTAAGCTCTACCCCTGGGGCACAGGTGCTCTCGTCCTCTGTGCGCTAGTTCTCACATGGCGGACATTTGGTCCTATGGCGACATGGGTATTCGCGTTCCCACAGCGTTTGATGCAGCTCGAAGTTCCCTTGAAAGGGAACGTCTCGGTTACGTATGTAACCCTAGTTCCCTTATAGGGAACGAGACGCTGCGTCGTTCCGCCATACTCCCTACACTCCCGTTAGCGCTTCCTTCAGGCCTATCAGAAGCTAATGCGCTTGTGTTTTTGGGGTGCTTTTATAGTTCCTGGTCGATGACGTCACCCGCCTATGACGTTTCATCTCTCTATTGGACTGATTCCATACGTGCTTCATGACGCACAACGCAGGGGCGTTCCCACAGCGTTTGACGCAGCGTCTCGTTCCCTATCAGGGAACTAGGGTTACATACGTAACCGAGACGTTTTCATGTTTTATGGGGACTTTCCATAGACATAATGATTTTTATACTGTACAGACTGTATATTCTATTCCCTTACACTAACCCTATCCCTAAACCTACCCTTCACAGGAAACATTCTGCATTTTTACATTTTCAAACAACATCACTTAGTATGATTTATAAGCTGATTTCCTCATGGGGACCAAAAAATGTCCCCACACGAACAAGGATTTCGGATATTGCCATCCTTGTGGGGACATTTTGTCCCCATAACGTAGGGTTTACCAGGCCACACACACACACACACACACACACACACACACACACACACACACACACACACACACACACACACACACACACACACACACACACACACACAAACTTTCACTCATGGCTGCTGTCCCCTGCTCTTTAAGCACACACTCTCTTCACTCCCCTGAGCTAAATATAGGGCAGGGGTTCCCAAACTTTTTAGTCAGCCAAGATGTACTTAGATGTAAAATATTTACTTCAAGAATCCTCTGTAATTTTAAATTACTATTTCAATGATTTAACAACATTCATGTAAGTTCATGGTCACACTGGTGTTTTAGGAACCCAATCAAATTTAATATGTCATGCCTTGTTCTGGTTTTGTTTCATGTTCTTGCTTCATGTCAACAATGTCCTGTTGTCATGAGATTCCCTGTTCTAGTCATATGATCCTGCCATGGATTCCCCATGTGAATGTGGCATGTTGTCATTGGTTTATTCTCTAATCATGTGCATAGGGGCCTGTTTCAATGAGGAGGTTCAACCTACTCTGAGTTAAAACTTGAACTCTGAGTTGATTTACCCTGAGATGGGAAACTCTGAGTTTTCGGTTTCAGAACAGCTGAATTGAGTTAGTTTAATCAACTCTGAGTAGGTTGATCCCTATGGTTGATTCTGAATTAAGCGCGTGCACTATGACTATGAAAAGCCACGATCAATGGACCTCCGAAATTACGATTCACCATGGCAACATCACCCGACAAAAAGATGTCCGCATACTTCCAAGTCAATACACAAGTATTATTCAATATAACTAGTTATATTATCAGTGGAAAACTGACAGAAAGGTAAGTTAGTTAACTAATAATCATTTTCATGGCATCCCACAGGCAAAAAAAAAAAAAAAAAAGAAAAGAAAAGAAAAAAAAAGAATGTGGCAGCAAATAAAATTTAACAATAACACCATAATTCAATTAGCTAAATCGCTAAGCATAAAAGATTTATGGCTGTAGGCTACATGACTTTACAAACATTTGACATATTAAATAAATATAATTCAGTGTCTATTTCAATGTGCCTCAGCTGTTTCCATGTAGTATAATGCTCTTTTCACATAATTAAATGTTCTCTAATCCAACCTGTTATAATTAGGCTAATGAAATTACCATTTGACTTCTACTCCGCCAACAGCACGAAGGCATATCTGGACTTGCACCACCACTGATAGATGAAGAGGAGATACACAATATTGGAATACGCATTTTTATTTAAAGAAAAATGACGTCCGAGAGTTCGGTGGTGGACGGCTAATTCACATTTAAATGTAAGTATTATGTTTTCATTTACTTAAATAGCTAGAAACCAGAGTTAAAAGCCACATGTTTTTCTCTCTTATGAACTTCATATTAACTCCTTCGTCACCATTCTTGTTTAACTTTTTTTCACTTATATTTTTTAAAAGGAAAACAAATATTTCTGTACATAATTTTTTTTTATGCAACTTTAAATGTGTAAAAGATAATTAATTGCTCTGGACATTATTTATTTGTTTATTTAATGACAGTCATAATTTCTACATGAAACAAATTCTTCTATACCTTTTTTTCTCCTTGTTTTTCCAACTGTTATAATATCAGAGGTGAAACTGGAAGAACAGTGGACTATGTTATTCAACCTAATTTTAATTTTCATGTAGGTGCAATCCTGTAGGCATTAAAATAGCGTGGCAGCAGCTGAAAATGAAATATAAAAACATAATTCAATCAGGTAAGGCTTGAGCATATCATGGGTGTGGGCTACCTGACTTTACAAACATTTGTTATATTAAATAAATAGCATCCAGTGTCTAGCAGTGCAGCAGCATTTTTGACATAGGTCTAATTAACACAATTAAATGTTCATTCTTATTTGACTTCTACTCAGCCAACAGAAAGAAGGCAGAGGCTCGCAAAACAGGGGGAGGACCTGCACCACCACCTCTGACAAATGCAGAGGAGATGGAGATGGAGATGCATCAGCTTCCTCTTTAAAAAAGGGGAGGAGACCGAAATAAATCCCAGGGGACCCCACTGGACGTTTCCTTCATTTTTTAAAAGTGTTACCTTCATCTAAGGCATGAAACTCTGTGAATTTTCCTAAAAAATCTATCTAAACATGAACAAAAAACTGGGCTTGATTTGGTTGTTTTATAGGTGTGTAAAAAACATTTTACCGTTTAAGGTGTTTGGGGTCAAAATGACCTCACATTGAAAATGAATGGGAAAATAAAAAAAAATGACTTTTTTTCATTTTGTTTGAAAAAAAAAAGTAAATCCATTATAAATTTGAATTTTTTTTCATATAAACCAAGGACTGGTCCTAGAGCATAAATAAAAAGTGGAACGAACTTTCCATCACACACAAACACACACACACACACACACACACACACACACACACACACAAATGTATGTGACTGCAACAGAGAGCATTTTTCTAACTTTGACAAAAATAGATTTTTTTATGTATTTCAGAATGTTTAAATATATATTCACAAAATATAAAGTTGTGAGGAGAAGTTGAAGCATCAAGAAAAATTAAGTGAAAAAGAAATGTGTCCCTATGGACCCAAAGTTTTTCCACAAACCTGCAGATGTCAATATTCTATCCCTAACACATAGAGCAATATACAAAAACAATTTAGATTTAATTAAGATCATTTAAGGTCATTTAAGTGATTTTTTCTTTAAAAATGTATTTTTCATGAGCCAATATATGGCCTGGTTAAGAAATTGTGAAGTAAATAGGTAAAAAGAACTTCCAAATTTCCACAAAAACACAGCATAAATGTATAGTTGAGAAGTAAATAAAAAAAATATATAGTTTTCCATATAAAAAATGTATATTTCCTTATGCAATCGCTCTTTAAAAGTTTGGGGTCTATCAGACCCCAAACACCAAAAACGTTATTCTTTTTGAACACTGATTAAGGGGTTTAACAATGACTGGAGAAAATCCGATTTTAACTTAATTTGCAAGGTCACTCACTGTCCAGGACCGCGATTGTTATTTGCAAAAGTTAATTTTAACGGACGGAATCAGATTGGCTGACCCGTACACGCTCACTCGATGAATGGACGAGCTGACAGGATTAAGGTTAACGCTACCTGAGTGGCCTGACTTCTACACCTATCCGATCGTAACGGAGAGTAAAGAAAAACCGAGGGCATTTACATCTTTAGATGCCTATAACTATGTGATGAATGGTCATGTACAAGACTTGTGTGGTAGCCTATACGATCCGCAGTTCTGCCTAGCCAGCGCCAAGAAGACGACAATTGTAAAGAGTAACATTACAGTGCATTTTTAATTATGTGAATATTTTCTAGAAATAAAAATTCCAGATACAGCATATTCATTTTTTATTGATTCTTGCATCCAACAACACAACAAGATGACATTTAATAATAATAATAATAATAATTATTATTATTATTTAAGCTCCTTATTATGTAGCCAAATCTGTGCTGGTTTGTATTAGCTGCCTCCAGTTGTCCGTTTGTTTTGCCTCCAGCTAACGCAGTTGAGACAACGTTCACTTGCAGAACACATGTTTCTGGATGGCACATAAGTCTGAAGTAATGAGTTAAGGTAAAAGGGAGCAGAGCCAGTGGTTATTCTGTAGGCAAGCGTCAGTGACTTGAATTTGATGCGAGCTGCAACTCGCAGGTGGGTGCAATTTTGTGAGGTGAGGAGAGGAGTGACGTGTGCTCTCTTCGGCTCGTTAAAGACCACTCTAGCTGCAGCATTTTGGATCAGTTGCAGAGGTTTGATCAAGCAAGCTGGAAGACCAGCCAGAAGAGCATTACAATAGTCCAGTCTGGATAGAACAAGCGCTTGATCAAGGAGTTGTGTAGCATGCTCTGATAGGAAGCGCCTGATCCTCCTAATGTTGTACAAGGCAAATCTGCAGGACCGGGCAGTTCTAGTTTTAGCGTTTATTGAAAGAATCCCCATTAGCTACAGCCATGCTGCAGCTATTCTTCCTGGGGTCCTGAAAAATGTGTACATTAAAAATACAACAGATAAATGGAAAAAGTAGATACACAAACACATATACATATACACATACATATACGTATACACATATCAACATACATATATCCCCTTATGCGGGCATGAAATATACACATATATAAAAACACATTCTACACATATGCCTATAAACATACCTACACATGTGCATGTACATACATATTCACACACATATATTACAGTTTTTCTCCGTCGCTTTGGTGCATTTCTAACATCACTATTTACATTTGCACAACAGTTAGTTCAACCTCAACAACATTTAGTCATTTGTGCACATCATAGTAGCAGTTTCTCATTCCTTCCAACAAATTGCGAATGCTTTTGGACATGCATCAACTGCTTTCATACAACTCTCTGCTGTTCTATAACATTATCACTTGCTTATGTCATGTCAGTCAAAATTAATATACTTATAATACTTGTGAATGCTGAATAGTCATTCCATATAAAACTAATAGTCCTCATTTCATTGCTTGAGTCATTACATACAAAAATGTTGAACTAGTTGTCAAAATCTGTCAAGCAAATTAAAAAAAAAAATTAAATCTTTTTTTCCTGAAAATATCTCCTAAATTGAACAATTTCTCTCAGGTGAATCTTTCACTGATGAGAAGGGGTGTGTGAAGTATTAGTTGCAACCAATGATAAGCCACTTCTCTACAATCACTGTCAGAGCTGAATCCCATAAACCCCCACTTTACAAGCATATATGAACCAAGCAGGACATAGTGTGTACCATTTCTACAATACTGTGACACATAAATGGAAGGTCAACCTTGTGGAAGAGGGGTGAGGGTGCGGGGAGGAAGAGGAAGGGGACAAAACAGGGGAAGAGGAAGAAGAGGCCAAGTACATAGGCGGATCCCTGATGAAATCAGGGCTACAATTGTGGATCATGTTGTCAATCACGGCCTCAAAATGGCTGAGGCTGGTCGAAGGATGCAGCCAAATGTTGGGAGAACCACTGTAAATTCAATTATTCAAACATTTCGTCGGGAGAACAGGTCTGTATAAATGGACAGTAATTCAGTACTAAACAATCTGCACTGCACTACTGTTATTGTGTCATACATGAAGCTTGCAATGGGACAATAACTTGTCACTGTACATTTTACATTTAGATGTACAGCTTTACTGCGTCACACATTTAGTGTATTGTAGTGTACAGTAGTGTTACAGTAAAGATTTGCCATATTTACTGTAATTTTACTCTGCACCACACAGGATTGCAAGACAACCTCGCAGAGGTGGAAGAGGGCCCCTTTTTACTCCGCAACAAGAGGAAGCCATTTGTGCAATGGTGATTGCAAACAATGCCATAAGGTTGAGAGAGATACAAAGTGCTGTTATAGAGGATGACAACGTCTTTGGGAATATTGAATCTGTTTCAGTCGCTACAATTGACAGAGTGCTCAGGAGGAATGAAATGCGCATGAAACAATTGTACAATGTGCCATTTGAACGGAACAGCGACAGAGTGAAGGAGATCCGTCACCAGTATGTACAGGTAAAACATGTATGTGTTCTATGCATACTGTAATGTTCAGTGCTGTAAACTGTTTACTTTGTGAAGTGTCATGCATGTTACACAGGAAAAGTTGTTATAGTTTTTCTCACTCCCTCTTCTGTAATGAAGCATGTACTGGAGCTGGAGGCCAGGGAACCGCTGCACACATTCATATACCTTGATGAGGCGGGTTTCAATCTGGCAAAAGATAGAAGACGTGGAAGGAATCGCATTGGACAGAGAGCAACCATTGATGTCCCAGGCCAACGAGGAGGGAATATTACTATGTGTGCAGCCATCTCAGAAAACGGCATCCTCACCCATATCCCCCGTCTCGGTCCATACAACACACAACATCTGCTGACTTTTTTAGACGCTCTTTACAGGGACATAATCCCTGAGAATTCGAGGGGTCTAACTGGAGACCATCTGAGCAAGCATGTTGTTGTTTGGGATAATGTGCGTTTTCACCACTCAGATATCATCAGACGGTGGTTTGCAGCACATGATAGGATGCTGGTGGAATATCTCCCTCCCTACTCACCATTCCTAAATCCAATAGAGGAGTTTTTCTCTTCCTGGAGGTGGAAGGTATATGACCGTCATCCACATACCCAAATGGCCCTGCTAGTGGCCATGGATGCAGCATGTGATGACATCACAGCAGAGTCCTGCAGAGGGTGGATTCGCCACTCGAGAAGATACTTTCCTCGCTGCATTGCAAGAGATGATATTCGCTGTGATGTAGATGAAATTATGTGGCCAGACAGAGAGGAACGTCTAGATGTGCATGAATGATTTACAGTACTATGCATGTTGTATGTTCAGTTTTAGTATGTACTGCAATATTGTTTACAGTTGTGCACAGCTCTACCCAAAGGGAGTTTATGTTTGTTATAAATAAGGGTGTATTTTTTTCTTTTGCACAATGCTGTGAACAAATTAGAATTGCAAAGAACATATGCAGTAAAAATGTGAAACATACATATTCAGTGTCTTGTACTCACTAAATACAGTAATGTGTAACTTTACTGTATTTTTCAAATGGCTGTGCAAATAGTATATAGTACTGTCTTGAGCATTTCCGGGTAGTGTCACCAAGATCTGACTTTTTTGCATTGGAAAACATTTACAGAGTAAACTGTCATAATGAAAACACGACAAAGCCATTTGACTATCTTGTTCATAACCAATGGTGTCAGGACTTTTCATCTTGATGACACGGACACTTTCATTGACATGAATACTTGCTTTTGAGGAATGAGCTATCCATTTTGAGCAAGTGACATGCTTTTGCAGGTTATCAACTAGGTTTTGCAGTTTGTACTAATTGTTTTGAGAACTGCATTAACTGTTGTGCAAATGTAAATAGTGATGTGAGAAATGCACCAAAGCGACGGAGAAAAACTGTAATAAATATATACAGATATATTATTTCGATAGATGCTGTTTTACATATAATTTAAATTTATTGACATTATTAGCAAGCATATATGTTTTGGCAGTTTATTACATTCCCTCATACCTCTGAACACAACAGTGTTTTTTATGGCATTTGTTCTTACTATGGGTAAGTTCTAGTAATGTGGTCTAGTAATATAGATAGATAGATAGATAGATCAGGGTGCAGAGGATGGTAGCATTCCCCCTGTACCTAGGCCTGCTACTGACACTGCTGGGCCATCTAAGCAAGGTATGCATTGTTTGAAATATAATTATAATTATAATATAATAACAAACTGTTGGGACACTGTTTAGAAAATTCATAGGCCTGTGTCAACCTAAGCCCTACAACCTAACGTCCCAGTCACAACTGCCAATCATGTTAAAAACAGCTTCACTGTGAATATAATATAATATGTTGTCAATATAATATAATATAATATAATATAATTGTCACAGTCCTCGTCTGCACCTGTCTGTCCTTGTCTGCACTTCACTTCCCAGTATCCTCCTTGTCTGCACACCTGAACTCACTCCCTCAATCATCCACCTGTTGATCGTCTTAATCATCTGTGTCACCTGTCCTCACCTCGTTTGTATCTGTATTTAGTTCTCTCTGGTCAGTCTGTCTGCGTCGGTTCTTGTTTAGTCTATGTATATGTACAGTTTGTATATGCATAGGTGTTTGTGTGTATCCTGCCTGTTTTCCTGCCTGTTCCTGGTTTTGTTTCAAAATTAAATCGTTTGTATTGGAGCTCTTTGCCTCAGCCTGCTGTCCTTACTCACCACACCGTGACAGAAGAACCGACCACAAAAAGAAGATGGAGGGCTGGAAACAAGCCTTCGTGGGTACCCGTCTGGCTGTGTTTCGTGGGAGTCGTGGAGGCCGCAGTGGAGGAGGGGGTCGAGTGGAGACCCGGCATCACTCTTCACGCTGGCCTCATTTCGGCCCTGGGCTGGTCCCGTCCAGCACCAAGCCCTCTTCGCCGCTGGTCCCGTCCAGCACCAAGCCCTCTTCGCCGCTGGTCCCGTCCAGCACAGGGCCTTCACCGCTGTTCCCGTCCAGCATCAAGCCCTCTTCGCCGCTGGTCCCGTCCAGCACCAAGCCCTCTTCGCCGCTGGTCCCGTCCAGCACCAAGCCCTCTTCGCCGCTGGTCCCGTCCAGCACCAAGCCCTCTTCGCCGCTGGTCCCGTCCAGCACCAAGCCCTCTTCGCCGCTGGTCCCGTCCAGCACCAGGCCCTCTTCACCGCTGGTTCCGCCCAGCACCGGGCCCTCTTCGCCGCTGGTTCCGTCCAGCACCAGGCCCTCTTCGCCGCTGGTTCCGTCCAGCACCAGGCCCTCTTCGCCATTGGTTCCGTCCAGCACCAGGCCCTCTTCGCCACTGACCCCATCCCTTGTCCAGAGTCCGGACGTGAAGGACTTAATTGACCTTTTCACAGAGCTTCCTTCGCCGCTGGTCCCGTCTAGCCCGGAGTTTCCTTCGCCGCTGGTCCCGTCCGGTCCGGGGTTTCCTTCGCCGCTGGCCCCGGCCGGGCCTTCGCCGCTGGTTCCGTCCGGTCCGGCCGAGCCTTCGCCGCTGGTTCCGTCCAGTCCCGCCGAACCTGCACGTCATGTCAGCCTCGACGAACCCGAGTCAAGTGAGTCAAATCCCGAGTCAAGTGAACCGAATCCCGAGTCAAGTGAAGCGAGTCCCGAGTCAAGTGAAGCGAGTCCCGAGTCGGGTGAAGCGAGTCCCGAGTCGGGTGAAGCGAGTCCCGAGTCGGGTGAAGCGAGTCCCGAGTCGGGTGAAGCGAGTCCCGAGTCGGGTGTAGCGAGTCCCGAGTCGGGTGTAGCGAGTCCCGAGTCGGGTGTAGCGAGTCCCGAGTCGGGTGTAGCGAGTCCCGAGTCGGGTGTAGCGAGTCCCGAGTCGGGTGTAGCGAGTCCCGAGTCGGGTGTAGCGAGTCCCGAGTCGGGTGTAGCGAGTCCCGAGTCGGGTGTAGCGAGTCCCGAGTCGGGTGTAGCGAGTCCCGAGTCGGGTGTAGCGAGTCCCGAGTCGGGTGTAGCGAGTCCCGAGTCGGGTGTAGCGAGTCCCGAGTCGGGTGAAGCGAGTCCCGAGTCGGGTGAAGCGAGTCCCGAGCCGGGTGAAGCGAGTCCCGAGCCAAGTGAAGCGAGTCCCGAGCCAAGTGAAGCGAGTCCCGAGCCGGGTGAAGCGAGTCCCGAGCCGGGTGAAGCTACGCGAGTCCCGAGTCAGGGTGAAGCGAGTTCCCGAGCCAAGTGATGCGAGGTCCCGAGCCGAGTGAAGCGAGTCCCGAGCCAAGTGAAGCGAGTCCCGAGCCAGTGAAGGCGAGTCCCGAGCCAAGTGAAGCGAGTCCCGAGCCAAGTGAAGCGAGTCCCGAGCCAAGTGAAGCGAGTCCCGAGCCAAGGTGAAGCGAGTCCCGAGCCAAGTGAAGCGAGTCCCGAGCCAGTGAAGCGAGTCCCGAGCAAGTGAAGCGAGTCCCGAGCCAAGTGAAGCGAGTCCCGAGCCAAGTGAAGCGAGTCCCGAGCCAAGTGAAGCGAGTCCCGAGCCAAGTGAAGCGAGTCCCGAGCCAAGTGAAGCGAGTCCCGAGCCAAGTGAAGCGAGTCCCGAGCCAAGTGAAGCGAGTCCCGAGCCAAGTGAAGCGAGTCCCGAGTCAAGTGAACCCGTGGATTTCCCCAAGTATTTTTTTGGGGGGGGCCATAGGCCTTCGCCTCGTCTGGCACCGCCGTGGCCGCCCGAGGGGTCCTCACCGCCGTGGCCGCCCGAGGGGTCCTCACCGCCGTGGCCGCCCGAAGGGTCCTCACCGCCGTGGCCGCCCGAGGGGTCCTCACCGCCGTGGCCGCCCGAAGGGTCCGCACCGCCGTGGCCGCCCGAGGGTTCGTCTGCTCCGCCCTGGCCGCGCCCACGTCCTGCTCCGCCCTGGCCGCGCCCACGTCCTGCTCCGCCCTGGCCGCGCCCACGTCCTGCTCCGCCATGGCCGCGCCCACGTCCTGCTCCGCCATGGCCGTCTGTTCCATCCTGAAGTCCGTCCTCCTGCACCTGGTCCGCCTTCCCGTCACGGACTCCAGGATGCCCACCCTCCCACCCCTGTTCTACGGCGTGAGGTCACGCCTACCGGGAGGGGGGAGTAATGTCACAGTCCTCGTCTGCACCTGTCTGTCCTTGTCTGCACTTCACTTCCCAGTATCCTCCTTGTCTGCACACCTGAACTCACTCCCTCAATCATCCACCTGTTGATCGTCTTAATCATCTGTGTCACCTGTCCTCACCTCGTTTGTATCTGTATTTAGTTCTCTCTGGTCAGTCTGTCTGCGTCGGTTCTTGTTTAGTCTATGTATATGTACAGTTTGTATATGCATAGGTGTTTGTGTGTATCCTGCCTGTTTTCCTGCCTGTTCCTGGTTTTGTTTCAAAATTAAATCGTTTGTATTGGAGCTCTTTGCCTCAGCCTGCTGTCCTTACACACCAAACCGTGACAATAATATTTTGTGAATATACATTTTATAGGTCTACATATGAGTACCCAATCTACAGCCATTTTGGCTGTACTACATCATGACTACATCATTTTGGTTTTCCTAATTGTTGTAGTTCTACATTCCATTTTATCTTTCTCTGCACACTGAGCATAAACGTTCATAACATAACTTTGTTTAGGAAGGTTTCCAAATAATGAACCAGTAGGTTACTTTTACAGTAGGCTACTATTTTTTCAATGTATTTGTCTGAAAGTATGTTTTATCTTCTCTTTTAAAATGCAGACAGAAGGAATTGGATGAGGCTCTTCTAAACATGGTTGTGAAGGATCTGCAGCCCTTCACCATCGCGGAGGATGATGGTTTCAGGGCCTTTGTGAACAAGCTTGATCCAAGCTATGTCCTGGAAGGTGCTTAAAACAATGGTCAGCGAAAGGTACAACAAAACCTATAGGAGAAGACAATGGAGGACCATTATGGACGGACATCTTAGTGTAACTTGACATTACATAATACCAGAGGCAAAAATGGCAGCTGTCCTACTGGGTGTAAGGAGGCTTTACCAAACCCCCACAGCCCAGCATCTCATTGAGGCTAAAGCCTTGCTAATGGTTGAGTGGGGAATAACCTCCAAAGTTCAGTGCATGGTGACTGACAATGCATCCAACATGATCCTAAGCGCCCAGCCACCTTTGCCATGTCCCATGTTTTGCTCATAATTTCAATTTGATTGTGAAAAAATCAAACCCCAGTCATCAATGAAATACGCCAGAAAGCCAGAAAGACAGTGGGGTTGTTCAGATCCAGCTGCAAAGCAAAGGACAAGCTTGTGGAGATGCAGGGCTTGATGGCAAGACCAACTCTGAAACTGATACAGGAGGTTGAGACGAGTTGGAACAGCACATTCGACATGCTACAACGCTTGTACGTGCAGAGTGAGCCAGTGGGTGCTGCACTTTCCACAATTTAAACGGTGATACTGCTCCCCTGACAAGTCTTGAGTGTGACATTATTCAACAATCATTGTCACAACTGCAACCATTCAAACTAGCAACAACAGAGATTAGGGGAACAGAGAGTGTCTGCTTCAAAGCTTATACCACTGTACAGGATGTTGCAACACAAGCTTACACAGAAAAAAGGACATGCAAGGCAGGAATCAACTGTACAATTAGGTAGGCCACAATGACCATACCACTCATGTAATTGGCCATAACTGTCATATTGTTGTCATTATTACAATTAATATGGTTTTGTCCTGTTTTGGCTCATAGGCTCACATCTGCAAGAAGGTCTGCACTCCAGATGTGGAGGGTATGAGACTTTTAGAGCCTAGACACTGGAAATCCTGCCAAAGCCCATGACGCTGAAAAGCACATTACTCTGGAGTGTGCTTCGCTGATGCGTTCAAACTCAACTCCTGGTGAGCAGCAAGGTTATAATCGTTAACGAAAACGAACGAAAAAACGAAAACTAGGTGGAAAAAAACATAGTCGTTAACTGAAATAAAAATAAAAACGAGGCATTACAAAAAAACGTTAACTAACTAAAACTGTGATGTGTGTTAGGCAAAACTAACTAAAATAAAATTATAGAGTAAATGTCCTTAGTTTTCGTCTTTGTCAATGTCTTTCATTTCTTAAGGCTATTTAAAACATGCAGTGTATTCATTCAGCTGCATTTCCTTTCCATGCTCTCCCTCCGTCTCTCTGTCACATGCACGCGCGCGCGCACACACACACACACACACACACACACACAGCCCCTCCCCTCCATGCACACCGCGTCTCCATGAAAACGAGGGTTCGACGTTGAAAGCAAGTTCGCGAAAGGTTGGTATTTCGTGAACACCTTTACACAATCACACATTAAAAAGTGGTGTAAAAATATTTTAAATTCTGAATACAATTTTGTCAGTGTGTTAAATGTCGACCCGAGAAGCGATTGCGCCTTCTTTAGAAAGTTAACTAGTCGCAAATTTGAGGTAAAATGCACTTGGGTTGTCGATGTCAAAACACTATAAAAGCTGTGTTTCAAGTATTAAATAATGTTAGGTCATTATTTTACTCTTACACTGAATGTTTGCTGCTTCAATCCAGATGAGTATTGTATCTCACCCATGCACACTCACTCACACACCCACCCGCAGCACACACACACACACACACACACAAAAAATTAAAAGCTGTATTTGAAACAGCTGATTCATTAATGCACGGAACGTACATTCTTTTGTTTACCATGTTGCGACACAAGTTTATTTTTATTTGTCATGTTCTTTTCTCAGATTGAGCTCCCTGACACTCTGACAGCATTGTCTTGTGTGGCTCAAAAATGTGAATGTGTCTTCTTTAGTCTGTTGGCTATTTAGTTTTTTTCCTGACACACGTCACTTACACATTTTGCACTTACTGCGGAGTCTTGTGTAGACTGTTTACATATTTGTGCCCATATGTACATTTTATGTACTGGTTCTAAAATTGTATGATGTTTTTGTTGAGTTATTATTACACAATTCTTTTTCTGACCTTTTTGAATCTTGCCCTTGACAAATAACCCAAATGACAAAAAAAACTAAAACTAACACTAAAACTAATAAAAACTAAACTAAAACTAAGCATTTTCATAAAATCTAAACTAAACTAGCAAACCCACTTTAAAAACGAATTAAAACTAAACTGAATTTGAAAACAAAAATTCAAAACGAAATAAAAATAAAAACTAATGAAAAATGCAAAACTATAATAACCTTGGTGAGCAGTTTCAATCTATGTTATGTTATGTAATCTGATTCGCGTAATTTATACTTCATATATGCCGTCAGTTTAGGATTTGTTACTAATTGCTGTTTTCATTTTCATTCAGAGCCACAAATGTCAACATCAGGCCCATCATCATCAACATCAGCACCAGTAGAAACACAGTTTATGAGAACATTTTGATAATCGTATCTTTGAAACCCAGATGATACACAATACTACAGCTGATGACACAGTGGAAGTGAAAAAAATACCTCAACGATGCGTTTTTGCCCAGAACTCATGATCCCCTGACTTATTGGAAAGAGAGAGCAGTAATCTTTCCTCATTTGTATGTCCTTGCTAAAAAAATATCTTTGCATGCCAGCAACAAGTGCCCCTTGTGACTGTGAGAGGATTTTTTCAAAGGCTGGAGAAATTATCTGTAAAAAAAAAGTAGGCTAAGTCCTTCGACAGCAGAGAAATTCATATTTTTGAATAAAAATCTATAAAAAAAGTGAGACATTGTGGGTTGATTTCTTTTGTTAATATTCATTTTTCATGACCAAAATAACATGCACAGTGAGAAGCCTACAGGTCACAAGCTTCACATATTAGAAAAATACAATAATAAAAAACATTTTTTAATGGTTTTTAATGCTTAATAAGCTGTGCATCATCAGGCTGACTATATGAGTTAAATCAACACTATGGAACATTTTTTACCTCAAAATAATTTTCCAAAATATTATCAGTGGTTCATCAAAGTCATAACAGGGTGAAAGGCACTTCTGGATTCGCTTTGCGGTCCTATCTGCTATAACCACACTATGCAAGTTTGCCAGATCGGGTCGTGTTTCTGTAGTCCGAATGAGACATAAGAAAACTACAAATTTGACTTGCTTTACGTCAAGCGTTACAATAGTTTAGTTTTGCTACGTTTCTGATGTCGCAATACATCATGTAACATATTCTACCTTGTCTGTGAACATCGTTCATTCTAAAGCCGGTGCTGGATAAACAGGGAGCGTGTGTGCGACAGTAAGTTAATGGACAATTTCGTTTCCAACCAGTAGTGCGACCGAAGAGGAAAAGTTCCATGGTGTTGCTTTAAAACTGAATTCCCAGCTGCTGTTAACATTATTGGATTGAAACGTTATGTATTATCTCTGTTATACCACTCAGCATAGATATGTTTTTATAGGCTATACAGCCATCTAGTGGTTATATAATGGAATTGCAGGTGATAAATGGGGCATAATTTAGAGATGCCCTTAAAATACGTTAAAGGGGAAATTATATTATTATAACTAATTTTAGTAAAATAATGATAATAGTAGTAGTAATAATAATAATATAATAATAATTAATAATAACAATTCTGGAATCGCCCATGATTAATTGACAGGGGAAATTATGCCTGCAGTAGTGCAGATATAGGCCTACATTCAGCAGCATCAAGATTACAAACTAATCTGGCCTGCTGAGGAGAATGATGATGAGCAGGATACATGCACTCAGTCAATACACAGAAATGTTCTTTCTTAACACACCAGCTCGACATTCCGTATTAACTCATATAGTCAGTCTAATGGTGCACAGCTTATTAAGCAATCATGATTTATTTATTTATTAAGCATGTATGTGTGCATTAAAAGTACAAATTCGGCAACGAGAAAAGCTCATTTGATTGGCTGCTTGATGGTGGACCCGCCCTCCTCTTCACGCTTGCAAAACTACCGAGTGAGAAAAAAAGAAAAACAGAATCGTGCCAAACCTGTAAAGCGCAGGTAAAAGAAAGACGCAACCGTACAAATTGGGTTATTTCGGGAACTTGTTTGCCTCATGTACACAAGTCATTTAGACATTTGCAACAGTTTATTTTTTTTACACAAATGTTGATTTTACGCGATCAATCTGTTTTGCAGTTCCTGACTCTGTTGTTTTCGGTTGCAAATTGCTGTTCACAGGCTTGCAGTGCTTTTGGCCGTATTTGTGCTAAATAAACGTGCCAAAAGTGTAAGCACGGAAAAATCGAAGTCAGAAGAATACAGATAATATTTATTTTGCGTAAGAATGAAGCTGCAATTTCACAATACTTACGAATAACAGTAAAATGCTGC
Source organism: Meda fulgida (assembly GCA_030578275.1). Taxonomy (NCBI): domain Eukaryota; kingdom Metazoa; phylum Chordata; class Actinopteri; order Cypriniformes; family Leuciscidae; genus Meda; species Meda fulgida. The sequence goes on from CM060627.1 coordinate 22,695,817, forward strand.
AAATATTTTTTTCCTTACTCTTAAAAGAACCTTTGTACACTTTTACACCTTTACAAATCTTCCCTTGCGCATGCACATTTTATTTACGCTTGCAATCTCATGTACACTTTCACAAATCTTATCCTGCGCATGCGATATTATAGGTGCTGTCTTTGTCACATCATCGCACACCACACACTATAGAAGCAAAACGGTTAAATCTAGGATTTTTTGTCCTCATGTTTGTGGTATATCACATTTTGAAAATCTTATAAGATGTAAAATATCTTTTGGTGTGTAAGTTACCCAGCATAGACGCAAAGTCTCTATAGAAAGGGACTTTGCTTTGACTAATGCAGCAGGTGGCGACAATGCTCATAAAGAGTGAATAGTTATTAAAGAAGAAGAAGAACCGGATGTGCTCAGAATTTACACTTCCTTAACAACGACGATCTGAAGGACGCCAACTTAATGTGATTGGAGTAACATACTGTTAGATTTTTCATTACATTATTCAATTTAATACTTATAAAATGACAGAGTGCAAACTACTTTTAAGACATCTTTTTGATACCAAGTGGATTACTATCTAAAGTCATCCAGAATTAACAGATCTCTTCAACAAATGTCGAAGGGTGTTTTCTCTCGTGGTTTTCAATTAGTTTGGATTGCGATTGTTTTTCCTCAAGTGACTTTTCAGAACACTACACAACACTACTCAACAAACTCTTCGGTTTCATCTAACGTTAACGTTACAGCCGCAGCACTGAATGCCACATTCACAGATGGAAGTGCTGTTTTTCCTACTGATGCCACCATAGAGCCCATTATAAGTCCATCGGGTAAGAGGATTACGTTATATCAATAACATGCCTACATCATATTTCACCCCCCAAATCCAAATAAATTTGGCCACTTCTGCATAAAGAAAACTTTTAGTCGTTGAGGACCATTAACATGCCATGATCAGACGGACATTCATGTCGCGTTCTAATTCTCTTTGCATTTTCTTTTCCTACAGTGACTGATTCTACACAGAACATTGATCAGACTCAATCGAGCACCGATCTGAGCCCATACCCCTTCACTTTTACTGATAACGCACCTATAATTACTAACCAGTCACGATCAACAACAGCTTCGAGTAATGATTTGAGGGCAGAAATTAACTCTTCGTATCCAACACACTCAACCGACCCATCTACAACTGCTACACCGAAGGGTACAATCACAGATGATCGTGCAGTTCTGCCTACTGATGCCACCATAGAGCCCATCACAAGCCCACTGGGTGAGTCGAAAGAAGCTGCATCTCATAAAGATATTGTGCACAAATTAACCCTATTTAGATCCATTTTTGCAATGTAACATTATTCTCATCAAAGTTAAGCATTGGAATAACTATGAAATTTGTGTATTTGTGAAAGAAATTCAATCAATTAAAGATTACAATGCAGTACAGACTTCATTCTAGCAGTCAGTTTACAGGCAGATTTTCATTCAATGCTTTGGCACCATTTCCTATTGATGTGTTTGGGGTGCTCTTCACAAATCTTGCGGTCAAACATGTATGACATTTTGACCAACAATTTTTTATACATATATATTATGTATATATATATATATATACAGGTCCTTCTCAAAAAATTAGCATATTGTGATAAAGTTCATTATTTTCCATAATGTAATGATAAAAATTAAACTTTCATATATTTTAGATTCATTGCACACCAAGTGAAATATTTCAGGTGTTTTATTGTTTTAATACTGATGAGTTTGGCATACAGCTCATGAAAACCCAAAATTCCTGTCTCAAAAAATTAGCATATTTCATCTGACCAATAAAAGAAGTGTTTTTAATTTAAAAAAAAGTCAACCTTCAAATAATTATGTTCAGTTATGCACTCAATACTTGGTCGGGAATCCTTTTGCAGAAATGACTACTTCAATGCGGCGTGGCCTGGAGGCAATCAGCCCGTGGCATTGCTGAGGTGTTATGGAGGCCCAGGATGCTTCGATAGCAGCCTTAAGCTCATCCAGAGTGTTGGGTCTTGCGTCTCTCAACTTTCTCTTCACAGTATCCCACAGATTCTCTATGGGGTTCAGGTCAGGAGAGTTGGCAGGCCAATTGAGCACAGTAATACCATGGTCAGTAAACCATTTACCAGTGGTTTTGGCACTGTGAGCAGGTGCCAGGTCATGCTGAAAAATGAAATCTTCATCTCCATAAAGCTTTTCAGCGGGTGGAACCATGAAGTGCTCCAAAATCTCCTGATAGCTACGTAGCTGCATTGACCCTGCCCTTGATAAAACACAGTGGACCAACACCAGCAGCTGACATGGCACCCCAGACCATCACTGACTGTGGGTACAGGTCAGGCTTGCCCCAAAAACTTTTCCAATTGTCTATGAATTCTATATTATTCAACGGACACCACTTAGACAACCAACCATTGAGTGAGGCCAATCTGCTAACTATCTCATCACTCCTGCGAACAGGAAGGGGGCCAGAGAAAATTACAGTGCCTGACATCGTACTTGCGAGTTTACACACCTCTTTAATATTAATTTTGGTGATCTCCGACTGGCGGAGTCGAACATCATTAGTGCCGACATGAATAATGATCTTAGAGAATTTACGATTAGCATTAGCCAGCACTTTTAAATTTGCTTTGATGTCAGGCGCTCTGGCTCCCGGCAAACATGTGACTATGGTGGCTGGTGTCTCTATTTTCACGTTCCGTGTGATCGAATCACCAATTACCAGGGCACAATCAACAGAATTCTCAGTGGGTGTTTCACTGAGTGGGGCAAATCGATTTGTTATGGTAATCGGAACGGAAGAGTGGTTTTTTAATCCGCGACTAGAGCGATCTCTCACGGTCACCCATCTGCCCTGCTACGTGGGCTCTACTTCAGCCGGAACCGAATCATGTACAGAGTTCACTATGCTAGGCGCATCCAAAATAGTATCTAAAGCTCTAGTACTATCCTTACTATCCTCAATTAAAGTTTGGATGCGTGTCTCTAGCTCTGAAATCTTCTCCGTCAGCCTGACTGTCTCCTTGCATTTATCACAAATAAATCCTATATTGCCATCGGAGAAGGCTACACTAAACATATGACATGTGACACAGGTGACAATAACAGGACAAGACATTACTCACCGTTTGTGTTGACTGATTCTTACTTACCTGGGCTTTTATGAACTCAAAGGCGCGGGCGCGCGAGAGAAAATAAATAATAAATAAATGAGCGCGGGTGGCGCGTAAACACGCGTTCTGTGCTAACAATAACGGAAGCTAGCGATGTAAGGTTAATCTGAGATGGTGGGTAAACTATATTTAGTAATATAAACAACTAGGAATGATAGTAAATGATGGTTCAAAACAGACAGAAATACAAAGCTAATACGAGGCGTAGAGCTTACAGCCTTGACGCAAACAAACTCACAGCAGGCAGGGAGGCAGACAGGAGCAATCGATCAGTGAACAGTAGATCGCAGATCCTAGTTTACTGTCATTGTGAGGGGGAAGCTGCTTTGATGCAATTTATATTGTGAAAAGCGCTATATAAATACACTTGACTTGACTTGACTTGACTACTTGACACTGGACTTCAGGCATTTTGGCATTTCCTTCTCCCCAGTCTTCCTCCAGACTCTGGCACCTTGATTTCCAAATGACATGCAACCACTGAGCAACAGTCCAGTGCTGCTTCTCTGTAGTCCAGGTCAGGCGCTTCTGCCGCTGTTTCTGGTTCAAAAGTGGCTTGACCTGGGGAATGTGGCACCTGTAGCCCATTTCCTGAACACGCCTGTGCACGGTGGCTCTGGATGTTTCTACTCCAGACTCAGTCCACTGCTTCCGCAGGTCCCCCAAGGTCTGGAATTGGTCCTTCTCCACAATCTTCCTCAGGGTCCGGTCACCTCTTCTCGTTGTGCAGCGTTTTTTGCCACACTTTTTCCTTCCCACAGACTTCCCACTGAGGTGCCTTGATACAGCACTCTGGGAACAGCCTATTTGTTCAGAAATTTCTTTCTGTGTCTTACCCTCTTGCTTGAGGGTGTCAATGATGGCCTTCTGGACAGCAGTCAGGTCGGCAGTCTTACCCATGATTGCGGTTTTGAGTAATGAAACAGGCTGGGAGTTTTTAAAAGCCTCAGGAATCTTTTGCAGGTGTTTAGAGTTAATTAGTTGATTCAGATGATTAGGTTAATAGCTTGTTTAGAGAACCTTTTCATGATATGCTAATTTTTGGAGACAGGAATTTTGAGTTTTCATGAGCTGTATGCCAAAATCATCAGTATTAAAACAATAAAACACCTGAAATACTTTAGTTAGTGTGCAATGAATCTAAAATAAATGAAAGTTTAATTTTTATCATTGCATTATGGAAAATAATGAACTTTATCACAATATGCTAATTTTTTGAGAAGGACCTATAAATATATATATATATGAATCATGGCGTTAAATGTAATACCTTTTAAGTCCACTTCCATACATTTTAAGACCTCATCAAGTCAAGTTTGAACCATTACATTGGCGACACCTTACATTTACTATATTGATTTTAAGATAGCACAATTAAACAGCCTTAGTTTGTGATCACTCCTTATGCAACATAATTCAGAAGGGTGGGAATGAAGCACAATATAATTAATTGAGTGACTAACCCAATGCAAGGTTTATTAGAAAGAGAAACCATAAACAAGAATTAGACCAATAAACAAAACAATTGACAAAACTTCTTGAAGAGGGAAAATAAACCTCTCCAGGCAATGAGTTCACACAGTAAACTCAAAAGACATATTTGTAATTAACTCTTATAACTGTCTGCAAACCATAGCTCTTTTGTGGGACACTTCTCATGACAAACACCTGACTGGTCAGACAGTTTACCTGTGATTACGGAGTGCTCGATTTGATGCACCAGAGCAGAGTGTCAGTACTGTGGGTGTGCACGAATATTCAATCTGTAATTATTATTCGAAAAATGAAATGCTATTCAAGTCAAGTGTATTTTATATAGCAGCTGCTTTTATCAAAGCAGCTTCACAGTATCAATCAAATTACACAACAATTTTTTTCTTAGTGGAAAAAACATCCACGTTTGGTAGGGCTGATCAGTGGTATTAATGCTTGGTTAATTAATTTGAATATCCCCAACTGAGCAAGCCAAAGGCAACAGTGGCAAGGAACCGAAAAACTCCATCAAGTGACCTAATGGAGAGAAAAAAAAAAACCTTGGGAGAACCCAGGCTCAGTCGGGGGCCAGTTCTCCTCTGGCGTTTATGAACTAGAGGCCGGATTTACAGTAACTGTAATTTGATACAGAATTTTGTTTTATTTGATCACTTCGGGGTGGGTACGTGAACTGTAATCACAACGTTTTATCTGTAGAGTGGGAAAGGGATCCTCCATAGGGAGAGGCTAGTTGGCACTTCAGCACTGCGTTGTCATCGGGTCCAGGCAAAGCTCCTAGTCAGATCTGGATACGGCCTGGATCCGGCAGGCTGCGGGAAAACCTCGGGATAAACAAAGACACTAAAATTAGCGTAGATGCCATTCTTCTTATGATGTAACAAGTACATCAGAATTTCAGGGAAGTGTTCCCAGTTCTGGCTGACCTAATCTATGCAGCCTAACATTGAATTATAGAAGTCTATAATGTTCTACTATGTTGCCTTGCTGGCAGTAAATGATGTGAATCCATGATAAATCCCAAGCACTAACTCGCAGTTATGATTAAACGCACTGATTGGCGCTGTGGAGCGTGTTGGTTGCATTTACGGCCGGCCGGAAGGTCGTCGTCTGCCTCGCAAAGTTTGGAATTACTTGGATGAAAATTATCTTACTAAATTATATTACAAAATTGAATTACTTTTAACCAAATGGATTAATGATACTGAGTTATCATAATATAACCACAACAATGAGAAATCACATGAAATCCAAACAGAAGTTGACAGAGGAAAGACAGCTGTCCATCACTGCATCACGACTGCAGGTAAGCGCAGCTGAACCCGCGTGGGCCGAGATGATAATTTATCAGATAGCAAAATGATTGAGACATATGCTTCCTTTAAGTTTCGTTGACAGGTTTAAGAACAGAAAACACAAAGTGCTGTTAGAAACTTCGCTTAAAACACGGTTATCTGTGTTCCTGCAACGTCTGTCAGCGCAGCGCGTTTTCTCACTCTAGCATGTGGATATATGGCGGGTGCATAGTGCCACGGATAACCTACCGAAGGAGACAGTCGTGTACTTTTACGTGAGAGAAGGGATACGTCGCACCACAGAGGTGTGACACCAACGTGTGACTCCAACGTTGCACCACAGACAGACAAGTGACACCAAATTGAACAATAATAATAATAATCCTTTATTTTATAAAGCGCCTTTAAAAGCAGATTCTCAAAGCGCTGTACACACAATAGACAATTGTTAAAAGCAACAAGAAAAAACATCAACAGGTAAATGCAAGTTTTAAAAAGTATGTCTTAAGTTGACCTTTAAAAATGGCATAAGTCTGAGCTTCCCTAAGTTCAAGAGGCAGAGAATTCCAAAGGACAGGTGCATAGAAGGAAAAAGCCCTGTCACCCATAGACTTAAAGATGAACTGAACTGAAATTTGTAAAAAGGTGATATAACACATGTATTTTATTTATTATCATTAATACAATTATTCAAATGGAAGAATTTGTTAAAAGGGATAAAACTGTAAGTTGAAAATGTTGTTTACACGGGCGCCGCCATGTTGGATTTCAACATTCTGCTACGGCTACTCCGTTGCCAACTGTTACGTTCCCCTCACCATCTAGGGGTCGTGAGGGGAGATAACCAAGAAAATAAAACAAAATAAAAGCGAGAACACACTTCAATTCTCTGTCCCAGAGTGAAGACAAGTCCAGATGATATTATATCAAAGAAAGTGTTTTATTTACAGCAAAAAGAGAAAATAAGGAATGGATCAGATGATTCTAGGGAGCATAGGCTCAGGGGAGAGTAAGGCCTAAAATAACAAACAAAACATCCCACTAACTAAGTTCGGGAGGAGTCCTAACTAACCTACGAAGGGTTAAACAAAAATAAATAAACAACACAAAACTTCCCTCAACTCCCTTGCTATACAAAAACAGGGTCAAAACAGTATTCAACAAAAAAAGGCACTCACCCCCTACAGCTTCCCTTACAACAGTAAGTAGTAAACAGGAAATAAAAGACACAATTGCTTCTGTTTAGGTTTTAGGTGCATTGAGAACAACATCTCTTACAACAGGTTACTGCTAAATTGGGTTAGCCACTGCTAACTCCAAACTGCAGTCTATAGGTAACAACAGCAAAAAGGGTAAGCTACAGCATTCAATCTGGAGCAGGGGAGAAATGCGTCTCCCTCTACAAACGCTGGACTGCATCCTTATAACGGGGGGGGGGGGGGGGGGGACAGCAAGCAAACACAAGGCACATATCCAGGCCCTCGTTTTCAGAAACAAAGTAAATCAAAAAGGATCAGAGAAAAAAAAAGACATAATAATATATAAACAAGTAAATTAATGAATGAATACATCCTTGGACGTAACGCTAGATAAATAACTGATTGAATACGTCGATGGACGTAACACCAACCAACACCAGCAGAGCAGCCATAGCATGTATATAGTCTGAGGCTAGCTGACATGGCTGAGGAAACAGAAACCAACAGGTCTAGGGGGGGGGGGGGGGGGGGGGGGGTTCATACTGTATTGTCCTGGCTGTAGTAATGAATTGTATAGGGCTAAGGCAGCTGGGGTTACGATACATTTTCACAGGCTACCTTTGACAAGGAAACCAGCCTCAAGTCATGGCTAGCTGCCTTAAAACTGTCTAGCCCTCCGACAGCCCCTGGATTTCGAGTCTGTAGTGAGCATTTTTTAGTGACAGACTATTTAGAGATATGTACTTTCGATACAACAGGTTCACTGGTGAGGGTTAAATCCAACAGACTGAACCTGAGGCCATTCCGTCAATGTTCAACTTTTCAGGCTATAGTACAGGGCAGACCGATAGACCAACGGCAAGTACCAACACCACCGATGCTATGTACCGCAGAGACAGGGCGCTGATACGCTCACATTTTAAGCAGAGGACAGAGAAGTATGTTAACTGTTATAATGCTAGCAAGTCTAGTCTCCCGGAAGTTAGTTAAAGGTCCCGTTCTTCGCGATTCCATTTTTCAAACTTTAGTTAGTGTTTAATGTTGCTGTTAGAGCATAAATAATACCTGTAAAATTATAAAGCTCAAAGTTCAATGCCTAGCCAGATATTTTATTTAACAGAAGTCCCCTTTCAAAGCCTACAGCGAACGGCCGGTTTGGACTACATCCCTCTACTTCCTTTTTTAATGACGTAACTAGAACAGTTTTTTGACTAATCTCCGCCCACTGGAATACTCAAAAAGAGGAGGCGTGGTCTTGTTGCGCTCCCACGGAGAAGAGGAAGAGTTTTGTTTGTTGAGTATGTTTGTAATAATTTAATATGCAGTCACGTAACATTCAACTTTTAATAAATAAATTATTGTAATGCATGGCAACGATTTCTTTTACACAACATGGCAGCTTTTAAGGCTATATTCATGGTAAAAAATAAAGTGCATTTATATAAAGTTGTTTGGATGAAAACAATTCAAAAGAACTATACACAGCAAAAAATTATTTAATTAGGAGGTGTTACAGTACTTTTTGTATTTCTTTGCAGCTGATGTTTTCAACCTCCATTGGCATTTTGTCACAGTTACCACATGTATACCTATAAAACATATATTACTAATCAAAACTCGTGCACACGTGTAACTAAGGTAGGAATGAACAATGGACTTATTTTAAAAATTCAACAACACCAGCGTTAATTCGACAGATGGACAAAACCATATACCACAAGCTTTTATAACGGTTTGTAACATTTAACATTACAATTTAACCAACTTAAAGTATGACAACTACTAAATAAACAGCTTACCACTGTGAAACATCCTGCAAAAGTCGTGTTTGAACAGGTTCTAATCGATTCTCTTCATCTATGTTCTCCTGGTCTGATTCCGGCTCAAATTGATAAGGTAATATGTTTGACATTTTTACAATAACAATCAGCGCATGCATCTCCAATGCATCCATGCATCTTCCGGGCAACGTGCGACAAGCTGCTGTCGAGTCACAACACAGGAACCGCTGGCACAATCAGAACTCGTTACGTATTTCTGGAGGGACTTCATATAGTGGAGCGGCTAAGTGCTTATGTTTGGCAGAATCGTTCAGTTTATGATACAAGCGTGAAAATTGGCATGAGCAATCTCCATGGGTCACTTGACAAGAAAATTGTCCGAGCCACTTGAAATTTCAAGTGGCTGTGGGCGGTTTCTTGTCAAATGACCCTTTGAGACAGCTCATGCCAATTATCATGCTTGTATCACCAACTAAATGATTTCTTAAGCTCCACTAAGGTGGTGGCCATCTTGAAAAATGGCCGCCATCTTGAAATTTCAAGTAGCTGGGGGTGGCTTATTGTCTAGTGACCATCAGAGACTGCTCATTCCAATTTTCATGCTTGTATCACCAAATAAACCACTATATCACTTAACTGGTCCACTAAGGTGTCGGCCATCTTGAAAAATGGCCGCCATCTTGAAATTTCAAGTGGCTCGGACAATTTTCTTGTCAAGTGACCCATGGAGACCGCTCATGCCAATTTTCACGCTTGTATCATAAACTGAATGATTATATCACTTAGCCGCTCCACTAATAGAACAAGGAAGTCATTGGGCCATTTTTTGGACAGTGAATTTTTTGGATTGTGTATGCACATACACATAACATGTACATAGTCACTTACACGTACATAGCGTTAAACAAAACAGAGACTGACACACTCTGCATTAATTGAAATTGAGCCACAAAACCAAGCTAGATACGAAACATCCAACCTAGGGAAAGAGCTAGCAGCTAAACACGTTGGAAGAACTTTTGTCAAACTCCACAAGCTAGCCATCACTCCGACCATATTAAACTGCATAAATAAATGACTCCGACGATATCACAGATCGATAATAATGCATTTACTAGCTGCTAACTAAACCACAGCAGGTCTGTAAATGTCCCTCTCTACTCACCCTGAAGCTAGCTGATGTTCATCGTCTCAGGGCACATTGTTGATGCAGAGGGAGTTCAACTCGCAGAAATATCTGCCAGTTCCATAGTAAGAGGTTTCTGTGCAGTGTCCGTCCATGCAGTATTTTGTTTTAACATTTTGCGTGCAACCAACTTAACAAGCGATCCCATTGGATGAATTCGTCCAATCACATTTTCCATTTATCTGCGTCGATTTTCTAAAACAGGATCTTAACCATGTTTTTGTATTTTCTCTAAATGCACATGACATACATAAGCAGTCTCTATTTCCTAAAATGCATAATGTGCTTGGATACAATAAATGACAGGCTACAGCCCTCCAACCTCCCAACAACATTTCCCTCTTATAACACCATGAACCACTATTGCCCCATTAATAATTGACTATGTACATTGTATTTGCAATCTAATGCATATCTTAGACACAATTTTGTATTGTATGCAATATTTTGAGACTAAATTAATTGGTAATAATACATAGTAGTTCATCAGCACAATGTGAATTAGTTTGTAAATGTGTAGTGCATAAATGGTTTCTTAGAGCTCCTTACAAATCCTCCCCATAAGGGAGGCCATATGAGACGAAACACACTGAAACACTTGCGATACATACTGAAACACTCGCAATACACATTGAAACACGACTAATATGCCATTTCCAGCTTTTATTTATATCAAATATTTATAGCTCATCATGCCTTTATCATACTTGTACGTTCGAAAAGCTGAAGCAAACAGTAGCAGGCCATTCTAACGCTTAATGTGAAAAAAACATTAACGTGACTTAACGAGACAGTGATATTAATAGATCAAATTCTACACCTTATAAATAAACCATACTATGTACATAAAAGCAGATGAGCCCAGAATATGAATGCACCGCATGAATTACACGTTAAGTGTTTTCCTCATATTAAGCCCTTGATTCAGGGAACAGGGAAATATTTTACCACTCCTAATGCCATCTTCATTAAAAAAATATTATTTTCCCACCTGCAGGCCTGCATGTCTACAGCGGGCAGTGAAACAGTGAATGACAGGGATGAGGAAGATCAGGACATACTCTATGAAGCTAGTGTCAGTTTATCTGTTGGTACCCAGACAGACCTAGTTGAGGAGAACATTTGTGAGGGCAGGAAAAAGCAGTTCAGGAGCATAGCTACACTAACTGATGACCTGGTCAACATTACAACACTCGTCAATGACCATCTCTATTGCCCTGCTGTGGAACACTTTGGCCACCCTGACAACAAATCAGTCCCCAGAACCTCAACACCACAGCACACTCAGGAAGTGTCAATTGAGCAAAGCTGCAGTGAAGTAGAAGAGGATGAGGTGTCCTTTGAGGACCATGATGAGGACTTTTTTTTTCCCTTAAGCGATGACAGTGCCAGTTGCAGTGATGTAGAGGAGGAAGACACAAACTGTATTGAGCACAGAAAAAGCATTGTCTCTAACAAGCAGCTGTTAATGTTGTTTTTCATCTGTCACTAGGAGGGGTGTGGCAAATGCCTAGAAGAACCACCAGCTTTGTCCAACAGTGGTTTTGGGGTGACTGTAAAAACACTGTGTGGATGGCCATAATTACATTTGGCATTCACAAAATCAAATCAGGGGAGTCATGGAGTGCAACATCACTGTTCTGGCTGCTGTGTTTGTGACAGGGAATGAGTGCAGTCCTTTCCTAGAGGTATGCAAAACAATTGTTTTGGAGGCCATGTCAGAGAGGCAGTGGTATAAAATACAGAAAGCCTACGTCATACTGGAGGTTAACTATGCCTGGACTATCCACAATGAGGGGGTCATGAGTGCAATGAGTGAGAAGCCGTTCACTGTCTCAGGGGATGCGCTGAATGACAGCCCTGGCTATAATGCAACCTTCGGTACCTACTCTCTGTTTGACACAGAATCAAAGATGATCGTGGCACAGGAGACTGTGCGGGTGACTGACGTGGAAAATAGCTACTGGCTCGAGGTAGAGGGTATGGAGAGATGCCTGGCCAAGCTTGCGGACCACAGAGTCTCCATCTCTGTGTTGGCCACTGACTGCCATCCATCTATGCAGAAGGTACTAAGAGAGAAACACCAGGAAATCAAACATGAGTATGATCTGTGGCACATTGTCAAGAATGTAAAAAAGAAAATTTTAAGATGCAAAAATCCTGACCTAAGTGAGTGGATCCGGATGATAACTAATCACTTGTTGTATTCTGTTTCCTCTTGTGGGGGAGATCTCTGCTACACCACATAACAAATATTCATGAGTTGGTGACCGGGGAAACAACAACAAAATGTGACCACCATCCCTACACCCCAGATGAGGAGAGCAGGCGCACATGGCTCCGTCCTGACTCTGCAGCCTTTAATAGCCTCCAAAAGGTTGTCCTGAACAGGCAGCTCCTCCAAAATCTTGACAGGGTGACAGAGGGCATCCACACAGGTGAATTAGAGAGTATTCATGCTCTTTATAATAAGTATGCAACGAAGAGAAAGGCCTTCAGCTATGAAAGCTTTGAAGCACGTCTTAGCCTGGCTGCACTAGACAACAACAACAACATAGAAAGAGAGAGGGCAACAACCAAGACAGGTGGACACAGATTTAGGCAGCAATTTTAAAACAAAGGCTGCCGGTCAGTACGTGGTGGCACAAATAAAAGAGCAGAAAGCCTACAGTTTCCGAAAGGATATCGTCAATGGAGCCATCTTAAGACGGAGGGAGTCCAGCACCATACAGGCTACCTTACAGGAACAGAAACAGGAAGCTCACCCTACATTGGGCCAAAACAGAGGGCTTACCAAACCTGACAAAAAGTTTTCTGTGGCAAAACACCTTAGCCGGTTCCCTTACAGAAAAAAAAACCCATCAAAAGCAAAATCAAATTTAACCTATACTGTATAATACCTACAACATTATATACAGATAGTTCTGTTTATCTATAATAGTCCTACTGCATAACTATATAACTAGGCAATATCAGTTCAAACGTTGTTGTTTTTGTTATATACTTACCATTAGTTGTAGTACAGTTACCATTCAATTATTTAATATTATCCAATAAAATAACGACTAAATGGCAACTTTTTTTAACACCAAAATGCCCTTGCATTACTGTGTCATTGCTGATATGGTATGCCTCCTCTTTCAATAATTGAATGTGTCTATCATCAAATAAAATGGTTGCTATGTCTTACAGTAAATATTAAATAAATGACAAAAAAAGCGTTGCCATGGTGTGTTTTGTCAATTAAATCTGTATAAAGCTAGCTTGCTGTCTTTTTGTATTTAGCTAGCTAGCTGACTATAGCTTCAAGAATGTAGCTAGGCTACTCCTTTATCAAACATATCAAATGAAGACCAAATTGATCATCTGTATTTCTTTCTCTCTACCCCCTGCCTTGTCAACAAAATTATTCTAGTTGTGATTTCTAGTGTTTAATCCTAGGTACGAGAGACAGATGTGTTGAAAACGTCAATGCGTACATGAAGCGTCTGACAATGTCTGCATCAAATGTTTTATTTTTACAAGTTACAAGTCCAAGTTACAAGTCCACTACAAGTCCCATCGCATACTCGAATCCATGGTACTCGGCTGAGGGGAAAAGATCCCTGATGTAGTTCACAGCACAGGATGTGATCGGAATCCTATTCCTCCTTCCCAAATGCCCCCTCACCCAAAGAGTGAACTGCCGGTACGCCGTCACCCTAAACAGTCTGAGAAAAGGATATAACAAGTTAGCCTAGCCTAGCCTAGTCGCCAATTCGAAAAATACACTGTAACGTTACATACCTGCTACTTATGGGGCCCTCCAGCGTCTCAGCTCGGACATCCCTTAGAGAAAGCATAGCCACCTCCAATACGTCTCTCTCACCGCACAGCATCCGAAATGAACAGTACATGGTGATGCATTTTTCGCCCATTAACAAATGCTCCAGGTTGACCTCTCTGCAACAGACTCCGGTGCAGTGTCCATGCTCCGGCAGTTCATACACTCACACCAGTCACTTCACCCCAAACGATCCTGTGCTGTATGTGGAGCCTGGAACTGATCCTCCATGTGGTGGTGGTAGTCAGAAACTACTGGACTATCCCTCACAGGTTCAAATGCGTAACCCATGCTGTTAAAAGTGCTCATTTTCGTCTGTGTATATAGGACCTGCAGCTGTTGCCTATGCACCTTTGCGTGTCCTACCATGCCAGTGACATCATCGAAACTGTCAGCGTTCTTATACTAACAAGCGCAATTTTTGTGTTGCTTAAAAAAGCTATATTGATATATTTTTAATTAAAAATGTTAGTGTAATTTACTTTTAATTGTCATAACACATTATCGACGTCGATTTTTTTTTCAGTTCAGTCCATCTTTAAAGCGAGTTTTAGGAACAACCAGCATGCTCGATTGTGAGGAGCGCAATCTGCGATTCGGAGTGTAGGGGTGTAACAGTTCAGCTAGATCATTTGGAGCCAGACCATGCAAAGATTTGTATGTGAGCATCATAATCTTCAAATGGACTCGGAACCTGACTGGGAGCCAATGCAAGGATTCCAAAACCGGAGTGAAATGGTTGCATATTCTGGACCCAGTTAAGATCCTAGCGGCAGAGTTTTGTACATGTTGAAGCTTGTGTAGTGTAGATTGAGAAATTCTGGATAAAAGGGCATTACGATATGTTAAAAAGTAAAGGGCCCAGAACTGACCCCTGGGGAACACCAATGAGAACAGAGCTCATCTCAGACCCATGGTCACCTCTTGAGATGAACTGGGAACGGTCAGCAAAGTAGGACCGAAACCAATTCAAAACTGTCCCCGACACACCAGACACTCTCAAGACGTGTAAGCATTAGACTGTGATCAACAGTGTCAAAAGCGGCTCTTAAATCTAAAAGACTGAGAATAGATGTTGCACCAGAGTCCGAAGTCATCAACAGATAATTGGTGACTTTAACCAGAGCCGTCTCAGTACTATGAAATTTACAGAACCCTCAATTAAGTGGTTCAAAAAGGTTATTAATCGTGAAATGGTTACACAGATGAGAGACAACAATACGCTTGAGTATTCTTGCCAGAAACGGAACGTTTGAAATAGGACGATAATTATTAAAATCATCCAGGGCAACATTCTCTTTTTTTGGTATTGGAGTTACTGCAGCAATCTTTAATGCTGCTGGAACATCCCCAGTCTGCAAAGAGTCGTTCATAATACTGAGAACAACCGGGCACAGGACATCGAAGCAAGATTTAAATAAGCACGTGGGAATAGGATCAAGCAAGCAAGTGGAAGCTTTCATGCTAGATACCTCCCTTTTAAGAGTCTCAGTATCAAGAAGAGGAAAGTTAGTTAGAAAAGTACCAGTGAACCCAGGTGAACAATGGAATGAAAGGGTAGAAACAGATGCGACAGAGATTTGTTTGCGAACACTATCAATGTTTGAATTGAAGAAAAGAGTTACACAGCGGCTGAGAAACAGGCATGGTAGTATCAGCTTTAACTTGAAGCAGTCTGTTTATAGTTTTAAACAAATATCTTGGGATTTCTTGGTTGTTTTCAATAGTCTCACAGAAATACAAAGATCTTTCGAGCTCAATTAATGCTCTGTAGTCACTTAAAAAATCCTTCCAGTCTAGATAATGAACATTTAAGCCAGTGAGACACCATTTTCGCTCCATTTTCCGACAGGCAGCCTTCTTAGTGCGCAGATTGTCATTATACCATGGAGCAGTGCGAGCAAAAGTAACCTTTGCGTGACCTCAGGGGAGCAAAAGTGTCTAGATTAACAGCAAGAGCGTTATTCAGCTGTGAGACTTTCTCCTCCAAAGATGTGAATTGCAGATCACTGAAAGTGGAAACAACAGAATTCGAAAATACTGTCTGATCAATAGACTTCCACTTCCGAAAAGTTACCGTTCGGATGGAAGGGACACAAGAATTGTGCAATTCCAGATTAAAAAAGACAACTGAGTGGTCAGATAATCCAGTGTCAACCGATGATAACTCTGATACAAATTAGGTATTTTTAATAACACGATCTTTACAATGAGTCGGGCCAGTTACCAATTGCGAGAGATTGAAGCAGTTAAGCAGCGATACAAATTCCTTAGCCGTCGTAGAATCACTTTGATCCGCATGAATGTTGAAGTCCCCGACAATAAGAATTTTGTGTAACTTTAGGGACAGCATTGACAGAAAATCAGCAAATTAAAACATAAAAAAAAGACATAAAAACTGCATCTGGCTCAGTCTGGTGGTTTGTAGACTGTCGCAATGATTGTAGAAGTAGGAGCGGAAATACTTAAAACCAAGCACTCATGATGAAAACTGAGAAACAGACACAGCGTTTAAATTGAACTGCTGGTGGTAAACCACAATAATGCCGCCCCCTCTGCCAGATGACTTCGGGAGATCTAAAACTCCAAAACCAGCTGGAGAAATCTGGTTAAACAGAAGTCCATCATTCTCTTTATGCCATGATTCAGTTAAGAACTGCAAGTCCAGGTTTCTATCCGAAATAAAATCCGATAAAAAAAGCACCTTGTTATTCACAGAGCGGGCATTAAATAATGCAGCATAGGCCAGGCTCTGAGATGGAGACGACATTAGTTTAGTCTCCACACGGGGAACTGATATTAAATGTCTGTGATCAGCACCAACGTAAGGCAGATAGTTTATCTTACGCCGGCATGCAGGGACGAAAACATTAGGAGAGGATGAGATGGAAAAACTGCACCTCAAGCCCCGGTGAATATATTGTTTAGAACGCAGCAAGCCAGCATCTCGACAGTGTTCGTAAGAGTCTTTAACTTAACGATAAGTTTCGTTTTAAGCTCAGAAGTTGTCGTGCAGAGTACCTCCGGGCCATAGTCAGTAAGTCCGCGTACACAGCCGGATCACAGCGTTGAATCCCCGTTGCACACTGTGAGCGTAGTATCACAGAGTCCTTGCACCTCGTGCACCGCCGAAGCACTGCGCTGCATTTAATTCTGAATTTTGCTCACATAAGTTGAAAGGCATTTGTTTGTGCATAGTAAAACATCTGCAACATTTATCAAGTTCACGGATAATTGTGCGTGCATTTGTAAATCATTATGATAATCATAATAAAGTATAGGCTATACTATACAAAAAAAATCAGATGAGCCCAGAATATGAACCCAACGTGTTTAAATAAACGTTAAGCATTTTCCTCCCATAGAAAACCCATTATAATGCTTAATGCAGATTAGAATCTCCCCTTATTATGTTGAAATAAAGAGTTATGAGCAGATATTACCTATGTCGAAATAACGACTCGTGTCAAAATAACGAGATATAGGCCTAATGTTGAAATAATGACTTAATTTCTCGAAATAACAAGATATGTTTTCTTTTTCTTTTTTTTTCTTCACCATGCACTTCAGGGCTTCCATAGAATACAGCCTGAATATAATTGCTTCCAGAAATTATTTTTGGGGGTTCTATCGGGGAGCTTTGGTCTATCTTGGGGGTGCTGAAGCTGAAGCACATGCTAGCCCCTCCCTAGCGCCGCCCATGATATCAAACATTGAATAAACTTGTAGTTATTACGCACCAGTGGCCCTTTTTGGGAAATAAGTTAACTAATTACTGTAAAAGCAATAGCCTGTAACAACAAGTACATCTACTAATGCAAACTTTTAAATGTTTTAAAGGCGACATACATGGGGACGACGTGTGTATCAGGCGTCTTATAAGGCGACGTACAGAGGGTGTATGGCAAGCCAAAGTATTCATAAACGCCTGGTCAGGCGTCTGATTGCACACTGACCCGTCAAAAGCGTGCGTTTCGACAGCCAAAGACTATTTGAAGACTAATTATCAAAAGAAATGACAGCAATAGATAGACTACATACCAATAGATTCTTCATTTGTGATGTGGAGGGAAACTATAACACGCGCTTTGATTCTTTCCGTACATTTTTATGTGTTTTAGAGATTGAATTCAAATCAAATATTAACATTACTGCCCTAACTATTTCTGAATAGGATGTCTACTTCATAAATATTTGGAATAGTATGGACAAACAAACACACAGCAGAGCAATCCTGTCTGATAATATAAGAGTATTCATAATGATAATACAAGAGTCCTAAACCACATATAGGGACAAAAGCATGACAGACTCAAGCAATTAGTGAGCACACGCTTTCGACGTGCGATTTTGAGAACACTATAGGGAGCGAGCACGTTCTTTTCGCCTGTTTGGACACTTCACACACGTTTGGACTTTTGGTAAGCACACAACGAGAACGTGCGTTTTAAACAGCAGATCACATCTCGAGGACGCGCGTGTGGCTGTCGAAACGCACGCTTTTGACGCCAATCAGACGCCTGACCAGGCGTTTATGAATACTTTGGCTTGCCATAACATGTGTATCAGGCGTCTTATTAGACGATGTGCCTAGTTCAGACTAGTGCCTAGTAGTTTTTTTTTTTTATGCATCTCTCATACGCCATCGCCACGTCACCATAAGGTATAAGTTCCTATTGAGACGTCACCGTGACGTCGCCGCCGGTCTGCCGTCTTTATCAATCACATTCACGGCGACGGATGGGTAGACTGCTCCTTCTTCAGGTTAGTCTTAGAAATGGCACTATCCACTTGCCATAGTGGATATAATTTTTTTTCTCAACATGAACGTGAAACAATATAAACACGATATGCTGACTCAAGTGTATGTTCGATAAGTGGCGCAGACTGCTTTATTAGCATTTTTTTTTCTGTTCGTGCTGCTTGAGCTTTAATGCTTTTGTTCTTTACATTTTTTTGTTTACACATTGTTTAATGTTTTCAACTAAATGACCGCAATTCAACGCAATGATTAAATTCAGGCAAACTTTAGCATACAACCTTTATACATAATAAAGAAAAGGTGATACAACATTTAATGCCTTGGAAAATGGCATTTAAGACTTTTTAATACTTTTTAAGGGCCTTTTCTCTAAATTGATGTATCAACTTTTAATACTTTTTAAGTCCCCGCGGACACCCTAAAGGGAGGGAGAGAGAGAGAGTTCAAAATGTCCTTATTGAAAATTGGCATGCAAAATTAACCTAATTAACCTTGAAATAAACAAAGTTTTAGGATTCTGGAAAAAGTTCTGCACTTTCTAGGTCAAAAGAGTGACATTGCTCATTGTGTTCAGTTGGTCAGATGTTCTTGCTTCCACTGAACCTCAAGATGATTTTTTGAATATTTTAAATCATGCTGGAGAACAATATGATCATCAGGTTTTGTTCATGATGTAGCTAAAGTGCTGTTGTAATTATTGCAAAAGAGAGATACAACAAATGCTAAAACATTCTCGAATTTATGTAATATAGTGGGAGACCGAGTATAGTTGTAACATGGGTAGAGTTGTAACACCACCAATTACACCAATCAGGGATAAGTTAGAAGTCCTATGATAATTTAAGTTTTTACTCACTTCCTCCCATTCTATATGAATGATTGTCAAGGCTGAAAATATGCACATGCAGATAAGTGTGAGCAAAATGTGCCATATGCAGTTTCTGGTTCCACCAAGCCTGCACTCCAGGGTTAACAAAATAAATAAATAAACATCTGAAGGGAAGTAGTAATCATGCTAGGCTTTTATTTTTTGATGTTTCTTCTGCATTTAATACAATTCAACCGAGTTTGTTGGTCAACAAGCTTAGATTGGGTTTTGGCCTAAATGCAAGTAATCAGACAGCAGTGTCATTCACTACTATTGATAATCATCTGAGTTAATGGGTGTGAAATTTTTAATATGCAGGTGATTAAGAAAGCTAAACACATTATATCTGACACATCTCACCCATTTTATTATTCATTTCAGACTCTTGCTTCAGGATCTTTGTACATTGTCCCCATAGCTAAGTCAAACATATTTATATTTTCGTTTATACCATGTGCTATAAATTTGCTCAATTTAAATAGGAAAAAGTAGGGTTTTTTTAAAGTTTGTATTTTAATGTATTATTGATGTTGTATATTTGTCTGTCTTGTATGTGGTGGTAAACTTCCATGCTGCAGAACAAATTGCCCCTAAGGAGGACAATAAAAAGGTTACTAAACTAAACATTGCAACAGTGTACATCATACAACTTACCCCATTATTTGACATTAACTTATAAGGGCTGTTTCATTATTGCAGAGGTTTGAATGGGTGCCTTTTGTAGTAAACAATTGTGTGTAATTTGTGTAAAAAGTTGTGCACTCTAGCTCTAAAATTCAGCGAGTTACAGATGCTGAAGCAAAAATGTTTACAACCATACCCTGTCTCCCCCTACTTTTAAATATACTTTCAAAATGTTACAAGTTTAAAAGTACATAAGTATCTTTAAAATTATGTATATATACATGTTTAACTATTGAGCTATTCCACCCTCATCACACTGGTAAGTTAAATGTGTGTTGTCTCACTCTTGCAGGCTGCCTGTGTGATGTCACACCTGACTTCTGTGACATTGGATGCTGTTGTGATGTCATGGACTGTGGTCTCCTGAACCTCAGCTCTGTGTTTAACAATTGTGGCCAGGATGCGGGGTAATGGCTACTGTCTGTCATTATATGTGTCCACTAACCTTTGAATGTACTTTAAATCCCAGATGTCTTTGTCACAGGTCTGGCGTCTGTCTTGAGAGCTGGCTGATGTTGAAAACACAAATTGATCCAGCACTGGTTACTTTCACTGGAAACCTCCTTTGTGTTCAGAGAGAAGAGGGTAAATGCAGTACTGTATTTTCTTGTACTAACATGTCCACATCAGTTTTCACTCACAATACTGGTGCTGAAAGGCAAAACTGAAGCTCAAAAGCTTTCAAAAGACAAATACTTTGATCACCTCTTAAAAGAAGAAAATCATATGTGAACAAACTGTAAGATTTGGCCACTTGTGATCCAGCACCTGCAGCAGTATTTGAATCACTAAAAACAGTGGGAAATTCTAAAATGTTTCATGTGAAAAAAGCTTGGTGTGCCCTGATGTACTAAGACAGTGAAAAGATCAAATTCAATATACAACTTTTGAACAGGATGAGGATGTCCAAATTTTTCTTATTTTGTTTAAATATATATTTTTTAAATCCTTTGGTACTGTCCTTCGGAAGCAACAGCAAATACTTGCATATTTCCCAGAAGACAAATTAAGTACAATTTACCTTCAAATTCAAAAGGTTTTCAGCCCCTGGCTCTTAATACATTGTGTTTCCTTCTGGAGCATCAGTGAATGTTTGAACCTATTTAATAGTTGTGTTTGAGTCCCTCAATTGTCCTCAGTGTGAAAAGATGGATCTCAAAATCATAGTCACTGCTGGAAAACTAAAGAATGTGCAGGACCTGAAGGATTTTTCTGAAGAACATTGGGCAGTTTAACTGCTCAGGACAAACAAGGGTATTAAGAATCAAGGGTATGTAAACTTTTGAAGAGGGTAATTTTTCTTTTTTTTTTTCTTTTTTTTTTTACTATCAGGACAGAACTAAATAAAAAATAAATTACAGTTTGTATGATCCCTCTTATTTTGTTAAAATAATTAACATTTTGCAGATTCTGCAAGGGGTATGTAAACTTTATATCCCTGCTTAGGTATTTTTAAACTTTTTGCACCCCTAAGTAAAGAACGAAAACTTTGAGTACAGGTCCTTCTCAAAAAAGTAGCATATTGTGATAAAGTTCATTATTTTCCATAATGTAATGATAAAAATTAAACTTTCATATGTTTTAGATTCATTGGACACCAACTGAAATATTTCAGGTGTTTTATTGTTTTAATACTGATGATTTTGGCATACAGCTCATGAAAACCCCAAATTCCTGTCTCAAAAAATTAGCATATCATGAAAAGGTTCTCTAAACGAGCTATTAACCTAATCATCTGAATCAACTAATTAACTTTTAACACCTGAAAGACCAAGATTCCAGGCTTTTAAAAACTCCCAGCCTGTTTCATTACTCAGAACCGCAATCATGGGTAAGACTGCTGTCCAGAAGGCCATAATTGACACCCTCAAGCAAGAGGGTAAGACACAAAGAAATTTCTGAACAAATAGGCTGTTCCCAGAGTGCTGTATCAAGGCACCTCAGTGGGAAGTCTGTGGGAAAGAAAAAGTGTGGCAAAAAACGCTGCACAACGAGAAGAGGTGACCGGACCCTGAGGAAGATTGTTGAGAAGGACCGATTCCAGACCTTGGGGGAACCTGCGGAAGCAGTGGACTGAGTCTGGAGTAGAAACATCCAGAGCCACCGTGCACAGGCGTGTGCAGGAAATGGGCTAGAGGTGCCGCATTCCCCAGGTCAAGCCACTTTTGAACCAGAAACAGCGGCAGAAGCGACTGACCTGGGCTACAGAGAAGCAGCACTGGACTGTTGCTCAGTGGTTGCATGTCATTCGGAAATCAAGGTGCCAGAGTCTGGAGGAAGACTGGGGAGAAGGAAATGCCAAAATGCCTGGAGTCCAGTGTCAAGTACCCACAGTCAGTGATGGTCTGGGGTGCCATGTCAGCTGCTGGTGTTGGCCCACTGTGTTTTATCAAGGGCAGGGTCAGTGCAGCTAGCTATCAGGAGATTTTGGAGCACTTCATGCTTCCACCTGCTGAAAAGCTTTATGGAGATGAAGATTTCAGTTTTCAGTACGACCTGGCACCTGCTCACAGTGCCAAAACCACTGGTAAATGGTTTACTGACCATGGTATTACTGTGCTCAATTGGCCTGCCAACTCTCCTGACCTGAACCCCATAGAGAATCTGTGGGATATTGTGAAGAGAAAGTTGAGAGATGCAAGACCCAACACTCTGGATGAGCTTAAGGCCGCTATCGAAGCATCCTGGGCCTCCATAACACCTCAGCAGTGCCACAGGCTGATTGCCTCCATGCCACGCCGCATTGAAGCAGTCATTTCTGCAAAAGGATTCCCGACCAAGTATTGAGTGCATAACTGAACATAATTATTTGAAGGTTGGCTTTTTTTTTTTTGTATTAAAAACACTTCTTTTATTGGTTGGATGAAATATGCTATTTTTTTTAGACAGGAATTTTGGGTTTTCATGAGCTGTATGCCAAAATCATCAGTATTAAAACAATAAAAGACCTGAAATATTTCAGTTGGTGTGCAATGAATCTAAAATATATGAAAGTTTAATTTTTATCATTACATTATGGAAAATAATGAACTTTATCACAATATGCTATTTTTTTTAGAAGGACCGGTATATCGGCATCTTTATGTATACTGTGCAATATCTGTGAATTTTCCTGCTTACTACATTTACCAAATATGCAGTATACCCAGGGGTTAAAGTGGGCCGGAACGGCCCGGAACTGCGTTCCAGCACCTCAGATAAATTAATAAATAAATAGATTCATTAATCTCAACGAATCTTGCTGGTCCCGATATGGGCCAACCGACAGACCAACCTCCCTTCCTCCCCACTGAACGCGAGCGATTACAAATGCGTGAAATGCACTCACGGTGGTTGAGTGCGGTAAAGTTAGTTTTAGGTTCGATATTTCGCCTGACATTTGTTTCCCCTAGCCACTGTTCTATAGGGTCTTACAAAGATATCAATAGCAGGATTAGTTTCAACATTATGTAACCATTGTATATCGACATTAAATATTCGTTCAAAATCACCAACGTGCATTAATGCTGCATATTTATACCTGAGAATGCTTTGACGCGTTTGCATAGCGCATGATGAGGGAACGTCTGCCAAATCCACTAACTGCCTTAAACGTAGCCTATAATTTGTATTATTTAAAATTACTTTTCAAATTCCAAAGCTTGAAGAAGGTTCCTATTTGTCAATGCTGACCTGGTAGCCTTGAGTAAATTAACTTGTTTAAGAAAATGATTCATAAAACATATAAATATCAGTTGAGCCTATGTTTACTTTCTTCACTGACACAGACGAAAATGAAAAGACTATCAGTCAAAGTTCAGCTTTAGGAGGGGAAAAAATAGGGCAGGATGAGAGAAAAAGAAAGATGTAGATGAGGAGAGAGCAGGTATTGACAAAATAATCTAATGCCCACTGAAATGGTTTTAAAGCTATTTATTATCCATTTTTTTAGCCTTCAAAAGTCTTGAATTGCACATATGTAGGTCAGAGAAATCAAAATGTTCTCAGGGGAGCATGCCCCCCAACCCCCCTGAATAACTCACATTTTAATGCACGTCTGTGGGTGGGGCTGTGGATGATAATGTGGGCTGGCGTGGCTTCAGTGCCAGGGCTAAATTTTTGTCCCAGTGTTAAGCAATTTCAACATAGTATCGTCATCATATCAGTGTGGATGGGCCAAAATAAAACCATTAAAATATCAAGTAAATAAGTGATACTGTGACACTCTTGACCCAAAGAGTATTGCTATAGTCAAGTCAAGTGTATTTATATAGCGCTTTTCACAATATAAATTGCATCATAGCAGCTTCACAGTATCAATCAAATAACATAATGTTTGTTTCTTAGTGGAAAAAACATCCACGTTTGGTAGGGCTGATCAGTGGTATTAATGCTTGGTTAATTAATTTGAATATCCCCAACTGAGCAAGCCAAAGGCAACAGTGGCAAAGAACCAAAAGACCTACTGGTGTCCTAAAACTCCATCAGGTGACTTAATGGAGAGAGAAAAACCTTGGGAGAACCCAGGCTCAGTCGGGGGCCAGTTCTCCTCTGGCGTTTATGAACTAGAGGCCGGATTTACAGTAACTGTAATTTGATACAGAATTTTGTTTTATTTTATCACTTCGGGGTGGGTACGCGAACCCGAATCACAACGTTTTATCTGTAGAGTGGGAAAGGGATCCTCCGTAGGGAGAGGCTAGTTGGCACTTCAGCACTGCGTTGTCATCGGGTCCAGGCAAAGCTCCTAGTCAGATCTGGATACGGCCTGGATCTGGCAGGTTGCGGGAAAAACTCGGGATAAACAAAGACACTAAAATTAGCGTAGATGCCATTCTTGTTATGATGTAACGTGTACATCAGGATTTAAGCGAAGTGTTCCCAGTTCCGGCTGACCTAATCTATGCAGCCTAACATTGAATTTTAGAAGTCTATAATGTATTATGTGTATGCTAGGTCTAAGAGATGTGTCTTTAATCTAGCTTTGAACTGACAGAGTGTGTCTGCTTCCCGGACAATGGTAGGAAGACTGTTCCAAAGTTTTGGTGCTAAATAGGAAAAGGATCTACCGCCAGCAGTCGATTTTGATATTCTAGGTATTATCAACTGGCCCGAATTTTGAGATCGCAATAGACGATAAGGACTATAATGCCTTAAGAGCTCGCTCAAGTACTGCGGAGCTAAACCATTTAGTGCTTTGTGAGTAATCAACAATATTTTAAAATTTATACAATGTTTAATAGGCAGCCAATGCAGTGTTGACAGAACCGGGCTAATATGGTCATATTTCCTGGTTCTAGTAAGAACTCGAGCTGCTGCGTTTTGGACCAGCTGTAGTTTATTTATTAAGCGTGCAGGGCAACCACCCGGTAGAGCATTACAATAATCTAGTCTTGATGTCATGAAAGCATGAACTAATTGTTCCGCATTTGTTAATGAGAGCATATGTCGTAATTTAGATATATTTTTAAGATGGAAAAATGCGTTTTTACAGATACTAGACACGTGACTTTCAAATGAAAGATTGCTATCAAAGAGCACACCCAGGTTCCTAACCGACGACGAAGACTTAACAGAGCAGCCATCAAGTGTAAGACAGTATTCTAGGTTATTACGTGTGGAAGTTTTTTGTCCAATAATTAGAATTTCTGTTTTTTTCAGAGTTTAGTAGTAGGAAATTACTACTCATCCAATTTTTTATATCAGCTATGCGTTCCGTTAATTTTGTGAATTGGTAAGTTTCGTTAGGTTTTGAAGAAATATAGAGCTGAGTATCATCGGCATAACAGTGAAAGCTAATTCCATGTTTCCTAATGATATCTCCTAATGGTAGCATGTACAGAGTGAACAGCAGCGGTCCTAGTACTGAGCCTTGTGGTACGCCATACTGAATCGATAAGACATCTCTTCATTTACTGCTACAAACTGATAATGGTCAGATAAGTATGATTTAAACCATGCTATTGCAATTCTACTAATGCCAACATAGTTTTCTAGTCTATTTAAAAGAATGTTGTGGTCAATTGTGTCAAATGCAGCACTAAGATCAAGTAACACTAATAGAGAGATACAACCACGATCGGATGATAAAAGTAAATCATTTGTAACTCTAATGAGAGCTGTCTCAGTACTATGGTGCGGTCTAAATCCTGACTGAAAATCCTCGCAGATATAATTTCTTTCAAGAAAGGAACAGTTGTGAGGATACTGCTTTTTCTAATATCTTTGACAGAAAAGGCAGATTTGAGATCGGCCTGTAATTGACTAATTCTGAAGGATCAAGTTGCGTTTTTTTAACAAGCGGTTTTATCATAGCCAGCTTAAAGGTTTTTGGTACGTATCCTAGAGACAAAGACGAATTAATGATATTAAGAAGAGGATCTATGATCTCTGGAAGCATCTCTTTCAGTAGCTTAATCGGTATAGGGTCTAACATACTAGTTGTCGATTTAGATGAATTAACGAGTTTGCAGAATTCTTCCTCTCCTATAGGAACAAATGAATAAAAAAAATGCTCAGGGAGACTACAATGCACTCCCTGATGCGATACTGTAGTAGATGGTTGCATAGTTATAATTTTGTCCCTGATATTATCAATCTTATAAGTGAAGAAGTTCATAAAGTCATTACTGTGTTGCCCGGAAACTTCTGTGCTTGAAGCTTTCTTTTTCGTTAGTTTAGCCACTGTTTCAAATAAGTATCTAAGATTATGTTTGTTTTCTTCTAATAGGGTTGAAAAATAAGCAGATCTAGCAGCTTTTAAAGCCTCTCTGTAAGCAATCGAGCTCTCTTTCCATGAAATCCGAAATACCTCTAGTTTTGTTTTCTTCCAGTTGCGCTCCATTTTTATGGCTGCTCTCTTGAGAGCCTGAGTGTGCTCGTTGTACCACGGCATTGGACTATTATCTTTAATCTTCTTTAAGCGCAACGGAGCAACTGCGTCTAAAGTTCTGGAAAAGAGAGAGTTAAAAGTTTCTGTTGCAATATCAAGTTCTTCTAAGCTATCCGGGATGCTGAGATGATGAAACTGATTAGGAAGATTATTTATAAAGCAATCTTTAGTGGCCGAAGTTATAGGTCTAACATATTTATAACACAGAGTTGGCTTTGCAGCCTTGGCTAAATGTAATTTACATGAGACTAGATAATGGTCTGAGATGTCATCGCTCTGCTGCAGAATTTCAGCGGCATCAACATCTATTCCATGTTATAATATTAGATCTAGAGTATGATTACGACAATGAGTGGGTCCTGACACGTGTTGTCTAACTCCAATTGGGTTTACAATGTCTTTAAGTGCCAATCCCAATGCATCTTTTTCATTATCTACATGTATATTAAAATCACCAACAATTAATACTTTATCGTTAGCCAATACTAATTCTGATAGAAAGTCTGCAAATTATTTGATAAAATCTTTATGGTGCCCTGGTGGCCTGTATACAGTAGCCAGCAGAAATCTCAAACGTGATTTATCGTTTACACTATATATTTTTACATTAAGCACCAACACTTTAAAAGAAGTATATTTAAAAATAGATTTCTTAGTGGTTTTGAAAATATTACTATAAATTACAGCAACACCTCCCCCTTTTCGTTTTAGACAAGGTTCATGTTTATAGCAGTAATCTTGTGGGGTTGAAGTAATGTAATCGTTTGGTTTTAGCCAGGTTTCTGTCAAACACAGCACATCTAGATTATAATCTGAAATCATATCATTAACTATGAGCGATTTTGAAGTAAGGGATCGAATATTCAGCAACCCAAGCTTTGTCATTTGCTCATCTGTATTATATCTGTTTTTTATTTGTTGAACATAAATTAAATTTTTTACCTGACGTTTTTTGGATTTCCAAATTCGGGGAACAGACACAGTCTCTATATGATGATATCTAGGTGAAAGAGGCTCTATGTGATGGGATTTATCTGACCTTGTTGACGCGAGGCCGCTAGCAGGCAGTCGGTTTAGCCAGTCTGTCTGCTTCCTGACCTGAGCCCCAGATTGTCATGTTTTAGCTCTAAGACTATTTACCATATTACTAGAGAGAAGAGCAGCACCATCCCAGGAGGGATGAATACCATCTCTTTTCAACAGGTCAGGCTTGCCCAAAAAACTTTTCCAATTGTCTATGAATTCTATATTCAACGGACACCACTTAGACAACCAACCATTGAGTGAGGCCAATCTGCTAACTATCTCATCACTCCTGCAAACAGGAAGGGGGCCAGAGCAAATTACAGTGCCTGACATCGTACTTGCGAGTTCACACACCTCTTTAATATTAATTTTGGTGATCTCCGACTGGCGGAGTCGAACATCATTAGTGCCGACATGAATAATGATCTTAGAGAATTTACGATTAGAATTAGCCAGCACTTTTCAATTTGCTTTGATGTCAGGCGCTCTGGCTCCCGGCAAACATGTGACTATGGTGGCTGGTGTCTCTATTTTCACGTTCCATGTGATCAAATCACCAATTACCAGGGCACAACCAACAGAATTCTCAGTGGTTGTTTCACTGAGTGGGGCAAATCGATTTGTTATGGTAATCGGAACGGAAGAGTGTTTTTTTTAATCTGCGACTAGAGCGATCCCTTACTGTCACCCAATTGCCCTGCTGCACGGGCCCTACTTCAGCCGGAACCGAATCATGTACAGAGTTCACTATGCTAGGTGCATCCAAAATAGTATCTAAAGCTCTAGTACTATTCTTACTATTAGTGGCGGAGCCAGAGGGCTAGTTGGGGTGGCAATTGCCACCCCAGACTAAGTCCTTGCCACCCCTGTTGCCACCCCGCTGAAAACATTACACTGTTTGATTTTTACGAACATTACCCAAATCTCCCAGCGGACAGAGCGGTCGTGCATCCTCTCAGCGGACGTCCTTACACAGCACAAGCGTGCAGCGCCTGCTGTTGCTGCTACACTTTTCATTGGTTAAGCTGACACGCAGCTCCTCCTTCGTACTCCAAACCAACGGCTCCAAAACATAACGTGGCAGTACACACCAATTTTTACCAATTTTATTGGTATTAAATTAAACGAAGTACTGTTTTAATGGGAAGTAAGGGAGACGTTGCACTGTAGTGCTTAGCATTAATACTTACCGTAAAACTTCAAATAATAGCCCAGGCTTTTATTTTCCCAAATCGTCGAACTGCACTGGCTTGTATTTGAGACATGCGTCTATATAAGACAGGCCTGTATAATTTAGTGTTGAGATGTTGTTCCTAGACTCTGTCTAAAAATCTCCAAATGCTTCACGTGAAACTGCGGTCTTCCGACCTTTTACTATCGTGTCCATTGATTTTGATTAATATGCGCGAGGGGGATAGAGCATGACAGCTTCTCTCACAAAAAGATGTGAGTACGCGCGCGCGGCCGGTCTTCTCTGTCTCTCTGTCTCTCTCTCTCTCTCGGCAGTCATTCCATTCTACATCACTCACCGATCAATAAAGGCTTTGGCGGGACACAAATTTGCTTGGGCGGCGCCAAAAAGCGGACGATCTGACGGGTTTTAGAAGATTAAATACAACCCTAAACTAAAAAAACAGACCCGGCCTTTATTTACCCAAACCTGCCGCCGCACCAGACGTGTAAAAGACACAGGCGTCTATTCGGGACTCGACTATTATTTGAAATTTTAGTTAGCAAATGTTCAGCAACAATCACAGACATTAGGTAGGCTTATTCATATTGGCACGATAATTATATTTTAGTGTAATTGAACACTTTGTATATTGACCCCCCAAAATAATACCTGGCCACCCCTGTTTTAAAAGTCTAGCTCCGCCACTGCTTACTATCCTCAATTAAAATTTGGATGCGTGTCTCTAGCTCTGAAATCTTCTCCGTCAGCCTGATTGTCTCCTTGCATTTATCACAAATAAATCCTATATTGCCATCGGAGAAGGTTATACAAAACATATGACATGTGACACAGGTGACAATAACAGGACAAGACATTACTCACCGTTTGTGTTGATTGATTCTTACTTACCTGGACTTTTATGAACTCAAAGGCGCAGGCGCGCGAGAGAAAATAAATAATAAATAAATGAGCGCGGGTGGCACGTTAACACTAGCGTGCTGTGCTAACAATAACGGAAGCTAGCGATGTAAGGTTAATCTGAGATGGTGGGTAAACTGTATTTAGTAATATAAACAACTAGAAATGATGGTTCAAAACAGAAAGAAATACGAAGCTAATACGAGGCTTAGCTTACAGCCTCGACGCAAACAAACTCACAGCAGGCAGGAAGGGCAGACAGGAGCAATCGATCACTATACTACACTACAGCTATACCACGATACTCAATATGTTGTCCCACCGTGAGTCATTTTCCCCAGTTGCACCCACACAAAATTTGAGGGTTCCCCCACCTGCCAAATCCCACTTTAACCACTGAGTATACAACAGTGCATACAGAGCATTTTTTTCCTCGTTGATTGTTCTGTTTTATTTGGAAAAACAAAATCACATTGAAATGTTTGAAATGTTAATTTTACACAATATTTATATTTTAAAAAAAGAATTGTCAGTAAGCAGTATTCCATTCCTAACACATTCCCCTAATTTTTAAACATGACTGCATTACTTTTTCACACAAGCATGTTGTTTCAAAAAGCTTTGCTTATTCTTTATTTTCTTCTCTCTGTGCTTAGAAAAACAGTCTGCAGCTCAGACTTCCTCTGCTCGTTTTCAGCCCAAGTCCATCTATCCATTCTTACTGAGAGAGCTTACGGCCTTCAACAGTCAAAAAAACAAGTTTTACAAGGTAAACTTTACAAGGTGATCATATGTGGCATATAGCTTTTAATTAGCATTTTGTGGCTTGTATTTAAACACCATGTCATAATCAGGGGCTGTACTTTTAACTTTTACAAGTTAAAAAAGGCTAAAAGTTGCTAGTTGACACAAGCTCTGCTGACACTTCAGGGATGCGTTGTGGTCGTGTGTAGGCGCAGGTCCACCATCTGATCTGGATACGGCCCGGATCCGGCTGATTACAGTTAACCTCGGAATAAACAGAAAGACTAAAATTAGTGTAGATGCCATTCTTTTTATGATGTAGCGAGGACATCAGGTGTCATAGGAAGTGTTCCCGGTTCCGGCTGACCTAATTTATGCAGCCTAATAATCATTTAACTGATTTGAATAATAGGAATGTACAGTGGTGGAAAGAGTACTGGAAAAACATACTCAAGTAAAAGTACCATTACATTCCAAAAAATGTAGTGTGAGTAGAGTAAAAAGTACTTGTCCAAAAATCTACTTGGGTAAGAGTAAAAAAGTAGCTTATTTAAAAGTACTCATGAGTAGTGAGTACTGAGCTGCGGATTCTACCCCTTATAATAAACACTGTGCACTACAATTCATAAATTTAAAAAAATTGCACATAGGCCTACTGTAATTCACATTATATTTTGTTCTTTGTCAGAAAGATTGAAGAATATCTATCATCCATCTTTTTAAAATGCATCAAATCAGTACACTCATCACCATTTAAATAATTTTATTTGGGGGGAAAAAAGCATTTAAAATTAGGCGAAAGGCCACTGGGACTGAGCATGCTATTGTTGCACATAAAATATCAATATTCATAACTGTGCAAAAATTCAAAAACCTTTAGAAACTCATATGATAGTTCAGCATCACACATCATGAGATGGGTTAAATAGAGAGATTAAAAAATACCCAATTTCTCTCCAAAACGGTACCAATGTTAGTGTTTTGATAAATGAGAATCACTAATTTTAACAGATTACCTCACCTAATGCACTGAAAAAGGCTAAGATAGTGAGCTAACACTAATTACACACTTTAATTCCATGCCATTAAATATGTTACAATTTAAACATAAATGCACATTGTTCTAGAAGGGTGGCATCATCCCTTACATTTTACATGGCTACATTTACTCACATTGTAATGCTGATAATATAATTTGTAAGGAAAATTGTGCATTAAATAGGGAAGTTATATCCAGGAAACTTTTACAAAAGAAAAACAAACACACACACACAAATGCATGTCTCTTTGTAGTCTCGGCGAAGCTGTTTTATCAGCAGCATCCACACACAAAAAAAACAAAAGTTGAACATGAAAAATGTTTTTTGCGCAAGTGCACTTGCCAAATGAAGACGGATTGTATAATGGATCAATCAAAAAACGTTGTTTATTAACGAGCTGTAGTCACGCACTGACAGAAATGCAGTTCAAGTTAACGCCATGGTTCATAGAGTGCACTGATTCGGAATCTGGCGGCATGGCGAGCGCGAGACGCGGCAGTGCACAGATCGTGACGCGCGTCTCTCTATAATGTGATTGTGAAGTAAACGGGAGCGGGAATTTACAGCATTATAAACTCGTCACGTAATACCCCCAACCTCAGACCAAATGTTAGGCCCTGTAGACAGGCCAGCCTACATAAGTATCATATTAAGCAGAAATGTGAAATGTACCTTAGCATATTAGCGGAAGACGCTGATATCTGGATTGAATTGATGGGTGAAGAATGCACTTCCACAGCAGTCACGAGTAAGAGAAGGAATAGGCGTTAAAGTTTTCTATGCTTAATTTGATTTGATTTGATAGTCACGAGACCGATTACTCGATCCAATCACGTTGATGGATAAAAATAAAATACAATTAAAACAAGCATGTAACGAGTAACGACCACAAACAGAAGGAAAATAGCGGACAAAAAGTACCGATACATCACTTAAAATGTACTCAAATAAAAGTAAAATTACACAATTTTTAAACTACTCAAAAAAGTACAATTTCTGAAAAAAACTACTTAATTACAGTAACGTGAGTATTTGTAATTCGTTACTTCACACCCCTGGGAATGTATAGTGTTGTATGTGAATGCCAGGTTGAAGAGATGTGTTTTAATCTAGATTTAAACTGACAGAGTGTGTCTGCTTCCTGGACAATTTTAGGAAGACTGTTCCAATGTTTAGGTGCTAAATAGGAAAAGGATCTACCGCCAGCAGTCGATTTTGATATTCTAGGCAGAAATTTAAAGCAACTCTTAAAAATTAGGGATGTGTCTCTCCTATTTTTCACCTAAGAGTAATTCACAAAGCATTTTAACTCTAAAAGTAGCTTCTTTTTTGTGCTAATGTTTTGAGAACATTATCGAAGACCAGATAACTTTGAACAAACATTTATTTAATGTTACTGGAAGATTGTTTTTTTTCTTCATAACTTTGATGGATCTACAAGTGTATAATACTATGGAAGACAAATTTTAACAAGAGTTCTAACTAAGTCAGTATATTAAAATTTACCCTATAAAATGAGGTTGTTACCATTTTTACAGATGTTAATGTTTTTTGTATTTTTATTTATTTAAAATACATTTATATCTGCATCCCAGATTCCCAGCTCTAACTCGTGCTACAGTACTGTAAATTCAAGTTACTTTTAAATTCCAAGAGATAAAATGTGTAATATTATTAATACCCCTGTCATCCCAGTGCTGCCAAATCAGGTGCTGGTACAACCATCTGTAGAGTTTGGTGACAACCTGTGCCACTGTTTCTAAATGTTAGTCTGGAGCCCTCCCTGGCACATCACCAAAGAGTAATTAGGCTTGTCACTACACTGAATTGTATTAAAATGTAGAAAACTTTACAGATTTATCCCTATCATCCCTTTACAGAATCCTCCTAATAAACCTAAATAGTAACAAAACAAAAAAAGAAAACTGAAAATATTTAAAAAAGCAAAAAATCTAATATTATTTAAATAATATAGTAGGATATAATAATAGTAATAAATAATATATACATTACGGTAAGGGTCAAGTCAAGTCAAGTGTATTTATATAGCGCTTTTCACAATATAAATTGCATCAAAGCAGCTTCACAGTATCAATCAAATAACATAACAATGTTTGTTTCTTTGTCGAAAAAACATCCACGTTTGGTAGGGCTGATCAATGGTATTAATGCTTGGTTAATTAATTTGAATATCCCCAAAGGGTACATGAATTATCATGAATTCATGTATAAATTCATGCATGAATTATGCATTAATTCATGCATTAATATCTCATGAATCATCAGGAACTAACACGAGTTCAACGTTTTTCATTCATGACTGCATGGATGAACAACACCTTAATTAAAATATTAACTAAGATGAGCACATCATCATGAAATATGATTTATTGCGCATGATCATTATGTTTTCTTTGTTCTTTGTCTAGGTCAGTGACCTAGTCACCACTTTAGTTGAGGGGCCACACACATGATGAAGTCATTGATAGATAATGCTTAGTTAATGATGACTACTTTATTGGACAGACCACAAAATAGACCAATCACAGCTCATAGCACACAAATTCTGTTGACATCCAAATACAGTAGTCATCATTAACTAAGCATTATCTATCAATGACTTCATCGTGTGTGGCCCCTCAACTAAAGAGGTGACTAGGTACTTTGAAACACTGATGAACAATGTGCTATTAATGGTGGCATAACTTTGAACAAAGAAAACATCAAGATCATGCGTAATAAATCATAATTCATGATGATGTGCTCATCTTAGTTAATGTTTTAATTAAGGTGTTGTTTATCCATGAAGTCATGAATGAAAAACCCTGAACTCGTGTTAGTTCCTGATGATTCATGAGATATTAATGCATGAATAAATGCATAATTCATGCATTAATTTATACATGAATACATGATAATTAATTTACCCTTACCGTAAGGTGTTACCAAAGTATTTAACAGTGGCACTGCTGGACTTTGTCACAGGCTGATGACATCATTCTGACCTATTATGACCGTACATCCATAGTGAGCACACTTGGACAGCCATCACCAGGGCCGGTGTCATCTGCCTGCATCAATCACAATCCTGCAAGTATGGGCAAAAATGTGCAAACATTTGACCTGGTTTTTGCTCTAAATAATATGAATAGTTGTATACTGATTTATGGTTTCTTTTCCAGGGTTCTTGCGTTCAAGTTCTCTATCTTGCTCTCGTGCTGTGACAGCACAATCTTGTGCAGATGACAGGAGTTTAAATGCTCTCACTTACTATACTGGCTTCGGACTACTGAGGGTGAGACTAAAGCTCTCTTCTAAAACCTAGATAGTTGTTTAGGTCAGCATCCCAATGGAAAGGCTGTTCCAAACAGGTACACTATGTAACTTTTGGCACTCCAGCGGTAAATAAACAAAATGACATGCATCTTGCAGAAGAACATTGTAGCCGGAGCTACTTCTCTCTATTAATGTATCAAAGCGAGAGGTGATGAATGCGTGAATGAGTGACTGGCAGCTGGAGTCTCTAAAAGTAACAAACTGTTCCCTATTGGAGAGGTATGACTGGAGCCAGGAGAGTGCTGAGCCGGTGAGGCCAACACATTCAGATAAACGATTAAGAAGGGTAGCATGGGAAACTGTGTTGCAACAAAGGCTGATGACAAAAGGCAACAAAAGCAACAAAGGCTGCTGAGAGATCTAGAAGAATGAGGATGCTGATATGTCCAGAATCAGTGGCGATGAGGAGGTCATTGATGATTTTAATGAGGGCAGTCTCAGTGCTGTGATGTGCTCTGAAGCCAGATTGAAGGGGGTCATAGAGATCATAGTGAGACATGTGATGATTAAGTTGGGCAGCAACTGCTCTTTCCAGGATTTTGCTCATAAAGGTAAGGTTGGAGATTGGACGGTAGTTTTTGAGGTAATCCGGGTCCAAACTGGGCTTTTTGAGAATAGGGGTAACGGGAACTGTTTTGAAGCCGGAGTGTACCAAGCCAGATACCAGAGACGTGTTTATGATGTCCAACATGATGGGACAGAGAGTAGGGAGGCATGCCTTGACCAAAATAGTAGGGATGGGGTCCAGTGAACAGGTGGAGATATTGACTCTGGTAACCAACTTAACGGCCTGAGACGCGTCCAGAAGGGAGAAGGAGGACAGGCAGTGCTGTGGCAAGCATGCAGCAGAGGGGTTGGCGCCATCAGTAGGAGTAGGAGGCGGCAGTTGTTGAAAGGCTCTTTAAAAAAAATCTGGCCTCACTGTCCACCGCGAGGCCTTCAAAGACCATGTGTTTTATTGTTTAGGGAACGAATGTTCAATAACATGAACATTGCAGACCTGTTAATAAGTGCTAAGGCAGACCGTGTAGAAGAAGCAACATCAACACAAACCAGAAACCTTAGATTGACAGAACGCACGTTTGCTGTGATGACGTCGTTTCACTGCGACAGCGTCTGTCCGACAGAACAGTGGGAATAGCATGGTCCATGTAAACAAACTTACATCAGGAGCCCCTATGTACATAGCGGCGGCGACGCAAGAGTTTGAGTGATTTGATGGTATCAAGGCAGTTTGGTAAGATGTGACAGAAGAGGTTCAGAAGTTCCGGGGAGGAGTATTTAATTAACGACATGATGGTGCGAGGAAGCACCAGCTAGCTTCGCTACCGAAGACAGGGGCCAGAGAGGATGCATCCAACATTCGACCACGTTAGCAGCATTGTAGTGAAGACAAAACAGAATAGTCAATAGTCCAGGTTTCGTGGCTCAGAGTTATCAGTCAGTGGAACCAGGAAATATAATCCAAAATTGTTTGTCCGTGGTGGATTACTAGCCTGGGCAGACACCTGACGGCTAGCCGGCTTGAGTGAGTACCGTTAGACTACAAAGCCGTAGTTCCGCCTAGCAAACAGTTGGCAATACAGATATTTGCAGATCCAAAAACACACATTATCTTAGTTGCCTGGTCATCAAACTCAAAGAAGCCTAATGACTCACGTTTTGTGGGGGGAAAAAAGAAAACGGCGATTTGTGAAGCGGCGACACACGCCAGTGTCCTCATGTGATGCGTTTGACATATAGGTGTTAGGGCTGCACGATTAATCGCAATAAAACTGCACGCGATTTGGCAAAGGCTGCGATATTTTATGCCCAGCTTTTCAGTGCAGTGCGGCTGACCGGTAGTAAATACTGCTCCATTTGAACGACAGATGGCGCTCTCGCGCAGACACGATAAATATGCCCCGCCGCAGAAGTACAATAACGAGCATCATTCCAGGAAATCCCTATTGCTGTAGCTGAATAAACAGAAGATTGAAATGCTTTGATTGATTAAACATGACTTATAAATACACGACTGCCTTATTCTGTGTAAGAAGCCACATCATATCACAAATGATGCTCATCTGACGTTATGAAGTGAGTTTGGAGTAAATGCATGTTATTAAATGTTGTCTTTTGTTGGACAAGAGGTTCATAAATGCTTTTCATGTTTGGAAAGATGTTTGACGTGTGTTGCTTTTTCAAATGCACGTTTATAAGTGACTCAAACTCACAGTACTTTCAGATGGAGCAGCGTTTACAGAGCCGTATATCAATGACGAGCTGCGCGTAAAAGATAATCGCAGCCTTTGTGATTTCAAAATCGCGATAAGCCATCTCGTTTTAAGTGCGATTACATGTAAATTGCGATTAATTGTGCAGCCCTAATAGCCCTAGTACCGTAGTGATTCAGGATGAGACAAAAACACCGATTGGAAGATGGATTCAAGGTGTACTTGCTCATACATTTTGTACATTTTGTGTACCTTTAATTATGCTGCCTTCTAAAATACCTCATCATGGCAGTACCGGATGTATCTTTTGCAGATAAGAGGAATCCCATAATGCAACCAGGCCCGGTTCTAGAACCAAATCCCTGAGGGTGCTTCTGAAAATAGTGAGGGTGCTTACTGCTTACATAAACACAGGAAATGGCTCCCAATCGTCATCAGTTTGAAACAACGCAGTCTCATGAAAGTGCGTATCAATACCACGAATGTTATTTCTCGTGCCATTAATACGCCAAAAGTGTTTTTTGCGTGTATATGCTACGCACTGAAAACCCCTTGGGTAGGATTAGGGGGAGGAGGGGGTGGGGGGTGCATGCGTATTACACGCCATAAAGTGCGTATCATATGCATGCGAAAACTGCGTATCATATACACGCAAAAACGAATTTTTGCCGTATAAATGGCGCGAGAAATAACATTCGTGGTATTGATACGCACTTTGATGAGATCGTGCTGTCTGAAAATAGTAGGGAGACCGGGGATGCATTTAGAGTGATTTACTGCATGGTTTAAATGCAGTTAGAATGGTCAAAGTTCAAAATAGGGGGAATGCCCTCTACGAGTTTTTGTCCTTTACATTTATATCATATGATATAGTTAAGAAATGTTGCACAAAGAGTGATTTTTTTCCCAAATATCAGCAGTAGGACTATTGCAAATGTGTGAATAATTGAAATTAATTTTATTCTGCAGTCGAATAATGAAGTTAATATAAGTAACTAACATTTTAAACATGTAGCTTCTGACGACAATGTATCAGTCCTTTTGAACGAAACAGCTGATTTAAAGATTAAGGTTACTCGGCGGCGGCTCCATCGGCCGCGACACTAGGTTTGTCGCCGGTGTTTGCAGGGGTGTCAAGCGGTGAGAGTGAGGTTGTAGGGCGGGGTTCGCTGCTGTCATCGGCAGGCGGTTTCATGTCATCTTGTGATTTACTAGAGGTTTGAGCTTTCCTGAGCCAATATCTTATGTCCATGATGAAAAATGGACAATTCATATTTTTAGGCACCTAAAGCCCCGTCTCAGAAAGTCAGCGAACTAATTTCCTGAGCGGGACGCACACACGCAAGCAAAGTGGGCAATTTAAGAGACAGCTTCACCTATGCGTATCACGATCGCAAAGGACACAACCAATCACATGCATTAAACATGAAAGCATAATTAAATAAATTCTGATTTGAAAAATCGTGTAAATGGATTTATTTTGTATGTGTGTGAAATCCGTCTGTGATTCTATTGTCGGCGAAATCTCTTTTACATGTGTGCTATTAATAATTTTATCTGAGGGTGCTTTCACTTTTGTTTGAGGGTGCTTAGCACCCTCTAGCACCCCCGTAGAACCGGGCCTGAATGCAACTCAGTAAAAAATGCATCCAAGGTGGCAGACAAGTTGAGAAATGGATATTCCATTTAGTACAGAAAACTAAAGTATAATTAAGAATGGACTATTTACCCAATATTTATATTTGCGATGCATTTTCATGCTTAGAGTTTCTGCTTTGTAGAATGTTCTAATTCAGTCAATTATGAGGTTCTATATCAGGATGCTGCTTTAGAAGGTAGACTTGTATGTAGACATGCATGCACACTAGACGCACTGTATATTATTTACCCAGAAATATAATTTATTCTGTTATTTATCACTTTTCTTAATAACTGAATGAATTGATCTTTTCTACTGTTGATTAATCAATCTCTGTATGCAAGCAAATGGAAAAAAACAATGCCTATACAGTCATCAGCTGGAGTGTGCACTACAGCTTGAGCACTGAATGTTATTTAATTGCCATGTCACAAGCATGGACCTTCATTTGCTTAAAATAATAATGTAAGCTCAATGTCATCAGTGTTGGAGCTTTTCTCTGTGAGTGAAGTGTTCACTACAAAGTCCATAGTTCATTCATCAGTTTGTTTCTCTGTCCAATCTGAAATCACACTACTATATATCATGCTCTGGATTCAAAGTGAGTTTATGAAGAAAGGGCTGTATCTGTATTTTATATACACATTAGTATTATTATTAACAATAATAAATTGATAGTAAATACAATTAATATAAACAGCTGAAATGTATTAAAATAGAGTGGACTGGAAATATACCAATATTTGCATTTCCTGACTATTTATTTTAAATATAGCTTAAAGTAGACTACGTTTACGGTCTTCTCTACATGCGTTTCGCAGTATTAACTAACAATTAATTGATTCATTTTAGTAAATTTAGATTTATAATTGAATAATAATAGCTTTAATGGTTGATTATGAATATTCCTTGAAAATAGACATCCCTGGATGCCTATTGTATGCATATTATTTATTTAGCTTTTGTTTTTTAGGTTCCCAGTGCCCAGGTGGAGAACAGTCCAGAGTTTGTTGTGAGTTGCATCAAATTATTTTAATTATCTGTAGTCATATACTTAACATTTTTGACCCCAGAATGTTTCCAGACATTTTATTTGCATTGTCTTAGATCCCAATTTCTACTGTGAGTGACTTGCCTGAACCGCTTGAGCAAAACGGCTCATGTCTGAATGTGGTATCAAAGGTCAGTGCAGGGGTTTGTGGGGATGCACATATTTTTGTCAGAATGTACATGAGTGAAGTCTTTTGTTGTTCTCATAGGTGGAGTATGTGATCGAGTACACAAGCAAAGGAGAGATTGCAAAAGCTACACTGAACACAGAACTGCTGAACACAACTATAGATACACAACTACAGCAAAAGCATGTGATTATATTCAAGGTAACTTTATCTCTTTATACAGTTGTGGTCATAAGTTTACATACATCTTGCAGAATCTGAAAATGTTAATAATTATTATAATAATAATAGGGCTTAAAAAAAATTGCATGTGGTTTTTATTTTGTAAAATTACCCCATTAAAAAATGTACAAATGCTTGATTCTTAAATACAGTGCGTCATTTCCTGGACGTCCATGGCTGTTTTTGTGTTTTATAATAGTTGTTCATGAGTCCCTTTTGTTTGTCCTGAGCAGTTAAACTGTTCTTCACAAAAATTATTATCCAGGTCCTACACATTCTTTTTTGCAGCATCTTCTGCATATTTGAACCATTTCCTACAGGGACTTTATGATTTTGAAGTCCATCTTTTCACTAGAAGGGCAATTGAGAGACTTAAACAACAACTATTACAAAAGGTGAAAACACTGATGCTCAAGAAGGAAACAAACACTAAGAGTTTTTGAACAGAATGATCATTCTAAATGTGTATTATCTTGTCTTCAGGGAAACATAAATATATTCTTTAGATTCTGAAGGGTTACTAAATGGAAAGAAAATACCTTTTAACAAAATAAGAAAAATGCTTTTATATTGTGACTTGTATCTGAACTGATTATCAAAAAAAAAGTGTACATTGGTTCTGTCCATTAGCTGTTGATTGGATTGTAGGAAGAAGGTCAGAATGGAAGCTTCTAATTGATTGTAAGAAAGTGTTTCCTGGAGAAGTTCAGCATATTGTCACCAGAGAGAAGTCTGTCGTTTCACCCAGAAGATAGAGATGACATTTTGATACCGTTAAATTAATAATAAAAAAAATCCATTAATAATCAGCAACATTTTTAACACCTGTTGTTTGAATACCAGTTGGCCACACTCACTCACCCCATGGCCACACCCATACCTCCATCACCTCCAGAGGGGCTGAAACCTGAATCAATACTAGTTGGGTGGTTTGGTGAAAAATCACAACCTGTATCCTTTCCACTTTACTGTGAAATTGTTATTGTATCAGAGTACACTACTAATTAATCTGAGGTTAAATCAAATAGACTGAGTGCGATTATTTTTGTTTAACACACATTCATTGGCATGGTGTGCCTAGAGTTTGTTGGAGAAAGAGTGATAGAGAAATTATGTCAGAGCATCTGCTGATATAAGGTATCCAACTCATCATGCATCAAGTTTCTGCATTAGTAAGCTAGTCAACAGAAGGTATAACTAACTTTATGGTGTCCACCTGCATGCTCTCCACCATTAGATGCTGGTGCATAGTTTTTTGCACATTTTGCTGACCTATCTGTGGCATTGATTTGAGAATTTAATACTCTATTACTATAATGATTGAACTGCAAATCAAATTCATATTCATAAAATTCTTACGCTTGTGAATGTAAAACTAGTTGTATATTTTTTCAGTATTTCACTATGAGGTAAGTTGTAATCCTTTAGTTACATTTGTGACTTAAAGCTGGAATACAGTACACAACTTTTAAAATAGGAATGGATTTTAAAACACAAGGAGTCATATACACTTGCTGTCTTTGCATTTAAATGGTTACACAAGGAAAAACTGACCATCATACACTAAGCAACTGAGGATCACACACTACCAGACTTGAAGTTCAAGAAACATGAGGCTTGTTCCTAGGAAATGCATGACGGATGAAAACAATGTGTTCTAAAATATGTTTAATTTCATCTGACTGGATGGAATCACAGG
This sequence comes from Meda fulgida, assembly GCA_030578275.1. Classification (NCBI taxonomy): domain Eukaryota; kingdom Metazoa; phylum Chordata; class Actinopteri; order Cypriniformes; family Leuciscidae; genus Meda; species Meda fulgida. The sequence goes on from CM060627.1 coordinate 22,738,163, forward strand.
GTGTGTCTCAATCAGCTCCCTAATTCAGTAGTCCGGGCACTGAGAGTGGCAGTGAACTAACCCGTTAATCTATTCCAACTAATGCAAACCAAATTGTGGCAAAATTATATTTTATTTTTTTGCGTAATTCTGTTAAGAGATATTGTCAGAGCAAATATTTACAACTCCTGCATGGTACTTGGCTTTAGGGAAGGATTTAATTAATCTGTGATGAATATGTAAATTCTTTGACATTTGTTGAAGTTGACAGTTTTGGGGTTGTCTGAGGATGGAGGGTGTTCTGCTGATCTCGGTAATCGGACCCCTGTTCTTTTCAAACAAAACACTGTGACTGGCTGCACCTTCAGGTATTACACCAATTTTCTACGTCATAACTTTTTACCACTTAAAGCTTGAAAACATAATGTCAAAATAGAACCATTATTATATTGATTTTATCATATTTTGATTCCTGTCGTTTTTTTTATTTGTCTAGATCTTTGTCCAGTGACTGTGGCGTGTTGCGGGCTGAGCTTTTGGGAATTTTAACAGGGGTTACAGTGCCTGATTTGATCAGTATGACAGCAGGCTCTCAGGCAGACCAGAGTCGAGTCATTTCACTAGACTGCTCCACACCAGCTTCAGTGAGTTACAATACTCTGTTGCATATTGGTTGATGAGACTTTTGTGATAATTTATTGAGTAGCTGTATTAGTATCACTGATACTGGCCTTTATTTATTAAATACTAGCCATTAAACTAGTATTTAAAATATACTGTTTTAATGCTGACCATTGCTTTTGACTTTAAATATGCTACCCTTGGGATATATTATTAAGAAACATCATTGTGTTAGTTCTCATTGTCTAGTTGATAATACTAACAATATCAAAATCAAATGCGAGTGGTAAATCCTAAACTTTGGAACAGTCATTGTTCAAGAGGCAGACAGACTGTTATGTTTTCTCTCAGTTTAAATCTATTTTGAAGACCCATCTCTTTAAATGGGGGAATTGCACCCAGAAACAACCAAAACACAGTCCTGTACTGTCAGTTAAGAACCCAACGACTAGACAAGCTTTTGACACAGATCATAATGGCCAGCTACAGCAAAGCATTATGCTAGGACCACAACGCAGATTTTAACAACTAGGAAGATCATTGTGCAAACAGATAAGCCAGTCGCCTAAGCTGCAAGTCAACCTTCAATTCTTTCTAAAGCTACTTTTTGTAATGTCCATTTTATGCTTTTCACATTTAACACAATAATATTTGGGGGTAATTTCTCAGCCAAATTTGATATGCGATTTAATTAGATTGATTAATTAATTGGCAGAGTGTGTAATTAAGTTATAATTTAATTAAAAAAATGAATCGCTTGACAGCCCTAAAATAGCCCAAATATGTTAACAAGCTTAATTGTAAATGTTTCAGGAAGCATGTGAGACGGGTTGTCTCCTGCCCGTGTCTCTATCATTACAGGTGCTCTGGGCTCAGAGGGGCCTCAGGGCCCTGCCACAGAATCACATCTTGGGGGCCAAATTCATTTTTGGCTGTCAGAGACTAAAGGTAAGCATAATGCTACTGTTGAGCCCTGAGATACTGACATGATTTGCATACGTGTCATTTTTCAAAAGTACTACTTTGTGTAAAACCTATTTAATCTGTACAAATATCTATGTATCATGTTTTGATTGAGCAGCTGACATTTTTCACACACAGTTAAGAGGTCTTTGGGAAGTTCACATAAATTAGGGTCTTCTTCTTGCCTCTAGTGTCCCCTCCGGTCTTCTGTCCCATTGACCACTGAGGTGATGTTCTCTGATGCCACAGTTTACCCAGAAGCCCCTGGGGGGGAACGTCAACCTGAATGGAAGTTTCCATTTGATTTTTTTTCCAGAGGGGTTGGAGAGTTTGATCAAGAGTAAATCAAACTGTGGTACCAGCCAATGACGGAAGAGTTTCTCAGACATTATTTAAAGAATGTGACAGCATCAAATTTGGTTTGATGCTGCTTCTGTCAAACAAATGACACTCTTCAAGCTTAAAACATACCACAGTTGTAAATAGTTCCTCATTTTAAATAAAGAGGTTTAAGTTTTTTTTCTCTCCCACACTCTCACCTTTGACTTTTATTGAATTATTTTGCATAATACACCATTGATCATTCTAATGAGACTCCAACAATCTTACTATGATTCCTGTGTTTGTTTCTGTGCACATAGTTAAACAGATGAACTATGGCTGCTGGGGTGATTCCTGACAGACGGGCAGCAGCTCCCAACTGAAAACCAAAACACAATGAGTTACTATTTGATATAATGGCTGATTTGAAGAGACTGTTTACACCTGATTTTAAGATCGGACAGTCTGATCACAAGCGGTCAGCTCTTAAAGGTGCAGTGTGTAGCTTTTGGCGACATCTAGCGGTTCGTTTGCGAGTTTACACTAAGGGCTCAGCCCACTGCTCACCCCTCCCTTTCGAAGAAGCTACAGTGGCTAAAACGGGACAAACATCGTCGTCTGAGACAACAGAGAATAGCCAGAGTAAAACAAGCTTTTGTACCACAGTTCATTATAAACCACATCATGGATAAAGTTTACAAAGCCATAGTCAGGTAAGGATCAAGGGTCTTAATACATAATATAATAATAGTAATCAGCTGATTGTCTCACGAACGTAACCAGCACATTTCTCCCCACATAGCAAACCCATAATAATACAGCGAGGGAGAAGAACCACATGAAACTATGTAACTAACGTTATATATGTTTTCTAACAGTGTAGTAAAAGTTTAGCTGGCTAATATGAGCTGTTACTGTGGCTGAGCTGGTTAAAGCGTTAAGCCTTGTTTATACTCGCCGCGTCCGCATGAGCCCAAAGGTGCGCGCGGCAAAAATGACGTGATTGTAACAGCGGGCGTGCCTCCGCATCCCATAGACACCACTTACTACACACAATAGGCTTTTTTCTCTGATTTTGGAAACTCGATCGACTTAAATGCTTCCAAGATCGACGGGTTGGTGATTCCTGTAACTGTTTTCCGGTCAATTACAAGAGTAGCCTACTAATCAGCTGTCTCACGAGCCCAACCAGCACATTTATCCCCACATAGCAAAGCCATAACACAGCGAGGGAGAAGAATTAAGTTACATGAAACAATCCAACTACATATTTACACCACTGACAAGGGAAAAGTCACTACTCACGGTGTTTATGACTAGCTTCTTCTAGCCTCTGCGGCTTCTCTTTCAAGGTAGTGACGAAACGCGCTCTGTAACGCTGTTTGATCGCTGTCGGCTACGGTAGAAACATGACGTCACAATATGGCGACCTTCATAGAAGGGGATTCCCGCGCCTATGTAGATATAAATGACTCATTCTAAGGTAATAAAAACATTACGGTTTATTAAGTAAGTTCTTTATACACCACTGAACACATAGTTATGGATGTCATATTGCATTTCTGTTAATAAATACTCAAAAATGTTACACACTGCACCTTTAATGCAGGTATCCAAAACAATTTGTATTCTGATCACTGAAACCACATACAAAGGTAGCCACACACAAAAAGGTATTGTGCAGCTTTAAAATGAAAAGTGCATACATTCATGCACAAGCCTTCACAGAACCTCTCCAGTCTGAAAATCACCATGCACTGACCCAGATCATGTGAAGCACATCTGTACATTTCTGTTTATCTGAAAGAACGGTGCACAACTGTGTCTGCCTCAACATGCATTAACACAGTGATGCAGTTAAGCAGCAAATACACATTTTCTAGTTCAGTTTTGAGAAGCATTTGATACTGAAATGGTGCTCAGTCTCACCTGCCCACTTGTGATCAGATAAACCCAGACAAATCTTAATAGCAGGTTGAAGCAGGCCTAAAATAAGGGCTTTCTGTGAATACCACACACAGTCATTTCTTAAAATGACTACAAGTCATTTCTATTAGTTTGTTTGTTGTACAGTTGGACTATTCATTTGTTGGAAACATCAGTCTTTGATAACCTGTAGCTGCTAAAAATGTGCTGAATACAACAAAGCTCTGTTCTTGGCTCGATTTGTTATCGGACTGCAAATGTGATATTTTTTTTTTTTTTTTTACACAAAAACAAATCAAATATTGAATAAATGTGAACGCTTTAAACTAGATAACGTTTTAAATAGTGAATAAATCAATGCCCGAGGCTCTTGTGACAACGATGTAGCATACTTCTGTTTGAAATGGTTTATAGTTGCATACCGTTTCAAATATTTTTATATTATATTTATTATTAAAAATATTTATTTTTAATAATAGGTTCAACATGTTATACTACACTATAAGCGGTACACTAGTATTCTGCTTAGACTCCTGTCGAAGCCAGTGAATCTTTACAAAGAATTCTGGTTTCCTTGTTCAGTAGTTGGTTCATAAATACAAATGCTGAAAATGTCAGTATCAAACTGCATTCATCACAATAATCTCCAACTATGTAATAATACAGTGAAATACAGAATTAACCAGCATGACATAACTTGCATTAAAGATACAAAGAATGTTAGGTGAAGCGAGTCATTTCTGTGTCACTTCTTGTGGCACCAAATTGACAATAATGACTGGATTCTTACATTTTGTGCAGCCCAAGTAAAACTAAACTAAACCACCAAAGTACTGAAGTGGTGGTCAGAAGTGTCTGGCCCGAGAGTATCTCAGTCAGGGTACTGCTCGGCCATTTCTAGGGCTGTCAGATCACTTAAGCCCCTTTCACACAGAGTGATGATCCCAGAAAATTGCCATAGAATTGCTAGAGTGCCTTCTGTGTGCAAACATGCAATGCAAACATGTCCCGGGCTTGATCCAAAATCAAACGATCCCGGGATACATTATCATGAAAACACGATTTGTGTCCGTTAAATACTTGGGGTCTGTTTAAATCTTGTGCCACTAGTGTCACAGAAATGGCATGCTTCACCTTTATAGTGTGGGTCCTTACTGTGCTCGGTCGTACGCTATCCAGAATCTCTCTAACCTCCTGAGAGAGGGACACGGGTAGAGTCAGATAGTCAATGTCCTCTGGCAAATATAGACTCTCCTCCGCTTGCATTCTCTCTATCTCTTTCCTCTGCTTCTCACAGTGTGGACGGTAAATAGCTACAGGAACAGACAGAAGTAACCGTTGCACATTACCGTTCTGCAGGTGCAATTTCAGTTCACACATACAGTTGTGATTAAAAGTTTACACACACTTTGCAGATTCTGTAAAATGTTACTTATTTTAACAAAATAAGATGGATCATACAAAATCCATGTTATGTTTCATTTAGTACTATTTTGATTTTTACATAAAAAATGTTTACATATAGTCCACAAAACAAAATAAAAGCTGAATTTATAAAAATCACCCCATTCAAAAGTTTACATACCGTGCACTTAAAGGGGCTATTTGGAACTTTTTCCCCAAAATAAACGTAACAATAGCCTTTTTATTTTACCATTTATGACTCAAACATCTCCTGTTGAGCATACTGGCACCTTGTCCGCTCACAGTGGGTGCAACTATAAGCCTGTATCCTATTTTTCCTATTTTCTGTCGGGTCGGATTTTCCCAGGCTGTCTGCGGATGTGACGTCAAGCGCGTTCATGTTAAACGTTTCAGATCACTCTGCCACCACCGCTAGTCAGCAAGTAGCCTACACTCGCAAGCAGTGCAATGGATTTTGATATTTTGTGACTGTTCTTACCTCTGTAAACAATGTTGGCCTCCTTGCAGCAGATGACTTGTGAAGTGTGCACGTACGAGCACTGCGAGAGCGAGCAGAAAGGAAGAGCAGTTCTGTTTTTTGGCCAAAAGGTGTCAGTCGCGAGTTTAAATTTCAGAAAAACGCATATAGCCTCTTTAATTCTTAATACTGTGTGTCGCTACCTGGATGATCCACGGCTGTTTTTTCAGTTTTTTTGTGATAGCTGTTCTGGAGTCCATTGTTTGTCCTGAGCAGTTAAACTGTCCAGTGTTCTTCAGAAAAATCCTCCAGGTCCCACAAAATCTTTGATTTTCCAGGATCTTTTGCATATTTGAACCCTTTCCAATCGTGACTGTATGATTTTAAGATCCATCTTTTCACACTGAGGACAACTGAGGGACCCATACGCAACTATTACCGAACTTTTAAACATTCACTGATGCTCCAGAAGGAAACACGATGCATTAAGATCCGGGGGGTGAACACTTTTGAACAGGATGAAGAGGTGTACGTTTTTACTTATTTTGTTCCTTCAGAAAATACTTGCATGTTTCCCAGACAACAAAATAAGTACAACTTACCCTGATCTTCAAATACAAAAAGTTTTCTTAATGTGTCGTGTTTTCTTCTGGAGCATCTGTGAATGTTTGGACCTTTTGTAATAGTTGCGTATGAGTACCTCAGTTGTCCTCAGTGTGAAAAGATAGTCAATGCTTGGTTAAAATATGCAAAAGCTGCTGGAAAACCACAGAATTTGCAGGTCCCAGAGGAATTTATGTATATCATTACAGTATATCTTACTCAGTACAGTACAGTATGATCCCTCTTCTTTTGATAAAATAATGAACATTTTGCAGATTCTGCAAGGGGCATGTAAACTTTTGAGCACGACTGTTCCTGCCAGTTCAGTGGTTCTCAAAGTGTGGGGGGCGCAAGGATACTGCAGGGGGGTGCAGGAGATCAGCAGAAAAAAAAGAAACAAAAACAGCCGTTGCAACGACGTTGAAGTGTGGTCAGCTCTCTGTCTTAATAAAGCGCCATCGAACTACAATTACACTGAATCGTTCATCTTCAGACTGAATCACTCTTCTTCTTCTGACTTGTCACCGTTGGATCAAGCCTAACATAAAAGACTCTCGCCGTAGAAAAGCACCTCTTCAGCGAACCGGACTCAAGCTGCTATTTTGAACACGCCTCTCCCCTGCTGTGCGTGTTCTGTTGAAAAGACCAACAAGAAGCTGAGCTTGTGACTGAGGCGATGTCAAAAGCAGTCATATATTTGCGCTTTTATAGGTTTTTAAGGTTTAAGGGGGGGGCGACGAAAAAAGTTTGAGAACCACTGCATTAGTTACAAAATTCTGGTTCTATGGAGTGTGGTAACAAAACGCAACAATAATGTTTTGGAATGTTATATTACCTTCGACTTTCAGTCTCTCTGAAAATTCTAGATACAGGCCAGAGAGTTCTGGGAAGGCAGAGGCAAACATCTGGAAAGAAACATCTTTGTACTGCAGCACCTCCACTCCACTGAAACAGAAACTGGCACTTTCAGGTCTATATATTTCAGGTTATTTATTCTCATATTAGACACTGAGGAAAGTATCAATAATGACATTAAACTGACAAACAATCAATTATTTGCATGTGGACAGTTTAAATATTACATACGCAAGTTTATTATAGTAAGTTAATAAAAGACTTAGGTCTTACTTGAGAATGGAACTCTTAGTCTCGCTGATGTTAACATCTCCCAGTTTGTCCTTCCAGCGACAGGCGGAGAGATTTATGGACTTCAGGGCAGATAAAGCATCATTCAAACTTACTTGAACACGAAGAGCTTCATTATATCGCTGCTCAGACACGCAGCCCAATTCCTCAAAACCTGTAAATAATAAACAGAGTCATATATATGGTAACAAGCTGAAATACCAGCCATATATCATGACAGACCAGTGTAGTGGTTAATGGTTATATATCATTAACCCCTCTTGTGTGTGGAACTATATGCCACAGATACAGGGTATGGCATTGTGATGTATGAGGATGTGTCATAGCCTCACTACTAATTCCAAAAATTTAAACTAGCAACAGTGACATGGGCTTCTTATTAAATGTTACTGAAGTAACAAGGAGTAAGCAAGATTGTGAGATTACTTTTAAACAGCAGTTCAACAAACAAGAAATCAACATAAGTTGACTTATATTTTATATACAGTATTACTAGTTACTTTGCTCTGTCAATGAAAATAGTTCCAAATAAAGAAGACAGCTGAACCAATGCAACCACTGTGGCATTTAAAATAAAAATATCAAAAATGACAGTAAAAACATTTATAATGTTACAAAAGATTTCTATTTCATATGCTGTTCTTTTGACATTTAAATTAATCAAAGAATCATGAAAAAAAGTAACAGTTTAAAAAAATAAAAAAGGAAATTAATACTTTAAAAGGAGCTATACGTTGTTTTTCTACTAAAACTAATCATTTTTTTATTGCCTGTGTGTGAAGGGGTTGTAATCTCACATTAAAATGATCCACTTTACGGGTTTTGCTATTACCTCTGAAAGCAAGCATTCCTATTTCTATGTGAAGGCTCCGGGTCGGTTTTACCGCAAAATCCAGTGACGTGACTGAGACCTGCATGCGCGCTACCGAGCCTCTCGCCTCGTCTACTGACATTGCACTCAACAGCGACGACACAGCAACTTATGACATGGAGTCTGCTAACACTGAGAAACGACCTGTTCCCAGCACAACACAAACTCCACATAATGATAAAAAAAAAAAAAAAAAATATCTGTTGAAGCTCGTCAAGCCAAACGTGAATCGGATCAACTTCGGACGAAAACACGGATCAACATCGGCAGGGCTTTTGAACCATGGAGAAACCGCCTCTTTGTTTTGGGTATAAAAACAGACTTGGCTTTCATCCTATTGGACAGGTAAGCTAACATTACAACAAAGCATGTAAAATATATTTTGATTGCACGAGCACTCGCTTGTAAAAGTATTGGTTGCAATCTGGAACATCACCGCTAGAGGCAGCTGAAAACTTTCATATAGCCCCTTTAAGTATTATATATTATATATGTATTATACAAGGAGTCATTTAATGGATCAAAAGTGAGAGTGAAGTCATTTATAATGTTAAAAAAAGATTTGTATTTAAAAAAAAAATCCTGTTATTTTGAATGTTCTATTCATCAGTAACTGTAAAAACAATATTTTTTTTAAATCTTTTTTCTTTTTGTTCAGCTTTTTACTTTAAAATATTTTAAGTCACAGCTTTGAGTAAAAAATATTCCCTTTTTACACTATATACCTTTCAAATCTTACCGTACCTCTGAGAGTGAGTCGTAGGTCAGCATTGTCTGGTCTGAGGGCGGTTCTGAACTCAGCCCTGCTTGTGAACATACGGTATGGCTCTGTCACTCCACGACCAATCAGATCATCAATTAGAACTCCGATGTAGCTTTGAGTGCGTGAGAGGGACACCGGGGGCTTAGAGAGAGATGTCCGACCTGCATTGACCCCAGCCCACAAACCCTTAACAGAGAACAGAATAAGCAAACATAAGACACAAGGCAATTTATTTATAAAGCAAAATTTAAAAAAAAAAAACAGTTAGTTGACCAATGTGCTGTACACATTTTAAACAAATGCACACACACAAAAAACACTAGAAAATAACACTACCATTCAAATGTTTGGAAACGTTTTATGTTAGATATTTTTTGGGGGAAAAAGTATACTTAATTAATTTGCATTAATTTAGGATGCATTAAGTAATCAAAAATGTTTGTGAAGACATTTGTAATGTTGCAAAGACCATTTCAATTTTAAATAAATGCTCAAACATTCATGCAGTCCTTTTTTCTTTATTTAAGATATTTTCATATCATGCTTTCTTCCCATAGGTGTTATCGGTTTGTAGGACAACTGTTACAGACCTTGTGATCAAACTGTTCCCACATCAGCTCAATATTTAAAGCTATTTAAACCATCTGCTATAGTATCGCAATATACAGTACACTATAGAATCCCCGAGAAACAGCTCCATTCATTCTCTGATATAGGAGAGGAAGCTTGTCTATACTTGTAAAATTGTACTCTTTTAAAAAGGCATCGGAAAAAATAAGTGCAATATAGTATTGTCAAAAATATAGCTTTTTCGATCCATATCGATTTAGGTTTTCTTGCCGCTTATTGCACTTAAACAGTTAAATACACAATAAAATTTTAAAATGCCAATATTGGCGAGTATTCACATAAACACATAAAAGTCAGTTATGTTTTAAATTAATGTAAACAGTTGAGAAAGAAAATGCATGTGCAACAGTAAAATGGATTTGTGTGTCAAGTCAAGTCTCACCTAATCCATGTCTCCACCTAAATCTGAGATGGGCACCGTTTGCTTCAGTCGGAATAAATTAATTCCGATTGATGAATCCGAACGTAGTGTTTACATGAAGTGATCGGGATGCGCGTTGTCACAAGCTTAAAACCAGAATTGATTTTTTGACATGAGCACACTGCACGAATATAGTTTCCCACTGTTTGAGCATACTAACCATTCTCCTATATTGCTTCTATTCTTTGTTTTAAAGAGCATATTTAATAGTTACCTATTTCGCACATGGTTCAGCACATGAACCATTGCATGCCGTGCTGCTTATATTTATCAAGCAGTAAAGACGCCCCTTCCCGTGTCCAAAACAAGGCATCTATGGATAAGACAGTCCGAAACAAGTAGTAGTGGGACATTGTTCTGCTCCACTTCAAAGCGAGTGGAAAGAGAATTTTAGAACGACACGACATTATGTGTCATAATGACAGACGTCATTTATGACAATTCATTCAACAACAATAACAGCTGACTCAACACACTTTGCCATTATGCCATCATAGCACATGCGCAGTACTTTCCAGTTTCGGATTTCAGTCCAGACAGACAGCAGCCACATTTTACAGTTGTTAATAGTTGTTTACATTCATTATTATTGTAATGTTATGTGCTTTATATTGTAATGTTGTCTCTCTGGTGAATGAGACGAGGTAATTTGAAAGCATTCTTTGAAAGAATTTCACCACTCACCAATGCCATCTCGAGAGCAGTGAGTGATTTTCCCTTTGTTGTTTGATTAACATTAAAGACACAAAATGTACCTGTTGTACTGTAGTCTAAGACCTAATGGACGGATCCACTATATTTAGACACATCCTAACTGTTTGTTCACTTAAGACATAGCCAACAGTTATGAGGATACTCTCCAAGATGGACATTTTGACATTATTTTTGACATTAATTATTAGCTCTAACCCCCAGCATTTAATTACAATCTTTCTACGAAGCAGTTTATAAAGACAGCAAACTTTTTACAAATTTGTTTCATTTATCTGCAAGAGCTGCTTATGTCATAGAGATAATTTCTGAAAATCGATCAAAAAGGAAATAGAATGTTAATATTGATGCTATTTAATTACAATGGCAATTCCATCATGGCGGACAATTAATTGTAGATTTAATGGTTTTAATCACAGATTAGAACTCTAATCCCTGATTTGTTGATCTGTTTAGAATTAAATTGCCTGTCCAACATGCCACTGGGCAAGGGCAAATTGGGGATTTTTTGCAGGCAGACTTGTGCTGATGAGTTTATCTCTATTACACACAACAAAAACTGGAAATAGACAACAGGTCATTGTGGCAGCTTGGTTTCAATAAAAGCTGTTGCTGGACTAAAAAGGATTTTTATAGTACAATGGCCTTTTATTTTTCAATTCATGACCAATTTAATTTCATCCTTATTGATGAAACCCACCATATACACTGATGAACAGAATGCTACACTGGTGAACAGAATGCTAAATTTCTTTCAAAAACATAAAAATGTCTTAGCATTTCCAAGCTTTTATGTGGTAGTGTAGAAGCACAAGAAGAAAGAAATACTTAAAGGTGAAGTTACTTAGTAACTAGCAACAGCAACAACAAAAAACAAAAACAAACAAAACCACAAATGGGCTTCTCAAAACACTTCCCACGGTCAGTCAAACTGATGGTCTGCCCTTAACTACCCCACTGTTTGAGCTAGAAGTTGCTCAACGTTAAAAAGCTGTTCTGAAACTGTCAGTGTTCAAACTCTTCAGTAAGTCAAGTTATCAGTGGATTACTTGATTCTACACATAGACCTCTGTACTACGACTGAGAAATTTATGCAATGAACACACTGGAGAATAACGCAAATCACACAATTCATCAAGGTGAACTGACAAAGAACAAATAAGTAACTATAGAAACAATCGATGATTAAATCAGTAACCAATGAAATTAAACTAAACAGAGCAGCAAAATAGGAACTAAAGGAAAAAGAACAGAATGTCAAAATAATGGTTCACATAACAGAACATAGAACTGACAATAAGCTCGTTGGGCTATTGTTATATATATAACAGTTAGTTCTGATCTTCGAATCTGACTGAACAAGAGGCTTTCTCAAACTGCTGATATTTTACCAGTAATTGTCTCTGAGCGTTATAGACAGGCTGTCCCGTCAGTCAGTGCAGGTTACATTATTACGCAACTAGGTGGGGCCTAAGGGACTGTATTTGAGTGAGTCATTAAACGGTTGATTCAACTAATACGATCATAAACACTGATTCAACGAGGTTTCATTTTGAGCGCCACTTTAGATGGCTCAATCGACCAGCAATGTGTCACCTAGGTAATGTTGAAGCTGATGCTTTACTTCTTCGAGATTCAATGCATTTACCAGCCCTGACTCCATTCATGGGAAATGGATATAAGACTTGACCCTAAGTAGGACAGACGCAGGTAATCGCACGCGCTCAGTCAATCTCTGTCTCTCTCACTCGCTATCTGTTAGGCTTGTTTAGTGCAAATCTGTATAAATCACAATGGAACAGTCTTAAGTTAAAAAGAGCCAGTTGGCAGGTAAAAATTACATTCTTCACTCTTGTTATCATTAACTTATTTAACATTTAATACGAATGCATGAAATGTAAAACAAGAAGGGTATAGCCTTATGAAAAAAATTAAAACGTGAACATCGAGGATTCGCGATTGCTTGCATTCCTCTGCAGTTGGCTTGTCAGTATCACAGTATTACAATATTGCGGTTATCACGATATCCCTACCTGTGCAGCTGCCTCCTCATAGCCTGTGGTTCCATTTATCTGCCCAGCCAGGAAGAGACCCTGACTGCTCTTTACCTGCAGCCACGGGAAGAGTTGTGTTGGACAGACAAAGTCATACTGCACTCCATAACCTGGAGCAAAACATTAAGACAACTTATGAGTTTTCTGTATAGTCCATTGCAGATCAACACTGAGAATTACCCATTTAATATTCACCCGCCCCTAACTGCCCCATTGTTTACTGTCTTAGTGGGAAGTTCTTTGACATAATAATCTGAGAGGAGATAATCCCAGAGGAGATATTCAAAAGTCTGGCAACATGACAGTCCAATGTAACATGATCCAAGGTCTGCGTCTCTACAATGTTCCAAATTAATAACCTGAATTAATTAACGAATTAATAAGTCAATAACAAATTACACACATCTACAATATGTATATCCAACCTTACCCAGAAACATCCAGTACACTCATGCTAAGCGGTATGTACAATGTAGCAAATCTCAACTGCTTGATTTTTTTTTTATCTTTAAAAAAATATTAAAAGTTGGACATATAGTAATTACTACTTTACCTGCATACATACAGTATGCTCACAAAAAGCAATACTATATATACACTATATAGACAATCCTGGCTGTTGGATTGTTTATATCGTCTCAAAACGTAAACCATATTGCACAGCTATATATATATATATATATATATATATATATATATATATGTTGGATATATTATATCCGCATACAGACAATGCACTCATGTAAAACTATATATACTGTCATGACATGCAATCATTTGTCATTTCTTAGCACTAGTGCGCAAGACTGTCCCATGTCTTAAAAATGCCAAAGTGCAGTGCCCTTAATGCACATTAAACCCAAACTATCTAAAAAAACCGCTTCGGAGCGGTATTCAAGGCTAAGCGTATCCCATCATGCATTATGTTCGGGAACTAATGTGCCCAGAAATCGCAAGATAGAGGAAAACATTCCACTAATTCCACAATCTTTCATTTGAAAGTCACGTGTCTAGTATCTGTAAAACCGCATTTTTCCATCTTAAAAATATATCTAAATTACGACATATGCTCTCATTAACAAATGCGGAACAATTAGTTCATGCTTTCATGACATCAAGACTAGATTATTGTAATGCTCTACTGGGTGGTTGCCCTGCACGCTTAATAAATAAACTACAGCTGGTCCAAAACGCAGCAGCTCGAGTTCTTACTAGAACCAGGAAATATGACCATATTAGCCCGGTTCTGTCAACACTGCATTGGCTGCCTATTAAACATCGTATAAATTTTAAAATATTGTTGATTACTTACAAAGCACTAAATGGTTTAGCTCCGCAGTACTTGAGCGAGCTCTTAACGCATTATAGTCCTTCACGTCTATTGCGATCTCAAAATTCGGGCCAGTTGATAATACCTAGAATATCAAAATCGACTGCTGGCGGTAAATCCTTTTCCTATTTAGCACCAAAACTTTGGAGCAGTCTTCCTACCATTGTCCGGGAAGCAGACACACTCTGTGAGTTCAAAGCTAGACTAAAAACACATCTCTTTGACCTAGCATACACATAATATATCATAGACTTCTATAATTCAATGTTAAGCTGCATAGATTAGGTCAGCCGGAACTGGGAAAACTTCCCTTAAATCCTGATGTACTCGTTACATCATAAAAAGAATGGCATCTACGCTAATTTTAGTCTTTGTTTATCCCGAGGTTTTCCCGCATCCAGGCCGTATCCAGATCTGACTAGGAGCTTTGCCTGGACCCGATGACAACGCAGTGCTGAAGTGCCAACTAGCCTCTCCCTACGGAGGATCCCTTTCCCACTCTACAGATAAAACGTTGTGATTCGGGTTCGCGTACCCACCCCGAAGTGATAAAATAAAACAAAATTCTGTATCAAATTACAGTTACTGTAAATCCGGCCTCTAGTTCATAAACGCCAGAGGAGAACTGCCCCCCGACTGAGCCTGGGTTCTCCCAAGGTTTTTTTTTTCTCTCCATTAGGTCACTTGATGGAGTTTTTCGGTTCCTTGCCACTGTTGCCTTTGGCTTGCTCAGTTGGGGATATTCAAATTAATTAACCAAGCATTAATACCATTGATCAGCCCTACCAAACGTGGATGTTTTTTCCACTAAGAAACAAACATTGTTATGTTATTTGATTGATACTGTGAAGCTGCTCTGATGCAATTTATATTGTGAAAAGCGCTATATAAATACACTTGACTTGACTTGTAATTTAAAATAATTAGATGCATATAATTCAGTAGTAAAAACAAAGTGTTGGACATTTTATTGGTGCAAAGATGAGTATGGTATGTGTAGGCCTATTTTGTACAACATTTGCAACTGTTTTTATCACTTAATTAGAAGCACCACAACTTTAAATGTGTGTCTTCTGTTAATTATATAGCCGCTACTGAACAGACATGTAGAAGTTTAATTTAAAATGCAAAGTATTGAAAATACAATATATAAAAGCTCTGTAAACACTTGCATTTTTTGCTAGACTAAAAGTGTCCCATCGAGTAATCAAAAGTTCTACACACACTTGCAGTGCAATATTTAGACTGCAAGTGTGGGTATTTGGACAAGGCAATAAATCCTCCTCGTTTCCTCTCTCCTGCTTCCTATGACCCGGAAACCGATCGAGCTCAGCCATCTTGAAGGACATCTCAATTCTCTAACTGCACCGCGAGGAGGCGAGGAGCGAGGAGTGAATAAGCTTCCTGAGGAGCTATGAGCGAGGATGCACTGGTGTATTCTATGTGGAAGTTTCCTTGTCGAGCTTCATCTTTATTATTTATTAATTTCCTAAATAACCAAACTTTTACAACATATGAGCAGATCTATTGAGTGCAGCTGATGACGCAGTGAAGTGTCGCTCGAGTGAGCAAGAATATTCCAATATACAAATAAGCTTTCCTTCGATTCCTCCATCCTCATTTTTTTCCCTTGCAGCCTTCCCTCACATCCTACAGGGGGTGAGGCTAAGACGCAAGGAAAGGAAACGAGGATGCACAAATAAGAATTGAGAAGCAACCACAGATTCTTTCCAAGCACGTCATTTTTTTTTCCCAAACCAGTTCAGCGGAAATCCCGCCCTGCAGCTAATTCTAAAGATTTCATTGGTCATGTCAATAACTGTACTGATTGCCTACACCAAACATTGATCCCTAAACCTACCCATTCTGTTTCCTTTACGTTTTTTGCCTCAGAAAGGCTTTGCCTGTAAGTTTGTTACCTTTTTTGTGTTTGCATGAATGTATGTGCATATATACATTTGTAATTCATAAGTTTAAGTTCAAAAACTATTTTAAGCAATTTGTTAATAAAAATAACACAAAGTAGAGCTGAGTGTAGCAGTTTGGTATATGTGCTCAGAGAATGTTTGTAAACAATGGAAATTCATTTGTATTTATTTTGAGAATATTTTGTAACAAGATATCTGTAATCTTTGTATGTTTCAGTTTTACAAAAAAAGAGAAAGAACGTAACAGTAAAACCCTCAACTTTACACTTGTGTCTGCCCTTTTGTGACTCCAGTGTTGCGTAGACAGAACACACATATAGGACAAAATATATACTATACAGTAAATCTTTGACTTCTTTTTCATCACAGACTGTAACTGTTACTTATCGCCCAGCTCTTTATATAAAGTTGGATATAGAAGTATGTCCAATTTTATCTGCATTCATGCAGTTTACTCATGTAAGGCGACATATACTATAAAGCCAGGTTTTACAAAAGTCCGCATATTAAAGCCTCACCTCCATTGACTTTTATTCAAAAAACTCTCACCCCAAGAGGTCCGATAATAATAATGAAAATCATACCATGATGACAAAAAATTTGTTATATTACCGTATAACTTCATGATGATAAAATCCCCATGCCCTCAGCGTCAGTATTTTATGATGTCTCTGTAGCTGGGTCGATAGATAATTTCTAATTTATTTAATTGATCTCATTTCAAACCCTGAACATAGCAATATCAATGGCTTTATTGCTTTTATCGTCGCAAAATGTAAATTGCATTATTCCCACGCTCAAATTAGCTAAATCTGACTATACAGCATAAAGATAATCAAATTTTCTGGGGAAAAAAACTGATCTGAAACAATGTGTATTGTGAAAAGTATTGTACAAATAAATTTGATTTGGCTTGATTATAAATGTACCTGGAGTGCAAATGTTTGCACGTTGCAGCCCAGGGATCTCTCTGATGAGGCAGAGCTGCTTCTCAGGGGGCATCGTCATAGACAAACCCTGAGGGTACATGAGGTCAGAGGTCAGACCCTCCGGTTCCAGCCATACCTGGTGCTGTCGTCCTGGAAACCGAAGCACCTTCGACTCAATGGAGGGGCAGTACCTGTGAGAAATAATGTCAGATTCAACATTTAATGCAAGAATTTACTCTGAAAAATGCCCCATTCTCATCTTGTTAAAATGAGTATAATACAAATACTTAATCATTATATTGATTCACCATAAATGCTCTTCTAATGAAAAAAACAGAGCTAAGAAAGTGCACCAGGCAACACTGGCTGAGCTAAAATGGTATATAAACTAATATGTGTGTGGTAATGTACCTAGCTACCTTTGAATGCTGAGGCCACTGCCATTTTGCTTTTAATAAGTTACAATAATAGGAGAGTGGTGGAGGTATAAGCTTTCATACGATTTGAAGTTTCCTTGAATTCATGAGGACGTGAACAGCTTTACTAGTCAGAAATTCATTATTATGGTAATTCAAAAAAGACGTGAACCCTCACCTTAAGCCAGTGGAAAGTGTTTGTGTGGGTGTTCAAACATTACCTGGGTCCTTTAGTGTCTTGCTGTATGTGTGAGTTATGGTGGCTGCTCTCTTTCACCACTCTTTCTACCCCAGGAGTGGTGTATGTCAGATAACATGGAAGCTGCTCTTCGGGCTACACAGAAAATTAGAAACATGGCGGTTTACTAAGATGAAACTATATAAGTACCATATTTTTCAAGGCACATCATATGACAGATTTGTGTGAGGAACCAAGGGGTTGCGAGGTTGAAAAGCTTTAATTGCCAGGTATTCAGAAGTAGCCATGACAAAATAGTAAACATTTTCTAACAACATAAATGTTTAATTGTATTTCCAGTTTTCCAGTCTCCCTTTGACAGTAGAAGAGTTGTTCTTCTTGTGGTGCCATTAGCCAATCGGTGTTTCCTAAATGCAATTTCCCTAAAACAGGGCCTAAAAAAAAGGGCCTAAAACTAACTTTTTGCCACACCTGCCAATGCCCGGTGACTTGACAAAATGTACAGACAGTTATGATATTAACATTTTAGTGACCAGTGAAAAACAATTCTCTATTCTAATTTCGATACCACAGCTAAAACTACTTCCCTAACTAATATATAACGTATCATAACTTGGTTGCAATCCACTGCCATTATAAAGCTTGGAAGAGCCAGGACATTTATTAATACAACTCTGAATGTATTCGTCTGAAAGAAGAAAGTTATACACCAAGGATGGCTTGAGGGTGAGTAAATCATGGGGTAATTTTCATTTTAAAATGAATGAACTACTCTAAGTATAGAATATGACTGGTAATTCATACCTTGCAGTGTGTGTGTGTATTCATGAAGCTGAATGGAGTGGGACTTGGGTCAGGCAAACGAATAAGGGTGAGGGAGAAGTCGATCGTATCCTTGATGATACGGGGAGGAGTACCAGTCCTCAGCCGGCCAACCTTCAACCCCAAAACTTCTTTCAAGGTATGAGAGAGACCTGCACAGGAAGGCGGATCAGCCATTCGCCCCCCTGGAGAAGTGTTTTGGCCGATGAAGAGAGCACCAGACAGGAAGGTGCCAGTGGTCAGAACCACAGACCGGGAATGGATTTCACCACCACCATGAGCTGCCACAGATAACATTTGGTCAAAACATGAATCTGTCACTCTGTTATTAGGAAGAGTTGAGTGTGTTGAGTATATGATGTTTCTCACCCAAGCGTATTCCGTAAACTTTATGTCTTCCTGGTTTCTCTGGATCAGCCGTAGTCAATAGAAGGTCCTGCACAGAGCCCTCTAGGATGGTCACTCTCGGTGTAGATAAAAGCTCTGACTGAAAAACAGATTCAGATTATTTTATTTAATGCCATGCCAGCATTCAAAGCTATTTTCTGAAAAACAAAAGGTCAAGATTGTGTTACTATGAAATCCATTGAAATCTATATGTACATTTTCTTTGCCGGCTGTTGCTATAAGCCACTATCATGGCTGTACCCACCATTGAGGTCTTCCGGTCCTTAGTATTTTTAATCAAGATAACCTAGTTTCTCATGAGCTGCCTCAGCAGTCTACTAGTGCTTGTCAATGTCAAAATGTTTAAGATAACCAATTAGGTAGGCTTTACTGTTCATAAAGGCTGCTGATTGCGAGAGAAGATGCAAGTAGCTAAACTAAACATTTAATATTTTAATGTTTTTTAAGAAAATAAATGTTAAATGAATGACAGAAACAATCAGGAATAGAAACTAATAAACGTTTGTCTACTTTCTCAATTTTGAATTGAAATGTACTATAATTTACATGATTATGTGATGTAATTCGTAATTGTTAGTAAGTCAAGGGAACTAATTGTTAATTCGTGGCCACGATGTACTCCCTCCCCCCCCCCCCCCCCCCCCCCCCCCCATGTCATGAGCAGGGCTCCATAGTTTTCAACATTTTAGGCATAATAATATTAATGAATGTGCTTATATTGAGAATTAATTTAATAAACTTAGTGACCTAGCTTTCCTGGTAGCTTTCAGTAAATTCACTTGTCTAAGAAAATAATTCTTAAAACGTATACAAATAAATATCAGTTGACTCGATGTTTGTCTTCAGTCAAGCCGTTCTTCAGTCAAGCCGTGTCAAGTCACCTTCATGTATATAGCACTTTTTACAAAACAGATTGTTTCAAAACAGCTTTACAGTGATAATAGGAAATTGATGGAACAGAGGTTGTATTGGCTGTACAGCAGCTCTAGAAGAAAGTAATTGTCCAGTTTAAGTACGTTTTTGATTGATTGATTTCTGTTGTAAAAATCATTAGTTACTAACTTAGGGACCGCTTACACAACACCGTTTTCAACTGAAAACAGAAAACTTTTAATGCGTTTTGGCCATTCATTTACACGACAATGGTGTTTGGTGGCCTGAGAACGCAAACTTTGAAATAGGGATCAAAGTGAAGTCAAAGTTATCATTTCCGTGTAAACTTAAAAAATGTGAATCTGTGAAAACTGTGACAGCATGCACATGCATATTACATCCGTTTACCATATCTGCTGTGCTCTATGAAATGTATACTTTTATGAGAATAAAGACTTACATTAAATCTGTTTATCATATAAAGCAATCATTTCTCTTTAGAAGACATGGATTAAACTGCTCGATTACTTTTACAATGTCTTTATAAACGTTTTGAAGTTTGAAAGTTTAGTTGAATGGAGTTTCAATAGATGGACAAAACTCAACTAATTCTTATTTTCTTTAGTAATGCTGACAGAATGGAACCTGTATAAAGTCTTTATAGCGTTGGCGGTCCAGCTGGGTTCTGGGGCCCCACACTGCAGGCCCCTTACTGCGGTTAAGAATAGAGAAATGAATCCCAGCCCAGTCTCCAGCCCGTCCCATCACACCATCCAGAGCATCAATCTCCTTCACCAGATGACCTTTCCCGACACCTCCCAGCGATGGGTTACACGAGAGCGCCCCTACAAGACAAATAGAGAACTGTTTAGAGGTTGTTCTGAATAACATCTAAATAAGGTGCTATAGTAAACCTTTCAACTCACCGATAGTTTGGATTTTCTGTGTGATGAGAAGAGTCTTCGCTCCAACTCTGCTGGCGGCCGCCACTGCTTCAGTTCCAGCATGACCACCACCCACCACGATGACATCATAATGTTGAGTATGAATGTCAGAGGCATGAATGGAGCAGGTGGAGAGAGTCTTTGGAAACCGCAATCTTCTAACCAACATGTGCGATGATTGTCAAGGTGGTACACTGCCTTGGATGGTAAGGATTTTCGAAATGTGGTCAAAAAGGGAGGTCACGTGCCGTTTAAAAAAGCTGCTTTAGTAGCCTAATCAATATGCTTTTACATCTGTCTACAAAAACAGCATAGAACACTCTCCAGCTGAAATAATAAATTATTGGTTATTTTAAACTGCAAATCTAATCTCTTTCAAACATGTTGCATCTGCAAACCCATTATCCTGCAAAACAAAGGAAATTGCACCATATCATGTACAAATTAACAATGTTTTAAAATCAAACATGATTTAACAAACATTTCACTACAAATACAACCAAATTACCATGGTTAATATAGTTAAGCTGGGTGACCTCAGAATTACCAATAAATAATCTTTCAATATTTAAAAAAACGAAGCAGCACAAACGATTTCTTACGGCACAAGCCAGTGCGATTAAGACTTTTTTGCGTTGGGTGGGATAGCCGTCATTTCACCGTCTAGGTTAACTATAGACACAATATAGTCCGGCTATGAGTAACACACTTCTAGCCACAATAACCTTGAATTTGGTTACATGTCGTTTTTGACAACATAACTTGTGAAATGTATGATATTCCATCATGAAGGCAAAGTAAACAGTGATTACAAGTTGTTTGGTTTCATTTCATCACTCATTTCATTGTTATCTAATCGATGACGAGTCTATTCTTGGGCGATAGTTTAAACGACTTTAAACGAGTTTGACTTAAATTACCCTGAATGCGTGCTTTATTTAACTGCTGCATGTTCGTTTATTTATGATTTAGACTTGATGCTCACTTCTGGAACTCTAGCATGACAATAAACTTCTGACAATTGCACTGCAAGAACTACTCACCACTGCCCCTTCTTCTTTTATCTTTCTTCTTCTTTTATTTTAATGGTGAGCTGGTGTCATGTGCATTCTCACCACAGCTCCTGATGTAATGTCTCCTGTTTAAAGTTATTCTTTGTCGTTACAGTGAACAACGTCCTCTTGGCGATCAAGATCATAGACAGTAAAAGAAATGGACACAGCGACCCCGTTGATTTCAACGGAGAGAGTTGAAGCCCAACATGGGCACTCACTTCCTGATAGCCAAGCGTTCTGCGCAGGCTCAAACTGAGCTTGATGACGTAGATGTCACGTGAGCAACCTGACTGACAGTTGTAAATCTTCTAGTAGCTGTGTGGAGAAAAAGATAAGAAAAAAAAGCCAACAAAAAGTTATCACACTGAACTAACAAAACACCACCTATAACAATACTTGTCTTGAATGATGATCAGAGTTTCCAAGGTCGAGGTATCACGGCTCTCCAGAAATAAGGGCTTTGACTAGGAATGAATGGAAGTCAATGGGATGCTAACCATAGATATCACATAGAGACTAGATGCCCGCTGGAAACCGAGCAATCCGGCCGCCATCTTGAACCGGTCGTATTCCTAGTTTTGTTGCGTGGCAGCAGATAAGATGCCAGAGCATTGTGCTGTTCTGATCGCCGGACCATCGAAAATAGGGCTTTTCACAAGTCTTAACATTACCGTACTATTGGTTGTATTTTGTAAATAGAATATTACCAGATAATCGAGAAGGAGCAGGCTGATATTTGCTATTACTGTACTGAAACCGTTGTGAAATGCTGTTTACTGCATCAGCCGGTGTTCACCCGGCATGGAGAGAGATGGGGTTAAAGTACTGTTAAATTAATAATTACAAGAGCTTCTAGGTTATCAGATAAGCATTCAACTGCCTATCTGTCCGAAAAATTTAATTGGACAACATTAAGCCTATACCTTTTTTTATTGTATGTGGATGTGGGAGGGGAAAATGTCGAGACTAAAGCCCTATTCGGATTAAGTTTACAAGGGTAGATGGAGTAAGTTAATAATGTAATTTTACCACAGGACTTACTCCATCTACCCTTGTAAACTTAATCCGAAGTCTAGACATTTTCCCCTCCCACATCCACATACAATAAAAAAGGTATAGGCTTAATGTTGTCCGAATTTAATTTTTAGAAATTACTGATGCAAACACGTCGAAAAGCTTCTTCTCAATTTTTATTACAGGTGGCTGCGTTCTCTCTCTCTGTCTGTGTGTGTGTGTGTGTCCGTGTTTGTTTGTGTGTATGTGCGTGTCACAAATCATAAATTGTTTCTTCAACTTATTAAAATATCTTACTTTACTGAAACTATCTGTTTCTGCTTCTTTATAATATTTATAGTGTGATTTATAAAATACATTATATCCTTCATCACACATATTGTTATGGTCACTTTATATCTTATATCAGAATATTATATTACTGTTAAGCCTACTATGGATATTAAAATACGCCGAACCATGTGTCCTGTATCATAGCTACATGAATGACCTTTGCAACAAAAAAAACCGCGTGAAAATCAGTTCAGTATTCAGTGAGATATGATTAATTTAATGCGCTGACAGCTCATTTCACCTGCCATTCTGATTACACTGAGCGGAGCGGATGACCGGTTTAAGATGGCGGCTCCAATTCTCTTCCGTGCCAATAGGCAGTAGCGGTCGATTGGGCGTCTACCTATATGATGTCTATGATGCTAACAGCAGGTGATAGCCAGCTACAATGGAGGCCCCCGGAGGCAGCTTCAACTTCTGGCTGATGGATTACCCCCTTGATCAAGGGCATAGACAGTAAAAGAAATGGACACAGCGACCCCGTTGATTTCAACGGAGAGAGTTGAAGCCCAACATGGGCACTCACTTCCTGATAGCCAAGCGTTCTGCGCAGGCTCAAACTGAGCTTGATGACGTAGATGTCACGTGAGCAACCTGACTGTCAGTTGTAAATCTTCTAGTAGCTGTGTGGAGAAATAGAAAGAAAAAAACAACAACAAAAAGTTCACACTGAATTAACAAAATACCACCTATAACAATACTTGTCTTGAATGATGATCAGAAGTTTCCAAGGTCGAAGTATCACGGCTCTCCAGAAATAAGGGCTTTGACTAGCAGGCGCAAGCAAGCTAATCTCGAACGGTCAATCAATCAAACGACGCATCAGAGTAAAGAGTAAACTCATATTGATTGATGTGTGTGTGTGTGTGTGTGTGTGTGTGTGTGTGTGTGTGTGTGTGTGTGTGTGTGTGTGTGTGTGTGTGTGTGTGTGTGTGTGCGTGCGTGCGTGCGTGCGTGCGTGTGTTTTGGAAATCAAATCATTTAGTATTGTAAAAACATAATATAATGTTTATTAATATATTACAATACTATTAATAATTATAATAGTTTATTTAATACAACATTTTACGCTATATATCTACAATATGACATGATAAAAGAAGTGGCTAAAATCGACTTAAAAATAGCCTACTTTAGGATTGTAATCGTTTGAGTAGCCTATCTGCAGTTCTAGTAATTTTAGTTAGTTTATTTTGAACATGTATATATCCATTAGATTTAAATATTTGGCTAGGACACACATACACACACACATAATACAATAAAAAAATAACAGATAAATAAAGGCATGTAGGCTACAGCACAATCTTCCAAAATTATTAAAAATGATTCAAATATAGGCACATATGCAAATAATTTTTTCCCTTCTTTTTCGTTTCCTTCTACATCAAACAGAATAATAACCCATCCAAAAAAATACTTAGTATGAGCCCAGGAACCATACTATAAAATACTGTCCCCTCGAGTCTTTTTCGTATCCATTCAATATTACATGGCCATATAATATTCCAATATATAAAGAATTGTGAGCTAGGTGTTAAATCATGTAGTTTTGGCTAATAAATCATGGTCACAAACACTTGAACAAAACCGTTTTTCTTTATTTCACGTTATGTAGGCATTTTGTACATATGGCTTCCGAACGGGATCACATTCATTTTCAAGCGATAAAGCAACAAGGTTAACCGCGACAGACATTTAGATGTTTTTTTCTTCTTCCATTGCCTGTATAATTTCCTGATAATTAATTTCCCCATCCCCCGTAGGTGTAGTAGTAGATAAATAATTGCTAAAGTTCGTGGATAAATTTTACTTCATATGAATTCACTTGCCACATATCGAATTATTTCCAATTCCTCAAAAATGTTGTTTAAATATTTTGTCGCGTTGCTTTTATGGACTCTGTCTATCTATGCCATGGGCTGACTTTAGACAGTTAAAGACTGCCTGCGAGACTATGCGAGCTTCTCCTCCTGTCTATACGGTAATGTCTCTATTGTGCGACATAAAGTCGAGTGGTTATGAAACAATTTTTAGCCTATTTTTACAAGAATGGCTTTTACGGGGCCATAACTTAAGATACAAAGTAATGGAGCCTTTTATACATTGTCTTGTTTCTTTAGAAATAAATAATGGACAAATTGAGTCTTTGGACGCCTCAGATGTAAAGTTATTCGCTGTCAAAGTGACGCCAAAATGAATGGGAGTCAATGGGATGCTGATAGCAGGTGATAGCCAGCTACAATGGCAGCCCCCGGAGGCAGCTTCAATGGATTACCCCCTTGATCAAGGGTGCTTCTCATTTCTTATTTGTGCATCCTCGTTTCCTTTCCTCGCTTCCTTTCCTCGCGTCTCAGCTCCACCCCCTGCAGGATGCGAGGGAAGGCTGCAAGGAAAGAAAAGGAGGACGGAGGAATCGAAGGAAAGTTTTTTTTATACTTTGGAATACTTGACCTCTCGAGCGTCGAATAAGTACGCAATCGTATGAGCATACGAACGAATAAGTAAGCAATATTGGTCACTTGATAGGTAAATGGTCATGTTATATTAAATTACAATCCAATGACATATTTTACAACATTGACAAGGGAAAAACGTTACTTCTCGTGGTAATTTTTCTAACAGGGTATTTAAAGTTTAGCTGGCTAATATGAGCTGTTATGCTGTAGGCTAACGTTACTGTTTTATGGTCAATAGTAAATAGTTAATGCTGTAAATTTCAACCAAGTATATAGAGGCCTTATTAAACATTCCACACATATTAAAATGACCAAACTATCTTACCAGTGCTGGTGCCACTCTTGAAATTAGCTAATGATAAGTAAAATGCAGCTCATATCTGTTACATCAGCCTCACCATCCTCTTCACTACACTTCCAAACGTCCACCCTGGTCCCTAGCTGCTAGTCATTTGCAATCACTCACACCTGCACCTTATCATCACCCTCATCACTGCCTCTACCTACACACCAGTGGCGATTTCTTTAAGACTGCAAGGGAAGCTCAGCTTCCCCTATAATGTCAAAAAATTAATGGTCAAATGTGTACTATTGTGTTAACATTTTATTGACTAAAAATGCGTTTGAACACGGTCATCTCGAAGACGAGCTCGTTCAGAATCAACTATCAGGTCGGCTGACTCAATTTCCTCATACATTCCCGTAGCGCGTCACAGTGCATTTCCCCGTTGAAGCTCAGCGTCCATTGACTTCAATGGGGCTGCTTAGAACAGTTTTTTTCAGTGTTTCGAAACTAGACGGTCATTGGATAAATGCTGCGATTATGTCCCGCCCACGGACGCTCAGCGTCTCTGGGGGGAATAGGGAAGTGAGCGGGCCTGGAGTCCGGGCGTCTGCGTGATGATTGGAGGACTGCATCTCCTTTTGATTGACAGCGATTTCGCACAATAAAAAGTCGCTGACGCAGAAGCTATTCGAGATCTCGAGCTCAGTCTCATCGCGGATTTTGCAAGTGTAGTCGAAAGATGAACTGCTGTAAGATATTTCTTGGTATTTACAATTTTCATCATACATTTCACAGTTTAACCTAATTCCCACATTTCCTCCGTCGATGCCCGGTGCCTTGTTACATGTGCGGGCGTGGTGTTTGAATCACGGCACATCTGTCTAGTTTGATTTCGATTTTGTGTCGGGATTCGGACATGCATGCTGTGCGTGTTTGTTTTCTGTTGTGAGTGCACAGGATGAGCTTATGGTCGTTCTCTTGCATAACGTTCGTGTTCGCTCTGTTCAGTGTTTTGTGTAGCCCGCGGTTCGCGTTTACATCGGCCGCGTGCATTCATGTCATGTTTTGTCTTGTGCTGTGTAGCACACAGCTTGTGTTTTACACTAGCTGTGTGCTTTCATGTTGTCATGTTCTGTGGGAACACGTGGCTTATGTGTGCTCATTGTTCTTAATTTCTCATTTTGAGTGAGCACAATTGCTTGTAACTTGTTTTACTGGTTATGTGTTTGTTTTTGTCATGTTTGGTGTAAGCACATGGCTTGTCATATTAAAAGAAAAAAAAACATGGCTTGTCATGTTTTCCATGTGCTCTCCTGTCGATTGTGTCGACTCTCATCTTGTTTCCTGATTATTAGTTATTTTGCCCACCTGTCCTCCCTCATTACCTGCCCTTTTTGCTCCCTATTTATTCTCCTTGTCCTGTAGTTTTTGTTTGTATTTGATTAAAATAAAGCCCATCAACTCTGCACCTGAGTCTTCGCTCTTTTCACCATCTGACCACTGACAGTCGAGTTAAAAAAAAAAAAGAGCTTCCCATCTTTGAAAGACCAGCAGCCGCCACTGCTATAAACACACTCTTCACCCCAGCTCACTGTATAGTCTCCTTTTTCATCACAGCAGACTACCTCCCTGTCTCCAGCGATCTCTAAAATTAAATTTTTTAGATATCAGGGTAAATGTGTTCATAGTCAGAAATATCTCACCAGGGGCGATTCACACTCTATATATTGAAAGGTTAGAAGACTTAAAAAATGTTAGGGTTTTATTAAAATTACTTATTTATTCTATACATGAGCAAGTTGAATGAAGGAGACCAAAGTTTGTACTGTTTGTGGTTGGTCTTATGGGTTTTCTGTGGGGCTAAACTGTGTGGGTAGTTTGACTTTGTTGACATTCCCTGCTGTGGCTGGTATCTGCCTAGCTCATAATTAAAACATGTAGTACAAAGTTAACTGATGCCAGATGAGGGAGTGTCTGTAAGTTGACACTTTTGATTTGCAGATAATATTTACATGCAAGTTAATATTAAACAGGAGGTTGAAACTCTATCATATGATATTTAGTCTTTCTTCAGTTTAGTTAACGTTTCTTAGAAGTAGCAAAATCATTTTAATGGCAAAATGGAAATTGTTGAAATATTGTAAAAACAATTTAAATCCATGATGTATAAAACCCCAGCATATAGCCATATCTATAAACAGGTGTAGAAAATGAATGGATGGATGGATTTAGAACAAATATTTATTGCTAAATGACTGACAGACAAATGTGTTATCTAAACTTACCATGTTTAATTATATAAATTGCTTAGGTTTGCTTCGGGCTCAGTACTGAAATTTAGTTTTATAAATGGTCACATAAATCATTTGAGATATTTCTTTCTGAGTTTTGTCTAATTCTCAGTGCTTTAAGAGGAAATCTGGTCTTTAAACTTTTTTCATTTAAAGTGTCACTTGTCAGACACTCCCTTGAGCTCAGATTAACAGTTAAGATAACACTGCTGAAAGTTTGGAATTCAGCCCTGGCAGTCCAAGAGTTATATAAGCACCCTGCACTTTAGGAATTTATTACAGTAACGCCCAAGGAGTAGAAAGAAATATAGGGACACAGTTAGAAAAGGGAAATAGGCAGAGAGAGCACACTCAATCAAAAGAATACTCATAATTAGAATGCTAAAAGTCTAAGAAAGAAACTTTGGACAGCTAACAGAACATAACTATTCAAGGAGGTCAAGCGAACAACTAACTTTAGGAGTAGGCAAAGAGGGGCTCAAAGTGTATATTTAAGGTTACTAATTCAAGGATAATTTAAGAAAATACACAAGTGACATTTCAAAAGCATAAAGGAACCAGACAGGAAGACATAACTCGGTATACCTTAAGGCAAAAAGAAAGATTTCAACAAGAGTAAATTAGGGAGGAAAACTTCAGAAAGCAGAACTAAAAAGGATAAGAGGATATTCCAGAGGACGTTTTTTGTGGTGATGGAAGAGGTACCGCTGAGCTATGAAGAAGCCATTCAGAGGGCAAGTGATGCTATTCATCGGTTTCCTCTAATAGATGTTCAGGGTGTCCCTCTCATGAGCACCATTGCAGACAACTGGAAATCAATCTGGGAATTCTGTCCTGACCCATCAGACCTCCTCATCTCTACTTATCCTAAAGCAGGTAAAAAAAAAAAAAAAAACTGTTAAAAAATAACTTGCTAATCATCCTAAGGTCTTGTGCTTATTAATGTCCACTTACTGTAAGACCAGACTACACTGTATACTGTGTATTTTGCACTCTTTCTTGACACCAATTGATAAATGGATTTAAAGGAACAGTCCACCCAAAATTAAAAATTCTTTCATCATTTACTCACCCTTAATATGAATGAATATCTGTCTTCTGTTGTGGGAATACAAATTAAAGAATCTGTCTAAGATCCACTGATTATGTCCTGACATAACATCACATGAAAAAAACCAAATGTGAACTATGTTAGGCATTCAAGCTCAACATAATGACATTAGTTTAATGATTAGATTAGTTTCCATTCAGGGGGTTCTACCAGTCTCTTCCAACCTATCTGTGAATATTGACACATCTCTATTTCTCATGACCAGGAACTAGGTGTGCTGGATCTCACAGTCAGGGTTAATATCATGTGTTGCCTTTAGATGCTTTGGTTAAAGCAGTCATCTCTGAGGCTGAAATACTAATAAAATAGCAAAAAAAAAAGTACTGTCGGCTCATTACCTGGACATTATCCAATTTTACGGACATTTCCGTTAACTCTAAAACACAACACAAGGCAGTGTAAAATTAAAAAAATTCAATACACATGGGAAATTCCTTCAAATTAATAAACTACATTGATCCCTAGTTTTATGATTTTTTTTTTTTAGCATATTCTTAATAAAGAATCCTGCTGAAAAGATATCCAGGTTGGAAAGAAAGAAAGAAAGAAAGAAAGAAAAGTTATTGTGACTTCAGCACTATATTCCAAGTCTGTTAATCAATGTTCATTTTTTTTTTAGAAGTAATATTTAAATAAATAAAAAGTTCAATCTAAAAAAGCTGAGCAAAACCTTTCCTAAGCAAACATCTCATATCATTCACAGGAATTTTACTGGGTCAAAAATGGTCATCAGTGGTGGTGGACAAACAGTCATCCACACACACAGTACAAAGTACCCTACCCTGTGAACTTGCAAGCCCAGTATACTGACAATAAATCCAAAATAAATGCGAAAAAAAAAAAACAGTTTGTAATATTACCTCATCCTATTTATTCATGAAATACAAAATAATCAGTCAGGACAGATCATAAAACAAATTGTTCCCAATCGTTAGAACTATTTTATATAACAATCTGTAGAAAAGTCACTGAGTGACTGATTTGAAAAGTAATCAACAAAGTAGCACATTACACATTACATTGAAAAAGTGTCAGGTCTATTATTTTGCATGTACACTCCAAGACTTAATGGACAGATCATTTGACATATCAGTAACATATCAGTATCCATTGCTGTGGATATCACTGTCAATCGGATTCAATCTTACATTTAAATATGGCTGTCAATCCAGAAACATTGCAATGTATACTTAGCAGCATGAAAAATATATATCTATACATAAAGCAAGCAAAGATCGCTGCCATTATAATCACTGAAGTGGTCAATTACAACGTGAGGTACACAAAGCTGCATTCTTGCGAAAACTCCCATTATAATCAATGAAGCTGTGCAATGAATCTCTTATTGACATCGTGTTTATACTTTGTTGGTCATTGTAACACAGTTCGTTGTTGTAGGAAGGAGGAGGAGGGAAGCGGCAAACATTCAAAAGACTTTATTAAATAAACAAATACAAAACTAAAGTAAAGGCAGCAGTCCCTCACGGACAACTGCTGCCACATAATAAAACAAAAACACAACGTAAAATCCAGGCTTGCCCTCTCTCATCCTTCACTGTCGTCGCTCCTCCTTTCATGCCTCCGCTCCTCCGTGAGAGATACGAGACCGCTGCGTGTCTCTCAATATCAATCATGCCACTGGCCTCACGCCGTTCTCTCACGGCCCTCCTTATCCTGAAAGGAGGGAACGGAGATGTTACATCAGTGACTGGCGAATTGGGATCTCGCCTGAGAGCATGGGTTGAGTTGTTGTTGGCCATAACACGCTAGCATTCTGCTAATGAACGCTGATTGGTCAGTGAAGGACTGATTACGACCAGAGATACCGCTTGATGGCATCGCGGGACCTGAATGTTAAGGCGGACTTAACTCTTCTAGCACGTGTATTTACCTGTGTCAGCTGTGCTGTCGATGCCTCGAGAGAAAAGAAAGTGCAGAGCGCAAAAGCACCAAAGTGACTGAAGGATTGCCGTAAAGCAGTATCTCTGGTCGTATGATGTGTATGACGTCATTGACATTTTAAAAGACTTTTTAAAGTAAATAAGTGACTCTAAAAAATCTAACACCCAGCAATGTGTAATTTCTTTGCATCTCCTTTCAAATACAACATTCAAATTACTAGACAAAAAATTATATCCTGAGAAAAGTGGATTTTGAGGGGTATAGCTCCATAGACCTTCATTCTGCACTCGTCCTGTAAGCACAAGTCGTGTGACGACACGACAGGCATTGGTACTGATCCTCAACAAACTCGTCTCCATATCGGCCTGATGACTCCGAATTCCAACCAGATGGAACTGGATAATATTCTGAATTCTCTGATCCAATCTGACTTCTGACTTCTGACTTGTAATGCTGCCTGAATCATAAACATACACTGTTCGTTCGTTGGCCAGAGGAGAACTGGCCCCCGACTGAGTCTGGTTTCTCCCAAGGTTTTTTTTTTCTCCATTCTGTCACCTGATGGAGTTTTGATTCCTTGCCACTGTCGCCTTGGCTTTTGGCTTGCTTAGTTGGGGACATTTAAATATTCAACAATATTATTAATTTGCCTTACTTAAGGTGGATGATTATGCAATTTTCTTCTAGAAACAAACTTTGATGTATTATTTTCTTGTTATCACTGTGAAGCTGCTTTGATACAATCTGTATTGTAAAAAGCGCTATATAAATAAAGGTGACTTTACTTGAGCGCCCTCATATGGAACCAGAGTGGAACTGCAACCAGTTCAGAAGCCGGAAGTTTACTGAGAGTGGAAGTTCTTCCCTTATTAGACATTCTCTGGTCAAACACTTTTATTTTTGGCAGTTGAGGGGCAGGACTTAGTGTTTTAACCCTTTCGCATGTACGATCAAACCGGTGTGATCAGTCTTGGCTGGTCCCTGGAGTGTATGATCACACTTGTGTGATTAGAACGGTCAGTTCATCACGTGATCAACTGCTAAATTCAAAGGTGCTTTCGCTTGTTGGCTGGCGCTGAGCCAGAGACTGACGCGCTCAGTGCTTACATATATCACAACTATTCAGTGTTTTCAACCACATAATGTTTATTTTAGGTTTCAGACATTTAAATACACATAAGTACTAGCAAAACAATGATTTTGAGTTTGTAAAATACACACTGATGTCTATGGAAGCGGCAATAATAATCATTTCCATTATAATAAGACGACACGTTTTTAGATACACATTGTGTAAGTAGCTTTACATTTTGCCCTATTCTTCTCCCAGTTCACCGGCCACTTACTTTCATGTATTTCGTGATTAGTAGAGAAATTGCCGTGTTGTAAATCCAACAGATCCGATTCGCTGAACTGTGGCACAAACCAACATGGCCCCGCCCATCACGCATACGGCTCAACTAACGTGATCGTTATAAAGGTGTTTAAACAACAAAACACATCCACTTGCACATATTTGACAATCGGAATATCAGTGTTTCATGCGATAGTTAATACATTTGTGAATATTTTGAATAAAAAGGAAAAATGAAATAAAAGCAGACCATCCTTCATTCAGCGCTGTGTTGTGGTTGTGCTGTGTCACGTGAAAAGCAATGACGCGTCCCCATGGAAACATTAAAGTGACAGGTTCTAAATAACGTTCGCCTTGAAAAACTCACGCTGGGGGGGTCAGTTACAATCATAGACAGTAAAATAAATGGACACAGCGACCCCGTTGATTTCAACGGAGAAGACTGAAGCCCAATTATTGCACTTCCTGTCTGATGGCTGAGCGACTGCACAGGCTCAAACTGAGCGTGACGACAGTCTGACAGTTGTAAATCTTCTAGTAGCTGTGGCAAGACAAATCTGAATCACCAAGTTCCTCAAAAACGTTGTTGAAATATTTTGTCCCGTTGCTTTTATGGACTCTCTATCTATGGGCTTCTCCCTTGACTTTATGCCTCAATTTGCCCCCGATTGCCTCAAAGACAGTAACAGATTGCCTGCGAGCTTCTCCTCCTGTCTCTACGGTAATGTCTATATTGTGCGACAGAAAGTCACGTGGTTATGACGCAATCGTTAGCCTATATATATAGATATATATATATATATATATATTTTTTTTTTTTTTTTTTTTTTTTTTTTTTACAAAAACCGGCTTCTACGGGGCCATAACGTAAAATACAAAGTAATGGAGCCTTTTATACATTGTTGTGTTTCTTTAGAAATAAATAATGGACAATTGAAGTCTTTGGACGCCTCAGATGTAAAGTTATTCGCGGTCTAAGTGACGTCAAAATGAATGGGAGTCAATGGAATGCTAACGGCAGGTGAAGTTCTGCTACAATGGCGGCTCCCGCGAGGCTTCAACTTCCGGCTGATGGATTACCCCATAGACATAATAAATACATAGACGCCCTATTGGCCGCTGGAGCGTACGTCAACGGCGCCGCCATATTGGGGATGGCAACTTTCCCATCGTCTCATACCGGGAATTGAGAAAAATGCCTGTTTCGTGCGCTGCCTGCGGCTGTAGGCCTACAAATCGCCACACAATTGAAAACAGCTTTCGAGGAATTACCTTTCCCAAGCAAGAACAAACGTTTGTTTTTGGTTCTATTTGGTCATGATTTAATTAGTAATAGTAACATTCAGAGGATAGATTTAAAAATACTACTGTTATTGTGTCACGAAATGTAGTTTTAATAGTTTTTCAGTCGACAATGTAGTTTTTTAAAGCTCAAATATGTGGTTTGTTTATAAAGATAGCGCCTATTTAAAAATTTGATCTGACGTTTTCGGAGTTGTAAGATGCGATCACCGGGCGCTCAGAGCTCGTCTACACCGCCTGGAACTGCCGTACCTCGGCCAGTGCTTCTGACGTTTGCAGCTGGCTCGGATGTCTCTAGTCTAGTGGTTAAACATGAGATATAATTTGTCTTGTGTATATCTAACGGGCAATCTTTGGTCTCATTAATCTATAAATTGTTCCCTGGTAAATCGTTTTGGCTGAGGGCAAAGTGAAGAAAGTGAAGTTTCATAACTTTATATTTAGGCTATTTTAAAGTTGTATCCTGCTGTATGTTTGACTGAAGCTACTTCTGTTATAATGGCTATTACTGATCAATAAAACTGACATTTAACAAAGAGTTAAATATTAAATATAAGTCACTATTTAAATTCTTTTTTATTGTGTATATTCTGTAATTTATATTTCTTATTCTATTGCTATTATTATAGTATTATTAATAAACTATATGCTATTATCAATATTTTATGATTGTATTATTGTACTTATGATATTATAATTATACTATTCATTACTATTTTATTTGCTGTATACTATTAGTTTATTTTTTGACTAAACTATTTACTATTACTTCTCACTTTATGTTATATTTACTATTTCTACCATAACGTATTATCATAAAGGATCCATCAGTTATCTTTGTTATTGCTAAAATCAGGTCAATCACAGAAAATGCTTTTCTCCACAATGAGAAAACTTAAATTATATCTCAGTATTGGGGTCTTCCCCATTCTTATCCAAGAATAAAGAACCAGATAGGCCTACATGACAAGCCTGAGCTTTGACCATTATTTAAAAATATATATATTTTACAAGTCTAACTATCGAGATTTTAAACAACTAGAGATGGAACTTTTTGTACACCACATACAAACCACTGAAATCGGTTGATAAATGTAAAAACAGTTTTTGTTTTTATCCAGAAAAAAATGTATCTCACCCGTTTACTTGCATTTGATTACAGTGCAGTCTTGCCCTCCGCAAAATGGCGGACCCGTTGACGTATCGCAGCAACGTTCCAAAGTGGCCAATAGGGCGTCTATGTATTTATTATGTCTATGGATTACCCCCTTGGTTAGAATATTTTAAATTTACGCGTGAAAGGGTTTTAATAACCTCAAATGTCATTGGTTTCTTCTCCTTTTCCGGAAGTCAGTTGTTATTGGATGCCTGTCCAATGACCCGTAATTCACTTGACGAGACATATCACTTAATTTGTTTTATTTATTGTGGTTTATTAAAATGTAACATTAATGGTGTGCTATGACTTTTATAAGCGATCGAGGAGCCCCATTGGCGAAAAAGCGGCTGAAAAATCCCACACACTTAACATTGCGACAAATTTTGACGAGTCGTAGCTCTGAGTGAGGGTTTCGCAGAAACATGTAATTTGCCACATTTGAAGAGGCTGACAGTGACAGGCTCTGTGAGAACATATCTCACAATGGGGTAAAAGTTTTACCCCTGGGGGGCAGAAGTGGCCCAAAGTTTCCTCATTGACTTACTATGGCGAAGGTTGGCCCATGAAACGCATGTTTCTCCTACTATGGTAGATTGCATAGGGATATTGTATTGAACATAACTCTGGATCACAGTGTCATAGAGATAAGGAGGCGGGCTCATTTTACTCAGACGACCAATCAGTTTCTCAGGGTCA
Organism: Meda fulgida; assembly: GCA_030578275.1. Lineage (NCBI taxonomy): Eukaryota > Metazoa > Chordata > Actinopteri > Cypriniformes > Leuciscidae > Meda > Meda fulgida. Next base: position 22,773,865 of record CM060627.1, read on the forward strand.
TTGTGAAGCTATCAAGCCACGCCTTAGCAACCATTTAGATCCCCCTAGCAACAAGTTCCATAGACTTACATTGAAAGAGATCAAAGGGATATCTTTGGATAGAAGTGTCATAGGAACATGAGGGTGGTCTCGTTTGACTCGAGGCAGCAAACAGCCAATCCTGAATCACCTCAACACTTACTGGCCACGCCCTAGCAACCATTGTCAAGCACCCAAGCAACCTAAATCCAAAGAGGGATATCTTCCATTCTGAATGTCACAGAGTCATGGGAGTTGGTTTATGTCATTCATACTGACAAGCAGCCTTTGGAGCTTCATCATTGGCAGCTCCATAGCAACCAAACAGAGTACCATAGCAACCGTTTATAAAGACCTATATCTCTGCTTCAAAACATCGTATAGAGGTGGGGGTTGGCTCGTTTGTTTTGATTGGGAAACTGTATATATCAACATGGCAACTGTGTATTCACACCCTAGCAACCGTTTAGAGCCACCTAGCAACCATATTGCAACATATAGAAGCCATATTTCAACTCCACAACATCGTACAGACATGGTTGTTGGTTCGTATGCAGTCATGTACAACACCCTAGCAACTGAGTGGCGAGTTTTGCCACTGCAAGCACCCACTCACAATTTCTTCAGGAAATGTACATTCTCCATCGTCTCCCTCCTTCGTCTCCATGCACCTCCCCTGTCTCTGTGGATTCTCTCCTGTCAGCGGCAACTGAGGTGTGTGCATACAATCCTTCTTAGGACTTCTTCCTCCTTATCTGAACACTTACATCCTCCCGAGATCTGCAGGGACATATCACCTGCACTCACAGGATCTTTTTTTTATTGACTGTCCCTAAAGCCCGCACTGACTTTGGCAAAAAGGCTTTTTATTTTGCAGCACCACCAGCTTCAGAATGACAGTTGAAGGAGTTGGTCTCACTTTACTCTTTTTAAGGCTTTTTAAAGGACCTTGCAGAAAGGCAGTCTGTCTGTCACTGTTTTTAAATTGATTTAGGACCCAGGTTTTTTATGATGACATTGTTGTTTGAATATGATGAGTGAAGGTGTGTCTATGTATTTACATGTAAGTTTCTGTATCTATTTGAAACCGCGCTGCTGCCACTTGCCAGGACACTCTTTTAAAAGAGATTTTTAATCTCAAGGAGTTTTTTATACTGGTTAAATAAAGGTTTGAATGAATGAATCCATTCCCTTTGTTCATTCCCCACTCAGCTATATTCAAGAAAAACTGTTACTTTCAGCCTCCATATCATCATTGCTGTTTCATTCTGATTCCTGCCTGTTTTGACTCACTCTGCTGAATCAAAAAACTTGTGTATAACTGTTCTCCTGTTGTGCTCTCTGAGTCTGCATATTATTATAGTCATCTTGTGGCCCACAGAAATTTGCTGAGGCCCCCTTGTGGGCTCCTCCCTGGTTGAGAACAACTTGTATAATGTTTGTCTCTGTGTTGAGGCACAACCTGGACTCAAGAGATAGTGGATCTTCTGCTGCACAATGGGGATGCTGAGGTGTGCAAGAGAGCGCCGACAGCTGTCCGTATTCCATTTCTGGAAATTTGCGCTCCTCCACCTATACCATCAGGTATACATTTCTGTGCATGCTTCATCTATACTTATCACAAGGCTTTTGTAATATGAAGAATGTGTCAGTGCACCTGTGTCTCCACCACTCATGCCTTGAACATATCTATCTTTTATGCTTCATTTAGGGCTTGACTTACTTAGACAGATGAAACCACCGAGAGTAATCAAAACTCACTTGCCCATTCAACTAGTGCCTAAAGGATTCTGGGAAAATAAATGCAAGGTAATAATTTAATTAAAGTATACAAATAAAGTATATAAATAAAGTATACTTTTGATTATTTCAAATACAAGGTCAAGTTTGGGGTTATTTTCATTCTTCCTATCCAAAGAAAAAGATAACAAAATTACCTGTCTCTAGAGTGTCCTGGTAATAGGTACTCAGCAATATAATGTTAAAACCCCTTGATCTGCCTCTGACCACAGAGTATTACAAACCATGTCCACTAGCTGCACTGCTTGCTTTCCCCCAGGTCATCTATATGGCCCGAAATGCTAAGGATAACCTTGTAAGCTACTTCCACTTTGATCACATGAATCTTACCCAGCCAGAGCCAGGACCTTGGGATGGATACATTCACAAGTTCATGAGGGGGCAATGTGAGACAAAACTACATATTTAAATAAATAATTCACCCTAAAATGAATATCCTGCCATCATCTAATCCTCTTCATGTTGTTCCATACCTGTGACTTTTGTTTTCTGCAAACAACAATAAAGAAAATATTTTGACTGTTTCAACAATTTAAACTAACACAGTGTTCCATTTTTGTGGTGAACAATCCCTCTACTATACAATAATGTTTAATGTAATTTAATCTGTAATCTTTGGTTACTCTGTACTCTGTTTTTACAGTAGGTTGGGGCTCTTGGTATGACCATGTCAAAGGTTACTGGAAGGAATGCAAGGAAAAGAATATTCTCTACATTCTCTATGAGGACATGAAGGAGGTACAGTTTTAGTCCAGCATATCCTTTCAAGTCCTGTCATTTTGATAAAATCTGATTTAACTTTTATTTTATATCCTCTTTTTTTTTTTTTTTTTTTTTGACTGACTTTCTTGTATCTATGTTTTTCTCTTTTCGTCTCAACAAGAATCCTCTTAGGGAGATTAAGAGAATCATGCACTATCTGGACCTGTCTGTTTCTGAGGATGTCGTAGAAAGGATTGTGCAGTTGACATCCTTCCAAGTCATGAAAGACAATCCAATGGCTAACTACTCCTACATCCCAAAACCTGTGTTTGATCAGTCTATTTCTGCCTTCATGAGAAAAGGTTAATATAAAACCATACTAGAAATTCCTTAGTATTAGGGGTGTGACGATGCATTTAGCTCATGAGACGAGATAAACGATATTGGGTTCATCAGAACGAGACGAGACAATATTTAACGCAATTTTTAAGAAATCTTCAATGACGAAAGAAATAAAATATAAAAATTGTTTTTTATTTGACGGAAAGTCACAAAATGCAAAACAATAAAGGTGCATTTTGAAATGTTTTAACTAATCTTCAGTTCTACTTTCTGCGTATGAATTATAATATGCCATAAAAGACAAAACAATATAATGCATGCACTGTAAAAGATTTTGCTACAAACTCAACTCCATCATACTGATATCACGAGACAGCTTTTCACCCCGCGAGATCTCATCACACCCCTACTTATTAGATGATATTTATTCTTAGTTATTTCAACTTTTAAATGTTTTTAGTTATAGAATGAGGAGCAGGACCTAATATTGACGAAAAAATAAGACTGGTGTACCCCCTTAATGGCTACCTGAGAAAGTTAGACACTGATATAGCCAATGCAGTTATTTTTAGACTGTAAGGAAAACATATGGGTATCCTGCTCATATGGCTGTTTAGCAAATACAGGGATATGAAATATTGATTTGATGCTAAATTATTTTTTTGGTAGATTAGCTGAGACAAGTAGTCCATTGCAGCATAGAAAAACAATTAGCCTATAGCAAGATAAACAATTCAACAATTTTACAGTTTTAATTTACTGTTGCAATCCAAATTGTTTTCTATGTTAGCTTACATATTTAGCTAAAAAGTTAACACATCTTCCTGTGTTTAATGTTCTTTCTAGTTTGTTGTGGACAACAGTATAGAAACTAAGAGAAATCCAGCAACACTTGTAGTGAAGAGAACTTAAATTATTCATGAAAAAATACTGATGTGTTTCAGCTTGAGAGCCTTCCTCAGGGTATATAACAGACAATATATGAACATTTTAAAAACATCTCCATATTAAAGGATTAGTTCACTTTAAAATGAAGATTATACCATGACTCACCCTCAAGCCATCCTGTTGAGACTTTCTTCTTTCAGACGAATACAATCGGAGTTATATAAAAAATATCCTGGCTCTTCCAAGTATTATAATGGCAGTGGGTTTGCAACCAACAGATTGAAGCTCAAAAACGTGCATCCATCCATCGTAAATGAACTCCAAACGGCTCCTGCGGGTTAATAAAGCCCTTCTGAAGCAAATTGATGAGTGTGTAAGAAAAATATTTATATTTAACACGTTACAAAGTAAATTCTAGCTTCCGGCCAAACGAACGAAGTCTACTTGCCCCTAATGCGCAATTTACGAAATTTATGACGTCAGAATTAGCGTAGTGCGTCATGGCGTAGCGTAAATATCAGCTTCACGTTGCTTTACTCGCATAAGTTAGGTGGAATATGTATGTTCGTTTGGCCGGAAGCTAGTTATTTTACTTGATAAAGTTTTAAATATTAATATTTTTCTTACACAAACTCATCGTTTTGCTTCAGAAGGCCTTTATTAACCCACAGGAGCCGCGTGGATTTCGTTTATGATGGATGGGTGCACGTTTTTGAGCATCAATCTGTTGGTTGATATACACCTAGGATGGCTTGAGGGTGAGTAAATCATGGGATAATTTTCATTTTAAAGTGAACTACTCCTTTAAGCTTATTTAATCATTCAGTATTAGGGAAACAAAGGAAATTCACAACCGCTGACATTAAGCTCCACCCACAATGTCACATAGGCTTGTTTGAGATGGGCAAAATGCCGGGCTGCATTCTAGTCCACTTTTAGACACACACTTGCAAACTTCCCTAAGCACTTCCCCTTGGGAGAATCCCTGCCGCCATTTTGAAGTGTGATCCACTTCGTAAAGTGGACGAGAGAAGTTTATATGGACAGACCCTTGTTCCCTCGATTTCGTCTACTTCAGAAGGGACGTGCAGAGAGTTCCTTAGGGGCAGGGGCTCAAATGTAAAAAGGGACATATATGTAGAAAAAAGCTGTATATATGCTTTGCATCACAGAAATAAATGATATTTTTTCAAGTATATTAAAATAGAAAACCATTATTTTAAATTAATAATTTTTTTCTGTATTTTTGGTCAAATAAATGCAGGCTTGATGCGCATAGGGGACTTATTTAAAAATAAAAAATAAAAAATAATGTATGCAAATTTTTTACCAGTAGTACTGTACTATTATATTATTTCTGCTAAATGATCTAAAATGTTAAAATAATAAAGTCACCATTTAACGTGTTGTTGTCAGCCTACACTTCACACAGGTCTAACGTGTAATGGAGGCCAGCTAGTAGTAGACACTGTGTGAGTAAAACCTCACTCCTCTGATCTCAATAGGCGCTCTAGTGACAGATGCTAGACACTGCAGACTTCATCCTCCTTGTTAAGAGTGCCCGACTCTTACGCTGGAGACCCGGCCCACACAGAGCGAGGCGATTAGGACCCGGGTGGAGGGGTTACATAGGCCTGGGCTTCATTTAACAAACTAGTTTCATCAAATGGTAAACGGTGTATCAAAATAGACTAAATACAAGTGACTTGAATTCTATATTTACCATTAATGCTTCTTTTGGTGCTGGTTTTGTGCAGTGCTTTGTAGTCAATTAACATCCATTAGTTCAACGATGTCTTCAACGACTTCATAAATGTAAATTCGTCTGTCCATGTAATTTTCAATCGATTTATTTATAAATGACCGGAAAATTACCGCTCCACTTCACATTGTCCAATGACATTTGAACTTGTTGTGCCAGATGACAATTGGTCGGTGTATTATACATGACAAACAGGCTTCAATGAATTATGTAATATTTTAAAACATGTGATATGTGGAAAAAAAACGTTTAAAAATTTTTGGTTTATTTTTTTTCATGCCGTTGAGCCATATACTCACTGAAAGAACCATATTTGGCTCGAGAGCATCAGTTCGCCAGCAGACTGTGTGATACGTTTACACTAGTGCATTTTCATTTTAAAATGCATAACTTTTGCTACGGTTATGCCTGCCGTCCACACACTATTCCCTTTCAAGAACGTTCACTTAGTATAGCGTAGCTATACGCTATGGGAAAACTCCTTTTCTCGAGAATATTGAAGCCTTTATTTTAAAACGCAGTGCAGCTGCACAGCCAGCACAGCAGAGAGCTGTCTAGCTCGCTGATTGGCTGGGCTGTGGGAACTGCACGAACCTATGGTGAAGCGGCGAGGACACACGATCCTATCAGGACGCTTCCCGCCTCGCGCGCCAAAATGGACGTGGCTGCTGAGTATATAAGTGGCCCATTTCGCCATAGGAATCAGATTTAATCGCCTCCAGCGATCGACTCATCTTCGCTAACTCTCCTGCTAGAAGCCTTCGCCGTCGACGATCCCCAGCAGCGGAACGAGCGACGCTGTATACTGCAGCTCAGCGGATGGTGGCTTTCTGATCGATCTTAAACTCGACACCGCCTCTCCTGATTCGCCGTTTCCCTGTGGCCATCCGGTGACGCATATCCTTTAAACTTCGCCCATCCTGTTCCCCAAGCAATTCACCACCTATCTCATTCAGTGGATCGGAGGAGAAGCATGATGACAGCCTGTCTTTGGCTGGAGAGCGAGGAATGGCCGGGCTCTGTCATGGACCCCGCCCCCCATCTCAGTCTGGTGGAAGTGGCGCCAGAGCGAGTTTGGACTCCGCACTTCTCCACGTCCTCACCAGGCCTGTCGAAGACCTCGGCTTCGAGTGGTCTTCTCCAGAGGAGCCCGCTAGAAGCCGCCTCGACGAGTGGTTCCTGCCGGGGCGCCAGCAGGCCCCTCGTTAACGTCCAACCCCGTTCTTCCCAGAGGTACACAAAGAAGTGACGAAGTCATGGCGTGCCCGCTACTCGGCCTGTTTGCGCTCATCAGCTTCAGCCACGCTTTCAACTCTTGACGGTATTGAGGGTATGAGAAACTGCCCCTCTAGAGGAAGCGGTGGCCGCGCACCTCTGCCCGCTCACCACCATTGGATGGAGAGTCAAGGCCATTCATCCATCGAAACCTTTTAGGACCACTAGTGATGTAGTACTCGAGTCCGGTCTCGAGACCGATTTCTGCTTGTCTCGGACTTGTTCCTTCAAAGAATCGGTCTTGACTCGGTCTCAACCCTTCAAAGACTCGGTCTTGACTCGGTCTCGGACCACAGTGGAAGGAGAAGGACTCGTAATTTCAGACCGAGTCCTCGAGATTTTTTAGACTCGGTCTTTGTGTGTGTTATGGGGGAATAAAGTTTTAAAAGATACTGAATTCGAGTGTATTGTCAAAATATTAAAAATTGGGAAATATTGAAAAATGTTATAAAGTAGCTAAGCTTACTAATTTAGACATGCCACTAGAAATGTTTTATTTGCTTTGCATATCCTAACTATGATTAAAAAAGTCAGGGTGGGCACATGTTGATGACAGAGCGGCACTGTTGAAGCATTTTAGAAAAATAGGCAGAAAATGATGCATGTGGTAGGGATTTTTTTTTTTATGATAGTAAAAATATAGTCCATATTAAGACGTTAACACTGCTCCTCTAAACAATTCCCAATCTAGCTTAGTCTGTAGGCCTAACTGTTGATTATCAACTGGGGTGATATTAAATTATGAATATCAAAACTGACATGTCGAGACAAAATCTCGACTTGGACTTGCTTCCTCAAAGACTCGGTCTTGACTCGGACTCGACTGTATTTGAAAAACAACGGACTCGGTCTCGACTCGGACTCGACCCTTTAAAGACTCGGTCTTGACTCGGACTAGACTGTATTTGAAAACCAACGGACTCGGTCTCGACTCGGACTCGACTCTTCAAAGACTCGGTCTTGACTCGGACTAGACTGTATTTGAAAACCAACGGACTCGGTCTCGACTCGGACTCGACTCTTCAAAGACTCGGTCTTGACTCGGACTCAGCATAGGCGGTCTCATCCCCATCACTAAGGACCACCTCAGCTCTCACCGGCTGAGCTTATACCTCCGCTGGCCAAGCTGCCTCGTTTTGGCCCTGCACGCTACGAAGACCACCGCCTAGGCGATTGGATGAAATGGGAAAAATTCTCCCAGCCCCTTCTTCAGTTCAGGCGGGTGGAGATGTTCAAGTTGCAGCCAATGGGCCCGTCATAGTTCACGCACCCAAGCACACAAACGCAGTTTTAACAGCGACCCAAATAAAGCACAAAAAGAGCACTTTTCCCTCCAAAGTACAAGGGTCCCCATTGCACGGTGGCCCGTCCCCGAATTTAACTCAGCCCCTAGTCACTCGGGCAAAGGCCTGGGAAGCCATCTCCGATGTGTCAAAATGGGTATTAAACAATAAAACGAGGTTACTTGCTTCAATTCCCTCGCAGACCTCCGCGCTCTCATGCTGTGGTCGAGACATCGGTAAGGAGTAACGTGTCTCACATCCTCCGCACCGAAGTATCAAACCTTCTAGCGAAGGGAGCTGTCAAGACAGTTCCCCCATCAATAAGCGAGTCAGGCTTTTACAGCCACTACTTCTTTGTCCCGAAAAAAGATGGCGGCCTGAGGCCCATTCTAGATCTCAGACACCTGAACAAGGCCCTCATGAAACGGCCATTCAGGATGCTAACGACCAAACAAATCCTCACGCAAATTTGCTCAGGGGATTGGTTTTTGTCAGTGGATCTGAAGGATGCTTACTTTCATATCCAGGTAGCTCCCCATCACAGGCCATTCTTGAGATTCGCCTTTGAGGGGCAGGCTTATCAATACACAGTCCTACCATTCGGTCTGTCCCTTGCACCTCGTACATTTACGAAATGCATAGACTGCCCCCCCTGAGACAGCGGGGAATGCGCATTCTGAACTACCTCGACGACTGGCTCATTCTGGCCCAATCGAAGGACGAATTACAAACCCACAGATCTTGGCTCCTCAGTCATCTAGAATGCCTTGAGCTCAGGATCAACTTTTCCAAGAGTGTGCTGTCTTCCAGCCAGTGTATAACCTTCCTGGGAGCAGTCATCGGCTGAAGAGAGCTTGGCTCATGCCAGATCGCGCTAGCTTCATTCAAGGCGGGTTCTTACAGACCCCTCAGAACGTTTCAAAGGGCAATGGGCCTCATGGCCTCAGCATAGGCTCAGCACTCCCGCTAGGCCTACTGCATATGCGTCCCCTTCAGCTTTGGATCAGCAGTCTTTCTAGCCCTAAAAACCTTCCTCCCACACCTGGCGGGACACCACGTCTTGGTCCGAACGAACAACATGGCAGTGGTGTCATATATAAATCATCAGGGTGGCCTCAGATCGTACAACCTGTACACCATGGCCAAACAGCTCCTTTTATGGTGCCAACCTGCGCTCGCTAAGGGTGGCACATATACTGGGAATACTGAACCAGGGTGCAGATATGCTATCTCGAGGCATTTATTTCACTTCAGCTGTGGTAAAGTATTCAAACACCACGTGAGCGGGTACTAATGCCGAGTTCAGACTGCACGATTTTCAAAATAATCGGGTCACTGTTGTTTTCACACTGCATGACTATCTGGGGTAACATTCAGTTGCTGCTGTGTTCACACTGCACGATGGATCGGCGACAGGAGGTTTCACACTGCATGACTTTACAAAAGAAAGAATCGCCGACAACTTCTGCCTGGTCCGCAAACTACGTTTCACAACCAAACAAACGCGAGAAGTGATAAGGAAATAACGGAAGATCACGTGTGTGTGAGACCGGAGTTCTCGCGCGACACTGAATTTGTTATTAAAAATGATAGCCTACAAGAAGATTGCGATCCAAATTGTCTGTGCACTGATTTGTAGCGAAAATGAAAAAAAAAAAAAAAAAGTTTATGCAGGAAACGGTTTGGAAGACGAGGGGAGCAAGGAATAAAATAAAATGGGGTAAATAAATCATTTAGAAAAATGTCCTTCTGTTGCTGCTGTTCATGCAAATGTTTGTGCTTAGTTTCTGTTTGATATAATTGTAAATATAGGCCTATCTATTAAAATACTGATATTCTGGTCTATAACTCCTCCCCGAACATCCTGCTCTCCTGTATCTTGCTCTCTCATTGGCTGTCGGTCATCGCCGATGTAGTTTTCAGTGAGAACACTTTTCACACAGCAGGATTGTGAATCGCCGTCGGCGATTCAGGCATTTGTCGGCGATTTCTCAAAACCTGTCGGCGGGCCAAAATCGGGGCTAAAATCGTGCAGTCTGAACTCGGCATAAGGGAACCAGAAAGTGTCCGACTTCACGTCTCTGTTTGCAGCTCCTCCCCGCCTGCACGCGGCAACTCTCGCCGATCGGTTAAGCCGCAGCCGATGTCGAACACACCTAATCTATTTTCAAATGTTTGATTTTAAAACTCCGATATCATGTTTTATGTGTATAAATTATTTGTGAATATTCCCAAACTCCCAGACAGTGCGATCTCTATATGGGTTATGCAGTGTTGGGAATAACGGCGTTTAAAAGAACGGCGTTAGGTAACGACGTTAGTTTTTCAGTAACGGGGTAATCTAACTAATTACTTTTCCCGTCGTTACAACGGCGTTAACGTTACTGGACGTTAAATGTGGTGCGTTACCACGGGCGTCAGTTTGGTTTGAAATGTGCTGGGGGCAGAGACACATTCGGAAGTGCATTTTCAGAAATGCTGGTACAAACTTGTCAGACTGTGCAGCCTCTCTGCTCAACCAGTAAATAAATCGATCGATCCGCAAATGTTATATGAGTTAAGTGGTTTAGTGGTAGATCATTTACCAAACGTGTCAGAGGTTACGGGTTCGAATCTACACTTGTATAGTTGTTTTTTTCTCTCTCATCAAAACTAATTAAGTTCAGCAGGGACACGTTTGTGTGCATTTTATTTTGTGATTTCACCGGAACGAATAGTCTCCACAACGGCGATAGATTGAAGCGCGCGTCCGAGTGAAGACTGTGCGTGACCGCGCGAGCCACAAGAGAACAACTATCCATGCAACTGATAGCAGCGGGAACGAGCGCTCAGCTTGATTTCAAAAACAACACATTTTAGCGCTAGATCTCTTATTTAATAGCGAACTAAATGAATGCTCTGCTAACTGGAGATGTTTTATTTAGTTGTATTAACATCCATGCCTCAATGTTTCAAAAAGTGGTGGGTACAAAATGACTCATGACGAAATCTGGTGGGGACGTGTACCCACCGAAATCGACGCCTATGTGCGTTACTATTATAGACAGTAAAGGTTACTATGTAGGCTATTGATTGAATAAACTGTAATCCGAACGCACCCCGTGGCTCACACAGCTAGTGAGGAGGTGGGTTAATAACCAGGTAAGCGATTATGATTGGCTAAGGCAGAGTTATGTTTCCTGGTAGCCAATCAGATCCAGTGTTTTTACACACATGCCAGCACAAGCGCCACACACACACACAACAGCTAAACAGAGATTCGATGAAGCAGCAGAGATGGCGAGTCAGGAGCAATCCGATGAAAAGTTGGCATTTTCAAGGTGCAATATAAGCACTACTTCTGTTCTACTAATTTCAACTGACTTGTGAAAACTGCTAAAAAAAGTCTTTTTTTAACAGTAATGCAAATAGTTACTTTCCCTGGTAACGAGTTACTTTTATTATAGAGTAATTCAGTTACTAACTCAGTTACTTTTTGGAACAAGTAGTGAGTAACTATAACTAATTACTTTTTTAAAGTAACGTTCCCAACACTGGGGTTATGTGATGTCATTTTTTACAAAAAATAAATAAAAAATAGGCTATAAAAAACATGTCTGTATTAACCTCTTCCAGTCTGATCGCCCGTGGGCGGGCCATAGAGCTACGTCATTATATTTAAACTTTTTTTTTTGTTTCTGGAGATACTATAACCCCATATATAGTATCATTTTAAATCTTAAAATCTAATCTTTACACAGAATATAATGATATGTGTGTATATGGAACAAATAATTCATATAAAGCTTTAAAAAAAACAATCGTCACAAAATCGCTCCTCCCCCAAAATGGCGATGCAGAAATGTAAATATGAATATGTATTTTTTTTACGTATCTCACAAAACAGAAAAATCATATCAAAAGAAAGCTCTCATTCTCAGAAATGTGACTATGTAGTTTGTTTGATTGTTTTAACATCATAGTTCAAATTATCTCCACAAGAATTGGGCAGTAAAATATGATTTCTGTGAAAAAACAAAGATAAACGTCTCATTTCTACTTCGATTACAGGTGCTCTAAGCTAAAATCAGCCACAAACTCTATATAATATTTTACCTTAGGATGTTATCTTTCAAATGAGCCCATTTGTACTTTTCTGTGATCTCCTCTAAGTAAATAATCCACTGTTATGTCGCGGATGTCCAGAACACAAAACGCGCTAGACGGGAGAAACACGCGATCTACACATCATCATCAAAACGTGCAAGCGTCCTCTAATCATGACGATGATATACATATCAAGCACGTGTTCAAAGCTGAGGTTGTCAGCTTTCCAATCACATGTCAATCATTTATCTAGTCCAGTCACATGCTGAATCATCCAACGAATCAGTGGAGTAGGTGGGCGGGATCACGGGATCCCTTTTGTACATCACGACGTTTTCGATGATAGGCGCGCCGCGAGTAGATATAAGTGAATGACAAGTGACGATGACGACTGGAGTCACTGGACTGACAGAAAATTATTGGATATATTTGTATATTTAGAGCGTTTTGATAAAAAAATGGCATCCGTAGAGGGAAAAGTAGCTAAAAAGGTGTTCTCTTGCGTTGAAGCATTATTAAAAGAGCTTGAAAGAAAAAGTGACGGTGCATCGTGTAGCGTGCATCTTAGGCCTAACGTTTTATACTTTCATATTTCTATAGTCTCTCATTTTTATTTAAGTTTCAATTTGTACAAGTGGTGTGTTTTAGACCACATAAATTCTACAAGACAGTTTTTTTTTAATTGATTAGTGTCTCCTGAAAGGAGAATACATTTGTTGTTCTTTTATTCACAAAACACAAACAATGTTATTTGGTCTCATTTATCCTTTATACCATTTTGCGTTTCTCAGATACAAAGATTAAACCTGAATGAAAATGAAGAAAATCAATAGATAATTAAGTAAAGTGCTTTAGTATGTATTAAAGGTAGGATTTCTGGGGTAATATTAGTAAAAAAAAAAAAAGAGTATTAGAAAAATTCAAAGGACACATATATGCACTAAAAATGATACTTTACCTCCCTTCGGTTATATTTGAATAACTCTTGCTCAGAATGTGATAAAGAAAAAAATCTTTTTTTCTGGTGGATACTGCCACCTAGTATAGTCAAACAATATAATCAGCAGGTCCCCAGAGCAAACAGTACCTGAATCACAGATTTTCAAAGACAGGATTTTATAAAAAATACAAAATAAAAGTCCTGTTTTATTTTGTTTCTCGTAATATTTTAAAAGCATACAATGCTATTTATGAAGTTTTGCAATCTGATTTAATACATTTGAAGGGTTTTCTGTACAATGACACTAGCTTTTTAAATTTCCTACACTGTATGTGTCTAGGTTGAATATTTAAACTTGGGTATGTTAAATTCAGGCGGAATTCCAAAATATGCCTTAGAGTGGAAAAGGTTAAAGAAAAAACATTGATAAACACGTATTTGGAATGGAATTAAATAACAAGTATACTTAGGCTACTCTAGGTGTCTTGTTCATTATATTTATTTTCATATAAAAAAAATACAGAACTTAAATTACATCCAGTTTATTAGCAACACCGTGCACGAGTGAATCCCGCGTCCCACTTTGATCTCACAGGTGTCATCTGTCTGGCTTGCCTGCACTTTTTTTCACTCCTCCCCTCACTGCTGCAGCCACCTACTATCCACTACATTTCAGGCGAGGCAAGGCTTATCTCAAACAAGTCTATTAGTTTAAAAGGATTAATGATCAAGATTAAACAATCAACAAATCAGAATACATCCTTATCAAATTGCCATGTCTTAAACAATCATTGTAAGGGATTCAATCAGCAAACATCAAGGTATACTGCCATTTAAAAACACACCAGAGCCATATAATAGCCTACATTACAATACAACAGTGAAATATAGTTTAGAGGCAATTATTTTGAGGCTCATGTAATAAGAAATGATATAAAGCATATTGTGTTTGTTTTCACAGGAGAGGTCGGTGACTGGGTTAACCATTTCACCCCAGCTCAATCCAAGATGTTTGATGAAGACTATGCAAACCAAATGAAAGATGCAGACATTCCTCTCCGCTTTAGCATCCATTAATAATTTGTGCAACATTAAATATATATCACATGCTATTCAACTGATCTCTTCTAATTACGAAAATGTATTACAGAAAATAACCTTTTCTTTTTTCTCAGAGCAAATTAAATTTCAGCATTTCTATAAAAGTTTAGACCTATATCAGACTTAGAGCAATGCTTTCAGGCTCAGGCACTTAAACGTTATAATTTATAGCTTGATTAATTTAAGGTCAAGACAATTAACAGGATGGTGACCAATTTAGGGTTATTTAGATTTTCTTTATAACCATTTTTGAAATGTTGAAATTATCATGCAGATACTCTTGTTATCTAACTGGATGTAATGTTTTAAATTTACACAAACCAATATTAAACTATACCCTAAAACTTTACATAAATAATAAAGTCCATTAATGTTTTTTTTCCTCTCTGAAAAGCTTTCTGTCCCTCCATTTACATCTATGCAACTACTACTTTGACACATCAAAAAGTTCATAAAGAGACTAATCCAAAATAATCCATATGAATTGAGCGGTTTAGTCTAAATTTTCTGAAGAGACACAATCTATTTATATGATGAACAGATAGAATTTAAGCTTTTATTCACATTGCATTACTATCTCTGTATCTCATTGTAGCAATGTTCAGGGAAGAAGGAGGCGGGAACCGGCGAACAATCAAAATATAATTTATTTTAAATAAAACAAACAAACAAAAATACCGCCAGCAGCCCCTCGCGGACGACTGCTGGCTACCGAAAATAAATATAACTAAAGTAAAATACAAAAACAAAACACAACTAAAATACAGGCCTGTTCCTCTCTCGATCATCAACGTCGTCGCTCCTCCTTTATGCTTCCGCTCCTCCGTGAGAGATGCGAGACCGGTGTGCCTAACAGGTGTTGCTCATTAGCAATCGCACCACCGGCCTCGCGCCGTTCTCTCACGTCCCTCGGCCGTCCTGTTCGCCACATACCCCCATCGCCCCTCACAGGCCGGGGGGTACCCACGAGGCTGTGCCTACTCCCCCCCCGGCGGCGGCGATCCCTGGGGAGTATGGACAGACAAACCGAGGGAAACGGAGACGGAAGCATGAGGAGCGACAGATCGAGAGAGGGGAGAGAGGAAAAAAAAAAAATTGGTCCGGTTCCCACAACGCGCTGCCATCTGGTCCCCCACCAGCTGGCGATCTCCTCCGCGGTGCCTGGCGGTGACGCTGGGTAGCCCTCGGTGGACGGCTCGACGCTCCTCCGCCGCCCGGTGGACGGCGACGGCTCCTCGGGTGCCTTGGGCAGACGGTAGGAGTCCCCCGCTCCCTGCTCCTCCCCTTCACTGGTGGACGGCAGCAGGCTCCGGCCCACGGCGAGCGGCGGCGACTCCTCCTCTCCCTCCCGGATGGCAGCCGCCCCTCCAATACCCAGGCGGCCGGAAGCGAGCTCGACCGTCCCACCGGCAACTCACTCCAGCGCCCCGCCTCGAGCGTCCGTGGCCGCGAGTCCCCCGCTCCCTGCTCCTCCCCTCGCTCGGCGGATGGCAGCAGGCTCCGGCCCACGGCGAGCGGCGGCGACTCGCGCACCATGCTCGATGGCACCGCGGATTCCCCACACCGGCGAGGACTCTCTGACAGCGCGTTCCTCCCTCTTCCCGGGTTTCGGCACCAGTGTAGCAATGTTCAGGGAAGAAGGAGGCGGGAACCGGCGAACAATCAAAATATAATTTATTTTAAATAAAACAAACAAACAAAAATACCGCCAGCAGCCCCTCGCGGACGACTGCTGGCTACCGAAAATAAATATAACTAAAGTAAAATACAAAAACAAAACACAACTAAAATACAGGCCTGTTCCTCTCTCGATCATCAACGTCGTCGCTCCTCCTTTATGCTTCCGCTCCTCCGTGAGAGATGCGAGACCGGTGTGCCTAACAGGTGTTGCTCATTAGCAATCGCACCACCGGCCTCGCGCCGTTCTCTCACGTCCCTCGGCCGTCCTGTTCGCCACACTCATCCATACTGTTTGGTAAGTTGACATCACAATATCATATTTTTTTTATTTTAGTTTATGCCTATTTATTTTTTATTGGTTTTAAAGAATTACAAATACAGCCTGTGGTAAATTTAATAAAAAGGAAATAAAACAAATAAATAAACAAAACAGTGACAAAATCAAAAGATAGAAATCAAGTTCAGCAAAAACATTCAAATTAATGTTTACAAATAAACACATTTTACAGCTTTCTTATTTTTCAAACATATATTGTTTTCAGGTATTGATAAAACAAAGTCTTATTTCCCCATAATTTACATTTACGAATACTAAATTTACATAAAAGAAGTAAAAGATTAATTTAATAAATTCCTTATGATAAACCCAACCACTGCAATTGTCATTTTGTTTCTTGCTGTGGACAGGATCTTGAGCTCTACACTGTGAAGATAATTAAAACATATAACTAAAATGCAAAGAGAGTAGAGAAAAGCGCATTTTAATGTGTACATTTTCACTAAGGTAAACTTTGTATGTACTAGTCATATCGAGCAACATTGTTTTAAAAGCGAAGTTAGCACTGTTTTAAGTTAGCTAACGTTAACACTAGCTTTAGCCGTGCATGGTTGAATATTATCATGTATATGAAAATTTTTCGAAATGTGTGCATGTGTGTCTTTTTCGGTGTGTGTGTGGGTTGGTTTATGTGATTTATGAGGACACAAATTTGTATAATGACATGTGTATTACACTGGTATTACAACTTATAGGTGGTTTATGAGGACATTTCAAAAGTCCTCATAATTCAAATAGCTTAAAAAACATAAAAAACAATGTTTTATTAAAAATGTAAAAATGCAGAATGTCTCCTGTGATGGGTAGGTTTAGGGATAGGGGCAGGGTAAGGGGATAGGATATACAGTTTGTACAGTATAAAAACCATTACGCCTATGGAGAGTCCTCATAATGCTGTTGCACCAACATGTGTGTGTGTGTGTGTGTGTGACTAACTAGATTACTAAAACTTGTGTCAATATGAGAGACTAATGTTAACTGGTGGCATCAACAATTCGGCCTAAACAAACTAATGCGGGTGAAGGGGATCTTACGGAATGTGTCACATAATTAAGTCGGAACAGGCTTGTAATGATAGTGGCTGGTTTTATGGAGTAGTGGCAACCCTGTCTAGTATATGTGTGAACATGTGCAGAGAGTGGGCATGGGCCTAAAGAGTTTGGCATAGTGTGTGTGGTGGCAGCATGCCACTGTGAAAGAAGACTAATTCAACTGATCTGGAGTTTTTGTGTTGATAAAGGAACATTTAGACTAAAACATGGTGTCAGAAGTGGTTTCAGAAGTGAAAGTTTGTGGAATACAATGACGAGAAAACAGAGGAGATTGGATTGCAGCCGCCTCTGAAGCTTCAATTGTCCGGTAATGGTGCTGAAAATTGGAAACGATTTAAGCAAAGATTTCTTCTGTATTTATCTGCGATTGATGGAGATCGGAATTCAGAAAAAATTAAAGCGTCATTATTTATTCATGTGGTTGGCGATGAAGCTTTGGAAGTATATAATAATTTCACTTTTGAAGAAGGAGAGAGTTTGAAGTTGCAGCCGAAAATGGACAAGTTTGAAGCGTTTTGCATACCCAAGAGAAATGTTACTTATGAAAGGCATCGATTTTACACGTGCATGCAGAGAAGTGGGGAAACAATTGATCAGTATGTGACAGAGCTTAAACATAGGAGTAAAACGTGTGAGTTTGGAGAGTTAAGAGATTTGTTGATCAAAGACAGAATTGTGTGTGGAATACCTGACAATGGATTGAGAGAACGGTTACTTTGAGAACAAGATTTGGACTTGGAGAAAGCTCTTTCACTTTGTAGAGCGGCAGAGACTGTAAAGACGCAAGCGAAATAATTGTTAAATTAGACTTGTGCTGTGGATGTCGTAAAGAAGTATCAGACAGATATCAGTAAGTGCAAGCAGGACAAGCAACGCAACAGGAACGAAGCAGGATGGTAATTGATAAGCCTCAACGAACTTGCGATCGTTGTGGGATGCAACATCGACCGAGAAAAATGTCCAGCTTATGGTAAAAATTGCAACAATTGTGGTAAAATTAATAATTATGCACGTTGTTGTACAAGTAAACGAACATCAAGCCAAGTAAATACCATTACTGAGTGTGAGTTGGAAGAATTCTATGTGGATGTAGTCACAGAAGGTGGAGGTGAACAGAAAGAGTGGACTGTACAACTGCAAATAAACAATAGTACAGTAGCATTTAAGCCTGACACTGGAGCTCAAGTTAATATAATTTCTGAAACTGAATTCAACAAACTAAAGCCGAGACCAAAGTGACACAAAGAGCGCTGGTTGTAGAAGAATTAAAAGTGTCTGAACGGACTTCCTGTGACATCATGGGCGTGGCAGCAGCCTGATTCTTAAGCTCCTGGAGGAGAATTCGTAAAAAAAACTATCCACACCTTAATTATATATCTTACTTTCTACAAAAAAACTCACAATAATCAATCGAAATGGCCAGCAATCGAAAAGACACAGAGAAGAAGGGCAAACCATCAAAAAAAGACGAGCAACAGAATCCAAAGGACGAAGGAGAAGAGAACATGGCGGCAGAGCTGCGCTTATTAAGAAAGGAGCAAGCTGAAGCCGAATACGAACAGAGGCTTAGTGACGCAGAAGATAATACACAAAGAAACTGAGCGAGCCCTTCACTACTTGCTACAAAGATATGCTAGCCTGTCAGCAAAATGTGAAGACCTAGAGTCCAGAGTAAGACGGAATAACATCCGCATATATGGCGTGAAAGAAGATGAGGAAACCAACAAAGACATGCTGAGTTTCATAAATGATCTCATCCGAACCTCACTGACATTACCAGAAGAGCTCAACTTAAATGTAGTGAGAGCACACCGCTCATTGACTATGAGACCGAAAGACGCAGCGAGCCCCCCAAGATTCATTATCGTCAGATTTCTGGACAGAATCAAAGAAGCGGTAATACAGGAAGCATGGAAACACCGCAGAGGAGTGCCATATAACTGACAGAAGATTTTCTTTGACCAGGACTACATGTCAGACATCCAGAAGAAACGCAAGAAAGTGTAACAAATTAGCACTACTAAAATATTAATAATCAATAATAACTTATGATTAATTATGAATATTTGGGTCAGTTAATTGGATTAACTTGATGTAGCTAAATTAATATTACAATCAATTAATCAGTTCATCCAACAAACTCTTTTGATTATTCATTTATTCTAAGAAAAGGGTATCTTCCATGGCCACAGAAAAATTAATTATTTCTTAGCATGTACAGCGCTTTGAGCATGTAACAAGATCAAGATCGTAAAAAGAGACTTTGTTTGCAAGCAGTGAATCAGAACCAAATACATATTGTGCACAAGTTTTATTAACTAAATTACAAACATAACTAAACTAAACAAACATACGTATGTACGTACGTACTGGAACTATGGAGAACATCCATTGAACTATTAAAAGAACCATCAACTTATCTATTTTCAGAGCACTTCATTTAAATTGATACTTGTATAGCTTTGTAGTGGGAACAATTATTGAAGTTGTTGAAAAATGAAGTCGTTGATGGTTCCGTGAGTGTCAAATGTGGAAGTTGGTTGAAAGTTCTCTCTCTCCATCAGCACATTTGATTGTGATGGTTGTGAGTCGAGGCCTGCTTGCCGGCCTCGGGCTGGAGAGGCCACGCAGAGCACCCACGAGAAGGGAGGAAGTTGGAAGAGTTGATGGTTGGAGTCGTTGTCCAAACACCTGAGATTTTTCTTAGTTCTGTTGTGGTTGAGAGAGTCTTCTCTCTCTCCTGAATGAGCCCATGGCTGGTTGTGAGTCAAGGCCTGCTGCCTTGGGGCCTGTTGAGGCCACGCAGGACCGCACAGCATCCGGAACATACAGAGAAGGCAAATGAGGAGGAAGGGCTTGTGTGAATGCCCTTTAAAATCTGAGAAAGGTCCAACCCTTCCGAGTTTGCTTGACCAATGACCAATGAGAAGGGTGGAATTTCCGGGCGGGAAAGTTCCTCTGTGGTGAATTTATGAGTCTTTGTCCTAAGCGTGCTCATTTGCATGTGCAGCTGGATTGGTCCCACAGATCCCAGCGTGGGCTTTAAAGATTGTTTGGTGCATATACCAAATAATTGTGTCTGATTTGTCTCAGTCGTTACACAAGTGAGAGACGTGATGAAATTGCTTAAAGAGAAGAACATCAAAGCTCAATCGCCATTTCCTGCCAAGCTGAAAATTCACCTGAAATCTGGAACGAAGAACTTCACGACCCTCGCAAATGCGGCCACAACGCTGTGAGAGTTGGTTATCCATGTTCTATTGAATGAACGTGAGACGCTCCAGGCGGAACTCTTGCAGAATAAATGGACTGCTGGAGGCTTCAACATCAAACACGGATTTGAAGAGCATTCTCCATGGCGTCCATCGATGAACAAATGAAACGTTTCTGAACTGTGAGTAGTGATTTATATGAAAAAAGAGGCGTTGGCAATAGGCCATATTACAGGCGACTTATTAGCGTAGACTATAGTTGCAACAGCACTGTGTGCACATCCCCAGAGAGACCGGTTACAACTCTCTGTCCTTGTTGAGACTGAGTTTATGCTTGTTAGAACAGTCGGGCTTTTGGAAGTTTGTTTTTTCTTGTTCTATTTGCAAGTTCTCATTCTCCACAATGGTGGAAGTTATATGTCATTCTTACAACTAAGCAGTCACATAAGGTGCTTTGTAAACACGGGTATGGGTCTACATTTGGAAAATTCATGTTAACTCAGAAGGTCAAAATCAAGGGATATTGTTATCCACATGGATAAACTGATTGTAGTGAGTTATAATGTCCATGGATTAAACCATCCTATGACAAGGAAGAAACTATTATATCAGTTTAAAAAATGCAATGCTCAAGTGCATTATTACAAGAAACCCACTTAGCAGAGAGCATATACAACTAAGAAGGGAATGGGTTAATTTAGTATATAGTGCCTAAAATGTGAAAAAGGAGGGGTGGCTATTTTAATCAACAGAAACTTGGCCTTTAGTGCAGAGAAGGTGATACAGGATAAATCAGGTCGGTACGTCATGGTGGTGGGGACTGCTGGAGGAACCGAGGTATCCATACTGAATGTGTTTGCCCCAAACGAGTATGACTTTAATGCAGTGCAGAATGGGAAACTGGATAGGATGCCCACTGAGAAGGGATCTCAGTGCTCCAAAACGAAAACCTTAAATAACTTTATGTCCGAACTTGGTCTTACAGACCCATTGAGAACTAAAAACCCAAAAGGGAAGGATTTCAGTTTATTTTTCTGTCTCCCCCAACAATACATGCATACAGTAACAGACTGTTTCATTGAACCTATAACCCTGAATGATCATGCACCTATTGTTCAGAAAGTAAAACTAGGCATGAACTATTTTTTCAGATATTGGAGGCTAAACGTATCACTGCTGAATAAGTCAGAAATAGTAGAAGACTTAAGTAAAACCCTAAAAGAATATTTTGAGATTAATGATAATGTTGAAGTTAATCCTTCAGTTCTGTGGGAGGGAGCAAAAGCAGTTATTAAAGGAAAAATAATACAGATATCATCAAAAATAAAGAGACAACGACTCAAGGAACAACCAAACCTGGAAAATAAAATAAAGCTTTTAGAGACACAATACAAATCCACAAGAATGAGTAACATTGCTACAGAACTTAAGGAGACAAGAAAAGCCTTGGACAAACTCCTGTCATATAAAGCGATTTTTTAATATTATAAGATTTTCCAAACAGAGATATTATGAGATGGGGAATAAAACTAGTCGCCTTCTAACATTTCAACTTTGTAAAACTCAAGCTAATCGTACTGTCTCTAAGGTTTGTCACCCTACACTGAGTAGAACAGTATCTCAGCCCAAAGAGATAGCAGATGCCTTTGCATCATTCTACCAAAACTTATACAAAGAACCAAGATTACAAACATCAGGAAAGGAAACTGATACTTTCCTCACTGCTTTAAATCTCCCCACATTATTAGAATATGCATCAAAACAGATGATCACAGAAGCAGAAATAAGAGATGCTACAAAAAGATTAAAAAGCAACAAATCTCCAGGAGTCGATGGGCTTCCTGGAGAATTCTACAAATGCTTCATAAATTACCTAGCGCCCACACTAACCAAGGTGTTTAGATACTCCCTCTCTGAGAACAACCCTCCGGAGACATGGTCACAGGCCATTATATCTGTGATTCATAAGGAATGGAAAGACCCAACATTCTGTGAAGGATACAGACCCATCAGCCTGATGAAAATACTGACAAGTATATTAGCACATAGAGTTCAAAGACATATTACTACTCTGATTAAGCCAAATCAAACCAGATTTATTCCTAATAGACAGGGTGCTAATAATATAAGAGCCCTAAACATCATTACTTGTGCTAAAAAAGACAAGCAAACATCAATGTTAATAAGCTTTGATGCACAGAAAGCATTTGACACTGTAAAATGGGATTTTCTGTACAAAGCGCTATCAGTAATGGGATTCCATCCAAAATTTGTAAATTGGGTCAGAGTTATTTACAGAAATCCAAAATCTTGTGTCAGAGTAAACGGATGCTGTTCTGAGTTCTTTGACCTACAGAGGGGGGTGAGTCAAGGGGACTGTCTCAGCCCTCTGCTCTTTGCTATAAATATTGAACCCTTGGCAGCATCTATAAGACAGAATGAGGAAATAAAAGGCATAAAATACATGGGAAATTAAGGATCACAAGATATCTCTTTATGCAGATTATATCCTGACCTAAATAAGGGATCCAGTCATTTCAGTCCCTGCACTGCTAGACACCTTAAAGAAATAAAGAACTCTGTGGTTATCAAATCAACCAATCAAAGTCTGAGGCAATGATATTAGTTGGACATTGGCCAATCCAATTATCAGAAAGGCTTGATTTCTATTGGTTGCAAGGATTTAGATAGACCTATCAAAACTGTTTAAAGCCAACTACGGGAAATTGATGGGCCACATAAACGCAGACCTTACAAGATGGGAAATTATGCCACTCTCCCTGATAGGAAGAATAGAAACTATAAGAATGAACAGATTGCTCTTTCTCTTCCAATCACTACCTATCTATGTTCTGCCTCCACCTTTACTACATTGGATAAATGGCTGTCCAATTTTATTTGGCAAGGCAATCGACCCAGACTTAAATTTAAAAGACTACTCTGCTCAAAGGAAAATGGAGGCCTGGACTTGACTAGCCTGAAAACATATTATTGGGTAACCCAACTCGGATCGATGGTTGCTTGGATGTCCCAAGATATTGACACGGGTTGGAATGGAGCAGAGTGAATGCCCAAATTTGCCATTAGATTCAATCCCATTCCTAAACCAAGACATATGGGGGAAAAAGAAGACTGCTAATGCATGGAGTAAAAACACCTTAAAAATATGGTCAATTGTGAAGAAAAAACTACAACTTCCCATGACTATTTCCAGAGCTATAAGGATAGCAAACAACTGTGAGTTCTCCCAAGCTAGTCTGGACAAGGGATTCCTGAAATGGCCAGAAAGGGGTATAGTGGTTTTGGACCAGCTGTTTGACGGAGCAGTCCTGAAATCATTTGATCAGCTGAAAGAGAAATATGATTTACCAAACCAAGATTTCTTTAGGCACTTACAAATTAGACATTATCTGCAAAATCATCAAGAATGGGAAAGGCTCTGCTCCCTACCAACAAAAATAGAGCACTTCTTTATATCAATAACAGAAGGAATAGTGAAGACAAAGTTCATTTCACATGTTATCGCACAAGATATTGCAGGAAGAATTTAAAGAAAATAATTTAGATATTAAAGAAAAATGGGAACTAGAAATTAACACAATAATTACAGATAAGCAGTGGGAGACTTCATGCAGTCAAGGACACAGGGTAACCAGTAGTCCAAACTGGAAGGAATTTGGATGGAAAATTAAAATGAGATATTTTAGAACTCTATTCATAACATCAAAATGGAGCAACACTTCAGACGACTACTGGAGGGGTTGTGACTTGGTGGGAGACCACACGCATATATTTTGGGACTGCCCAAAGATATCAGAATACTGGCAAAATGTTCAAAAGAAATAAAAAAATGTCTCTGTATATATCTACCTCTTGAACAATCATACTTTGTGCTAGGGGTACTGCCAGCTGACCTTGAAGAGAACAGACAAACATGTTTGCTGAGAGTCCTTCTTTTAGTTGCGAATAAGGTAATCACAGCCTCCTGGCTGAAGCCACACCCTACCACGGTTGCACAATGGAGGGAAAGAATCCAAGACGTTTATAACATGGAGCATACAACAGCATTATTACAACTGAAAGCAGATATATTCCTAAATAAATGGTTGCCCCATTGCCCTACATTTTCACTTGATATAACTGATATGCAGACACTTTTATGTTGTGTGTTCTCATCTTCTCATCTTCTTTTCTTAATATTATATATTTTATTTGTTTATTTATCTTAAGGCAATGGTCACTTGCGTTGTAAAAATACTGTATTATTTACCAAATGTATATGTGGTATTGCAGAGATAAGGATCTTACCTCACATGTATTATTGTTAGGATGGAAGATATCTACGTACTGATATTCTGTTTGTAGACTTGCCCTTGACACCTTACTGTACCATCAATACTGTACAATCAAAAAGTTAATCTGTGACATACTGTATGACTGCACTTGATAAAAGGATATAAAAGAAAAGTAAAAAAAAAAAAAAAGTGTCTGAACCTGAGTACGACTCAAGCTGGATATAATGGAGCTGGATATAATTGAGTTTAGAAGTGATTCAAAAAATGTATCAGCCCACAGAATGGGTTAGTTCATTGGTGATTGTGGACAAGAAGAATGGAAAACTTCGGGTTTGTCTTGATCCTAGAGATTTGAACAGACCAATTAAGAGAGAACATTTCAAGTCAAGTCAGTCAAGTCATCTTCATTTATATAGCAATGTAGATTGTTTCAAAGCAGCTTTACAGAGATAAACATATAATTTAAGGTAACAGAGATTGTTTTGGCTTTATAGCGGTTCTTGAATATTGTTATTTTCCAGCTAAAGTTTTGATTGATTCACTTCCGTTGAAAAAAAAAATCATTTGTTATTAAATTAGGGGCCGCTAATACGACACCGTTCTCTCTAAACAGACTTTAAACGCGAACCTGTGATAAATGCTGATAGCATTCACATGCGTATTAAGAATTGATTCTATAGTTATGTGCGTTTCAATATATGTGCGCAGGTTTGTAATTCCCTACAAACCATGCCTAAACAAACTACTTGTCTTGCCTATAAATTTGATACAGAATTTTATTTTATTTTATCACTTCGGGTTAGCTACGCGAACCGAAATTTCCACAACGCTTTATCTGTAGAGTGGTAAAGGGATCCTCCATAGGGAGAGACTAGTTGGCACTTCAGCACTGCATTGTCATCGGGTCAGGCGAAGGTCCTTCATCAGATCTGGATACGGCCTGGGTCCGGCAGGCTACAGGAAAACCTCGGGATAAACAAAGACACTAAAATTAGCATAGATGCCATTCTTCTTATGATGTAACGAGTACATCAGGATTTAAGGGAAGTGTTCCCAGTTCCAGCTGACCTAATCTATGCAGCCTAACATTGAATTATAGAAGTCGATAATGTATTATGTGAATGCTAGGTCAAAGAGATATGTTTTTAAGATAGCTTTGAACTGACAGAGTGTGTCTGCTTCCCGGACAATGGTAGGAAGACTGCTCCAAAGTGTTGGTGCTAGACAGGAAAAGGATCTACCGCCAGTAGTCATTTTGATATTCTAGGCATTATTAACTGGCCGGAATTTTAAGATCGCAAAAGACGTGAAGGACTATAATGCGTTAAGAGCTCGCTCAAGTACTGCGGAGCTAAACCATTTAGTGCTTTGTAAGTAATCAGCAATAATTAAAAATGTATACAATGTTTAATAGGGAGCCAATGCAGTGTTGACAGAACCAAGCTAATATGGTCATACTTCCTGGTTCTGGTAAGAACTCGAGCTGCTACCTTTTGAACTAGCTCTAATTTGTTTATTAAGCGTGCAGGGCAACCACCCAGTAAAGCATTACAATAATCTAGCCTTTATGTCATGAACGCATTAACTAATTGTTCCGCATTTGTCAATGAGAGTATATGGCGTAATTTAGATATATTTTTAAGATGGAAAAATGCTGTTTTACAGATTCTAGACACAAGACTTTCAAATGAAAGATTGGTATCAAAGAGCACACCCAGGTTCCTAACCGACGACGAAGACTGAACAGAGAAGCCATCAAGTGTTAGACAGTATTCTAGGTTATTACGTGTGGAAATTTTTTGTCCAATAATTAGAATCTCTGGGGGTTTTTTTCAGAATTTAGTAGTAGGAAATTACTAGTCATCCAATTTTTTTATATCAGCTATGCATTCCGTTAATTTTGTGAATTGGTAAGTTTCGTCAGGGCGTGAAGAGAAATAGAGTATCATCAGCATAACAGTGAAAACTAAGTCCATGTTTCCTAATGATATATCCTAATGGTAGCATGTACAGAGTGAACAGCAGCGGTCTCAGTACTGAGCCTTGTGGTACGCAAAACTGAACTTGTGATCGATAAGACATCTTTGTTATTGACTGCTACAAACTGATAACGATCTGATAAGTATGATTTAAAACACGCTAGTGTCAAATGCAGCACTAAGATCAAGTAACACTAATAGAGAGATACAACCATGATCAGATGATAAGAGCAAATCATTTGTGACTCTAATGAGAGCTGTCTCAGTACTATGGTAAGGTCTGAATCCTGACTGAAAATCCTCGCAGATATCATTTCTTTCAAGAAAGGAATACAGTTGTGAGGATACGGCTTTTTCTAATATCTTTGACAGAAAAGGCAGATTTGAGATCGGCCTGTAATTGACTAATTCTGTAGGATCAAGTTGCGTTTTTTTTAACAAGCGGTTTAATCATAGCCAGCTTAAAGGTTTTTAGTACGTATCCTAGAAGAGGATCTATGACATCTTGAAGCATCTCTTTCAGTATCTTAGTTGGTATAGGGTCTAACAGACAAGTTGTCAATTTAGATGAATTAGCGAGTTAGCAAAATTCTTCCTCTCCTATAGCAACAAATGAGTAAGTTTTTTCCTTAGGGAGACTACAATGCACTCCCTGATGCGATACTGTAGTAGACGGTTGCAAAGTTATAATTTTCTCTCTGATATTATCGATCTTATAAGTGAAGAAGTTCATAAAGTCATTACTGCTGTGTTGCTTGGAAACTTCTGTGCTTGAAGCTTTCTTTTTCGTTAGTTTAGCCACTGTTTCAAATAAATACCTAGGATTATGTTTATTGTTTTCTAATAGGGTTGAAAAATAAGAAGATCTAGCAGCTTTTAAGGCCTCTCTGTAAGCAATCGAGCTCTCTTTCTATGAAATCCGAAATACCTCTAGTTTTGTTTTCTTCCAGTTGCACTCCATTTTTCTGGCTGCTCTCTTAAGGGCCTGAGTGTGCTCGTTGTACCACGGCGTTGGACTCTTTTCTTTAATCTTCTTTAAGCGCAACGGTGCAACTGTGTCTAAACTGCTGGAAAAGAGAGAGTTAAAAGTTTCTAAGCTATCCGGGATGCTGAGATGATGAAACTGATTAGGAAGATTATTGATAAAGCAATCTTTAGTGGCAGAAGTTACAGGTCTAACATATTTGTAACACGGAGTCGACCTTGCAGCCTTGGCTAAACGTAATTTACATGAGACTAGATAATGATCTGAGATGTCATCGCTCTGCTGTAGAATTTCAACGGCATCAACATCTATTCCATGTGACAGTATTAGATCTAGAGTATGATTACGACAATGAGTAGGTCCTGACACGTGTTGTCTAACTCCAATTGAGTTTACAATGTCTTTAAAAGCCAATCCCAATGCATATTTTCATTATCTATGTGTATATTACAATCACCAACAATTAGTACTTTATCTGCAGCCAATACTAATTCTGATAGAAAGTCTGCAAATTCTTTGATAAAATCTTTATGGTGCCCTGGTGGCCTGTATACAGTAGCCAGCAAAATTCTCAAACGTGATTTATCGTTTACACTATATATTTTTACATTAAGCACCAACACTTCAAGTATATTTAAAACTAGATTTCTTAGTGGTTTTGAAAATATTTCTAGAAATTACAGCAACTCCTCCCTCTTTGCGTTTCAGACGAGGTTCATGTTTACAACAGGAATATTGTGGGGTGGACTCATTAAAGTCATGTAATCGTTTGGTTTTAGTCAGGTTTCTGTCAAACACAGCACATCTAGGTTACAATCTGAAATCATATCATTAACTATGAGCGATTTTGAAGTAAGGGATCGAATATTCAGCAACCCAAGCTTTTTAATTTGCTCATCTGTATTATATCTGTTTTTATTTGTTGAACATCAATTACATTTTTAACCTTAGATGGGTTTGGAAGTTTTTCGGATTTCCAAATTCGGGGAACAGACACAGTCTCTATATGACGATATCTAGGTGAAAGAGGCGCTGTGTGATGGGATTTATCTGACCTTGGTGACGGGAGGCCGCTAGCAGACGGTCGGTTAAGCCAGTCTTTCTGCTTCCTGACCTGAGCCCCAGATTTTCAAGTTTTATCTCTAAGACTATGACCCAAATTACTAGAGAGAAGAGCAGCACCAGCCCAGGAGGAATGAATACCATCTCTTTTCAACAGGTCAGGTTTGCCCCAAAAACTTTTCCAATTGTCTATGAATTCTACATTATTATGCGGACACCACTCAGACAACCAGTGATTGAGTGAACATAATCTGCTAACTATCTCATCAGGAAGGGGGCCAGAGCAAATGACAGTGCCTGACATCATACTTGCAAGTTCACACACCTCTTTAATATTAATTCTCTGACTGGCGGAGTCAAACATCATTAGTGCCGACATGAATAATTATCTTAGAGAATTTACGATTAGCATTAGTGTAATGGCAACATTTTAATTTTCACTGATACATGTGTTTCTATTGACCCTTCAATGTGTGAAACAAGATGTATGTACGTGCTTGGGGAGGGGTTGGGTGTGATGCTTCAGGAACATATTAGACAGAACCTTTGGCCCTAGTGTCTGACAGTTTGTGTCTTTAAGTGTAGAAACTGAACGGCAGTGGGTACCTTATCTAAATGGGTCAAAGGGACAGCCAATGGAGAGGAACCTTGAAACAGGGTATAAAGGCTGCCCATCTCTTCATGTCTGGGTCTCACTCACTCCACAGGGTAACTGCTGTGTTGGCGACTGGGCCTATTCTTGCAAGAATAAATACTTTTCTTTTTATTAATTTGACTCACAACAATTTGATGTTTAATGAGAATTTTTGCCACAACATTAGCCAGCACTTTTAAATTTGCTTTGATGTCAGGTGCTCTGGCTCCCGGCAAACATATGTGACTGTGGAGGCTGGTGTCTCTATTTTCACGTTCCGTGTGATCGAATCACCAATTACCAGGGCACAATCAACAGAATTCTCAGTGGGTGTTTCACTGAGCGGTGCAAATCGATTTGTTATTGTAATCGGAATGGAAGAGTGTTTTTTTGATCTGTGACTAGAGCAATCTCTCACTGTCACCCAATAGCCTCTATGCGCGAACGCTTCCGTGTTTTGTCTCAGCCCGCCCAGTTACATCCGGTGCTGCGTCAGAAGCCGGTTTTGCATTAGGTGGAGATAATGGCAAATTACACTTGCTGTTTACAAAAACTTCCTGCGGTTAACGTGAATGATGTTAACAACACTGTGAGGCAGTTAGCTGTCACACATAAGAGTAAAAAAGAGAAGGGCTTTAAATGATATATTTTGAGCTACATTGACAACTTTGAGGGTGAGTATTCTCTCATATCGTGCGAAATCCGACTAGCGAATCAGTTTCTAAAATCGTTGTCTCCGTTTCTGAGAAAATGAATTTTATTAAAGTTTTGTTACACTTTGCTTTAAAACGCGCTATGCGGAAGTAAAGAAGCTGGCTGAGATCCTACCGGACATACGCCAGCAGGGTTCGTGCATAAAGCCTATTGGCCTACTGCACGTGGCTATGACCTAATTCAGCCGGAACCAAATCATAAAGAGTTCACTATGCTAGGCACATCCAAAATAGTATCTAAAGCTCTAGAACTCTTTCTATCCTCGATTAGAGTTTGGATGCGAGTCTCTCTGAAATGTTCTCCGTCGCCTTGCATTTATCACATATAAATCCTATATTGCCAATGGAGAAGGCTATACTAAACATGTGACATGAAGTGCAGGTGACAATAATAGGACAAGACATTACTCACCGTGTTTGTTGACTGATTCTTAATCACCTGGGCTTTTTACGAACTGAAAGGCGCGGGCGCGCCTAGAGAAAAATAAAATAAATGAGCGCACGGGTGGCGCGTCAACAGGCTAGCGAGTTACTAGCGTGTGGTGCTAACAATAACGGAAGCTTGCGATGTAAGGGTAATCTGAGATGTTGGGTAAGATGTATTTAGTAGTATAAACAACTATAAATTATAGTAAATGATGGTTCAAAACAGAAAGACAGACAAAGCTAATACGAGGCTTAAATGGAGCAAACAAACTCACAGCAGGCAGCGAGGCAGACAGGAGCAATCTTCCTTCAAGCTTCCTACACGCGAGATTATGGCCCAGTTTGCAAATGCCAATTTTGGCAGTTAAAATTGGATGTTGCCAGCTCAAAACTTTGCACATTTAATGCACCATATGGAAGATATTGTTTCTTAAGCTATCACAAACTGCTCCGAGACATGAAGGAGGAGATCCAAATCCAGCTTTAATTAAGGGGCAATCCAGACACATAATCCAAAATACAGGCAATAGGTCAAAACACAGTTAGGCAGTCCAAACAAACAAACAAAACAGGCAGGTGTCAGAGGCAAAAGAGTAATCCAAGGAACAGGCAAGTAATCCAAGAGACATAAAACCAGGAAAAACGCTCGGAAATGCAGTGCAACAACATACAAAACTTTGCAGTGAGTGAATGAGTAAAGATGGTATTTAAATAGGCTGAGACTAACAGGGTAAAATGAGACAGGTGAATGCAATCAGTGATGATGAGTCTGGGCAGTGAGTTATGGGAAATGTAGTTTGTGAGGGAGTGATAATAGTCTGGTGTGGACTGCCCTCTGGTGGCTCTCAAGGGCACTCCAGCTGGTGACCGTTACATAACGCTTCCTTTTGCAATTGCTTCGGCTCATGAGGTGTGCACTGTAAAAAAAAAGAAAAGTTAATTTAAAAGTAACAGTCTGTATTTTTTACAGAATTTTGCCGTTTTCTCATTATACAGCGAATGCATGTTATTTTACAGCTATCTGCTGTAATTTAAAGGTCCAATATTAAATTTACAGGTAGGCTAATTGTTTGTATTTTGGTTTTACATCAATTTTACGTTTTAAAGGAAATTGTCTGTATTTTTACAGGGGTATGTGTAATTTTACATAAAATATTTAGTAATACTTTACAGATTCTTTCTGTGAAATTAGAAAACAAAGAAAATAAGGTATAACTGCAGAAATCAGCAGTCATTTAATGTTTTCCTTCAAGATCATTATGTGGGTGTTAAAGTGCGTTTTTAGGTATAGTACTTGTAGGCTACATACAGTAGGCAGCCTATTGAATCATTATAGTCTTTTAATCTTGTCTTGCAAATAATTACTATTATCCTAGTGACGTTGTATGTTTGCTGGGAGGTGTTCTTGTTAAACGGTTTTTATTTAGTCACTTACTCAAAATATGAATAAAAATATCATTATATATCATTATTATGTAATATTATATGAGACTGTAAGGAACTGGCCCCCGACACAAGCGCTTTGGAAAATGGATGGCTATATGGATTGATTGATTGATGATCTATCTATTCGAGCCATGGCGCGCCCTCTCTCGGCAGTCTTATGACATCTTTTCGTCTGGTGTGTTTGTCCTGGAGGCGGAGCCTCGCGTGACATATTAACTGACGGTCAAGATTGCGGAAGTTATAGGCTCCACACATTAAACACATATTTTACTTTTTATTTATTCTCTTTTGATCTCTGATCTGATTGTAATAGAGCGGATGGAGTCGCAGCGTAAAGAGGAACCGGTGCTGCACATCGTAGTTGTGGGATTTCACCATAAAAAGGGTTGTCAGGTAAGAGACTGTCCTCGTGTTTGTTTATTAATATTAATCTACTTCAAACGTGTCGTGCGCTTCTCTATTACCCTTACAAAGAATGTATGTGTTTTTACTATTGTATAATGTATTACCATTGGTACTTTGGTGTAGAAATGCAACAAAAAGGAGTTCGACTACTGAATGATGAATGATCATAAATTATCAACATCGCCTGTAATTCAATATTGATGGTGATAAAGTGTGTGAGATCCAGTATTACTGCTCTCTTCATTCCACCCAGAAAAACAAGACAACAAAAACACATTTCTTTTATTTTGTAATGAATGGCATTTATTGTTTGATGTCCACTCACATGAGAAGATTTCAGTCATATCATATAGCAAAAGCTGTTTTATTCTTTATAAAGGTGTCCCTCCCTCATGGTGGCTGCCATGTTGATATCACATGACCAGATGAAGAATGGTCACTGGTTGTATACGAGAGAACTATCAAAGGCGCATCACATACAAATTCAATTATTGTACATAAAGATAAAAATATAGTATATATTATAAATTAAATTAGAATAATAAATTCAGTTAGAATAATAAGACAGTGTAATAAGGTTGTTTCAAATTAAAACAGTATAAAAAAAATCAATGTTACAATAGTGTCTGATGGCCTACTGAAGCCGATTTACGCCAAAAGGGAATCATGCGAGTCAAGTCGAATTCCTGAAGTGTCAAGGTGGCGTAACCACCATTCAAGGAGTCATTTGTTAATATTGTTTTGTGATTTTTTTTTTGTCAGCATTTGACATTTTTTCTCTCAACCGCTGAATTTACTGTTTATACAATGTGCTGTGTTTCCGTGACTGTACAAAGTACGCATATATGTACGTGATTGGTTGGCTGTTGCTAAGCCGCTTTAACATTTTACCACCGCATCATTTCACACTGTAAAAGTCTGGCACCGCAATGCAGGGTTAACACTGCAAAAGCAGTGTTAACCCTGCTCGGGAGCTGGGTTTCATAACCCTGGGTAAAAAGCGGTGCTAACCCTGCTTCTAAATTACAAGTGTGAAAATTTCCTTCACCCGGGGTTAAAAGCGGTGTTTAGAACGACGAAAACCCAGGATTAAGCGCAGTGTGAAAAGCCCACATGTGTCCAAGAAAGTGCTAGCAAAACTGGTGAAAATTGCACTTTTCTCTCATTAATTCGTAGGGTAGCCATATACTGCACACCCCGTGGGGAACCACCCCTCACTGTATATAAATAAAACACCATCCTTGCACCATAGTGCATTTGCGAGCCGGGCCATCTTTTTTTTTTTTTTTTTTTCATCTCGGACTGTAACACCTTCAGAGAGTGGGCTGTCAAATCTCACTTACGTATATAAATGAAGAATACCTTATCAGGAAAGAAGGTTTCATAACCCTGGGTAAAAAGCGGTGCTAACCCTGCTTCTAAATTACAAGTGTGAAAAGTTCCTTCACCCGGGGTTAAAAGCGGTGTTTAGAACGACGAAAACCCAGGATTAAGCGCAGTGTGAAAAGCCCACATGTGTCCAAGAAAGTGCTAGCAAAACTGGTGAAAATTGCACTTTTCTCTCATTAATTCGTAGGGTAGCCATATACTGCACACCCCGTGGGGAACCACCCCTCACTGTATATAAATAAAACACCATCCTTGCACCATAGTGCATTTGTGAGCCGGGCCATCTTTTTTTTTTTTTTTTTTTTCATCTCGGACTGTAACACCTTCAGAGAGTGGGCTGTCAAATCTCACTTACGTATATAAATGAAGAATACCTTATCAGGAAAGATGTGCAAAAATTGTGCATTTAATAGGAAATAAAATGCATGATGGCACAATGCAGTGTTCCTTGCTTCCCAGAATTTTGAAGTCCTCAAAAGGTGTGCCCCCTCCCTCAGTCCTTTTGTTGGCCCACCCCCGCTTTTGAAAGAATCCCAAGAAATGGCATACCCAAATACAGTTCATGAACCCTTTGCGCTAAAAGTATGGTCTCATTTGAAAGCAGACACTTGGCAGTTTATTGTAAAGTCAGAATTAATTATTGCCATAATTAATTAATTTTATTTTTTATAAATAGCTTCAATTTTTTTGTTAAGTTATTAGAAACATATTTTTATGAAAACTCTTTATGAAAATAAAGTTGAAGTTGCCATTGTTTTAATCTAGAAGTGCACTGCAGCTAAAAAAAACCTGGCCTGACCATATTATATTTCAAATCTGAAGATGATAAGTCTAAAACTTGTGTTTTAAGACTATGTCAGGTGATTTTTTTTTTTTTTTTTTAGAAGATTCTAAAATGCTAACTGATGTTTATTGTCATCTTCTAAGCAACCATTCAGTATATTATCTCTATTGTTTTGTGTTGCAAACTGCCCCATTCAGTTTCAGTCTTCCTTGCACACATTCACACCTGGTTATGGCTCTATTAATACAATTTAAGAGATTAAAACCATGTTTTTTCTCCAAACATACTTTTATAACACAAGTCGAGTATTTAAAATAACTTTCTGGATATGATGTGGCTTCGGATTTAAAAAAATCTGACGGCAAATATAATTTTATAGTATTCTGCACAATGATAAAGGCTATGTCGATTAGCGTTGCATTATAAATATAATCTATTATTGTGAAAATACCCGACATGGCTTGAAGAACATAGATAAATCATATATAATTGCAATCAAGTGTTTATTGTCTCCGAAATGGCTTAATCTGCATATTACAGCGATCTCTGGAAGCCTTGTTTATGTAAGGGAGTTCCTGGAATGTCACATGAAATGGCTGTTCAACCAAAGCCTAGCCTACAACCTTTAGCCAGAAAAGCGTAATGGCTAATGCTAACGCTGCGGCTGTGTCGGTACGCAGGAAAGGAGACCAGAGACCATTTTTTTTTTTAATGGATGTCAATGGAGAAGAGGCTTCACTACACTTTTGTGAGAAAATCGATTTTTATTTAATGAATCGACTGCCTGTCCACTAATCTTCAACATGTTTACGCTAATCAATACTGTTGTTGGGAACGATATGTAGATTTTACTAAAAAGGTTATTT
This sequence comes from Meda fulgida, assembly GCA_030578275.1. Lineage (NCBI taxonomy): Eukaryota > Metazoa > Chordata > Actinopteri > Cypriniformes > Leuciscidae > Meda > Meda fulgida. Next base: position 22,809,327 of record CM060627.1, read on the forward strand.
TATAAGAGAAGGCAGAGAAGGGAATGTCTCTCGACAGGTAGACTCATATGCTGCATTACCATAGTATTTAATATTTTATTCTCATGGTGTTTGGGTTTCCCTGTTTGTTTGCCTGTCTGCCTGCCTGTCTTCCCTAGTTTGTTCCCTTGATTACTGATTACGTTCACCTGTCAATCATTATGTCTTCCCATGTATTCAAGCCCTGATTTTCCCTAGTTCTGTGTCTGGTATCATCTATGTTTACGACTGTTTTGTTGCTGTTACTACAGCATGCAGTAATATGGTTTCCTAAGTGTTCAAGCATTTGATCTGCTGTGTTCCATGTTGAATTTTACAATCAATGGAAATTTGCAGTTTAATTAACAAAACAGCACTTTAATTCAAACAAAACCACCACGGTTCAGGGTACATTATCTTATTATATTACCAATAACTTAGCTTGTCGTCTGTTATTTCTTAATTGTTTAAAAAGTATAAACCTAGCCTGTTTAAAAAAAGGATCTGTACATTTTACAAACACCTGAGAGACTGCTCTGAAAAAAAAAAGTAAAGCTAATTAAAATGTTATACATGCAAAGGTATTATATCATTTTCAATGCATATTAAGATCACACCACATACCATGACAGGTTAACGTGGTAAAACGTGTTCAAATATTTGAGCTGTGCTAAAAATGTTAGATTTTTTTTTATAGTTTTCAGATAGCCCTTTTTCATCATTAACCTCAAATCAGCCTACTGTTGTCCTTTTATTTTTATTTCAGGTAGAATTCTCATATCCTCCCATTATTCCCAGTGCGGGTCATGACAGTAACACACTCCCAGAGGAATGGAAGTACCTGCCTTTCCTGGCACTGCCCGACGGAGCGCACAATTATCAGGAAGGTAAAGTCTCAATCTACACTACACTTTAGTACAAATTGAGAAGAGTTTTTGAAATTCTACCTAAATACTTCAGTTGTATATTTCTATCTGGTACCATTAGTACAAAATATCTTAATAAGCCGATGTGAAATAACTCAAGCTCTGGTTTATTAGATTTTTTAGGGTCTGTCACTATTATGTTCAGTTATATTCAATTCAAGGACTTTTAGTTTGTTGTTCTTCCTGTCCTGTTCCTTGTTCCTATTTGCTGCACGCCACTCATCTGTCACCATGGACTAACACAGTCATCACAGCTGTTCGTCGTTTAGTTAATTATCTCTGTGTATTTAAGTTCCTGCCTGTGTTATGTTCATGGTCCGGTAATGTCTATGTTAAGTGTGCGTGTTGCTTCAAGTTCACCTATCTGTAGGTTTATTGTTATTAAAACTTCGTGTTTTCCTGTTTATTCTTTTCGTGTTTGTCTTCCTCAACTGTTTACCTGCAACCACCTGTGACAAATGCAGCATAATGCATATTTTTTTTTATTGAATTTTACTATACTTTTACACAAAGCAGTAGCGATACCATAGCTCATTTCCCTTTTCCTAACAGTTAATGTTAGGTAATAAGGCTGCAGCTACACATTCATACACCAGCATTCATATTCTTATAAATATGAACTACATTTTCTTAGCATCGATTTTTTTCCATGTGGCCAATCACATCTAGCTAACACAATATCAGGCCATAAGCTATATTTTGGGCCAGGCATACATGGGGCTGTCCTGAAGGTCGAGAGGTTGTGAGCCCCAGCGCAAGCAATCATTTGAATTTACGTGCCATTAGAAATTTGCAAATAATGAATTAATTGTCTATGCCATTTTGACATTAAAATTAACAAATTTATGTTACCAGCCTGCTGAAATGGCGCCAAAACAAGGGATGGTTTGGAGTAATTTCAACCTAGGGTCCTTTGCACCTTGACCTCGAGCCAAACACCCCTCCCCCAGAAGCCTTTTTTCCCTTGGTCGAACATTATTAAAATCAGGAGTTTATTTAAATAACCCGGACGTTGTAGTGTTAACTAATAATTGTTGCAAACTGGTACTACCGACAAAATATTAGTGCATTCCTGGAACTGGGCGTCGTTACACTACATTCTTATGTATCACTTTCTGCCAGGACTTTTACGGGCTTTTCCCAAATCACCGAAGTGTCCTCGACGTCTGGGTTAGCGGTCGCATATGCCATCAGGCAAGTGTTATTTAAATAAACTCCTGATGTACTTAACTTTCCAATGCCTCAGTTTATGAGTACAGAACCTATTTGTACTACTGTAGAAGTTTGGTAACTTTCCGGGCATTATTAGTGGGGTTATTTCAGAGATACAACCTTGGATGCGTTAGCGCCTGGACTAAGCCATTCGGCTGATATCTTTAAATAAGCTCTAACTTATGAAATTACTCTGAACCATCCCTTTAAGCGCATGATCTAAAGCGCACAGCGCAAGTGCACTTAGGTTGTGTCCGAATCCACTTTTGCTAGTTTAACGATGGGGAAAATGGTCGGCGTGCGCGGCGCATAGTCTAAAAGGGTTGTCCCTATTCTCTAGTATCGTGCAATAAACCAATCAGAGTCTCATCTCCCATTCCCTTTAAAAGCCAGTTGCGCTCGCGCCATGGTGGATTCGCTATTACATGACCGAATTTGCAAAGAACGCTTCTCCAGAGAGGAAACTGATCTGCTCGTGCACGAGGTTAAAGTGCGCAAGCAGAACATCTACGGGACAAGGTTAAAGTGTGCAAAGAACATCTACGGGACAAGGTTAAAGTACGCAAGCAGAACCTCTACGGGACAAGCCGGATTCCACCAAATCTTTATGTGCACAATAATAATCTTTTACATTGTAATCCTTTTATTTGTAATATTTGGCATGTTTGTGTGCTGCTGCGTGTCCCTGTGTGTAATAAGCAGTGTGTACGCGCGTTGTGTACCCGCCTGGCTCGTATTACCAATGTGCCCTTTAAATAACAAAAAAAAAATGTAATAGTCTATTTCAGTTGCCTCAAAATAGCAACGTGCCAACAATGTGCCTGAACACACCTCGTTTTCAGACCAGCACGCCCATGGGCGCACAAATGGATGAAAATGCATTTGCGTGGCACAGGGCGTGAAAATGATAACTGCGTCAGGCTAAAACTAGCAAAAAAACACTTTTGCTACGCAATGTCTGGCGCCGCCTTGTGCCGGGTGTATGATACGGCCCTTTAATCATTAACGTTCATTTTCACATCAACGACTACAAATACACTTTAGGCATAATCAATTGTATGTGTGTGTGTGTTTGTCTTTTAATTTTTTTTCTGTAAGATGATGGGGGGTGTTGTATGTTTAGACTGAGCTATGATCATAGATATAATCAATGAAGTATTTTATCAGCATATCTGTTTTAAAATGCACATTGTTATGTTTTTATGGACAGACACTGTCTACTTTCATTTGCCTCCTCTGGATGGACAGCTGAAATGTGTTTATGGAGTGTCTTGCTACAGACAAATGGAGGCTAAGGTTTGTCCACAATAATTTATACTTACAATGCTTTGTGTAAGATTACATTTTTTAATTGAGCATAACCCAGGGAAATGCTGTCTGGTGCCATTATAATGATGTAAAACAGCTTCCTCAATCAAACATACATTTCTCTAAATAAATAAATAAGCAGTTTTTTTATAGATACTGTTAAAGAATCACATTATATCTAGTCTGATATTATTGTAATGCTGTGTATTACAGGCACTGAAAGTACGAGAGGCAGATATCACGAGAGAGACAGTTCAGAAGAGTGTTTGCGTTCTCAGTCGATTGGTGAGATGCATATGCTAGAGAAGCCTTAATTTACATAAAAATACTGATTATTAATGTTATGTATTGTTGTTTCAGCCACTGTTTGGTATGATAGAGGCTAAACTTCAGCTCATAACTCACGCTTACTTTGAAGAAAAAGATTTCTCTCAGATCTCCATCCTAAAGGCAAGATCTTTCACACACATTACATTTTCAGATATTTTAAGAACTAATACAGCTAGAAGATGTAAAGGACCAGTAAGTTCAAATGTTTTACACTTATGAAATTTAGAACTCCAGTCATATCAGTGGTGCAGATTTTCTTTTTTTGCATACAGTTAAAAGAATTTATAATTTTTTCTAAATTCCATCTGTAGACTCATGTCTACAGGTAAAAATGTCTTGACCAGGGATTAGTGAACATGTCCCCCGAGCATTCCTCTTACACAAGGAGTGTATAACTCTATGTTCTTTAAACCAGTGGATTCTAAATTAGGAATGACCACAATGGCTAATATAAGTGTTGTTTAAACGGATTATTTTAATCGACTGGTCAGTTGGTCTAAAATTAAGAAACCCTTAGGTAAGAGTAAAATCACATTGTGTATATTTGGGATTCATTTGTTGTACTAAATCTATCATAGCCAACAACAGTTAAATCTGACACTAAATGCAGCTGGAAATATGGCATATGTTTGCAACGTGCTCTGTTACATGCACAGTTTAAGTAGTTTCAGGCAGGTCTTGACAGCATTACAGGTCCATATCACTTAGTCATATTATTTCAAGACCTTTGCAGTCTAGCACAGCAAAAGAACCAAAAACCAAAAAGATGTTGAAATAAATATGCATTTTGTTATTTATGAAAAGCACACCAAGGTACACACTTAGACACATACACTGACACAAATGCCACTAAAGAGCTACATGACATTTATCAGTACTGAGGTCATTTTGTTATTTTTTTTTTGAAGTAGATAAACTTACAGCTTTGCTATAAGTAGGGGCAACTTCTCAAATCTATATAAATGACTGGATTGTTCATTGTGTGTTAAACTGCCAGCAGGCGGTAAAGTCACCGAAAGTGTTTGATCGGCCATATTGGTATTCCCTACCGACATAAACTTACAGCCAAACCCTTTACCTAAAATCACCCGATTTGCTGTGTATCAGTAGGAATTACGAAACCACAGTGAATAACTGCACATGGTGAATTAAGTTGTATGTGCATGCCTTACAGAACATAAATCTGTGTTCAGATTTTAGAAGAATCATTTTGACATATGTAATACAAATTTTGAGGTGTCTCGTCCGTCAGCTGATCTGATATTCCCTACTGTAATGAAGATGAACGTAACTATTAATAATTCTATTTTTACCAATTTAAACCATTTAATTGTTTAGGAGGTTTGCATTGTAAGATTGTACAGGAAGACTTCAGATATGTTAGACTGACTCGTTAGATAGTAATTATCTCTAGAGCACATTACAAGGTGCATGTACATGCATATATAAACATTGTGCACAATCTTAGATTTATATTTTAAGTTCAAAGGTAATGATCAGGATCCCTTAAAGTTTTTCATTTAGGGTCAATTTAAAATTGGAAGTGTTATAAAGAGGCTTGGGATGGGATGCGTAAGAAATTATTAATTTCTTAAGATATTAAGAGCTTTTTTAGGACAAAAACCTGAAAACATTTATAAGGTAATGTAACTGTAGTATAAGTGGAATAATAGACTCAGGACCATTGAATTATTGAAAAATAATGTAAAAAAAGTGAAAGTGACGTGACGTGTTGCCAATATGGTGTCCCATACTCTGCATTTCACCCATCCAAGTGCACACACACAGCAGTGAGTATTAAACACACACCCGGAGAATTACCTGTTGGTACTGAAAATCAAACCCACAACCTTCGGGTTACAAGTCCGACTCTCTAACCATTTGGCCACAACTACCCAATAAAACATTACATAACAAAAACAACACAAATTGAGTTTTAACCTGATAGAGCTAGGAATATTGACATGACCAGAGCTGCATCCAACAAAATTAAAATAGTGTTTTTTTTTTTTTATTATTCAGCCTAACAGACCCCTGAAACGGTACGACATTTGAACTAGTGCACTTTAATTATGCCATTAAAACATTTAATCAACAGATAAAGATGTTTACAGTTCTGAAGTATAAAATGTTAACTTTTTATATTTATCTGAAAATAAACTATTACAGTGACAATAAACCAGGTGCTTTAATTGACAAAATGAAAAGTATTTGTTTTTCACAGAATTTTTCACAACTAGTTAGCCAGGGAAAAGTTGAATTCAAAGAAAAGGTGGTAATTCTCCACAAGAGTGCTAGCAGTATAAGTCAAGTCAAGTCAAGTGTATTTATATAGCGCTTTTCACAATATAAATTGCATCAAAGCAGCTTCACAATATCAATCAAATAACTTAACAATGTTTGTTTCTTAGTGAATAAACATCCACGTTTGGTAGGGCTGATCAATGGTATTAATGCTTGGTTAATTAATTTGAATATCCCCAACTGAGCAAGCCAAAGGCAACAGTGGCAAGGAACCGAAAAACTCCATCAAGTGACCTACTGGTGTCCTAAAACTCCATCAGGTGACCTACTGGTGTCCTAAAACTCCACCAGGTGACCTAATGGAGAGGAAAAAAAACCTTGGGAGAACCCAGGCTCAGTCGGGGGCCAGTTCTCCTCTGGCGTTTATGAACTAGAGGCCGGATTTACAGTAACTGTAATTTGATACAGAATTTTGTTTTATTTTATCACTTCGGGCTGGGCACGCGAACCGGAATCACAACGTTTTATCTGTAGAGTGGGAAAGGGATCCTCCATAGGGAGAGGCTAGTTGGCACTTCAGCACTGCGTTGTCATCGGGTCCAGGCAAAGCTCCTAGTCAGATCTGGATACGGCCTGGATCCGGTAGGCTGCGGGAAAACCTCGGGATAAACAAAGACACTAAAATTAGCGTAGATGCCATTCTTCTTATGATGATGTAACGAGTACATCAGGATTTAAGGTAAGTGTTCCCAGTTCCGGCTGACCTAATCTATGCAGCCTAACATTATATTATAGAAGTCTATAATATATTATGTGTATGCTAGGTCAAAGAGATGTGTTTTTAGTCTAGCTTTGAACTGACAGAGTGTGTCTGCTTCCCGGACAATGGTAGGAAGACTGTTCCAAAGTTTTGGTGCTAAATAGGAAAAGGATCTACCGCCAGCAGTCGATTTTGATATTCTAGGTATTATCAACTGGCCCGAATTTTGAGATCGCAATAGACGTGAAGGACTATAATGCGTTAAGAGCTCGCTTTAAGTACTGCGGAGCTAAACCATTTAGTGCTTTGTAAGTAATCAACTATTTTAAAATTTATACGATGTTTAATAGGCAGCCAATGCAGTGTTGACAGAACCGGGCTAATATGGTCATATTTCCTGGTTCTAGTAAGAACTCGAGCTGCAGCGTTTTGGACCAGCTGTAGTTTATTTATTAAGCGTGCAGGGCAACCACCCAGTAGAGCATTACAATAATCTAGTCTTAATGTCATGAAAGCATGAACTAATTGTTCCGCATTTGTTAATGAGAGCATATGTCGTAATTTAGATATATTTTTAAGATGGAAAAATGCGGTTTTACAGATACTAGACACGTGACTTACAAATGAAAGATTGCTATCAAAGAGCACACCCAGGTTCCTAACCGACGACGAAGACTTAACAGAGCAGCCATCAAGTGTTAGACAGTATTCTAAGTTATTACATGTGGAAGTTTTTTGTCCAATAATTAGAATCTCTGTTTTTTCAGAGTTTAGTAGTAGGAAATTACTAGTCATCCAATTTTTTAAATCAGCTATGCATTCCGTTAATTTTGTGAATTGGTAAGTTTCGTTAGGTTTTGAAGAAATATACAGCTGAGTATCATCGGCATAACAGTGAAAGCTAATTCCATGTTTCCTAATGATATGTCCTAATGGTAGCATGTACAGAGTGAACAGCAGCGGTCCTAGTACTGAGCCTTGTGGTACGCCATACTGAACTTGTGATCGATAAGACATCTCTTCATTTACTGCTACAAACTGATAACGGTCAGATAAGTATGATTTAAACCATGCTAGTGCAATTCCACTAATGCCAACATAGTTTTCTAGTCTATTTAAAAGAATGTTGTGGTCAATTGTGTCAAATGCAGCACTAAGATCAAGTAACACTAATAGAGAGATACAACCACGATCGGATGATAAAAGTAAATCATTTGTAACTCTAATGAGAGCTGTCTCAGTACTATGGTGCGGTCTAAATCCTGACTGAAAATCCTCGCAGATATCATTTCTTTCAAGAAAGGAACAGAGTTGTGAGGATACTGCTTTTTCTAATATCTTTGACAGAAAAGGCAGATTTGAGATCGGCCTGTAATTGACTAATTCTGAAGGATCAAGTTGCGTTTTTTTAACAAGCGGTTTTATCATAGCCAGCTTAAAGGTTTTTGGTACGTATCCTAGAGGCAAAGACGAATTAATGATATTAAGAAGAGGATCTATGATCTCTGGAAGCATCTCTTTCAATAGCTTAGTCGGTATAGGGTCTAACATACAAGTTGTCAATTTAGATTAATTAACGAGTTTGCAGAATTCTTCCTCTCCTATAGCAACAAATGAATAAAATTTTTCCTCAGGGAGACTACAATGCACTCCCTGATGCGATACTGTAGTAGACGGTTGCATAGTTATAATTTTGTCCCTGATATTATCAATCTTATAAGTGAAGAAGTTCATAAAGTCATTACTGTGTTGCCCGGAAACTTCTGTTCTTTCTTTTTCGTTAGTTTAGCCACTGTTTCAAATAAATACCTAGGATTATCTTTATTTTCTTCTAATGAGGTTGAAAATTAAGCAGATCTAGCAGCTTTTAAAGCCTCTCTGTAAGCAATCGAGCTCTCTTTCCATGAAATCCGAAATACCTCTAGTTTTGTTTTCTTCCAGTTGCGCTCCATTTTTATGGCTGCTCTCTTGAGGGCCTGAGTGTGCTCGTTGTACCACGGCGTTGGACTATTATCTTTAATCTTCTTTAAGCGCAATGGAGCAACTGCGTCTAAAGTGCTGGAAAAGAGAGAGTTAAAAGTTTCTGTTGCAATATCAAGTTCTTCTAAGCTATCCGGGATGCTGAGATGATGAAACTGATTAGGAAGATTATTGAAAAAGCAATCTTTAGTGGCAGAAGTTATAGGTCTAACATATTTATAACACGGAGTCGGCTTTGCAGCCTTGGCTAAATGTAATTTACATGAGACTAGATAATGGTCTGAGATGTCATCGCTCTGCTGCAGAATTTCAACGGCATCAACATCTATTCCATGTGATAATATTAGATCTAGAGTATGATTACGACAATGAGTGGGTCCTGACACGTGTTGTCTAACTCCAATTGAGTTTACAATGTCTTTAAGTGCCAATCCCAATGCATCTTTTTCATTATCTACATGTATATTAAAATCACCAACAATTAGTACTTTATCGTTAGCCAATACTAATTCTGATAGAAAGTCCGCAAATTCTTTGATAAAATCTTTATGGTGCCCTGATGGCCTGCATACAGTAGCCAGCAGAAATCTCAAACGTGATTTATCGTTTACACTATATATTTTTACATTAAGCACCAACACTTCAAAAGAAGTATATTTAAAAATAGATTTCTTAGTGGTTTTGAAAATATTACTATAAATTACAGCAACACCTACCCCTTTGCGTTTTAGACGAGGTTCATGTTTATAACAGTAATCTTGTGGGGTTGACTCATTTAAAGTAATGTAATCGTTTGGTTTTAACCAGGTTTCTGTCAAACACAGCACATCTAGATTATAATCTGAAATCATATCATTAACTATGAGCGATTTTGAAGTAAGGGATCGAATATTCAGCAACCCAAGCTTTATCATTTGTTCATCTGTATTATATCTGTTTTTTATTTGTTGAACATCAATTAAATTTTTTACCTGACGTTTTTGGGATTTCCAAATTCGGGGAACAGACACAGTCTCTATATGATGATATCTAGGTGAAAGAGGCTCTATGTGATGGGATTTATCTGACCTTGGTGACGCGAGGCCGCTAGCAGACAGTCGGTTTAGCCAGTCTGTCTGCTTCCTGACCTGGGCCCCAGATTGTCATGTTTTAGCTCTAAGACTATGTGCCATATTACTGGAGAGAAGAGCAGCACCATCCCAGGAGGGATGAACACCATCTCTTTTCAACAGGTCAGGCTTGCCCCAAAAACTTTTCCAATTGTCTATGAATTCTATATTATTCAACGGACACCACTTAGACAACCAACCATTGAGTGAGGCCAATCTACTAACTATCTCATCACTCCTGCGAACAGGAAGGGGGCCAGAGAAAATTACAGTGCCTGACATCGTACTTGCGAGTTTACACACCTCTTTAATATTAATTTTGGTGATCTCCGACTGGCGGAGTCGAACATCATTAGTGCCGACATGAATAATGATCTTAGAGAATTTACGATTAGCATTAGCCAGCTCTTTTAAATTTGCTTTGATGTCAGGCGCTCTGGCTCCCGGCAAACATGTGACTATGGTGGCTGGTGTCTCTATTTTCACGTTCCGTGTGATCGAATTACCAATTATCAGGGCACAATCAACAGAATTCTCAGTGGGTGTTTCACTGAGTGGGGCAAATCGGTTTGTTATGGTAATCGGAACGGAAGAGGGGTTTTTTAATCCGCGACTAGAGCGATCTCTCACGGTCACTCATCTGCCCTGCTGCGTGGGCTCTACTTCAGCCGGAACCGAATCATGTACAGAGTTCACTATGCTAGGCGCATCCAAAATAGTATCTAAAGCTCTAGTACTATCCTTACTATCCTCAATTAAAGTTTGGATGCGTGTCTCTAGCTCTGAAATCTTCTCCGTCAGCCTGACTGTCTCCTTGCATTTATCACAAATAAGTCCTATATTGCCATCTGAGAAGGCTATACTAAACATATGACATGTGACACAGGTGACAATAACAGGACAAGACATTACTCACCGTTTGTGTTGACTGATTCTTACTTACCTGGGCTTTTATGAACTCAAAGGCGCGAGAGAAAATAAATAATAAATAAATGAGCGCGGGTGGCGCGTAAACACTAGCGTGCGGTGCTAACAATAACGGAAGCTAGCGATGTTAGGTTAATCTGAGATGGTGGGTAAACTATATTTAGTAATATAAACAACTAGAAATGATAGTAAATGATGGTTCAAAACAGAAAGAAATACGAAGCTAATACGAGGCGTAGAGCTTACAGCCTCGACGCAAACAAACTCACAGCAGGCAGGAAGGCAGACAGGAGCAATCGATCAGTGAACAGCAGTATAACATCACTAAAGCCCTGTATTGCTATTTTTGCCCAGTGCCATAGTGGAATAATGCATTCAAATCATATTACACAAAGAAACAAAGTTTTGGCCATATTTGACCACATCCAACACAGTGTTTTTAGGAGTAAAGACGGTTCAGACAGCGGAAGATACATAAGGCAAGCTACATGAGAGCAAAGGATCCAATGAATCAGGTAGTGAAGTTGCTACACTATAAAAAATGCTGTGTTGTTTCAACTCATTTTTAAGGTCAAATATGGTCGAACCCAACCATTAGTTTATTTTTTTTTTTTATTACATTTTTAAGCCCAATAGTTGGACCCTAACATGGGAAACAACCCAACATTTTTTAGAGTGTACAATCATTCGCAAGATTAAGAGCTGAGATGGGTCTTCCCAGCTGTCAAACACAGTAACTTCTTAAAATATATATAATTTAAAGATTCACATACATTAAGAACACATTAATAATAATAATAAAAAATGTACAATTTGCACCTCATAACTGTCGACCCACTAATTAAACCAGTGCTGCGTCACCTGATGACTGGACACACAAAAACATTTTTAACAGACAAAAACACTACAGACTTGCGCAGACTCTCTATCGCTTCTTTTGACAAGTTTTCCAACACAATTCATTGGTGTATTTCAGACCAATTTCCCTCTGGATTTTGCGTGTGAAGCGCTAAAATATGCGACGCTCTTTAATACAGATTTAGTACGGAGCATGTTTTTTTTCTTTAAAATGTGCAAAGATTCCATAAAATATGCGTTTGGTGTTATCACAACTTAATAAAAAATATAGGTAAAAATTCATATTAACTTACCATAAAATACTGCCCGCTATGAGTTCCGTGAACCTCAAGTCTGAAGCCAAGTGAAGAATCCAGAAAGTTTGACAAAAAATGAAAAATTAATAAACCAGTAGCTGGGTCAAAATAACCCTACCAGCTGAAAATTCTATCTGTGTTCTGCAGTACTACAACCATGTCACTGTGAGTTATGCCTACTACTACAAGTAGGCAGTCGTGGTCTAATGGTTAGAAAGTCTGACCGGTAACTAAAGGTTGCTGATCCGATTCTCAGTACCGGCATGAAATTAATGAGGTAACCTTGAGCAAGACACCTAACCCCCAATCGCTCCCCGGGCGCCACAACAAAAATGGTTGCCCACTGCCCCGGTTGTGTATGTCATGATTTGCAGTGTGTGTGTGCACTTACTTGGATAGGTTAAAGGCCGTGTTGCAGGGTTAATTTTTCAACGAATTTGTGCAATTTGCTTCTTGGTAATAAATATTTAAATTGTTATCCATTGAATTTTATGTTGTTGGATATCACAAAACGGATTATAATACGAAAAAGTAGAACTATCTTACAGCGGTTTGCAACGATTCTGCTTTCCCCCACAATGCATTGCATTACATCACCTTGGGGAGAGAATTTACCAAAGCCCGCCTTGAGAGCAACTAGAGAGACGAGTAGTAGACGAGAGTATTCAGATAGCGCAGATTATAGATAAATAGATAAATACATAGATATAGATAGATAGATAAGATATAGATACAGATAGATAAAGATATAGATAGATAGGTTAGATATATAGATAGATAGATAGATAGATAGATAGATAGATAGACTAGTAGAGAGAGCTTTCCAACGCAGTGTCCATGGGACGCACCGCCCACACAAGCACCTGCCAAACACAGCGACAGACACGCGGCGGCTAAGTTTGCAACAACATTTTCACCGGAGGAAGAAATAAACGCTTAGAAACGCCCATATAGCTAGCATGATGCCTTCTATTTCTAGATGACAAAGACCAAGTTTACCAGTACTACGACACTATGACAAAGGTTACCGGTACTTATCAGAACGTCATGATCACTGCCACTAGATATAAAGAAAACGTTGATTTTTCACTCTGTGCTATTCAGTGACACTAAAAAAATTAAAATAAGTGTCGTTATTGTGCACTGCTGCTCGTAGACTAGCTCCAGTGCTCATTGCTGCATTGCTAAATGATAGCAACTCACCAGGACACTTCACCAACTCTCCACTCATTCTCCTCGGACCATGCATTTAATTGGCTTTGACGGCCATCAGTTCTTGGCAATTCCTTATCATTTGCCCTCTCAAGTCTGGCAGGTTCAAAATTATTAAATTATTTATAATATTACAACATACAAGTTGGCTCTTGCCACCTCTTCCTCATCCCAGTCAGTCGCCATTGTTCTAATACTAGGCTGAGGCTACCTTTCCTCCACTTCTCCCCAACGTGACGTCATCACCGAATTGCTTAAAAAAACCCTGTTAATAGCAAAAACGTAAAAAACTGGTCTTTAAGACCATTTTTGAGACATTTTAAAAATGATATACATATCTTGAGTGATATATGTACCCATTAATCGACAGTGGTGGTTAACCTGCAACATGGGCTTTAAATGCAGAGGACAGATTTCAAGTATGGGTTACCATACTTGACCTTCACATGTCACTTTCACACCTCTTGCAAAGAGAAAAGTATGGATGTCAATGACTGAAACAATTTTAGTACATTTATTTTAAATAAGGTACATTTTATGTTTTATGTATGAAATGTTTGTAAGGCTAACTTACATTGCTTTCAAATCCTATGAGAAAATAACAGTTATTAGTAAAACATAAAATAAATGATCATTTTCAGACAAGAACTGTCACACATATTAGGGGAGTTTGAGGTGTAAATATAATGTAAATTAACACAATGCAACTAACAGACTGTGGATGTATGCAAAAGGTCTATTATCCACCTACTTTCAGTTGCAGAATAAATTAATCGTGGGTGTCATATACATCTGTACTTTTACAGTGATATCAGTAACTGCAAACATTTGCTTTTGTATAATGCTGCATCAACACAGATGTCAGTATAAAGAAGACCACTTTTAAATCAGCCAGTAGCAAAAAAATCACTGTATGATTGTTCTTGGTTCTCTGTAGGAGCTCTATGATCATATGAACAGATCTTTAAGCTGTACGGCGCTGGAGGGATCACAGATTTATCTGGGTAATTCAAAAACACACATCTGCTTTTCACGACTATAATATATCATTTCTCTATTATAACTAATAACTTATCCTTTAACTGACCCTAATTGAATGAGTGTGATGTCAAATTTGACCCCTATTTATATTTATAGTCTTATTGTGTGTGACTGACCAGTGCACATTATTGCAAAAAAAAAAAAAAGAAAAAAAGGATATGTAGAGATTCTCTGGAGGATGAACTTGACCTTCAGCCCACACTACCCAATCAAACAATTATTTCAAAAGCCTATGTAAGAAAAACTTACTTTTAAGCTTTTGGCAAAAGCAATAGTTTTAATTTTAAAACCTGCACTTTTTTTTGTCAGATTATTTTGTGCTATACTGAAATATGCCTAATTACATAAGTAATTCAATAATAATACATAAATAATTCAAAAGAAATGTGTACATGTACATGATTAATATACAGGTCCTTTTAAAAAAATTAGCATATTATGATGAAGTTAATTATTTTCCATAATGTAATGATAAAAATTAAACTTTCATATATTTTAGATTCATTGCACACCAACTGAAATATTTCAGGTCTTTTATTGTTTTAATACTGATGATTTTGGCATACAGCTCATGAAAACCCAAAATTCCTATCTCAAATAATTAGCATATTTCATCCGACCAATAAAATAAGTGTTTTTAATACAAAAAAGTCAACCTTCACATAATTATGTTCAGTTATGCACTCAATACTTGGTTGGGAATCCTTTTGCAGAAATGACTGCTTCAATGCGGCGTGGCATGGAGGCAATCAGCCTGTGGCACTGCTGAGGTGTTATGGAGGCCCAGGATGCTTCGATAGCGGCCTTAAGCTCATCCAGAGTGTTGGGTCTTGCGTCTCTCAACTTTCTCTTCACAATATCCCACAGATTCTCTATGGTGTTCAGGTCAGGAGAGTTGGCAGGCCAATTGAGCACAGTAATACCATGGTCAGTAAACCATTTACCAGTGGTTTTGGCACTGTGAGCAGGTGCCAGGTCGTGCTGAAAAATGAAATCTTCATTTCCATAAAGCTTTTCAGCAGGTGGAAGCATGAAGTGCTCCAAAATCTCCTGATAGCTAGCTGCATTGACCAGGGACGTGCACAGGAATTTTGAGGGGCAGTTGCTCTGACCTGAAAAAAGGTCAGAGCAACCTTGTCAGAGTTTTTCAGTATAAAAGTAAATCGGGTTTAAATGTCAGGAGTTCCTGTCGGGACGAAAGTAACACTTGTTACTTTTGTCCCGCTACAGTGAAAACATATAGTTACATTATGTTGAGAAGTTATGTTATGCTTATTTAATTTAATTTTCATATTTTTCATGTTGAAAAAAACATTTTATAAAATGGATTGACATAAAAAAATTATTAAAACAGTTACTTTTGAAACATCTGATTGAACTGAAATTTAAAATGAAAATGTAAATTACCTATTTTGCTATTTTATCTTTTGCAAAGATAAAGGCCAAAATATGTTTGCAGTTATATAACAAGGTCACTCAGGTATATTTAGGCTAAAAAAAAAAAAGATCTAGCAAAAAAATCTAGCTTGTATATTGTTGTTACTTTTGACCCACATCTGTGTTACTTTCGTCCCAACTGATGGGGTCGAAAGTAACATGAGGAGTCTTATGTTCAAAGTGAAACTATAATTAAGTTGTTCTACATTTTTACAAAATACCACCTGGTATTGATAGACCACACTTGTGAGTGACTGACCACATCAAAAATGTATCTCTGTCTAAACCATCATCTTTTAAAATTGTTTTTCTGAAAAATGTTACTTTCACCCCTGCTCTCCCCTATTTGTTAATATATATATATATATACACAATATATGTCTTGCTACACTGCAGCATAATAAAATGGTTCTCACACTCCAGTAATATTTCTGTGAATTGAATTAATCTTGCACTTGTTCATAGTTTTTGTATTATGTCTGAATATATTCAGTTGAATTTTGCCCTTACAAATTGCCTTATCTGACCGTGTTTATGTCCAAACTCAATGCCTCATGGTCTTATTATTATTATAAAGATTGCAAAAGTCAGAGATGGCAGGTTTATGATATACAACTTTGTAAACAGTATAGAAAATTTATTAACAATATATTAAATGTCACCAAAATACACATGAGAAAAAGAGTTCCTCATTATTGTTTATATTATTATTATTTAATTTTTTAATTTGAAAATAAATTATCTGGATTGAATTGACAGATGAAAAAAAAAAAAAAAAAACTTTAGATTTCGGAAAAAAATACAATCCTTTTTTAACCTTTTGGTGTCCCGTACATTCAGTTGTGCTTCTTGCTCGTATTCAGTTCTGATGGTACATATGGTAACTGGGCAACTACGCATGATTTGTAGTATGATTGCGTAAAGGGAACAGGAATTCCGGTAGGGAACAGAATTGACTGACGTGCAGCGCTGCAGCCACATAAACAGAGTTTGCCCTTCCCCTACTGACTTTCACTTTCGGTGCCCGAATGGAAGTGAATGAGGCTTTGCGTTTTTTTTTTTTTTTTAGAATCTAGGCCTACGTGAAATTCTTCATCCATTGTAGCTACGATTTTTTTTTTTCTCGGAAGGGCAACGCGAGTCGAGAAGGGCATATGGGCAGTTGCCCGGGCAACCTGAGCAACCCCCCTGTGCACGTCCCTGGCATTGACCCTGCCCTTGATAAAACACAGTGGACCAACACCAGCAGCTGACATGGCACCCCAGACCATCACTGACTGTGGGTACTTGACACTGGACTTCAGGCATTTTGGCATTTCCTTCTCCCCAGTC
This sequence comes from Meda fulgida, assembly GCA_030578275.1. Taxonomy (NCBI): domain Eukaryota; kingdom Metazoa; phylum Chordata; class Actinopteri; order Cypriniformes; family Leuciscidae; genus Meda; species Meda fulgida. The sequence goes on from CM060627.1 coordinate 22,826,296, forward strand.
TTCCTCCAGACTCTGGCACCTTGATTTCCGAATGACAAATTGCTTTCATCCGAAAAAAGTACTTTGGACCACTGAGCAACAGTCCAGTGCTGCTTCTCTGTAGCCCAGGTCAGGCGTTTCTGCCGCTGTTTCTGGTTCAAAAGTGGCTTGACCTGGGGAATGCTGCACCTGTAGCCCATTTCCTGCACACGCCTGTGCACGGTGGCTCTGGATGTTTCTACTCCAGACTCAGTCCACTGCTTCCGCAGGTCCCCCAAGGTCTGGAATCGGTCCTTCTCCACAATCTTTCTCAGGGTCCGGTCACCTCTTCTCGTTGTGCAGCGTTTTTTGCCACACTTTTTCCTTCCCACAGACTTCCCACTGAGGTGCCTTGATACAGCACTCTGGGAACAGCCTATTTGTTCAGAAATTTCTTTCTGTGTCTTACCCTCTTGCTTGAGGGTGTCAATGATGGCCTTCTGGACAGCAGTCAGGTCGGCAGTCTTACCCATGATTGCGGTTTTGAGTAATGAAACAGGCTGGGAGTTTTTAAAAGCATCAGGAATCTTTTGCAGGTGTTTAGAGTTAATTAGTTGATTCAGATGATTAGGTTAATAGCTCGTTTAGAGAACCTTTTCATTATTTGCTAATTTTTTGAGATAGGAATTTTGGGTTTTCATGAGCTGTATGCCAAAATCATCAGTATTAAAACAATAAAAGACCTGAACTATTTCAGTTGGTGTGCAATGAATCTAAAATATATGAAAGTTTAATTTATCATTACGTTATGGAAAATAATGAACTTTATCACAATATGCTAATTTTTGAGAAGGACCTGTATATACTTGACTTGATAAATTTGCCATTTCCAATCATTCTTTTTTATTTTTGTTCTGAAGGTCTGTCTGCCAGAGATTTGATCCTGCACTTTAAACACAAGGTAAAGGACTGGACTCATTTTAAATGCTGCTTCATCATTTTGGATAATACATATTTATTTTGATATTATGCAACTTGTCTGATTTTGGACTAAATGTTTGTGTTGTTTCTCTTTTTTTTTTTACTGTAGGTTCTGATTATTTTTAAACTGATTCTGCTAGAAAAGAAGGTAATTATTACCATCTCAATACACACTTTGTAGTAAAGTGGGATCTCAAGGATGAGTCCAGTCTTAAATACACTCACGTTTACCATCTCCCTATAGATCCTGTTTTATGTGACTCCGGTGAAGAGATTGGTTGAAACTCTGATGACTGTCCTGTCATTGTTTCCAGGTAAAAATGCTTTAAAAAAAACATGCTTTGGTCAAAACATTGTGCCAGATTTGTATTGGTTGGTGTGTTATTCTAACAAAAAAAAAATTGAAGCACTAACCTAAAAGTTAATAAAGAAATAGTAACACATCAGAGTAACCTTAACAAGATACTATAAATTTTAATAAATTATCTAAAAATACAATGTGATGAGGTTCAGTTTGGAAGGAAGAAGACAGGGTTGGCGTGATTGGGACTCGTACAACTTTATTTAAGTTAACGAACAAACAAAAGGTGCGCGTTCACCATAGTACTATAACCGTTACCCCTTTTGGGCTTAAGTTATATATCAGAGTAGGAATGGTAAGACTTAATATTGGCTTAGGTATAGATAAAAAAAAAACTAGTTTACTTTGGTTTACACAGCTATATTTCGGAAGAATCAGACACAAGCTTTACGCTTATAATGTATTCACCAACCCAAAACCTCAAAGGTTTACATCATACAAAAACAAAACAAAAACCAATAATAAACAAGTTAGAAAACAGTAAAACACCAGTTACACCAATCATCACACAAGAAAAGTTTAAGCGTTATGGGAATCTGCACTGGAAAAGTGAATGATTCACTTTTCTTATGGTGGAGTTGACAAGGCTTGGTAATGGAGGAAATGTCCTTGCAAAAGTCAGTACTGTTAATTTGATAATCCCAAGGTTGTAGATAGAAAAGGTGTCTTCCTGTCTTCCACAAGATAACAAGGTACCAAACCACCAAGCAGAAAGTTAGGTGAAGCAAATACTTTCACCCATATAAGAAAGCACCGGAATAAAAAGGTCCATCTAAATAGACAACACTGTCACAATTAGCATGAATAGGCCAATGCATTCAATATCATCTTTATACATTAAATACATGTACACTCTGGTTTTGGTAAGGTTTGTAAAAAAAAAAAACATACTACTTACTGATTGCCCAAAAAGGAAACACATTCCTCAATCATAGGACCTTATAAAGTCAAACGGAATAGCCCAAGAAAGCCATTGCTTCCTCTATCCACATGCTTGCCTACTTCTTCAGGTATAGTACCTGGTTAAATACTCATCTATGAAGATGATTAACGCCCCCTAATGGAGTGGAGAAATATAACCGCTAAGGTAACAGAGTTAAAACTGTTACAGTACAAATTAAACAAAACAAAACTCTTTCCGCTCTTTCTCTCTTTCCACATCAGACAGCTCTTCCCACAGACTTGTGTCTCTCTCTCCCTCTCTCTCTCTCTCCCCCTCCCTCCCCCCCCCCTCTCTCTCTCCCCCTCCCTCCCCCCCCCCTCTCTCTCCCCCCCTCCCCCCCCCTCTCTCTCTCCCCCTCCCTCCCCCCCCCTCTCTCTCCCTCTCTCTCCCCCCCCCCTCTCTCTCTCCCCCTCCCTCTCTCTCTCCCCCTCCCTTCCCCCCCTCTCTCTCCCCCTCCCTCCCCCCCTCTCTCTCTCTCCCCCTCCCTCCGTCTCTCCCTCTCTCTCTCCCCCTCCCTCCCTCACTCTCTCTCCCTCCCCCCTCTCTCTCTCCCTCCCTCCCCCCCTCTCTCTCCCCCCCCTCTCTCTCTCTCCCCCCCCTCTCTCTCTCTCTCTCTCCCTCCCCCCCCCTCTCTCTCTCTCTCTCCCTCCCTCCCACTCTCTCTCTCTCTCTCGCTCCGTCTCTCTCCCCCCTCCCCCCCCCTCTCTCTCTCTCTCCCTCCCCCCTCCCTCCCCCCTCTCTCTCTCTCCCTCCCCCCCCTCTCTCTCTCTCCCTCTCCCTCCCCCCTCTCCCTCCCTCTCTCTCTCTCCCTCCCCCCCTCCCCCCCTTCTCTCCTCCCCTCCATCCCCCCCTCTCTCTCTCTCCCTCCCCCCCTCTCAATCTCAAACAATCTCTTCCTGTCTAATTTGGCTGTTCTTGGCTAGAGTAAGCTGCAAAGTAGATTTTATGTTGGTCTTTATGCAGAAGGAATTATTTTAAAAAGTAAACTGAATTTTTTATGAATAATATTCTTAAGTTATATAAAGTGACTTTATTTTCAGGTTTAATAGAGCATGGGCTGGCAGATTCCTCTCACTATCAGCCCCGGAGGAGCATCTCAGAGGACTTCAGTTCACCAGAAATCATATCTGCAGATGAAGAATCATTCTCCATGTCTGCTACAGATGTTACTGACATACCAAAAGAGCTTGAGGGCAGGTATGATGTCAGTGACCCGCCGGATCAATCAAAGGCTTGTGACACTGCTTTGGACACACACTACCTTCAGCCTCACACAGGAAGCTTGCTGGACTCCTCAGAGTGTGAATGGGAGACACTGGAGCCTCATGTGATGGATGAAATGGAAGAGAATGTGGACATAGATCATTCAGAGATGTTTGACACAGATTCAGGTCTGCCAATAACAGTACAGCCACAGTCAGCCACAGGACAGGGAACGTTGACCTCAGGCATTGTATCTGGATTGCAAGAAGACCAGTATGGACTACCACTCGCTATCTTTACAAAGGTGTGCACACAAGACACATTGTCACATCCACCATACTCTAGAGTAAAACTACATCTGTGCAAGTCCAGTAATTATAAAAAGCTTGAATGTATTTGTTAAAACTGTTTATACTATAATTAATAACATTTGGCATGCTTTTATTTAATTCAGAATCAGAATTTTAATTGTTAATTAAACAATAGGGAAAATGACTGTGAAGATACACTTGCATTTTTTATTTTAGTCTAACGCAAACATTTAGCAAACGAATGCAAAAGCATTGACATATTTTTTTCCCTCCCATTTCATATCACCATGTCCCTTTACGGTCTCTGTAAAAAATGCAGTCGAGGTTAGTTTATAAAGTTTGCAAAGTTTTTTGCACCAAAACATTTCCAATATTTATAAAATTCACTTTCTGGGAAAACACTCAATTTCAAGGGGTCTTGCCACTCGCAAAAACGAAAGTACAGTCCCACTGCTGTGATTGGCTAACTTCATCGTACTGTATCCACAACCCTCCTTTACAGTATCCTGTGTGTTTTAAAACCTTAGATAGCAAGTACTGTGATAGAGCCATAATTATTTTATTGCCCCAATAAAATTAGTTAATCATAAATATACAATATGCTATTTAATAAAGTGGCAACAAAAGAAAACCCCCTCATGAAGTCAAAATGTTAGCAGACATGCACATTGAGTAGCAATGTAGTAACTGACAAAATTTTCAACAAGAACGAGAATGCAGAAAAGATGCTTTTTACTCCAGAAAGTAGTTAGAACTTCTACCAACAGGGACTAACTGCTAACTAACTGAACCCTGACCACTGGATTAAACATGCAAGTTTGATTTGCATGACCTTTTGACTTCTTTGCCCTGTTTCCAGGGTTACCTGTGCATGCCATACATGGCACTCCAACAGCACCACCTGCTATCAGACATAAGTGTTCGAGGTTTTGTTGCCGGAGCGACCAACATCCTCTTCCGTCAACAGCGCCACCTAAGTGATGCCGTTGTGGACGTGAGGCCATCAATTTTTTTTTTATTTTTTTTTTACTTTGTTCTGTTAACACTCTAATAATGGAGACAGACATATGAGATATTCTTAGGTGAATCTCACAAAGCCTGTCAAGAATGTATGCAGCTATTTTTTTTTTTGCGTTGTGACGTTATATTCATGAGAGTTAAGCATGATTGTCATGAAAATGTGTCTTCTCAATTCTCATTCCTGTAATGTGTCTGGTTGGTCTACTTTTGATTGTAATTCTCATTGATGATTCTCAAGATTAATGTAAAATGGTCAGGAAAATCATCCTGTTCTGACATTATAAATGATGAAAAAACGATTTAAAATAATATACATGACCAAAAGTGGACACTTTTCTAATTGATGTGTTTGGCTACATTAGCTACAGCCAATATAACGGGTGCATAAAATAAATTCCTCAGACATACATTTTCAGAAGAATGGAGCTTATGACTTAAGACGACATAGAATAATTGTCTAATAGTTTTCTACAGCTATATAGCAGTTTTGTGTGAAAAACAGGCAGAAATTTAAGTTGTTCTTCACTGATACTTCCCCTCTTGTGAACTTTTAACTGCTGTAGTTAGGTCTCTGAGAAGATCTGATTCAAATAAAATGTATCTGATTCAAAATCATTCATCCACAAATCAGACATTATCAGAGATGTGCTTATTATGGGTAAATAACAAACTCCATGGCTCTACTATCACAGAAAGGATAACTGTCAACTTGGATCATGTTGTCTAATCACTTTATAATGTTGATGTCACTGAATCGCTTTCAGAGTGCGATTTAATCACTGTTGTGGATACCATAGAAATGAATGGGAGGTTGAATATAACCCAATAGGCTGTAGATAAGTGATAAGCTGTTTCAAAATCAGTTTATTCAGCGTTTTGAAGACATCCGTTAAAATAAAACAGCATATTGTCTCCCCACCCCAGTGTTTTTTTTTTTCTTGGAGGCTTGCTTTAAAGCAACTCTGACATTACTATTTCTTTTTATAAAGATGTAAAGAATAGATAAGGCTTATTTGAAGATTTTCAGTGAACAATGACTTAAATTACCAGTATGGCTTCAGAAGACTTGGAATATAGCACAAATTGTTTGCCCACTTTTATTATGCTTTTAAGGTACTTTAGCATCCTTTCGTAAGCTTGAATGCTTAACATTCATTGTGACTGGCAGTTACAGTGATGACAGAATATTTTGTTAATTTGGGTAAACTATTCTTGAATTGTCATAGAAATAATGTCACTATGCAAAACACAATACGGTATTAATAGCCCTTAAAATAGGCTTAATTTTTGGATACACATTTTATTTCCTTATGTTTGAAATATGAAACTGGTCTGTTTTGTAGAGAGAGGTGTTAAGTTAACCCATGAGGCTGTTAAACCAAATATCTTCTCGGATGTACGGCTGTTGAGAGTTAATTGTTTTAAATTTGCCTGTGTGCAGGTGGATGAACCCCGTATTCTAATCCATGACCCAGAGCTGCGCAAAATGCTGTATTTAAGTACAGCTGATCTGCGATTCGCTGATTACCTGGTGAAACATGTCACTGAAAATAAAGAGGATGTGTTTCTGGACGGGACGGGCTGGGAGGGTGGAGACGAGTGGATAAGGGCGCAGTTTGGCTTATATGTGCACTCGCTGTTATCTTCTGCTCTACAGCAAGGTGCATTACAACACATACACATTTATATTAATTTGTGTAAAATGTTTTAGAATACCTGTTTGTATTATGAATGAACATGAATTAACAATGAACAATAGTAATTAAAGTGATGGAATAAGGGTGCATATGATGAACTCTGTTATCTCCAATTGGTGATGTGATACAGTGACCCAACAATACAGCGCAAAACATCCACGCATCTAATCTCCTACAGTATGTCCATGGATGGATGGCCAGTGGATGTAACAAAACACACATAAACAATCACTATCATATCTAGTTTCCAGTTCACCTGACCTGCATGTCTTTGGATTGTGGGGGAAACTGTAGTACCCAGAGGAAACCAACACCAACACGGGGAGATACAATCTGCACACAGAAATGGCCTCTTGGCTCATCCTGGATTCAAACCATTGAGAGTGTTACCCATTGAGCCATATATTTGTTTAAAGGGATAGTTCACCCTAAAATTAAATTAAGTCATCATTTACTCACCCTCGTGTTGTTTGTAATGCCATATGCCCTTCTTTCCTTTTCAAGGAGAATTTCTTATAAATGTCCCACTCACTCTAGTCCATATAATGGCAGTGAATAGCGACCAACATCAAGCTTTTAAAAAAGATGCAGAATTATCACAGAATGATCCCATGCGCCATGTTGCATGTATTCCATATTGCATATGTTCTGGGGATGTACGATAGGGTTTGGTGGAAAAACAAACCGAATTTTAATGTATTATTTAACAAAAATCCTCCTGACCTTGCAGTAGGTCTTCTGTGCACGGCGCACGTTTATGACAATCTATTAGCACCGCCGTTCACTCTGACTCAACCAAAAAAAAGCACACAATTTGTGAAAAATCAAGATGAATAAAAACGCAACATGTAATACACTCCTAGAAATCCCCCAAAAATGTATTTGTGTACTCTCTTCACCAAGTTAAACATCAGAGCCAGAACTCCAGTTCTCAGGTGACAGTCAGAATGACAGTTGACAGATGTGAACGTGATAAAACAACAGATATATTCACCTCAAAGAAGAAAGTACATGGATTATATTTCATGTTTTTATTCATCTTGATTTCTTGTGTGATTTTTCTGGGTGAGTCGGAGATAACTGCGGCACTAATAAGTGTCATGAACGCTCGCCAATCGGGATTTTCATTAAATAATACAATACATTTTTATTGTTTTAAACCAAACCCTATTGCACACCCCAGAACACTTGGGATATATTACATGTGTCGTATCACCATTCTGTGATACTTTTGCATCTTTTTTTTTTTTTTTTTACTTCATGCTGGTCGCAGTTCATTGCCATTATATGGATGAGCGCAAGCGGGACATAAAAAAAAAAAAAAAAGAAAAAATCTGTTTTTGTGGTCTGAAAAAGAAAGTAGGGCATATGACATTAGAACAACACCAGGGGGAGTAAATTATGACTTAATTTTCATTTTAGGGTGAACTATCCCTTTAAATCATCTGTTATCTTTGCCTTAGAGTATCACTATTTTACCACATCCAGTTCCTTTTTTTTCTTTTCTTTTTTTTATACAAGGTCAATTTACCAACTGAACACACATCACTCCAGGTTCATGTATGTGTACTGTTGTGTCGTTGTGACTCTGACATTTTGTTTTTTTGTTGAATATTGTTTGCTATCAGATCATGAGCGACTGTTGGCGGATTATGGTGCAGCGTTCACATCTGCCTGGAAAATCACACACAACTACAGACTGTGGATCAGCAACAAGCATCCAGCAATGGCCGAGATCACTCCAGGGTATGAGAGCTGAGACAAATCAGAACAGAATTCTATCAGTAATTCTGCTACTGCTTACTATTTTTTAATAGTTTGCCAAAATAAAGTCAAAATAACTTTATTAGTCAACCATATTTTAAAAAGGAGCTGGCTCATTCAGAAAAAAATATGTGAGACCGGGGATTGTGGTAACACATTTTGCTTTAAAATTTGTAAATAATTATTGTTTTTTTTGTCTCAGACTTTGAAATGAATATTCCCACTATCAGGAGTTGTAACAGAAGGCTGTGTGGGTTGTAACCACCCTAGTAAAAAAAATAGTATACTTAAGCACAATTTATTTGTATGTACTTTAGGATAACTAAATGTATTTGTGGCACGCTATAAATTGGTATACTTAAAGTCTGTTAAATTGGAACAACTAATTTTGTAATAAATGCATTTTAGTTGTCCAAAAGCATTGCTGAAGGTCAGCTAAAGTTGTATTAAATATACTTGTTTGTGCTAAAGTAGAACTATTTCAAGTATACTTAAGTACATTTTAAATATACTCTTGTATTTAAAGGACAACTCCGGCGCAAAATGAACCTTTGGTCTAATTACACATTGGTACATAGTCAACTGTTCTCTGAGATTTGTTATCATGATTATGGAATATAAAGAGTTATCTCTAAAAACTGTTTAGCTTATAACGCTAGTATATAGGGCATAGAGTAATGAAAATAAAAATCGCTAATTAATACCACTAACAAGGCTCAAAATAGCCCAACACTAACACGGTAGCATAATGTGGGTCCCTACCTGCAAACTAAAGCATTGAGAACGTTGTAAGTGTACAGACAGTTTAATAAGAAGATATTTTATAAAGACAGTCCACTTCGCATATACAGGCAGGAGCCATCTTTGGAAAATAGTCTCGACCAGTCGAATCATGAACGCCGAGCCAAGTGCGCTGAACTGTCTTGGAATCTCATATGGTCCGTTGTTTCCGGAATAAAGCACTGAGCGCATAAGGGAAGCACTGAACGCAACAGAGAAAATAAATTAAAAAAAATTATTTAAAAAAAAAAAGTGACTTACACAAGATACACAGAAATGGCGGATTATTCAACCGACGAACCGTTTATGTTTGATGGACGGTCTTATATTTTCGAGCCGGAATATACCGACGAAGAGCTGCAGGAGCTCTGTGAAAGGGCTACGAGAGAGAGAGAGCTACCGGTGGTCAATGCCGCAACACACCCTCGTACTTCGGGAAACTGGTGGTGTACCTGCGGACATTGTTAAGCTATGGACACCGAACAGGAGTGCCTGTGTTGCACGGAGTGGGACCTGTTGAGTCGTGACACCCAAGAGAACCATTGTTTTGTACAGTCTGAAGATTTCCCTGTTTTGATAAACAAGGCTGTACTTGAAACATTTTTCCATGTCCCGAAAATCAATTGGAGGCGGTGACCCATACCGGAGGGACCAATATGTACACGTAGCCTACTGTTCGCTCACCTTATCACAACTTCTGGCTCGTTCACATCTCACCAGCGCACTTGGCTCGGTGTTCATGATTCGACTGGTCGAGATTGTTTTCCAAACATGGCTCCTGCCTGTGTACGCGAAGTGGACTGTCTTTATAAAATATCTGCTTATTAAACTCTCTGTACACTTACAGCTAAAGCTAAACTGTTTTTAGAGATACAACTCTTTACATTCAATAATCATGAAAACAAATCTCAGAGAATGGTTGACTATGTACCAATGTGTAATTAGTAATAATTCATTTTGCGCTGGAGTTGTCCTTTAAGTTTTGAAATGCAGAATTCACTCAGCATAAACATATACACTCAGCAAGTGTATTTTGGTGACATTACAAGTAAAAGTAATCTTTATAAATAATGGCACAGGACAACAGTCACGTTTCTAGTATCTGTGAAACCGCATTCTTCCATCTTAAAAATATATCTAAATTACGTCATATGCTCTCAATGACAAATGCGGAACAATTAGTTAGAACAACAAGGCTAGATTATTGTAATGCTCTTATGGGTGGTTGCCCTGCACGCTCAATAAGCAAACTACAGCTGGTCCAAAACACAGTAGCTCGAGTTCTTACCAGAACCAGGAAGTATGACCATATTAGCCCAGTTCTGTCAACACTGCATTGGCTCCCTATTAAACATTGTATACATTTCAAAATATTGCTGATTACTTACAAAGCACTAAATGGTTTAGCTCCGCAGTACTTTAGCGACCTCAAAATTCCGGCCAGTTGATAATACCTAGAATATCAAAATCGACTGCTGGTGATAGATCCTTTTCATATATAGCACCAAAACTTTTAAATAGTCTTCCTAACATTGTCCGGGAAGCATACACACTCTGTCAGTTTAAATCTAGACTAAAAACACATCTCTTTGACCTAGCATATACATAAAACATTATAAACTTCTATAATTCCATGTTAGGCTGCATAGATTAGATCAGCCGGAACCGGTAACACTTCCCAAAAATCCTGATGTATTCGTCACATCATAAGAAGAATGGCGTCTACGCAAATATTAGTCTCTCTGTTTATCCCGAGGTTTATCGCAGTCCGCCTGATCCAGGCCGTATCAGATCTGATCAAGGATCTGCGCCTGAACCCGACGACAACGCAGTCCTGAAGTGTCAACTAGTCTCTCCCCTGTGAAGGCCTCATTCCTTTTCCTTTACCTCTGTACAGATAAAACGTCAAAATAATTCCAGTTCACATGGCTACGTGGAAGCGATAAAGAATTCTGTATTATACATTTTCAGGCCAGAAAAGTTATTTGTTGAGGTCAATTTGTAAAGAAAGACTACACTACATATATATTCAAACACGCATACCTATAGACTGCAGGTAATACGCATGTGCACGCAGTCAGCGTTTTCACAGGTTCGCGTTTTTGAAGTTTGCGCAGAGATAACTTTTTTATTTATTTTTATTTCGAGGCTTGCACCTTGGAACCTATTTCTACGAGCCACCAGGCACTGTTGTTGTGCAAATGAGTGGGCCGGAGCGCATTAAGAGTTTTCTGTTAGAACAGTGTCATGTTAGTGGCCCCTAACTTAATAACTAATGATCTTTGCAATGGAAGTGAATCAATCAAAACTAACTTTAGCTGGACAATAACTTTATTCTATTCTGCTGTAAAGCCAAAACAATCTTTGTTACTTTAATTTCCTATTATCACTGTAAAGCTGCTTTGAAACAATCTATATTGTTAAAAACATTTAAATGAAGGTGACTTGACTTGACAGCTTAAGAATTAGCTTTTTACTGACATTTTACAGACACCCCCTAGTATACCAGTAATTCGCTTATCCAGAGAACATCAGTAAGACAATGGGAATAGATATATGTTCATTAAATGTAGGAACCACTACGGACTGGATTCAAACCCAGGTTGCTGCAACACAAGCGCATTCAGTTTACCAGTTGCGCCACTGTGCAGATATGTATCACGCAAACTGGGGTTACTTTAGTGTTCTTTCTATACTTTTACAAGCACTACTATAAGCAAACAGATTTTTCCATCAATGACAGCACAAATTACATGTATTTAAAGACTGCGAATCGCAGAGAAAAGTGAAAATAAACGCGAAACTATATAGAACATGAAAGTACATTAAACTTCAAGCTGTTAAAGAAACAAAGCCAGCAGACACAATATTAAATATCATATATCATCTGCAGAATGTATTGTTTACCTTTTATCTGACCTGATCTGTCATTACCGGCATAACATTAGGTTTATTCTTGTATATTCACTGCATTGCAAATTAAATATTAAACAAGATAATTTTTCCCTTTTTCAAACTTCTACTGTAACCTCAAAAGGACGATGGTCATGTTTAATAATGATTTCATCCCTGTCGCTAATTTTGAGTATTTAAATTGGTCAAATTGTCTTACAATAGTCCCTGGTCTCCACTATTCAAACATGGAAGATGTGCATTATTATATAAGCAACTCAGAACACTAGGTCACAAATTGTTAGGAACATTTAAAGAACTGTGATTCAGACTACCTTCAGTAGAGCATGTGTGGACATGAATGTACTATACAAACATAGTTACAAACTTACTCATTTATATAAGGAAAAATGTGTTCAGTGACTTCATGTTCATTTACAAAACATGTTTACCTGCACCCTCCTTCACCAACCACCATTTTACTAATTTCTGGTAATTAAGTTTTTCATCTTTTATGTATCATTAGCATGTGTTGCTCAGTTAGCTGTTACTTTTCAAATTCAATTTTAAACTTACGATGGGAGGCCAAGCATGTTTATCTCAAAAATAATTTTCAACAAATGTTTTACCATGACACAGAAAACGTCTCGGTTACTAATGTAACCTTCGTTCCCTGAAGGAGGGAATCGGAGATGTTATGGTGACAACGTAATTGGGATCACTTCAGGGAGCCCTATCATCTTCGAGTGTCTACAGAACGAGCAAATGAACGTTAGCGTGCGTGAATCGTGTCACACGCCCCGCCCCGCAGCGCGGGTATAAACAGGAAGCAGGTTCACTGACTCAATGTTTTTTGCTGAAGAGCCGAGATCGTGACGGCTGTTACAGCGATGGTCAACAACAGTGGCGACGGGACGTAACTTCTCCCGTTCCCTCCTTCAGGGATCGAGGGTTACATTAGTAACCGAGACGTTCCCTATCAGTCACTCTCCTTCAACTTTACGTCGTAATTGGGATCCTATGGAAAACGCCACGGTTTCTGCCTCATCCAGCACCCTACGCAAGACTCTCAGACCCCCAACCGACTGGGGCGGAAGGCCTGCGTAGAGGGAGTTCAAACTGCTGTTCCGTTATACCCCGCACTGTGGAACTCTTGGATAATACTAGGAAAGCGTGCCTTTCCAGGGAAGAGGGACGCTGCGGAAGCCACATTCTTCCCGAAGGGAGGTAACGTGGAGAATACACATATGGACTGGCTGGTTAGGGGCAGTGCAACATATGGAATGTCACAGGGGTGGCTCCAGCCTGAGAAGGGGGAAGCAACAGTAATGGCAGAGCGGACTCTGCCAAGGGAAAGATGCGGGCTCACCGCAGGGAGCTGGTCGTGAAAGAATACACAAATGGCTTTGCCGCAGGGATCACAACATATGAAACCGAGCGTAGCACAAGTTACACAAGCATTCGAGCACTAGGCCTGGCGTCGGACGCTGCGCAACGAACTCGACAGGAGCAAAAAGTGCATGTATCCGCTCCATGTGGAGGGGAGCGATGCAGCAAGCCAATACTAGAGCGGGAACTTCAGTGTTACTGGCTGGTTGAAGCGAGCACACAGGAAGAAACTGGCTCAACACGTAGGCTATAAAACCTAGCGAACATGTTAGGTGTCGCCCAGCCCGCAGCTCTACAGATATTTGTCAGCGATGCGCTGTGTGCCAGCGCCCAGGAAGAAGCGACACGGCTAGTGGAGTGGGCTAACCCGGGCGGGCAAGGCACATCTTGGGCTTCGTAAGCCAAGGCGAAGGCATCCACTATCCAGTGGACCATCCTCTGCTTGGAGACAACCTTTGACTTCTGCTGGCCTCCATAACAGGCGACGAGCTGGTCTGAGGTCCTGAGGCTTTGGGTTCTGTTCATGTATAGGCGCAGAGCCTGAACTGGACAGAGAAAAGCCAGGGCTGGGTCTGCCTCCTCCAAAGGCAGCGCTTGCAGGTTCACCACCTGGTCCCTGAAGGGAGTGGTAGGAACCTTTGGTTCGTATCCGAGCCGGGGTCTCAGGATCACGTGAGAGTTAGCCGGGCCGAATACAAGATATGATTCGCACAATTTGGCGGGGAAACCCTCACGGTAATCCTCAGATCAACTTGGCTAAGCGCAGAAGTAGGCCTATTCTGAGGTCCAGAATAGGCACTAGATCGGGGTATAGGCGAGGGGACTGTATCTCCCTTGAGGTAAGCGAGTCTCGATCTCAACGCTGCTATAGTCACATTTCCGCAATGGGCAATATGCCCAAACATGAGAGGCAGCTATTGTGGCTGTCTGCTGGCGCCAGGGAACGACCGCATCCAGAAACGCACAAGCGGGATGACATCCTGAAAAGTACGCAGGGTCAGGCTTGTGTTGCTCTTTTTGTGAAAGAAAAAATGCTCTTTGTGAACTCTCACAGTGCTGAGGCACCCAGGGAATGGCCGCTGTTTACTGTGTACACTAATTGTAAACGCCCACCTAACCGACACAAGCTCTCTTGCTGTAAAAACAGCAGTTGTTTGAATTAAGAAATGTTTGCGGCCACTCGCTGCTCGCGCCGTCACACCAACGCTGTCAGTAGAGTTTTCAAGGAACAACAGCAGTCTGCAGATTCAGAGATGAACATGAAGCTCGGCTCCGAAGTGAAAGACAATGAGTGCGTGCGCCCGCTTCCTGTTTATACCCGCGCTGCGGGGCGGGGCGCGTTACGCGATTCATGCACGCCAACGTTCATTGGCTCGTTCCATAGACACACGAAGATGATAGGGCTCCCTGAAGTGATCTCAATTATGTCGTCACGTCGACGTAACGTTGAATGTGAGCGACTGATAGGGAACTTGAACTTTGACTCTCTGTTCACAGACATCCATTCCAGGGTCAGTACAGTGTGGCTGATGTAAAGATCCGCTTGTCACAGTAAGTGTTACACTATTATGCTCTTGTTTACATACTCCTTCATAGGGTAGTTTTAATATCCATATAAAATGTATGTAGAACTTGAGTTTAATTAGTAATTTATGTTGAATATAAAAAGGTAGACATCCAAAATGGTTCACTAGCAAATATGCAGTGCTTATTAAAGGTGTTCTCCCCACTTGAACTTTAAATCATTTTTTCAAAGTGGACCTACAGTATTGGCCTAAAGTGATGTCAAGAGGGGATATTTGTTTTTAATGACCCTACAAGTTCGATTAAACCATCAAAAATGGTTGATATTTGAAAAAAATCATTGATATTTTTTAAATATTTTAAATATGAGGAAAGAAAAAACTGTTAACTTGGTTAAGGTATTTATCTGCCAAAATTATTTGGCAAAAAAATGTAAGCTACAGATTTAATTTTACTGTGCAAAAAAGAAAATGCATAGAAAACCAAAAATCTCACCGGAAAAAGCTTCATCAGTTATTAAAATATCTCTCTTGTTTTTGTATCTTTGTTTGCCAGCCTGGTCAAAAATTATATCCTCACAATTTGGCATGTTTTATTGTGATATCACAAATAAAACAATTGGCTCTAAGCACAACTATGTAATGTGCTTACAAAATATTTAACAAATGTTTAATCATGTTTGAAAAAAGGGTGAAGATGTCAATTTGTTTAGGCCAGAGTATCACTTTTGGCCACTATTGTAGTTTTCTTGCCACAAATCAGCAGACAAATACTACTTTAGTGAGTCATCTAAAACAATTGCAAATAAATCTAAAATAATACATTTCATTAGGACTAACTGCCTAAATTTGAGACACCTAAATCATAAATATTGTGGCAGATTTTTTCAGAGGTCACATGTTAAATGGGAATCTTTTGTTTAAAATGAACGCAAACCCTGTGTATCATGATGCAATTGGGATTTTTTCTACAGCAAGCTCTTTAAGGCTTTTGAGAGTAGAAGGTACAATAAATGTAATAAAATACATAAAAATTCTGACAAAGACTGCAAGAATCCTTTGACTCAGAGGAAAATGTGTTTTCAATAGTTCAGTGATGCAAAGTCACTTCCGACAACATTTCTAGACATTACTAAAACATTTTTGCTAAAACCTGCAGTATTTTCTGTGTAAACATATTCTGTGCTTGAAGTGGGTGCACCGGTGTGGGGCTTTTCTATTCACCGTTCAGAAAATTCTTCTTCTGAATTAAATTTTGACAACAACCATGTCCTTTTGTTCAAAGGCCCAACCTTTGAAGACAACAAATCCAAAAGTGAATTGAATGTGTACAGGGCCAGAGTTGCTAATGTATTTATTTATTTATTAAGCAGTACTTTTTTTCCCCCAAAGCAATTTAGAAATGGGGAACATCGCAGGCAATTTTTATAAGAGCAACAATATTCATAGTAGTCTTTGGCAAGTTTAAAGTATAAGCTAGATGAATACAAAAGCTAGAACGGAAGAGAATTTAATTGGAGTTAGAGTAAGTGCTTTGTTTATGGTTGTGGATTAGTCAAGTGCTTGTGGAAGAGATGTTTCTTCATGAAAGTTGTGGTGGTCTCAGCCGTTTGGATGGAGGTTGGCAGCTCATTCCACCAGAGAAGAACAGAGACACTAAAGGGTAGGAAAAGTTACTTTGTGCCTTGTTGTGAAAGAACAACCAGGCGCCATTTGTTCACTGGTGGGAGGCGGGAGGGAGCATACATGTATAGGAGTGCACCCCCATGTATGACCGCTTCTCAGAAGTCTCAGAAGGGGTTAATCATGGAATTGTACAAGAAATTGTAAAATTGAGAGTTTTTGTGATAGCTCACTCCTGTTATTTCAGTTCAATGCAGAACAGCGAGCGTGGGAAGAAGATTGGGAATGCTGTGATGTCAACGAGCAGAAGTGTCGTGCAAACAGGAAAGGCTGTCGGTAAGATTAACAATGGATTCAATAGTTCACTTGTTAATTCTTTTTTATTTCACATTTAACTTATTTCCCATACAATCTGTTCCAGCAGTACAAAACTGCCACACTGTGCATGAAGTACATGCAATTTATAGTGCCTTGTGAAAGTATTCATACCTTGCAATTTTTTACACACATTTTGCATGTTGCAGCATCATGCTAAAATGTTTTTTTTTTTTTTACATCAATCTGCACTTCACAGCACATAATGACAAGGGAAAATACACATTTGTGAAAACGTATTGCAAACTTATTAAAAACCTAAAACTGAAATGATCACAACCCTTAACTCAGTGCTTAGTTGGAGCACCCAAACTTTGCACATCTTAATTGGGACCATCAGCGAACAGCCATTTTTAGGTCTTAGGTTTAATTGGATTCACCTTCAGGATATGGCTGAGCCACTCAAGAACATTCACCCCCGGTTTCACTGACAAGGCTTAAGCCTAGTCCCAGACTGAAATGAATGTTTGAGCTGATTTAACTGAACTGTCCTTCTGAAAGTTTCTCCCATCTTCAGATATAGGAGTTCAGCCAGAATTAGGGCTGCACGATTTAGGGAAATTATATAAATATATATTATTTTTATAAAAATCTTTGACAATATTTTCTTCTGTAAAAAAAACTTCTGTAAACCTCTACACTAGGAAAAAAACTTAACGATTCGCATGTCTAAATTCACATGTAACTTTCTTTAGAGAGAAGTACTATTTTTCCTATTTTCACCAACAATAGGGCGATGTGATTATGAGCATTATTGAGTACACACATGTAAGGTAATGTCTGTTTCATTCATGCTGGAAGCTGGAGCGTGCCCTCATGCAGTAAGTCCATAAGTGAGACTCCTAGAAGTCATAAAACTTATGAGGTTTCAGGAAATCCCTTACCATCTCACAAGGCCTAGCTGTTAGTGGGGAAGCTGGAGACAGCCGGAGAGCTGGCGGTGAGGGCAGAGCCGAGGAGCTGAGAAACACCAGCAGAGCAAGTGAATCCACAGAAGTGGACAAACCTAGCAGAGAGAACAGAACCAGGGTGTCAGACTGGACCAACGAAGGACCTAGGATCATAGGAGGAGGAAGGACTCCAGGCAGAACCAGACCGTCCAAATTGCCGTACAGGATTGGCTTAAAAGAAGAAGATAGTTTGAGGGTCAAGTCAAGTCAAGTGTATTTATATAGCGCTTTTCACAATATAAATTGCATCAAAGCAGCTTCACAATATCAATCAAATAACATAATGTTTGTTTCTTAGTGAAAAAACATCCACGTTTGGTAGGGCTGATCAATGGTATTAATGCTTGGTTAATTATTTTGAATATCCCCAACTGAACAAGCCAAAGGCAACAGTGGCAAGGAACCGAAAAACTCCATCAAGTGACCTACTGGTGTCCTAAAACTCCATCAGGTGACCTAATGGAGAAAAAAAACCTTGGGAGAACCCAGGCTCAGTCGGGGGCCAGTTCTCCTCTGGCGTTTATGAACTAGAGGCCGGATTTACAGTAACTGTAATTTGATACAGAATTTTGTTTTATTTTATCACTTCGGGGTGGGTACGCGAACCGGAATCACAACATTTTATCTGTAGAGTGGGAAAGGGATCCTCCATAGGGAGAGGCTAGTTGGCACTTCAGCACTGCGTTGTCATCGGGTCCAGGCAAAGCTCCTAGTCAGATCTGGATACGGCCTGGATCCGGTCGGCTGCGGGAAAACCTCGGGATAAACAAAGACACTAAAATTAGCGTAGATGCCATTCTTCTTATGATGATGTAACGAGTACATCAGGATTTAAGGGAAGTGTTCCCAGTTCCGGCTGACCTAATCTATGCAGCCTAACATTGAGTTATAGAAGTCTATAATATATTATGTGTATGCTAGGTCAAAGAGATGTGTTTTTAGTCTAGCTTTGAACTGACAGAGTGTGTCTGCTTCCCGGACAATGGTAGGAAGACTGTTCCAAAGTTTTGGTGCTAAATAGGAAAAGGATCTACCGCCCGCAGTCAATTTTGATATTCTAGGTATTATCAACTGGCCCGAATTTTGAGATCGCAATAGACGTGAAGGACTATAATGCGTTAAGAGCTCGCTCAAGTACTGCGGAGCTAAACCATTTAGTGCTTTGTAAGCAATCAACAATATTTTAAAATTTATACGATGTTTAATAGGTAGCCAATGCAGTGTTGACAGAACCGGGCTAATATGGTCATATTTCCTGGTTGAGAGCATATGTCGTAATTTAGATATATTTTTAAGATGGAAAAATGCGGTTTTACAGATACTAGACACATGACTTTCAAATGAAAGATTGCTATCAAAGAGCACACCCAGGTTCCTAACCGACGACGAAGACTTGACAGAGCAGCCATCAAGTGTTAGACAGTATTCTAGGTTATTACATGTGGAAGTTTTTTGTCCAATAATTAGAATCTCTGTTTTTTCAGAGTTTAGTAGTAGGAAATTACTAGTCATCCAATTTTTTATATCAGCTATGCATTCCGTTAATTTTGTGAATTGGTAAGTTTCGTTAGGTTTTGAAGAAATATACAGCTGAGTATCATCGGCATAACAATGAAAGCTAATTCCATGTTTCCTAATGATATGTCCTAATGGTAGCATGTACAGAGTGAACAGCAGCGGTCCTAGTACTGAGCCTTGTGGTACGCCATACTGAACTTGTGATCGATAAGACATCTCTTCATTTACTGCTACAAACTGATAACGGTCAGATAAGTATGATTTAAACCATGCTAGTGCAATTCCACTAATGCCAACATAGTTTTCCAGTCTATTTAAAAGAATGTTGTGGTCAATTGTGTCAAATGCAGCACTAAGATCAAGTAACACTAATAGAGAGATACAACCACGATCGGATGATAAAAGTAAATCATTTGTAACTCTAATGAGAGCTGTCTCAGTACTATGGTGCGGTCTAAATCCTGACTGAAAATCCTCGCAGATATCATTTCTTTCAAGAAAGGAACACAGTTGTGAGGATACTGCTTTTTCTAATATCTTTGACAGAAAAGGCAGATTTGAGATCGGCCTGTAATTGACTAATTCTGAAGGATCAAGTTGCGTTTTTTTAACAAGCGGTTTTATCATAGCCAGCTTAAAGGTTTTTGGTACATATCCTAGAGACAAAGACGAATTAATGATATTAAGAAGAGGATCTATGATCTCTGGAAGCATCTCTTTCAGTAGCTTAGTCGGTATAGGGTCTAACATACAAGTTGTCGATTTAGATGAATTAACGAGTTTGCAGAATTCTTCCTCTCCTATAGCAACAAATGAAAACAATTTTTCCTCAGGGAGACTACAATGCACTCCCTGATGCGATACTGTAGTAGACGGTTGCATAGTAATAATTTTGTCCCTGATATTATCAATCTTATAAGTGAAGAAGTTCATAAAGTCATTACTGCTGTGTTGCTTGGAAACTTCTGTGCTTAAAGCTTTCTTTTTCGTTAGTTTAGCCACTGTTTCAAATAAATACCTAGGATTATGTTTATTTTCTTCTAATAGGGTTGAAAAATAAGCAGATCTAGCAGCTTTTAAAGCCTCTCTGTAAGCAATCGAGCTCTCTTTCCATGAAATCCGAAATACCTCTAGTTTTGTTTTCTTCCAGTTGCGCTCCATTTTTCTGGCTGCTCTCTTAAGGGCCTGAGTGTGCTCGTTGTACCACGGCGTTGGACTATTTTCTTTAATCTTCTTTAAGCGCAACGGAGCAACTGCGTCTAAAGTGCTGGAAAAGAGAGAGTTAAAAGTTTCTGTTGCAATATCGAGTTCTTCTAAGCTATCCGGGATGCTGAGATGATGAAACTTATTAGGAAGATTATTGATAAAGCAATCTTTAGTGGCAGAAGTTATAGGTCTAACATATTTATAACACGGAGTCGGCTTTGCAGCCTTGGCTAAATGTAATTTACATGAGACTAGATAATGGTCTGAGATGTCATCGCTCTGCTGCAGAATTTCAACGGCATCAACATCTATTCCATGTGATAATATTAGATCTAGAGTATGATTACGACAATGAGTGGGTCCTGACACGTGTTGTCTAACTCCAATTGAGTTTACAATGTCTTTAAGTGCCAATCCCAATGCATCTTTTTCATTATCTACATGTATATTAAAATCACCAACAATTAGTACTTTATCGTTAGCCAATACTAATTCTGATAGAAAGTCCGCAAATTCTTTGATAAAATCTTTATGGTGCCCTGGTGGCCTGTATACAGTAGCCAGCAGAAATCTCAAACGTAATTTATCGTTTACACTATATATTTTTACATTAAGCACTAACACTTCAAAAGAAGTATATTTAAAAATAGATTTCTTAGTGGTTTTGAAAATATTACTATAAATTACAGCAACACCTCCCCCTTTGCGTTTTAGACGAGGTTCATGTTTATAACAGTAATCTTGTGGGGTTGACTCATTTAAAGTAATGTAATCGTTTGGTTTTAGCCAGGTTTCTGTCAAACACAGCACATCTAGATTATAACTTGAAATCATATCATAAACTATGAGCGATTTTGAAGTAAGGGATCGAATATTCAGCAACCCAAGCTTTATCATTTGTTCATCTGTATTATATCTGTTTTTTATTTGTTGAACATCAATTCAATTTTTTACCTGACGTTTTTTGGATTTCCAAATTCGGGGAACAGACACAGTCTCTATATGATGATATCTAGGTGAAAGAGGCTCTATGTGATGGGATTTATCTGACCTTGGTGACGCGAGGCCGCTAGCAGACGGTCGGTTTAGCCAGTCTGTCTGCTTCCTGACCTGAGCCCCAGATTGTCATGTTTTAGCTCTAAGACTATGTGCCATATTACTAGAGAGAAGAGCAGCACCATCCCAGGAGGGATGAACACCATCTCTTTTCAACAGGTCAGGCTTGCCCCAAAAACTTTTCCAATTGTCTATGAATTCTATATTATTCAACGGACACCACTTAGACAACCAACCATTGAGTGAGGCCAATCTGCTAACTATCTCATCACTCCTGCGAACAGGAAGGGGGCCAGAGAAAATTACAGTGCCTGACATCGTACTTGCGAGTTTACACACTGTCAGGTTGTGTGCAGGTAGCCGAAGACGAGGACACGAGATCTGCGATATTGGTACTTTATTTACAAACTTAACTTCGATTAACATACAAGAACAAAGGAAAGGGAACTCCAGGACTTCAAACACACAACCGTACATGGACGACGACCAACAAACACTGAGGGAAAACACAAGGCTTAAATGAACAGGGACTGATGGGATAATTAACCAAACACAGGTGAAGGGAATACTAATCAGACATGGCGGGAAAACGAACAGGACTGAACCAAAATCACAAAGACAGGGGAAACCAAGATCACAAACAGGACTCAAACACATTGAAACATGACAGTACCTCCCCCCTCCCAAAGGCGCGACATAGCGCCGTATAACATCCAAAAGGGGTGGGAGGGTGGGCGCTCTGGAGGCTGACGAGGACATGGCGGTGCAGGGACGGGAAGCCTCCAGAGCGGAGCTCGTAGCTCAGGGAACCAGGGTGGAACAGGCTGTGGGCGTAACCAGGGCGGAGCAGGCTGTGGGCGCGGCCAGGGCGGAGCTGTCGGACCCTCGGGCGTCCAGGGCGGAGCTGTCGGACCCTCGGGCGTCCAGGGCGGAGCTGTCGGACCCTCGGGCGTCCAGGGCGGAGCTGTCGGACCCTCGGGCGTCCAGGGCGGAGCAGGCTGTGGGCGCGGCCAGGGCGGAGCAGGCTGTGGGCGCGGCCAGGGCGGAGCAGGCTGTGGGCGCGGCCAGGGCGGAGCAGGCTGTGGGCGCGGCCAGGGCGGAGCAGGCTGTGGGCGCGGCCAGGGCGGAGCTGTCGGACCCTCGGGCGTCCAGGGCGGAGCTGTCGGACCCTCGGGCGTCCAGGGCGGAGCTGTCGGACCCTCGGGCGTCCAGGGCGGAGCTGTCGGACCCTCGGGCGTCCAGGGCGGAGCTGTCGGACCCTCGGGCGTCCAGGGCGGAGCTGTCGGACCCTCGGGCGTCCAGGGCGGAGCTGTCGGACCCTCGGGTGGCCATGGTGGCGAGGACCCTTCAGGCGGCCATGGCGGCGAGGACCCTTCGGGCGGCCATGGCGGCGAGGACCCTTCGGGCGGCCATGGCGGCGAGGACTTCTCGGGTATACCCCCCCCCCCAAATTTCCATGGGGAAATTGACAGGAAAGAGGGAGTCCAGGGGCCAAGAGGATCTGGGATTGGGCAGGAACAGCGGAAGATCAGTGGGTTTTGATGCAGGATCAGTAGGCTCTGGTGCTGGGTCAGTGGGCTCTGGTGCAGGATCAGTGGGCTCTGGTGCAGGATCAGCGGGCTCTGGCGCAGGATCAGCGGGCTCTGGCGCAGGATCAGCGGGCTCTGGCGCAGGATCAGCGGGCTCTGGCGCAGGATCAGCGGGCTCTGGCGCAGGACTGGACGGGACCGGCACATCATGTGACTCGGAACTGGACGGGACCAGTCCATCATGGGACTCGCGACTGGACGAGACCAGCACATCATGTGACTCGAAACTGGACGGGATCAACACATCATGTGACTCGGAACTGGACAAGACCAGCACATCATGTGACTCGGAACTGGACGGGATCAGCACATCATGGGACTCGGAACTGGACGGGACCAGCACATCATGTGACTCGGAACTGGACGGAAACAGCACATCATGTGACTCGGAACTGGACGGGACCAGTCCATCATGGGACTCGGGACTGGACGAGACCAGCACATCATGTGACTCGGAACTGGACGGGATCAACACATCATGTGACTCGGAACTGGACAAGACCAGCACCTCATGTGACTCGGAACTGGACGGGATCAGCACATCATGGGACTCGGAACTGGACGGGACCAGCACATCATGTGACTCGAAACTGGACGGGACCAGCGGTAGATGGAGCCCTGGACTGGACTTCACCAACCCAGGGTTGAAATGAGGCCAGCGTGTAGAGCGATGTTGGGTTTCTACTCGACCTCCTCCTCTACTGCGGCCTCCACGATTCCCACGAAACACAGCTTGACGGGTTCCCACGAAGGCTTGTTTCCAGACCTCCATCTTCTTTTTCTTTACGGTTGGTCGTTCTGTCAGGTTGTGTGCAGGTAGCCGAAGACGAGGACACGAGATCTGCGATATTGGTACTTTATTTACAAACTTAACTTCGATTAACATACAAGAACAAAGGAAAGGGAACTCCAGGACTTCAAACACACAACCGTACATGGACGACGACCAACAAACACGGAGGGAAAACACAAGGCTTAAATGAACAAGAACTGATGGGATAATTAACCAAACACAGGTGAAGGGAATACTAATCAGACATGGCGGGAAAACGAACAGGACTGAACCAAAATCACAAAGACAGGGGAAACCAAGATCACAAACAGGACTCAAACACATTGAAACATGACACACACCTCTTTAATATTAATTTTGGTGATCTCCGACTGGCGGAGTCGAACATCATTAGTGCCGACATGAATAATGATCTTAGAGAATTTACGATTAGCATTAGCCAGCACTTTTAAATTTGCTTTGATGTCAGGCGCTCTGGCTCCCGGCAAACATGTGACTATGGTGGCTGGTGTCTCTATTTTCACGTTCCGTGTGATCGAATCACCAATTACCAGGGCACAATCAACAGAATTCTCAGTGGGTGTTTCACTGAGTGGGGCAAATCGATTTTTTATGGTAATCGGAACGGAAGAGTGGTTTTTTAATCCGCGACTAGAGCGATCTCTCACGGTCACCCATCTGCCCTGCTGCCTGGGCTCTACTTCAGCCGGAACTGAATCATGTACAGAGTTCACTATGCTAGGCGCATCCAAAATAGTATCTAAAGCTCTAGTACTATCCTTACTATCCTCAATTAAAGTTTGGATGCGTGTCTCTAGCTCTGAAATCTTCTCCGTCAGCCTGACTGTCTCCTTGCATTTATCACAAATAAATCCTATATTGCCATCGGAGAAGGCTACACTAAACATATGACATGTGACACAGGTGACAATAACAGGACAAGACATTACTCACCGTTTGTGTTGACTGATTCTTACTTACCTGGGCTTTTATGAACTCAAAGGCGCGGGCGCGCGAGAGAAAATAAATAATAAATAAATGAGCGCGGGTGGCGCGTAAACACGCGTTCAATAACGGAAGCTAGCGATGTAAGGTTAATCTGAGATGGTGGGTAAACTATATTTAGTAATATAAACAACTAGGAATGATAGTAAATGATGGTTCAAAACAGAAAGAAATACAAAGCTAATACGAGGCGTAGAGCTTACAGCCTCGACGCAAACAAACTCACAGCAGGCAGGGAGGCAGACAGGCCTGAGGGTGGGGACAAGGGTGAGATCTGCATCCATGGACCAGAAATCAATAAAGTAATTATCCTTCCCTGGCTCTGAGATAGACTGGGCCACAAGCTCTGGTTACTGGATAGACGTCTGGCCCCGGGACGGAAATAGTTGCCGGTTCTTGCTCCAGGATGGAAATAGTGGCTGACTCTGACTCCACAGCAAGAGTAGGCACTAGTGTGGGGTCCATGGCAGACTTGTGTGTTGTCTCTGGGTCCGTGGTGGGCACGGGCTGATGGAGCTCTTCCATCTCTGCCTCACAGATACTGAAGGTATTATTATGTAGGATCACCCACTCTACATATCTAGCAAACATCCCTCAAGGACCTTCTCTTGGCAGGTGTGCCTTGGACCGCTCGTCGAAGCTGGAATTAAAAACCACAAAATCCATAAGCAAGAACCGACAAAACACGACTGCAAACCAAGGGCTATATAAACACAGGGCAAACAAAGAAACTGAACAAAATACAGGTGAAATGGATAACAATGGAAACTAATGCAGCGACTGAGACAGATCAGACACATATTTGTTATATTTAACAAATAATCCATAATATCTCTCACCCAACAAGCAAACTGTGGGCCAGAGTTAACTGCAGCTAACACACAGGTAGAACCAGGTGTCTGGTTACATGACACATGAAGACTGATAAGAATGTTTATGACTCAAGGAATTTAGAGAAAGAGGTTTGACACTCACTTAATTCTTGTTGAAAAGGACAAATAAAACTTTTTTATGCAACTGGTTCTCTTTCATCAAGACAACATCAGCAAACAACTGGACCCTCAACAAATTGCATCAGGACAGTTTTATTCAAATGGACGAGACATGCAATTGTCAAACTTAGTCTCATTATTTGATACATTAAAGCTGCAGTCTGTAGTTTTTCCTCTTTGTCGCTGTCTCTGTTAAAAATCTGCAATTGCAGTTATTCGCAGAATTATCAACTTTACGTGGGTTGTGCCTCGGCACCGCACTGCGCGGATGAATGCAATGTTTTGAGGAGAATGTGCAGCTGTCAGTCACCACGCCGGTGTGGATACTGGCATTCAGAATCACAGATTCTACTTTTTGGAGGTATGACCAATATAAGAATTTTCACCGAAAAATGTCATCTGAACAAGTAACATCCACTTTTGTTTTGATCAACTAAGGGGAAAAAGCATTGCAGTAAATCGCTGATTAAATCTAATGATCGTTTATCATATCACGTCAAACCATGCAAATTATACTTTGATCTCAAATTGTTAATGTTAACAACATCAGCATTGCTTGACTACATTTAATGCCCTTCTGATATTTATCCTTGTTTTCGCATGAGCTCGGTTGCAGTCTCTTTTTTTTGTAACCACTCCAAAGTCAAACAGTTTCAAACAATGTTATAACTTATTGCTTTCCTGTATGCTGCTTCAGATCTCTCTCCATTGTTAAACTGTATGCATGTATGTGTGTGTATGTTAGATTAGTCTAAGTGATTAGTCTAGTTAATAAAGTCTTGTTCGTGTCACATGTAAAGTTGTTTGTGGTTCGTGCCCATATACCAACGCATTCTCATCCTAGGGCGTCATATTTGACATATTTTGACATTTCGTCTACATCCAACGCACATGGCACCCTTTAGCGTCAATATGAGAAGCAATAGATATGGGTAGGTTTAGGTCTGGGGTAGGGTTAGGGTTAGACCGCTAGGAGGCGCCTTCTGGCCCATATCTATCTGCGTCTCATATTGACACTAAAGGGTGCGTTGGATGTAGACCAAATTTCAAAAGCGTCTGTATATGACGCCTTGGTATGAGAACGGGCTGCATATACTGGATCATGCAGATTTTGGCTACATGCTTTGAGTAGTACTGTACAGTAAGATTATTTTCCTTACACCGGAAATTAACATTTCTTAAAATTAATCAATAATTCATACTGCATGTTAGCTGGACGAACAGGTTAGTTGATTGTGGTCTTAATTATGCTACATCAAGTTAATTCTATTTACTGATCCAAATATTTATAATTAGTTATAACAAGTTATAATTAATTATTTATATTTCTCGAGCTCATTTGCTACACTAACAAGGACGTAATGAGTAACTATAGGCAAATACTTGTGTTTTTTTTTTGTGCGGTAAATCTGCAAATGGAACATTAGCATTCTTGATAGTGTCACTCCGTTCACTCTGGTTATCTCAGTATGTATATTTTAGGCAACAATAAACGAAATATGTTATAAAACACCATTCTGTCTTTTTTAAAAATATGGTTCATCTTCACTGCTGCATGTATATTATTTATAACAAAACGAAGTATAAAACACAACCCTGACTCTTTCCGTTTACATTTTAAAAATATTAAAATATGTGGTTCAGGCCAGATGTGCACATGTACTCAGATAATCTTCACTGTAATAAAATGAAATTTAACATTAAACACAACCCTGTCTCTTTTTGTTAAATGTCAGTTTTAATTATCTATAATAGCCATTATAAAAGTTGAGTAAAAGGTAAAAGCTATACAATAAGATATTAAAGACAAGCAAACAATTCAGTCAAACAAAGTCCAAGTGTAGTAAGTTACAATGGTACAGTTAAATAGCCTAAATATATAAAATTATGAAACTTCTCTTTCCCCTCTGCCAAAACCATTTGACAGGGAAAAAATGATAGATTCATGAGACCAAAGATCGCCTGTTAGATATACACAATACAAATTATATCTCCTGTTTAACCACTACAGAGACATCGGAGTCAGCGGCAAACGTCAGAAGCACTAGCCGAGGAAAGGCTGTTCTCGGCAGGGTACATGAGCACTGAGTGATCGCCTGTATCACATAACTCCAAAAACGTCAGCTATCTTTCTGAATTAACCACAGATTTGAGCTTTAAAAAACTACATTCTTGCCTGAAAACTCTTAAAACTACACTTCGTGACACAATAACAGTAGTATTTTTAAATTACGTTGGTTTTCTCCTCTGCTATTGCTACATGCTGGCAGGTGCTAGATGCATTCTTGGATACCTGGCTGACTCAAGTCCGCACAAGTCACCTCTCTAAGGGGGATCAAGAACACATCCGAGGATATGAACTGGACTTGGCTAGATGTGAACTTTGAATTAAAATAGTACTTTTGCAGCGACTGATGCAACATTTCACAAGAACACATGTACAGACAAGAACGCATATTGAGAAACGGCTCGAAACTAAACAGAGCGGAGAAACAGGAACTAAAGGAAACCGAACAAAATATCAAAATAAAATTCCACATAACAGAACATAATCATGACATTTAAACGTTTGTCTTTTTCAAATCATGTCCAATTAATAGAATCTGTCGCAGGTTAACTCCAGTCAAAGTTTGCAATGTAATTATTTTCGTTTTTTAACTTAACGATAATTTGCTAAATTATCACTAATCTGGTATTTGCTTTGTCATTATGGGGTATGGAGCATATATTGATATGAAAAACAAAATTATGATTTAAAGCATTTTAACAAGTTTGCAACATGACAAAATGAAAAAAAGAATACTTTTGCAAGGTGCTGAAACAAGGAAAAGGAAATTGTTTGATTTTAAATGTATAAGAATGTGATGCTTTCCAAATGTGCTATAACAGGTCTTGGCTCATAGTTGTGATCCTAGAACTTTAAGTAATTATTGGTTTAATGGTTTTATTTATTTATTTTTAAGCACCATGTTTTGTAGCTCCTGCAATAATTTCTTGCTTGGCTTAAATGTATTATTATTATTTTTAGGTCAGTCAGTAGGTGGAGCTTTGACCGTCGCTAAATCAGCCATGTCGTCCTGGTTCTCCATGCTGGCTCAGCCGACCGCAGCAGTCAGTACATCTCCACATTCTACAGACTGACGTCTACTTCTTACTCAAGAGAAGACGATACTGCAGACATTGCACACATCTCTTATTGTTAGGAAATATAACAATGAAGATTTTTATAGAGAAAGAGAAAATGTAAAATAAAAAGAGGATTACAGCATCTTGATTTTAGATTTAGTACTCATTGTAGTAGTTTAATTGTAATAAATACTGTAACAAAAGCATTTACCTCTGACAAAATACACTATTTTCAGGTGTTCCTTTTGGGATTGTTAATGGTTATGGGACTGGTAAGTTATGGGAAGTCATAAAACCTGTCTATTCTGAGATCAGGTTACCAAATGTTTCTATAGGTATTTTTTCTACAAATATCACACTGATTATCTCTAATGGCAAATGAAAAGTAAACATTATGGTCACAATCGGCCTATGTTACTTAAAGCTGTCGCTGTCCACTTTTCTCACAAATGTATGGCACTATAGAGTCCGTGCATAAATTGGAGCTACATCTTGTTTAGATCAGTCCTATAATACAATAAAGAGAATGCTATTTAACAAGTATTGCACAAATCTTGGTATTTTTCATTTATTGATGAAAATGACCCAGGAGTTACATTGTCCTAACCAGAAGATATATGACAAGCAATTTGTCTGTCCCCACCTGTGGTCCACCAACCCGCAGCCGATCACACTAATTGCGTCTCTATAGCACGCAGTGTGTATTATCGTGTAATTTATACGCGAAAATGAGTTTTTATGTGCATAGGATACGCATGGGTTGGTTAGGGTAGGTTTAGTAGTGGTGTGGGTGCGTGTGTATTATACGCATGGGTAGAATTAGTGGTGCAGGGTGCGTGTGTATTTCACGCAAATGAACTGCGTATCAAATGCACGCGAAAACTGCGTATCCTATGCACGTAAAAACTCGTTTTCGCGTATAAATTACACGATAATACACACTGCGTGCTATAGAGACGCATTAACGTGAGAACAGGCTGGGTCCACACCAGACAAAAAATCTTTAAAAAATTACAGCCAATCAGAAGACTGTGAGTACGGGCTCTCTCTGCAAGCACATTGTAATAGATAAGTACATATTCAAATTCATAAATATTGAACTA
Source organism: Meda fulgida (assembly GCA_030578275.1). Classification (NCBI taxonomy): domain Eukaryota; kingdom Metazoa; phylum Chordata; class Actinopteri; order Cypriniformes; family Leuciscidae; genus Meda; species Meda fulgida. The sequence continues at coordinate 22,856,454 of CM060627.1, forward strand.
CTTTATCATTATTAAAAATGCATACTGACTGAAACAATATTTTTCAAAGAAAATACTTGTTTGTTCACATAACTATAATGTTTATCAGCATTTATTTAAAAATAAATCCATTATGAGTTCTACAAAGAGAAATTATTGGATAATGTTAGACTAAGCTAGTTTTCCTAGCAAGGATTGATAGATGAATGACAATGAAAATTTGTATACAGTTTAGATTGGCGGTAGCATATGTTATGGCAGGGAGAGCAGCGATTACACTCTCTTGGGGTAATCAGAACAGAACCAACATAAATGTATTGCAAATATTATTAATGTTTAGTGATTTATGAACAATATGATTCAAGAAAAAAAGAGTCTGATTTGAAGAGGAATATCAGAAGAGATGAAAGGATGAGCTGGGGATGAAGGTAATTACTTAGCTCCTGAGCAATGCGATAAAGCTGCTGATAATACTGAATGGACCTTATAGAGATGTTGTGATAAACATCATGTTCTATAGCAGTGGATCAGCTGAGATTCAACTGATGCGAGCTTGAATGACGTGACCTGCCAGAACTAACGCATGCTTGGTGAAGTTTCTAAAAAAAAATATAGCCTTTATATAGCGCGCCACTTTAATTTCACCAACAAATTATGTCTTTCAGTACAACCAAGTGTCAAATCAGATTTATTAGGACCCAAGCCTTGAAAAGGCGAAGGCCCTATTGTTTTCCTAAGGATTATTCTTTATTATTAGGGCCCAAGCCTTGAAAAGGCGAAGGCCCTATTGTTTTCCTAAGGATTATTCTTTATTATTATTATTATTAGGGCCCAAGCCTTGAAAAGGCGAAGGCCCTATTGTTTTCCCTAGGATTATTAGGGCCCAAGCCTTGAAAAGGCGAAGGCCCTATTGTTTTCCTTATGATTATTTATTATTATTATTATTATTATTATTATTATTATGATTATTATTAGGGCCCAAGCCTTGAAAAGGCGAAGACCCTATTGTTTTCCTTAGGATTATTTATTATTATTAGGGCCCAAGCCTTGAAAAGGCGAAGGTCCTATTGTTTTCCTAAGGATTATTCTTTATTAGGGCCCAAGCCTTGAAAAGGCGAAGGCCCTATTGTTTTCCTAAGGATTATTCTTTATTATTATTAGGACCCAAGCCTTGAAAAGGCGAAGGCCCTATTGTTTTCGTTATGATTATTCTTTATTAGGGCCCAAGCCTTGAAAAGGCGAAGGCCCTATTGTTTTCGTTAGGATTATTAGGGCCCAAGCCTTGAAAAGGCGAAGGCCCTATTGTTTTCGTTAGGATTATTCTTTATTATTAGGGCCCAAGCCTTGAAAAGGCGAAGGCCCTATTGTTTTCGTTAGGATTATTCTTTATTATTAGGGCCCAAGACTTGAAAAGGTGAAGGCCCTATTGTTTTCGTTAGGATTATTAGGGCCCAAGCCTTGAAAAGGCGAAGGCCCTACTGTTTTCCTAAGGATTATTCTTTATTATTAGGGCCCAAACCTTGAAAAGGCGAAGGCCCTATTGTTTTCCTAAGGATTATTCTTTATTAGGGCCCAAGCCCTGAAAAGGCGAAGGCCCTATTGTTTTCGCTAGGATTATTTATTCTTCTTCTTTATTAGGGCCCAAGCCTTGAAAAGGCGAAGGCCCTATTGTTTTCCTTAGGATTATTAGGGCCCAAGCCTTGAAAAGGCGAAGGCCCTATTGTTTTCCTTAGGATTATTTATTATTAGGGCCCAAGCCTTGAAAAGGCGAAGGCCCTATTGTTTTCCTTAGGATTATTAGGGCCCAAGCCTTGAAAAGGCGAAGGCCCTATTGTTTTCCTTAGGATTATTTATTATTATTATTCTTTATTAGGGCCCAAGCCTTGAAAAGGCGAAGGCCCTATTCTTTTCCTTAGGATTATTAGGGCCCAAGCCTTGAAAAGGCGAAGGCCCTATTGTTTTCCTTAGGATTATTAGGGCCCAAGCCTTGAAAAGGCGCAGGCCCTATTGTTTTCCTTAGGATTATTTATTAGGGCCCAAGCCTTGAAAAGGCGAAGGCCCTATTGTTTTCGTTAGGATTATTAGGGCCCAAGCCTTGAAAAGGCGACGGCCCTATTGTTTTCGTTAGGATTATTAGGGCCCAAGCCTTGAAAAGGCGAAGGCCCTATTGTTTTCCTCAGGAATATTTATTAGGGCCCAAGCCTTGAAAAGGCGAAGGCCCTATTGTTTTCTTTAGGATTATTTATTCTTCTTCTTCTTTATTATTAGGGCCCAAGCCTTGAAAAGGCGAAGGCCCTATTGTTTTCCTTAGGATTATTTATTATTAGGGCCCAAGCCTTGAAAAGGCGAAGGCCCTATTGTTTTCGTTAGGATTATTTTTAGGGCCCAAGCCTTGAAAAGGCGAAGGCCCTATTGTTTTCCTTAGGATTATTTATTATTAGGGCCCAAGCCTTGAAAAGGCGAAGGCCCTATTGTTTTCCTTATGATTATTTATTAGGGCCCAAGCCTTGAAAAGGCGAAGGCCCTATTGTTTTCCTTAGGATTATTAGGGCCCAAGCCTTGAAAAGGCGAAGGCCCTATTGTTTTCCTTAGGATTATTTATTAGGGCCCAAGCCTTGAAAAGGCGAAGGCCCTATTGTTTTCCTTAGGATTATTTATTAGGGCCCAAGCCTTGAAAAGGCGAAGGCCCTATTGTTTTCCTTAGGATTATTAGGGCCCAAGCCTTGAAAAGGCGAAGGCCCTATTGTTTTCCTTAGGATTATTAGGGCCCAAGCCTTGAAAAGGCGAAGGCCCTATTGTTTTCCTTAGGATTATTTATTATTAGGGCCCAAGCCTTGAAAAGGCGAAGGCCCTATTGTTTTCCTTAGGATTATTTATTATTCTTCCGACTTATTATTATTTTACTACCTTTTGGGCACTTTTGGGGCCCTTAACGTGCTCGAAAACTCTTGAAACTTTGCACACGGGTCAGAACCCGCGGCCATCAGGGCCGGGCTGAAGATGGTACCCGGGCGTGGCAGGGTGGCTCGACAGCGCCCCCTGGAACGGGATTCGAAAACGTCCATATATCAAACACGCTTGCATGAATTAATCTGAAAATGGGTACACATATAGATCTCATCGTTTCATATATCCTTTGCACTCTTACTTTTTACGCCAGCCCAACATGAAGTCGGCTATTATGGGTTGTTTGGAAACTCATGTTCAGGAATTTGATATACTCCTCCTAGGGAATTCACCCGATCGTCACCAAACTCGGTGTGCATGAAGTCAAGACATTGAGGATGAAAAATTGCCAGGGGATTTTTGATATCTCGAACGGTTTGGCCGTGGCGAGGAAACGAAATTATGGCGAATAATGGAAACAGGAAGTGTGTTATAACTTCTGCATACATTGACTGATCTTGATGAAACTTCAGCAGTGTGTTCGCTGTAAGAGGCCGATCACATGGATGTGACTATTGTGAGTCAAAGTTATAGCGCCACCAACTGGCAGCAGGAAGTGTGTAACTTTCAAAATGCTTTGAAATCACCCTCTTATTTTTACCCGATTTGCTTCAAACTTTATGTGTATAATGTAAACACACGGCAGATTTAGACCTGTGAAAGGATTATTGATATCTTAGATACTGTTGCCGTGGTAACGCATCAAACTTTAAGATTCTTTTTTGATGCTTTTGAGACTCTTAGCATACTTGAAATTGCATGAAACTCGATAGACACATCACATTTATTAGCCAGTAGACATGTGCAAAGTTTCAGAAACGGGCGTGGTGCCGGGGCTCAGTAGCGCCACCTTTTGACAAAAGAGGGGGAGTTAGGTCTATACTTTTATTTACAATCTTAAAACTCAGTATGTATAATGTTCATATCGAGCTGGACAACTTTCTAATTTACACTTATTAGCTCAGACCAACAGGAAGTCAGATATTTTGGTTTGAATGTGGATGTTTTGGAGAATTTTCTCTTCCACTCTCTCTGACCCTACGTCTCTCGGTGTGTTTGAGGGGAGGGGGGTTTGTCTGCTGAGTGAGAATACTTTTATTTTAGTTTTTCAAGGTTTTGGGGCCCTTAACGTGCTCGAAAACTCTTGAAACTTTGCACACGGGTCAGAACCCGCGGCCATCAGGGCCGGGCTGAAGATGGTACCCGGGCGTGGCAGGGGGGCTCGACAGCGCCCCCTGGAACGGGATTCGAACACTTGTCCATATATCAAACATGCTTGCTTGTAATAATATGAAACTCACTTATAGATCTCATCGGGCCGAAAAACTTTCGTGCTCTAAGTTTTACGACAGCTCAACAGGAAGTCAGCTATTATGGGTTGTTTGGAAAATGCATGCTTTTATTTTTGATATACTTCTCCTAGAGAATTAATCCAAACACCACAAAACTCGGTTAGCGTGAAGTCAAGACATTGAGGATGCTAAATTGCGAACGGATTTTTGATATCTCGAACGGTTTGGCCGTGGCGAGGAAATGAATTTATGACTAAAAAAGGACACATAAAGTGTGTTATAACTTAGTTAATTTTATCTACAGTTACAAAACTCTGCGTGTATATTGTTCTCGTCAAGCTGAACAACTTTCTAATTTATTGTCATTAGCTCAGACAAACAGAAAGTCAGATATTGTAGTTTGAATGTGGATTCTGAGAATTTTCTCTCCCTCTCTCTGACAGAGAGAATGCACCCTGGCATTCTGTATGTGTGTGTGTGTGTCTGTGTGAGGAGGGGGAGGGGGAGGGGGTATCTTCGGGTGATAGTTTAAACACAAAGTCATTCATGGGGCCATACTGCCCTCTTGTGTCCAAAATTGTATTTATACGCACTTTTATTCATTTATTACCTGTATTACACACACACACACAGTTCGATCGCACCCGCGCCTCTCTCTCTCTCTCTCTCTCTCTCTCTCTCTCTCTCTCTCTCTCTCTCTCTCTCTCTCTCTCTCTCTCTCTCTCTCTCACACACACACACACACACACACACACACAGTTCGATCGCTCCCGCGCCTCTCTCTCTGTCTCACGCACACACACAGTTTGATCGCGCCCGCGCCTCTCTCTCTCCCACACACGCACACACACACAGTTCGATCGCGCCCGCGCCTCTCTCACACACACACACACGCACACACACACACAGTTCGATCGCGCCCGCGCCTCTCTCTCACACACACACGCACACACACACACACACAGTTCGATCGCGCCCGCGCCTCTCTCTCTCTCTCTCTCTCTCTCTCTCTCTCTCTCTCTCTCTCTCTCTCTCTCTCTCTCTCTCTCTCTCTCTCTCTCTCTCTCTCTCTCTCTCTAATGTGCTATATTAGATCAATAATATGCTATATTAGATCAATATGTTTTCCTTAAAAATTTTATTCTCTCTCCCACACACACACACAGTTCGATCGCGCCCCTTTCACACACACACGAACACACACACACAGTTCGATCGCGCCCGCTCCTCCGTCTCTCTCTCTTTAATGTGCTATATTAGATCAATGTTTTCCTTAAAAATTTTATGCACACTACATTTATTCTCATCACATTTATAAATTATTGTATGAAATAATACTACCATTAAAAAAAACACATTTGATTTTCTATTTTAATCAATGTAGAATGTGTAACTTAAAAATAAACAGATTAGTGCTCTGTTTGAGGACAAGAAATTAAAACCAATGCAATATGATGAATGTCCAAAAGATGGCACTCACAGACTGTTTTTAAACGAGGTTGGATAAATATTTTTTGCTTTTAAACTGTGTGTGTGGGTGTTGGTGTGTGTGGGTGAGATTTTGGTTGGGGGACAGTTGTAGGTTACAGTTTGAGTTTATAGTTTGACAAAAGCACTTTGTGTTTTATTGTGAGTGTACATAAATATAAGTAAACACTTTGCAGTTTGAATTTACATCCTCGATGAACAAAATGACGGAGTATGTTTTTATGTGTAACAGTTCAATCGCACCCACACCTCAACCACACACACACACCAAACACACACACACACACACACACACATACACACACACACACTCACACACATATTGGAACGTGAGTGAAGTACAAAGCCTATAATAAAGAAAAAATTAGCATCCAAATACATCACAAATGTTGAAACAGTTTGATTCTAATGAGAGAGTTACGTGAGCCCAACACCACTTACTTTGACTTTCGCTTTACATTATTTCGGTTACTTCTTGTTTATAGTTTTTTAAAATTCTTGTTCTGTTCTGAATATCATTACATTTAAACGATTGCTTGTGTAATATTTTGAGTGTATCATCAAATCAGAATAATTATCTCGGTTTCCCTAGTTATTTATTTTTGTTTTTTCATTTTAAACAGGTAAGGCAAGTAATATTCTCTGTGTCTTTATATATGTATATCTATCTATCTATCTATCTATCTATCTATCTATCTATCTATATATATATATATATATGAATTATAAATAACTTATTTCTGTATAAAATAAAAATTCCCGAATAATCCAGACCAATCAGAGCGCACTATTCCTACAACATCATCAGTGCTGAAGCGGAACTAACAGAGCCGTTCGGCAGATAGCGAGCAGATGCAGCATATGTGTTGTATCGAGGCAGGGTCAGGCCAGGGGAATCCATTTGCAGCTTTTTATTAAGAATGGTCAAGACAGGCAGGGTGAACTATGGCAAACAGGGCAGATCAGAAAAAGCAGAGACAAACTTGGTTGACAGGCAAAGGACACAGACCTCCAGATAAATACTGGGCTTCTGGATTTACACATTTAAGTGCTGCAAACCATATTGACCTAAAAATTATTCTAATTTTAAATTATCTCATATATGTGGCTATTGTGGTTCACGATCATAGGCCCTGTCCCCAAATGGCACACTTCATATGAATTTTCGGTCTTGTGTACTTATTTCATGTGTCTGTTAAATCCATGAGACCGTAGGCTGTCTCATTTTTCAATTTGGGTTTCAGAAGGTTTCTCACGCATACTTTGTGGTTTATATGTGCCCTGGATACGCAATTTTGCAGAGGCCACACTGATGCGAGCTCTACAGCACACTTCTTTTCAACAGTCAAAGCGGGGTTACGTTTTTGCACGTCGTGCACAATAACCCTAAAGGCACCGGGGCGGCGGTGCCACCGGCTTGGGCCCGCAATCGCTGCTCGCAGCTATATTTATTATTATTTTACTGCCTTCTGGGCACTTTTGGGGGCCTTAACATGCTCGAAAACTCTTGAAACTTTGCACACGGGTCAGAACCCGCGGCCATCAGGGCCGGACTGAAGATGGTACCCGGGCGTGGCAGGGGGGCTCGACAGCGCCCCCTGGAACGGCATTCGAAAACATGTCCATATATCAAACACGCCTGCATGAATGATTCTGAAAATCGGTACACATATAGATCTCATCGTTTCATATATCCTTTGCACTCTTACTTTTTACGCCAGCCCAACAGGAAGTCGGCTATTCTGGGTTGTTTGGAAACTCGTGCTCAGGAATTTGATATACTCCTCCTAGGGAATTCACCCTATCATCACCAAACTCGGTGTGCATGAAGTCAAGACATTGAGGATGAAAAATTGCCAGGGGATTTTTGATATCTCGAACGGTTTGGCCGTGGCGAGGAAACGAATTTATGGCGAATAATGGAAACAGGAAGTGTGTTATAACTTATGCATACATTGACTGATCTTGATGAAACTTCAGCAGCGTGTTCGCTGTAAGAGGCCGATCACATGGATGTGACTATTGTGAGTCAAAGTTATAGCGCCACCAACTGGCAGCAGGAAGTGTGTCACTTTCAAAATGCTTTGAAATCACCCTCTTATTTTTACCCGATTTGCTTCAAACTTTATGTGTATAATGTAAACACACGGCAGATTTATGTCACGGTTCACACATTCACTGACTCGTTCTGATGCTGTGTTTTTGTATGCACGTGGGCGGAGCCGCTGATCAGTCCCTGATTATCATCAGCGCCAGCTGTGACTGATCAGCGGTTCCTATTTAAGCACTTAGTCTTTCGTCTTGTGTTTGTCAGATCGTTGTTGGATGTTCCCGGTCCTGGTGTCTGTTCCCTCTCGTGTCTCCGTGTTCCTGCCAGTGCTTTCGTGTGTTTGTGGAGTTCGCTGATGTCATCTGTCTGCCCTCGTGAGTCTCTGTCGGTACGCGCCTGACTTCCCTGGATTACTTCTCTTCATCACCGACACGAGGATTGGGTTGCCTACCTGCATGCCTGCGTCACCAAGGAATACTTCTGTTTGCTTCGCCAGAGTTCTAGGACTGTCACCTCGACTCTCTCTGAGACTGTTCCTGAGTTCATTCATTTGCCTTACTGTTTATTGGTCAATAAACTGAGTTTACTTGCTATTGTCTCCGCTTTTCTATGTGCCATAACAGAACGATCTGACCAACATGGAGGCAGCAAGGACACCTGAACTTTCTGAGTTTCTCGCCCGCAACATGTCTCGTATGGATCAGCAGGAGGAGAATCTCGCCATAACCGGCCGGGCGGTTCAAGCATTGGTGGCGCAGGTATCCGAGCTCACCCAGCAGATTCAACACCTTGCCATACCCACTGCGCCAACCCCACCGCCGCCTCCCCCCACAACTCCTCCAGCCGGTCGTCAACAGGAGCCGCGTTTACCCACCCCTGAGAGCTATTCGGGTGAGGCCAATTACTGTCGTGCCTTCCTGACTAAATGTTCGATGTTTTTTGCCCTACAGCCTCTGACTTTCTCCTCTGAGGATGCAAAGGTGGCTTTCATACTAACCTTGTTGACTGGACGTGCGGCTTTGTGGGGGACGGCGGTGTGGGAGAACCAACGACCATGCTGCTCCTCGTTCCAGGCACTCTCACAAGAGATGAGGAGGGTGTTTGATCGGGCGGTCGCCGGTAAGGAAGCTGCACGACAACTCGCAGACCTGCACCAGGGGGACCGACCCGTTGCCGATTACTCCATTGAATTTCGCATCCTCGCCGCTGAGTGCCGCTGGAACGAGGAGGCGCAGTGGGATATGTTCCTGCATGGGCTGGCGGACCGCATCCACCGGGAGATCTATACCCTGGACCTGCCTACGGATCTCGATGGACTGATTGAGCTGGCCCTGCGAGTGGACGCTCGCCTACATCGTCTTGAGCAACGCACTCGCACCGTCTCGAGCCCCAGGACTTTCGGAGACCCCCAGGCCAGGGGTTATGATGCGGTCAGCCCCGTCGACGATCACGAGCCCATGCAGGTGGGTCGAGCTCGGCTCTCCCGGGAGGAGAGGGAGAGAAGGAGGTCCCGTGGTTTATGTCTCTACTGTGGTGGAGCGGGTCACTTTCTCAACTAGTGTCCAGTAAAAGACAGGGCTCGGCAGTAGAGAAGGGGATACTGTCGGGCGGGATCTCCACATCCATCGCCTCTTCCACACTCCTCCCGGTGAGATTGCAGTGGGCAACCCGTACTCATCACTGTCAGGCACTATTGGACTCTGGAGCCGAAGGAAATTTTATGGACTGGACTTTAGCACGTAAGCTCCAAATACCTATCACACAACTCACCAACAACATTTCTGTTAATGCACTGAATGGTCAAGAACTTCCTGCTATATCATTCACCACCACTCAGTTGACCCTTATCACTTCTGGCAATCACTCCGAAGAACTGTCTTTTCTGCTCCTGGACTCCCCTCATGTTCCCATTGTCCTCGGTCACCCCTGGCTAGTTCAGCATAACCCCAGGGTGGACTGGGGACATAACTCAGTCTCTACCTGGAGCACCCAATGTTATGCGTCTTGTTTGGTGTCTGCTTGTTCGTCCGTGTCCAGTTCTGTTTTTCAGGAGGAGTCGGTGAATGTGTCTAACGTGCCCCGTGAGTACCTCGACCTGAAGGAAGTGTTCAGTAAGTCCCGGGCTGCTTCTCTCCCTCCGCATCGTCCCTATGACTGTGCTATAGATCTTCTGCCAGGTACGTCTCCGCCTAAGGGCAAGTTATACTCTCTTTCAGTTCCTGAGAGGGAGGCCATGGAGAAATACATTTCTGATTCTCTGGCATCCGAGTTCATCCGTCCTTCTTCTTCTCCAGCGGGGGCGGGGTTCTTTTTTGTGGGGAAGAAGGATGGTTCCCTGCGACCGTGTATTGATTACCGAGGGCTGAATAGCATCACGGTAAAGAATACTTATCCTTTGCCGTTGATGTCTTCAGCTTTCGAGCGGTTACAGGGAGCATCAGTCTTCACAAAATTGGATTTACGTAATGCTTATCATTTGGTCCGCATCAAGAAGGGGGATGAATGGAAAACCGCGTTTAACACCCCCAGGGGTCACTTTGAATATTTGGTCATGCCGTTCGGGCTGTCCAACTCCCCAGCGGTTTTCCAGGCACTCGTCAATGACGTGCTGAGAGACATGGTCGACCAATTCATCTATGTCTACCTGGACGACACATTGATTTTTTCTTCGTCTCTCCAGGAACACGTTCAGCACGTCAGACGAGTGCTTCAGAGGTTGCTAGAGAATGGGCTTTTTGTCAAGGCGGAGAAATGCGCTTTTCATGCACAGTCTGTTCCTTTCCTAGGTTACATCATCTCGTCTGAGGGGGTGCGTATGGATCCTGACAAGGTTAAGGCTGTGATGGATTGGCCAAGTCCAGATTCTCGTAAGGCCCTACAGAGGTTTCTGGGGTTCGCCAATTTTTATCGGCGTTTTATTCGCAACTTCAGCCAACTAGCCGCTCCTCTGACTGCCTTGACCTCACCCAGAATGACGTTCAGGTGGTCCGATACAGCGGAAGCTGTGTTCGCCAACCTCAAGAGCTGCTTCAGTTCAGCTCCCATCCTTATCGCCCCTGATCCATCACGTCAGTTCGTGGTGGAGGTCGACGCGTCAGAGGTGGGGGTAAGTGCAGTTCTATCTCTACGCTCCTCCACAGACGACAAGATGCACCCTTGCGCGTTTTTGTCTCATCGTTTATCTCCTGCCGAACGTAACTATGACATTGGTAACAGAGAGTTGTTGGCAGTCAAGTTAGCACTGGAGGAGTGGCGCCATTGGTTGGAAGGGTCGGGGGTACCTTTTATCGTTTGGACCGATCATAAGAACCTAGAATACATTAGATCTGCTAAAAGACTCAACTCCAGGCAGGCTCGGTGGGCACTTTTTTTCGGACGTTTTGATTTTTCTCTATCGTACCGCCCGGGTTCCAAGAACATCAAACCCGATTCCTTATCTCGTATTTTTGACCAATACGAACGCCCGGTTACTCCCGAGTGCATTTTACCCGAGAAGATAGTTATCTCCACACTCACATGGGAGGTCGAATCGAAGGTCAAGTCGGCCTTAGAAGGGGTAACGCCTCCGCCCGGTTGTCCACCTAGTCGATTATTTGTGCCAGAGGGGTTACGGTCCGACGTTATTCGATGGGGTCATTGTTCCAGTGTGGCTTGTCATCCAGGAGTTAACCGCACCAGTTTTTTGGTCAAGCAACGATTCTGGTGGCCATTAATGTCTCGCGACATTCGGAATTTTGTTTTGGCTTGCTCGAATTGTGCCACTGGTAAGACTTCCAATCGACCCCCTGATGGGTTACTCCAACCGCTGTCGGCCCCTTCGAGACCCTGGTCCCACATCGCGCTAGATTTTGTCACCGCCCTCCCTCCCTCCCAGGGTAAGACGGTCGTTTTGACCGTAGTGGACCGGTTCTCGAAGGCGGCTCATTTCATCCCCTTGCCCAAATTACCCTCTGCCAAGGAGACAGCGGTAGCTGTCATAGATCACGTCCTTCGCTTACATGGCCTCCCGATGGACGTGGTCTCTGACAGGGGGCCCCAATTTGTTTCCAAATTTTGGAGGGAGTTTTGTAGATTACTGGGAGCGACGGTAAGTCTGTCTTCGGGTTATCATCCCCAGAGCAATGGCCAAACCGAGAGAGCCAACCAAGATTTAGAGAGAATGTTGAGATGTTTGGTGTCTAAGAATCCTTCCTCCTGGAGCCAACAACTTTCAATGGTTGAGTACGCTCATAACTCCTTACCAGTGTCATCCACGGGCCTATCTCCGTTTGAGTGTAGTTTAGGTTACCAGCCACCAATTTTTTCTAACCTGGAATCCGAGGTCGCGGTCCCCTCCGCTCACGCCTTTATCCAGAGGTGTCACCGCACCTGGACCAGAGCCCGTGAGACTCTGCTCCAGGTGAGGGCGCGCACCAAGGTCAAGGCCGATCGCCACCGGTCAAGACCTCCCGTATAAGTCGTCGGTCAAAAAGTGTGGCTTTCTACCAAGAACATTCCGCTCCGCTCCGTATCTAATAAATTAGCTCCCAAATTCATTGGCCCATTCACTGTTACCAAGATCCTTAGTCCGGTGACAGCCCGCCTCAAACTTCCTCCTGCGTACAGGAGAATTCATCCCGTGTTCCATGTTTCCAAATTAAAGCCCGTATTTCGTTCTCCCCTTAACCCGCCAGCCCCGGTTCCCCCACCGCCGCGACTCATAGATGGGGAACCCACTTATTCGGTGAACCGTATTCTGGACTCGAGACGGAGGGGACGCGGATTCCAGTATTTGGTGGACTGGGAGGGTTACGGTCCGGAGGAGAGAAGTTGGGTTCCTGCTAGGGACATCCTGGATCAATCCCTTATTGATGATTACAATCGACAGGTAGGTCCCTCTGGGAGCGCCTGGAGGCGCTCTTAGAGGGAGGGGTACTGTCACGGTTCACACATTCACTGACTCGTTCTGATGCTGTGTTTTTGTATGCACGTGGGCGGAGCCGCTGATCAGTCCCTGATTATCATCAGCGCCAGCTGTGACTGATCAGCGGTTCCTATTTAAGCACTTAGTCTTTCGTCTTGTGTTTGTCAGATCGTTGTTGGATGTTCCCGGTCCTGGTGTCTGTTCCCTCTCGTGTCTCCGTGTTCCTGCCAGTGCTTTCGTGTGTTTGTGGAGTTCGCTGATGTCATCTGTCTGCCCTCGTGAGTCTCTGTCGGTACGCGCCTGACTTCCCTGGATTACTTCTCTTCATCACCGACACGAGGATTGGGTTGCCTACCTGCATGCCTGCGTCACCAAGGAATACTTCTGTTTGCTTCGCCAGAGTTCTAGGACTGTCACCTCGACTCTCTCTGAGACTGTTCCTGAGTTCATTCATTTGCCTTACTGTTTATTGGTCAATAAACTGAGTTTACTTGCTATTGTCTCCGCTTTTCTATGTGCCATAACAATTTAGACCTGTGAAAGGATTATTGATATCTTAGATACTGTTGCCATGGTAACGCATCAAACTTTAAGATTCTTTTTTTATGCTTTTGAGACCCTTAGCATACTTGAAATTGCATGAAACTCGACAGACACATCACATTTATTAGCCAGTAGACATGTGCAAAGTTTCAGAAACGGGCGTGGTGCCGGGGCTCAGTAGCGCCACCTTTTCACAAAAGAGGGGGATTTAGGTCTATACTTTTATCTACAATCTTAAAACTCAGTATGTATAATGTTCATATCGAGCTGGACAACTTTCTAATTTACACTTATTAGCTCAGACCAACAGGAAGTCAGATATTTTGGTTTGAATGTGGATGTTTTGGAGAATTTTCTCTTCCTCTCTCTCTGACCCTACGTCTCTTCGTGTGTTTGAGGGGAGGGGGGTTTGTCTGCTGAGTGAGAATGCTTTTATTTTAGTTTTTCAAGGTTTTGGGGCCCTTAACGTGCTCGAAAACTCTTGAAACTTTGCACACAGGTCAGAACCCGCGGCCATCAGGGCCGGGCTGAAGCTGGTACCCGGGCGTGGCAGGGGGGCTCGACAGCGCCCCCTGGAACGGGATTCGAACACTTGTCCATATATCAAACATGCTTACATGTAATAATAAGAAACTCCGTACACTTGTAGATCTCATCGGGCCGAACAACTTTCGTGCTCTAAGTTTTACGACAGCTCAACAGGAAGTCAGCTATTATGGGTTGTTTGGAAAATGCATGCTTTTATTTTTGATATACTTCTCCTAGAGAATTAATCCAAACGCCACGAAACTCGGTCAGCATGAAGTTAAGACATTGAGGATGCTAAATTGCGGACGGATTTTTGATATCTCGAACGGTTTGGCCGTGGCGAGGAAATGAATTTGCTAAGCACCCTCAAACAAAAGTGAAAGCACCCTCAGATGAAATTATTAATAGCACACATGTAGTAAACGAGATTTCGCCGACAATAGAATCACAGACGGATTTCGAACACATACAAAATAAATCCATTAACACGATTTTTCAAATCAGAATTTATTTAATTATGCTTTCATGTTTAATGAATGTATTTGGTTGTGTCCTTTTGCGATCGTGATACGCATAGGTGAAGCTGTCTCTTAAATTGCCCACTTTGCTTGCGTGTTTAGTCAGGAAATTAGTTCGCTGACTTTCTGAGACGGGGCTTTGGGTAGCCTAAAAATATGAATTGTCCATTTTTCATCATGGACATAAGATATTGGCTCAAGAAAGCTCAAACCTCTACTAGTGACAGCAGTGAACCCCGCCCTACAACCTCACTCTCACCGCTTGACACCCCTGCAAACACCGGCGACAAACCTAGTGTCGCGGCCGATGGCGCCGCCGCCGAGTGACCTTAATCTTTAAATCAGCTGTTTCGTTCAAAAGGACTGATTCATTGTCGTCAGAAACTAAATGTTTAAAATGTAATTTACTTATATTAATTTCATTATTCAACTGCAGAATAAAATCAATTTCAATACTTCATACATTTGCAATAGGCCTACTGCAGATATTTGGGAAAAACAGCACTCTTTGTGTTACATTTCTTAACTACATCATATGATATAAATGTAAAGAACAAAAACTCGTACAGGGCATTCCCTCCTATTTTGAATTTTGACCATTCTAACTGCATTCTAACTGCAGTAAATCACTCTAAATGCATCCCCGGTCTCCCTACTATTTTCAGACTGATGACGATTGGGAGCCATTTCCTATGTTTATGTAAGCAGTAAGCACCCTCACTATTTTCAGAAGCACCCTCAGTGATTTGGTTCTAGAACCGGGCCTGCACACACACACACAGTTCGATCGCGCCCGCGCCTCTCTCTCTCTCTCTCTCTCTCTCTCTCTCTCTCTCTCTCTCTCTCTCTCTCTCTCTCTCTCTCTCTCTCTCTCTCTCTCTCTCTCTCTCTCTCTCTCTCTCTCTCTCTCTCTCTCTCTCTCTCTCTCTCTCTCACACACACACACACACACACACACACACACACACACACACACAGTTCGATCGCGCCCGCGTCTCTCTCTCTCTCTCACACACACACTGTTCGATCGCGCTCGCGCTTCTCTCTCACACACGCACACACACACACACACACACACATACACACACACACACACACACACACTGTTTGATCGCGCCCGCGCCTCTCTCTCCCGCGCACACACACACACACACACACACACACACACACACACACACACAGTTCGATCGCGCCTCTCTCTCTCACACACACACAGTTCGATCGCGTCCGCGCCTCTCTCTTTATCTCTCACATACACACACACACAAATTGGAACGTGAGTGAAGTACAAAGCCTATAATAAAGAATAGTTTAGCATCCAAATACATCGCAAATGTTGAAACAGTAATGAGAGAGTTACGTGAGACCAACACCACTTACTTTCACTTTCGCTTTATATTATCTCGGTTACTTCTTGTTTATAGTTTTTGAAAATTCTTGTTCTGTTCTGAATATCATTAAATTTAAAGGATTGCTTGTGTAATATTTTGAGTGTATCATCACATCAGAATAATTCTCTCGGTTTAGTGATTCCCTATTTATTTTTATTTTTTTCATTGTTCTAATCAGGTAAGGCAAGTAATATTCTCTGTCTTTATATATGTGTGTGTGTATATATATATATATATATCATCTGAATTATAAATAACTTATTTCTGTATAAAATAAAAATTCCCGAATAATCCAGACCAACCAGAGCGCACTATACCTACAACATCATCAGTGCTGAAGCGGAACTACCAGAGCCGTTCGGCAGATAGCGAGCAGATGCAGCATATGTGTTGTATCGAGGCAGGGTCAGGCCAGGGGAATCCATTTGCAGCTTTTTATTAAGAATGGTCAAGACAGGCAGGCTGAACAATGGCAAACAGGGCAGAACAGAAAAGGCAGAGACAAACCAGGTTGAGAGGCAAAGGACAAAGACCTCCAGATAAATACTGGGCTTCTGGATGTACACATTTAAGTGCTGCAAAACATATTGACCTAAAAATTATTCTAAATTTAAATGATCTCATATATGTGGCTATTGTGGTTCACCATCATAGGCCCTGTCCCCAAATGGCACACTTCATATGAATTTTCGGTCTTGTGTACTTATTTCATGTGTCTGTTAAATCCATGAGACCGTAGGCTTGTAGGCTTGACCGTAGGTTGCTCACGCATACTTTGTGGTTGATATGTGCCCTCGATGCGCACTTTTGCAGAGCCCACACTGATGCAAGCTCTACAGCACACTTCTTTTCAACAGTCAAAGCGGAGTTACGTTTTTGCACGTCGTGCACAATAACCCTAAAGGCACCGGGGTTGCGGTGCCACCGGCTTGGGCCCGCAATCGCTGCTCGCAGCTATATTTTGAATTGTGCTTCACAATACACATAGTTTCCAAGCAGCTTTACAGAAAGTCATAATAGGTGTGTTTGACTTCATGTGGCTCCTGTGCACACCGATTGGTGTATGAAATCAAAGTACTGTTAGATTTTGCTGTAACCACATACATATCTGTTGAATTCTTGAACGCAATGCCCACCCTAGTGAAAAAACCCTATACCAAAATGTATTTAAAATTTGTGAGCCTCCCCTTAGAGTAGGTAAGGACAGCCGAGCCCTCGCTAGCGGCCTCACGTCACCAGGCCACCAGGGCACCATAAAGATTTTATCAAAGAATTTGCGGACTTTCTATCAGAATTAGTAATGGCTGCCGATAAAGTACTAATTGTTGGTGATTTTAATATACATGTAGATAATGAAAAAGATGCATTGGGATTGGCACTTAAAGGCATTGTAAACTCAATTGGAGTTAGACAACACGTGTCAGAACCTACTCATTGTCGTAATCATACTCTAGATCTAATACTATCACATGGAATAGATGTTGATGCCGTTGAAATTCTGCTGCAGAGCAATGACATCTCAGACCATTATCTAGTCTCATGTAAATTACATTTAGCCAAGGCTGCAAAGCCGACTACGTGTTATAAATATGTTAGACCTATAACTTCTGCCACTAAAGATTGTTTTATCAATAATCTTCCTAATCAGTTTCATCATCTCAGCATCCAGGATAGCTTAGAAGAACTTGATATTGCAACAGAAACTTTTAACTCTCTCTTTTCCAGCACTTTAGACGCAGTTGCTCCGTTGCGCTTAAAGAAGATTAAAGAAAATAGTCCAACGCCATGGTACAACGAGCACATGCAGGCCCTTAAGAGAGCAGCCAGAAAAATGGAGCGCAACTGAAAGAAAGCAAAACTAGAGGTATTTCGGATTTCATGGAAGGAGAGCTCGATTGCTTTCAGAGAGGCCTTAAAAGCTGCTAGATCTGCTTATTTTTCAACCCTATTAGAAGAAAATAAACATAATCCTAGATACTTAATTGAAACAGTGGCTAAACTAACGAAAAAGAAAGCTTCCAGCACAGAAGTTTCCGAGCAACACAGTAATGACTTTATGAACTTCTTCACTTATAAGATTGATAATATCAGGGACAAAATTATAACTATGCAACCGTCTACTACAGTATCGCATCAGGGAGTGCATTGTAGTCTCCCTGAGGAAAAATTATATTCATTTGTTCCTATAGGAGAGGAAGAATTCTGCAAATCTGCCTTTTCTGTCAAAGATATTAGAAAAAGCAGTATCCTCACAACTGTGTTCCTTTCTTGAAAGAAATGATATCTGCGAGGATTTTCAGTCAGGATTTAGACCGTACCATAGTACTGAGACAGCTCTCACTAGAGTTACAAATGATTTGCTCTTGTCATCCGATCGTGGTTGTATCTCTCTATTAGTGTAGTGCTGCATTTGACACCACTGACCACAACATTCTTTTAAATAGACTAGAAAACTATCTTGGCATTAGTGGAATTGCACTAGCATGATTTAAATCATACTTATCAGACCGTTATCAGTTTGTAGCAGTAAATGAAGAGATGTCTTATCGATCACAAGTTCAGTATGGCGTACCACAAGGCTCAGTACTAGGACCGCTGCTGTTCACTCTGTACATGCTACCATTAGGAGATATCATTAGGAAACATGGAATTAGCTTTCACTGTTATGCCGATGATACTCAGCTCTTTATTTCTTCAAAACCTAACGAAACTTACCAATTCACAAAATTAACGGAATGCATAGCTGATATAAAAAATTGGATGACTAGTAATTTCCTACAACTAAACTCTGAAAAAACAGAGATTCTAATTATTGGACAAAAAACTTCCACACGTAATAACCTAGAATACTGTCTAACACTTGATGGCTGCTCTGATAAGTCTTCGTCGTCGGTTAGGAACCTGGGTGTGCTCTTTAAAAGCAATCTTTCATTTGAAAGTCACGTGTCTAGTATCTGTAAAACCACATTTTTCCATCTTAAAAATATATCTAAATTACGACATAGGTTCTCATTAACAAATGCGGAACAATTAGTTCATGCTTTCATGACATCAAGACTAGATTATTGTAATGCTCTACTGGGTGGTTGCCCTGCACGCTTAATAAATAAACTACAGCTAGTTCAAAACGCAGCAGCTCGAGTTCTTACTAGAACCAGGAAATATGACCATATTAGCCCGGTTCTGTCAACACTGCATTGGCTGCCTATTAAACATCCTATAAATATTGTTGATTACTTACAAAGCACTAAATGGTTTAGCTCTGCAGTACTTGAGTGAGCTCTTAATGCATGATAGTAATTCACGTCTATTGCGATCTCAAAATTCGGGCCAGTTGATAATACCTAGAATATCAAAATATCAAAACCAAAACTTTGGAACAGTTTTCCTACCATTGTCCGGGAAGCAGACACACTCTGTCAGTTCAAGGCTAGACTAAAAACACATCTCTTTGACCTAGCATACACATAATACATTATAGACTTCTATAATTCAATGTTAGGCTGCATAGATTAGGTCAGCCGGAACTGGGAACACTTCCCTTAAATCCTGATGTACTCGTTACATCATAAGAATGGCATCTACGCTAATTTTAGTGTCTTTGTTTATCCCGAGGTTTTCCCGCAGCCTGCTGGATCCAGGTCGTATCCAGATCTGACAAAGGAGGTTTGCCTGGACCCGATGACAACGCAGTGCTGAAGTGCCAACTAGCCTCTCCCTATGGAGGATCCCTTTACCACTCTACAGATAAAACGTGATTCCGGATCGCGTACCCACCCCGAAGTGATAAAATAAAACAAAATTCTGTATCAAATTACAGTTACTGTAAATCTGGCCTCTAGTTCATAAACGCCAGAGGAGAACTGGCCCCCGACTGAGCCTAGGTTCTCCCAAGTTTTTTTTTCTCTCCATTAAGTCACCTGATGGAGTTTTAGGACACCAGTAGGTCACTTGATGGAGTTTTTCGGTTCCTTGCCACTGTTGCCTTTGGCTTGCTCAGTTGGGGATATTCAAATTAATTAACCAAGCATTAATACCATTGATCAGCCCTACCAAACGTGGATGTTTTTCCCACTAAGAAACAAACATTGTTATGTTATTTAATTGATACTGTGAAGCTGCTTTGATACAATCTATATTGTGAAAAGCGCTATATAAATATACTTGACTTGACTAACCACAAGTCAACAAAACACGTTTAACATGTGTAATGCAATGAGTAGCAATGTTTTGCTGATGTTATGGGGTTTGCCTGACTTCGCTATACGTGACACGATAAGATGCTTCTGTCGCCTTCATCTTAATTATTGCCAAACAACTGTATTATGCTTTTTTGTGACTGCAAATCATCAGGCTTCCTCTCAAAAAACTCAACTAGCTTGTTCACTAAATTCGTGTGCTTAGTTTCAATGTGACACCGAAGTTTGCATGGTCTCATGCTATCATTTGCTAGCACCTCCTTGCAGACCACACACTGCGGCAGAGGTGCAGCCTAGGACCCCGACCAGGTGAAACATAACTTTAAGTACTCAGGATCATATTTCCTACGTTTTTTTGCTGGGTCCTGTCTCCTCTCTTAATGCTTACTTTTGTTGACTTGGGACAAGAAAACAATGCATTTTAAAGCTAATACATGGATGCACAATTACCGATATCAGGGGTTAAAGTGAAAAAAAATCCTTACCCTAATTTTTTTAGGGGGGGGGGGGGTGAGAAACTGCACAGACGGACTTATCTTCAATGGAACCATTTATTTTCAAGTATTACGGCTGTATGCTAATGGCATCTTTTTATGAATGAAGGCCAGTATCACTGATATTAATATAGCTGCTGATGTCTCCATGAAAATTATTTTCCCCCAAATCTTAAACATTTATTAGGCTTCAAAAAAATATAACAACTTTTAATTTAAGTTAACTTTAAACAAGCCTCACTTAAACCCATTATAAATGTCATTACCTGAACCTTTCCTGCCTAACAGGTATGAAATACAGAAATTAGGTCATTAAATGACATTAATGTCACCTGTTGTTGTTTCTGGCATTTCATCGCTGTCTGTGCCGCAACCACTTTTCCCTTTTCAATAGAGTGTTCAGTAAGCTATTTTACACAGGCTCGGTCCCGCTCCTTTGTGGCAATGACGGGCGTGCGGTTAAAAATCATAACAAACGAATTTGAAAGTGAGGGGGACACAAACGGTATTTTGAAAAGTGTGGGGGGGGGGGCATGTATGGACGTATGGATCTCAATCACAGTGTTACCAGGACCCTCATCTCATATGATTGGAAGGTGAAATCAATTGACTCGAAAATATTAAACCGCATGCAAGTTCCCAAATTTTTTTTTTTTTCACGGCCCACACGCTGGAGATCCGGCACAGGGCCGGAATACTTTGAGCCCTGCGATATTAATAGAGCTGCACACAGAGTTCATTTTTCTTCGCGTGTCGCGCCTCCCCTGTGGCTTTCTGGCGCCCTCCAGGGGAGGCGCGCCTCACCTATTGAAAACTGCTGATCTATACTATCAGTCTATTTAGGGCAAATTCAAAACGGAAGTGAGCATCCCTATGCCTACTCCCTTTGAAGGGCAGAGCCCTTGAAGTGGGGACTTTGGAGGGAGCAGGGCACTTGTTTGCCATTATGTAGCCGTTTGGAACACACTTGGCGAAGGGAGCAATGAAAGACAACTTAATTTCCTCATTATCTTCACCTGAGATGTTCCCATGACAACGTAGTACAGTCTCCATCAGCTTGTAACAGTGTTAGCTGTTACCCTTGAAATGTTTCATACACACTACTAGGGGGCGCATGAGCGCCAAAGCCCCTTTGATTTAAACTGGTAGTAGGGTAGAGGAAGTCCGTTGTGTTCTCTTTCAAGCATACGTTTCGGTGTCTCACTATGGGATACGCCCCTTCCGCGTATTCCTCAGAAGCCCCATTACATTACGCCAGCCCCAGGGAGTGGCTACCCCACCCCTCAGTATAAGAGGAGCAACACAACGTCATTACGACATTCAAAAAACTCTTCTCGCTTCACACCAGAAGCCTACAAACTTTAAACAAATTT
Source organism: Meda fulgida (assembly GCA_030578275.1). NCBI lineage: Eukaryota > Metazoa > Chordata > Actinopteri > Cypriniformes > Leuciscidae > Meda > Meda fulgida. Next base: position 22,878,158 of record CM060627.1, read on the forward strand.
CAGGATGAATTACTGGCCACCACGCTGTTTTTCGCCTGGCTCCTTCGGTATGTATTCCAGCCGATTGCAATGATTGTCGACACTACGATGGCTGCAGCAATGCAGACTATCCCAGCTAGTGAGGGAGATTCTGTGCGACTCTGTTCATACGGGAACAAAATTCCATGCAAGGACACACACCAGGTCTGCTCTGCATGTCTCGGGCTGAAACATGCTCAATTGGCGATCGAGAATCTCCGCACATGTGAACACTGCGCACACTTCACCATGAAGAGCCTTCGTCGCAGGCTAGCACACCAAGCTACCCTGTCGGGCCAGGATCCCCTTATGACACCTAGCGCTGTGCCAGCTGCCACTCCGCAGGTATCCATTCCTGTAGAACTGCCCACCACGGCAGTTCTATCCTGGAGTGAGCAGATCAATGTGTGCATGCCTCTGCCCAGTCTGCTCTGCACCGATGAGGAAGAGGACGCGCTTGAATTTGAGGAAGAGGGGCAATCTGACTTCTCTCTGATGAAGAGGAAAACTTCGAGGACTCTCCATTCCTCCCCTGGCCTGTGCACCCACCACAACTTCTCGCTGCGACAGGATCCACGGAAAAGGCAGGTGGGGCACCATCCTCCCCACTCCTCAGTGTTGATCTGCAAGTGATCTGCAGTGCAAATGCACTGCAGGGAAACAAAATATTCCGTGGCTAACCATTGGTAGCAGAGACTGCAAAGTCTCGCTATGAGGGTAAGAGGCTGCCGAGTGCAAAACAGTCAGCACGACAGCTCCTTCCTGTTTTCCTAGAGCTCCTGGAGGAGGTTGCGGTTACGTGGAAGGACAAGCCGTTTACCAGCAAGATGCCCGTGCAGGGTGGCTCCGTTCTCGATGTGGAGGGGATGGAAAAGGAAGGCCTTCTCCGAATGCCCCCCATGGAGCCATTAGTTGCATCGCACTTGCGATCGAAGCGCACGGTGGCTGCAAATCCGACGTTGCCATCTAAAGCTAACTGTTTCCAGTCGAGCATGACGGAACGTGCTTATAAAGCAGTCGCGCTCTCTGTCAAGGCTATGAACGCGATCTCTCTGCTGACCACATACCAAGCGGAGCTGCAGGACAAAGTGTCTACCATGCCAGATCAGACACACTGTGAAGAGATCTGTGTTGTCACGGATCTCTCTCTGCGTCTTCAGAGATGCGCAGTTCAAGCCGCTGGGAAAGCCATGGCCACAATGGTTATCCAGGAGAGAGGACGATGGCTTAATCTCGGTAATCTCTCTAACAGGGAAAAAGAAGCCATCCTAGACGCACCGGTCGTTGCAGAGGGCATTTTTGGCTCATTCTGACACTGATGCAGAAGAGATGGGAAGAGAAAAAGAGGGATGATGAGAGTTGCAATCTGTATGTCGAGAAAGATGCAGACTGCACCCCCTCCGCCACCCCGACAGACCTTCGCACAAGCCACGGCCTGCCCACCCTCCAACTTTCGCATTCCGAAACGGCAAAGACCTAACGTGAATAGACCATAACGTGAAAGAACTGTCCGCCTGCAGCAGCTCAGACGGTCCAGCCAGCTCCTCAACTTCATCCTCATCCCCATCTTGAGCGAGGAGGAAGAAGACAGTTTGACAGGGTCTTCCCCAGGGAAGGGAGTCAACAGCCTCCCAGTTTGCTAGCTCCCGACCCTCACATGTTCACAGATGTTCTGTGGGGAAAACAGCGCCCGGTTGGGCCAGGGGAAGCAGAGCGGTGAAAAGGAAAAGAAACGGTGCAGTGGTGCACACCAACCCACTGGTCACAAGCACTTTTCATGTTCAAAATTCAATAAAGTTTTCACTGTACCCCCAGAGAATGTTGCAAAACACAATGCCCCCAAAAATGTTGCAAAACATATTAACATAACACATTATAACATTATCTCGGGGAGCTTTCGATCCCTTAGAGGTGATGAGCTACTCAGACTCTGTTCAAGCGCTAAGTTTCCACGCATGCGCAGTACAGATCACAAATAGGTTCATGACTCAGCCCCACGATGGCACCAGAGCGCTGTGAATAAACAATTGACGAGAGTGCACATAGTCCCACTGGGTATTAAAGACAATACAATTTGGGTACAGACTGCAGTTTGCCCCCCCCCCCCCCCCCCCCCCCCCCCCCCCCCTCATTCTCAGGTGCTGGAAGAGTTAAAGCATGTTCTTCTGGACAAAATTTACTCCCTGTTGAACAAAAGGGCGATAAGAGTGATCCCGCCCGAGCAAAGCCACAGTGGGTTTTACTCGAGATACTTTCTCGTCCCAAAGAAAGGAACTCGTGCCCTTCATCCCATATTAGATCTACGTGCACTGAACAAATACTTAAGGAAGTACAAGTTCAGAATGCTCACTCATTCTACACTCCTGAAACTGGTGCGCCCAGGCGATTAGTTTACATCGATCGACCTGAAAGATGCATATTTTCACATAAAGATATACCCACCCCACAGGAAATTCCTGAGGTTTGCTTTGCTTTGAGTGACATACGAACACCTGGCTCTACCATTTGGCATGTCTCTCAGCCCAAGAGTACAGGTATTTATAAAATGTACAGAAGTGGACCTGACCCCGCTCAGGGAAAAAGGCAGAATGTGTCTCTTTCCGCACATGCCTCAGATTATTGGGACTGATGGCCTCAGCCCTAATAGTTATTCCCTTAAGCAGACTGTTTATGAGAGAATTTCAGCGCTGGGTAAGGTCTCTGAGGCTGGACCCATTAAGGCACTCCCGAAGGAGAGTGAGAGTGACGTCAGAGACAGTCTTTGCACTGCGCCAGTGGAGACACCCAACCTTTCAAGAGGTACCCATTGGCTTGGTTCAAGCCAGAAAAGTCATAACGACGGACGCGTCGTTGTCCGATTTGGGGGCATTTACGAGGGCAGGATAGTGAATGGAAGATGGGGTCATCATCTGATCAATCTTCACATAAAAATGCTGGCCGTGTTTCTGATGATAAGGCATTTTCTCCCTTTTCTAAAAGGTCATCATGTTCTCGTAAGAACGGACAACACTACAGTTGTGGCTTATATAAATCGACGGGGAGGGCTCAGATCACTTTGCTTGCACATGCTGGCCCGCAAACTGATTTTGTGGAGCAATGCCAATCTTTCATCCCTGAGAGCTATGCATGTTACAGGGTGTCATGAACCAAGGTGCAGATCTGCTGTCCAGGGGCAATCCACTTTACAGGGAGTGGAAATTGAGCAGAGAAGTGGTCTAACAGATCTAGGAAATATACAGCAGAGCGACAGTGGATCTGTTCGCATCCCACCACAATGCTCAGTGTCCTCTGTTTTTCTCCCTGAAAGATCAGAGCACGCCTCTGGGTATAGATGCGCTGGCACACGATTGGCCTTGCACTCTCCTCTATGCGTTCCCACCGATAGCGTTAATATCCCCAACACTCTACAGAGTGAGGGAGGACGGACTAAAGCTGATATTAATAGCTCTGAGGTGGCCTGGGAAATACTGGCTGGCGGAGATCATACATATGTTGTACGAAGACCAGTGGTCTCTCCCATAATGCAGAGATCTTCTGTTACAAGCAGGGGGGGGATCTTTCATCCCAACCCAGAATGCTTGGCACTATGGGCCTGGCCAGTGAGTGGTTCAATTTGAATACAACCGGTCTGTCTGACAGTGTTATCAGAACCATACAGAATGCTAGAGCTTTGTCGATTAGGTCTCTCTATGAATGCAAATGGGGCGTGTTTTGAGTGCTGGTGCGCGGTTAAGCACGAGATTCCCTTTCGGTGGTCAGTGGCAGTCGTTCTATCATTTCTACTGGAGTTGATAGACCAAGGGAAAGCGTTTTCAACCATAAAAGTGTATTTGGCCGCTATTTCTGCTTGTCACAAAGGTTTTGATAATAAAACCATCGGGCAGCATGCTTTAGTATGTAGGTTCATGAAGGGCGTGCGTCGTGCTTCACCAGTTTCAAGACCGCTTTGCCCTTCATGGGATTTAGCACTGGTACTTGATGCTCTCTCAATGTCCCCATTTGAGCCACTGGACAAGATTGATTTAAAAAGATTGTCGTTTAAGACGGCGCTGCTATTAGCCTTGGCTTCGGCGAAGCATGTAAACGAGATTCACGAACTTTCGGTGCATTAAGCATGTACAAAGTTCATGCCCGGGGATGCAGGGGTAGTTCTGATGCCTAATCCTGCATTTATGCCCAAAATAGTTAATCTCCTTTTGAGCTAAGAGCTTTATATGTGTGGCGAACAGGACGGCCGAAGGACGTGAGAACGGCGCGAGGCCGGTGGTGCGATTTGCTAATGAGCAACACCTGTGAAGCACACCGGTCTCGCATCTCTCACGGAGGAGCGGAAGCATAAAAGAGGAGCGACGACGTTGATGATCGAGAGAGGAACAGGCCTGTGTTTTAGTTTTTGTATTTTATTTTAGCCAGCAGTCATCCGCGAGGGGCTGCTGGCAGTTCGTTATGTTTATTTTTGGTAGCCAGCAGTCGTCCGCGAGGGGCTGCTGGTGGTATTTTGGTTTTTTTTTTTTATTTTAATAAAGTTTATTTGATTGTTCGCCGGTTCCCGCCTCCTTCTTCCCTGAACATTGTTACAATATGCACCACCTTTTGCTTCGTAAAAACAGCAAAAGCTAAATGAGTTGTGCCCAGTGCATGCTTTACGCATTTACATCGAAAGAATCAGAGGGTTCCGGGAGAGTGATCAGCTGCTCGTATCTTGGGTGAAACCACATCAAGGGAAGCCGATTAAGCAGCTTTTGTCACACTGGATAGTGGAGGCAAATTCATTGGCATATTCCAGTAAGGATCATGCGCCCCCAGCTGGTTTACGTGCAAACTCAAAAAGGTCAATGTCAACTTCGTGGGGTAGCCACTCCCGGAAACAACGTCATGTCTGCCAGCCATTTGGGGCTGGCGTAATGTAATAGGGCTTCTGAGGAATGGGCGTGTCCCATAGTGAGACACCTCACTTAATGCTATCAGAGAACCGGGGTTACACAAGTAACCTATTGTTTGGAATAGGGAAGAAAGGTATGTCCTGGCTCCTCCAATAAATACGTATTTGGAGTCCAGATTGAGAAACTTTGTTTCCAGGTCAATCTTGTAAGTTTTGTTTCTCCTTTATTTTTCTGCACTTGTTTTTCACTGTCATATAAATTTTAAACTGAATATTAAGCTAACTATGTTTTAACCATGTTTTAACATGTAACCTTATTTAACATGCTAACACTCTGAAACAATGTGCTAAGACAGTCTGTACTTTGGATGAATGTATGTGTGTCTCTTGAAAGAAAACCCATGACTGTGTGCATAAATAACATATATGGGAAATTCAAATTAAACTAGACAGATGACTAGGTTAGAACTTGTGATTTATAGGAGATTATAAAGTAACTACAGTCCAAGACAAAGTGATTAAGATTAAACTGCATCTGGAAGAAGCTGCTAATCAATGTAGGAGTCAATCAAAAACGGGTTTTGCTCTGAGTCTGAGCAACTCGATTGGCACAAGCTTAGATACATATATGTTTGTTTTGTTATTGCCAAAAATATTGGCAAAGGAAGTCAATCTTTATTTGTATGATGATCGTGCAAAGGAATTTGAAAAGAAACCCAAGCCTTGTTTTGGGATCATAGCCATGGATTTTCCAAATTTCGACTTGATTGAAATGATCATCAAAATCAACAGGCCTATCTAAGATTTGTTGCAGTTTTTACTTTTTCCCATGGGTTTATCAAGAAATGTATGTTCTTGTTGTTTTTTATCAGATAATTGAGAATTGTTAAACAGACGTTTTAACCTTCTTAACTGTGTCGTTTTAAAATTCTTAACTGTCTGATGTGGTTTATGATCATTGTTTCTGAACTAAATAAAGCATTGCAATTTCAATGGCTCATTAGCTTTTTGTTAAAGTCAACAGGAAACCATAATTAATTACTTTTTAAATGCATGCTCTTGGTATTAGCTTCCATCACTTTATCTATTAAAGCATGGACGAAAGCGGCACGATTTGGAGTGGCTACTTGCTTTTTGGAGCATTTATATTGTGAGCCTAACACAAAACACAAATAATCCACACTATGTATGCATTGTTTGAGCAAAGCAATAATTTATAAGGCTAAAATAAAAACCGGATGCATTCGATTCCAAATAGGCCTACATGAAAAAGCTTCTTAACACGTTAATAGATCATTTGCAATGTAGCACTAATTTGTAAATTTAAGCTATTTTGACCACTTGGAAACGTCTCATGTGATGTATCTCTGTGAACCCCCAGTCTCACCCTACTACCGTAATAGCAATAAACAGCAGATAGATGGTGCTGTTTGAATGTATACAATAATCAATTATTTACAGTGCATTTCAAATTCGCCCTAAAACCATTAAATCTTTCTTTTATATGATTCATCATTGTAGAGTGATTGTAAGATTGGTTACTATTAACAATAACAACATTGCCATACATCTCCCATAACAAACAGTAATTCAAGTCATCATGAACAAGAACAATATTCCTGTTATATTTGTTTGAAGGCTAAGAGGAAGTCAATTACGGGAAAAATCAAAACTCCGCCTTGAAAACAAACCAGCTGAGTCGTGCCATCTTTATTCTGGACTGAGACTCGCATAGACGTGCCATAAAAGGTGAGTTTGAGTTAACACTGTTTCTTAAGATAATGAACAATAATATAATGAATTTAAAAATAAAAACGAAAAGACAATAATTAATGAACACACTGGTTAAACAGTCTGCAGCACCACAAATTCCTTATAGAAAACATAAGCTGTTGGATTTTTGCCCTGTTTCACTTAACTTGATTCAGGTCTAAATTTGTTTCGATAATTAAACATATTCATCTATTGTATTTACATACTATCATCTTTATAATTAAAATTGTTTTTAAAGTGTTAAATGTCTATGCTTTGTATCCTCCAAACCTGATATAATGAATGTATGTACAGGTCCTTCTCAAAAAATTAGCATATATTTTCCATAATGTAATGATAAAAATTAATGCTTAAACTTAATTAAATTAAACTTAAATTCATATATTTTAGATTCATTGTACACCAACTGAAATATTTCAGGTCTTTTATTATTTTAATACTGATGATTTTGGCATACAGCTCATGAAAACCCAAAATTCCTGTCTCAAAAAAATAGCATATTTCATCCGACCAATAAAAGAAGTGTTTTTAATACAAAAAAAAAAGCCAACCTTCAAATAATTATGTTCAGTTCTGCACTCAATACTTGGTCGGGAATCCTTTTGCAGAAATGACTGCTTCAATGCGGCGTGGCATGGAGGCAATCAGCCTGTGGCACTGCTGAGGTGTTATGGAGGCCCAGGATGCTTCGATAGCGGCCTTAAGCTCATCCAGAGTGTTGGGTCTTGCGTCTCTCAACTTTTTATTCACAATATCCCACAGATTCTCTATGGGGTTCAGGTCAGGAGAGTTGGCAGGCCAATTGAGCACAGTAATACCATGGTCAGTAAACCATTTACCAATGGTTTTGGCACTGTGAGCAGGTGCCAGGTCGTGCTGAAAAATGAAATCTTCATTTCCATAAAGCTTTTCAGCAGGTGGAAGCATGAAGTGCTCCAAAATCTCCCGATAGCTAGCTGCATTGACCCTGCCCTTGATAAAACACAGTGGACCAACACCAGCAGCTGACATGGCACCCCAGACCATCACTGACTGTGGGTACTTGACACTGGACTTCAGGCATTTTGGAATTTCCTTCTCCCCAGTCTTCCTCCAGACTCTGGCACCTTGATTTCCTAATGACATGCAACCACTGAGCAACAGTCCAGTGCTGCTTCTCTGTAGCCCAGGTCAGGCGCTTCTGCTGCTGTTTCTGGTTCAAAAGAGGCTTGACCTGGGGAATGCTGCACCTGTAGCCCATTTCCTGCACACGCCTGTGCACGGTGGCTCTGGATGTTTCTACTCCAGACTCAGTCCACTGCTTCCACAGGTCCCCCAAGGTCTGGAATCGGTCCTTCTCCACAATCTTCCTCAGGGTCCGGTCACCTCTTCTCGTTGTGCAGCGTTTTTTGCCACACTTTTTCCTTCCCACAGACTTCCCACTGAGGTGCCTTGATACAGCACTCTGGGAACAGCCTATTTGTTCAGAAATTTCTTTCTGTTTCTTACCCTCTTGCTTGAGGGTGTCAATGATGGCCTTCTGGACAGCAGTCAGGTGGGCAGTCTTACCCATGATTGCGGTTTTGAGTAATGAAACAGGCTGGGAGTTTTTAAAAGCCTCAGGAATCTTTTGCAGTTGTTTAGAGTTAATTAGTTGATTCAGATGATTAGGTTAATAGCTCATTTAGAGATCCTTTTCATGATATACTAATTTTTTTAAACAGGAATTTTGGGTTTTCATGAGCTGCATGCCAAAATCATCAGTATTAAAACAATAAAACACCTGAAATATTTCAGTTGGTGTGCAATGAATCTAACACATATGAAAGTTTAATTTTTATCATTACATTATGGAAAACAATGAACTTCATCACAATATGCTAATGTTTTTAGAAGGACCTGTACATACATATTATATTTATCTCTGTAAAGCTGCTTTGAAACAATCTACATTGTTAAAAGCGCTATATAAATGAAGATGACTTGACTTGACAAAAATGATGAAATCATTTGTTTTCCTTATTGTTTCATGCAGCAAACAAACAGGAGGATCAGCCATTGTTACCTGTGGAAAGCATGTCTATGACAGTGTCTCAGGGTGAGGGTTTGACGGTCATCACCGTATCCTCAAACCCATAGAGCAAATGGCCCGTACTATGTCCGATTCTGAGACTTCTGTGCTGCAGTCCAGTGTGTTCTGTATCTCCGAATATGAAAGGAAAGCTGACGAAAACCCAAACAGCTCTTGGGGTGAGTCAGACACTTACACTTATTGCAAAACACATTTTTTTGATTTTCAGGCCTTGTCAGGCCAGATGATAGCCAGTATTAAGCCTTAGTTCAACTAGGGCATCTACCAGTATGTAGCTTTTATAAACGTGCCTTAGAAAAAAATAATTTCTAGTGAAACAATAGCACTAATATATTTTAAGTCAGTGCAATTTTCTTTCAGTTAAAGCAACTCAAACATGCATTGTAGTCTGGGATTAGTTTAAGTCTTGTCTCTGAGACCGGGTAGGAAAGATACGTAAGATTTAAGATTCTTAAAAATGTTTTGCAACATTTCAAATTTGGTTGCAGTTGGTTTTATCAGTACAATGTATTAGAAACATTTTAAAAACACCTAATCAAACAAAAATATAACGTGCTGTTTTTGGATTAGTCAACATTATAAGTACCAAGCTGCAACTTTTAGAAAAGTTACATTTTAGCTGCAAATATATTTATGCAATCTAATTCAATCTATTCAAACAATATACAAGTCGTGAAGTAATTCGCGTGTCCACAGTGAAAGCAAAAATTTGATTAGTTGGCTTACAATGTCATTGTGCCAAATAGGTATATTCTTATTTTAAGATTCTTAATAGCTGGTGGCATTACAATATTGTTCTCTTGTTCCATAGATTATGCAGATGATAGTTGGTGTTCTTAAGGGATCATGTTTATATGCCTTGGCTTATACTGGAGCATGTATATAATGGCCATGGGACCCTTTTGGCTCGGCAGTATGGTAAGACTTGGGTCTCATTTTGTATCATTCTTTTGATTTATCCAAAATCTAAAGCATATTTTGAAAGAAAAAAAATGCACAGATATTTTCAAAGGAAATCAAAGGAATCTGTGTTTTTGACAGTTTCAGTTTTGCAAGTTTATATATATACAGTGAGGAAAATAAGTATTTGAACACCGTGCTATTTTGCAAGTTCTCCCACTTAGAAATCATGGAGGGGTCTGAAATTGTCATCGTAGGTGCATGTCCACTGTGAGAGACATAATCTAAAAAAAAATATCCAGAAATCACAATATATGATATGTTTAACTATTTATTTGTATGATACAGCTGCAAATAAGTATTTGAACACCTGTCTATCAGCTAGAATTCTGACCCTCAAAGACCTGTTAGTCTGCCTTTAAAATGTCCACCTCCACTCCATTTATTCTCCTAAATTAGATGCACCTGTTTGAGGTCGTTAGCTGCATAAAGACACCTGTCCACCCCATACAATCATTAAGAATCCAACTACTAACATGGCCAAGACCAAAGAGCTGTCCAAAGACATTAGAGACAAAATTGTACAACTCCACAAGGCTGAAAATTGCCAAGCAGCTTGGTGAAAAAAGGTCCACTGTTGGAGCAATCATTAGAAGATGGAAGAAGCTAAACATGACTGTCAATCTCCCTCGGACTGGGGCTCCATGCAAGATCTCACCTCGTGGGGTCTCAATGATCCTAAGAAAGGTGAGAAATCAGCCCAGAACTACACGGGAGGAGCTGGTCAATGACCTTAAAAAGAGCTGGGACCACCGCTTCCAAGGTTACTGTTGGTAATACACTAAGACGTCATGGTTTGAAATCATGCATGGCACAGAAGGTTCCCCTGCTTAAACCAGCACATGTCAAGTCCCGTCTTAAGTTTGCCAATGACCATTTGGATGATCCAGAGGAGTCATGGGAGAAAGTCATGTGGTCAGATGAGACCAAAATATAACTTTTTGGTCATAATTCCACTCGCCGTGTTTGGAGGAAGAAGAATGAGGAGTACCATCCCTACTGTGAAGCATGGGGGTGGTAGCATCATACTTTGGGGGTGTTTTTCTGACATGGGACAGGGCGACTGCACTGTATTAAGGACAGGATGACCGGGTCCATGTATTGCGAGATTTTGGGGAACAACCTCCTTCCCTCAGTTAGAGCATTAAAGATGGGTCGAGGCTGGGTCTTCCAACATGACAATGACCCGAAGCACACAGCCAGGATAACCAAGGAATGGCTCTGTAAGAAGCATATCTAGGTTCTGGCGTGGCCTAGCCAGTCTCCAGACCTAAACCTAATAGATAATCTATGGAGGGAGCTCAAACTCTGTTTTTCTCAGTGACAGCCCAGAAACCTGACTGATCTAGAGAAGATCTGTGTGGAGGAGTGGGCCAAAATCCCTCCTGCAGTGTGTGCAAATCTGGTGAAAAACTACAGGAAACGTTTGACCTCTGTAATTGCAAACAAAGGCTATTGTACCAAATATTAACATTGATTTTCTCAGGTGTTCAAATACTTATTTGCAGCTGTATCATACAAATAAATAGTTAAAAAATCATACATTGTGATTTCTGGATTTTTTTTTTTAGATTATGTCTCTCACAGTGGACATGCACCTACGATGACAATTTCAGACCCCTCCATGATTTCTAAGTGGGAGAACTTGCAAAATAGCACGGTGTTCAATTACTTATTTTCCCCACTGTACATATATATATATTGTTTGTGTTTTACAGCTGGTCATCGGAATGATTCTGAATATAGTCTGTTCTGCACTGGCTATCACAGGTGTTGCGCTGTATTCGGTGGACCTTGCAACTGATCATGCTGGATACTACTATGATTCTTGTCCCGAACGCTACAATTCTTATTCAGGCTATTCAGACTATTATAGGTATAATCGTTACCTATCGCCTGCCCCTGAAGAGAGCAGTAAAACGGAGGCCTGTCTGTACTACAAGAATCTTATTGAGCTAATGATTCTTTTAGATATTGGTAAGACAAGCTACTGATCATCAAATCATCCAAACATACCCAGTTTAAGGATTAGTTATTTTCTTATCTAAAAAAAATCTTTATATTTACACACCTCAGATGATCGTCGGAGGACTAGATATCATGATGATAGTGTTGTCGGTCCTTCAGCTCTGTGTGAATATCAGTTTCCGTGTTTTGACTGGGAAAGCTTTGTGCAAGAAGGATGAAGATGCAAAGGTGCTGTATCATCATCAACACAATCAGTCAAATCCACTGTGATCATGACCGATTCTGAGAGCTGCTCTGTGTGTTCATGTGTGTTTGTGGTTTTGCAGTCGGTGGAGGATCCACAACTTCACAAGCCGCTCCTGGAAGACGCCACTGTCGCCCCTGCATATTAGAGAGACAAGAATAACACTTAATAAACAGGGTTTTTTTTGTAATGAAATGGCATTAAATGTCTCAATATCGTAGTGAAATGCCCTGTATTGCAGATGCTCTCTTTCTGCAACACTGTACTCATTAAATTAAATTTTTAAGTACTTATTTTTTCCCCTTTAAAAAGTTGCTCTCTCTATATATAGATTAATGGGTGCTACCTTTTATTGCCATTTAAAAAAAATGTGTGTGTATTTATTACAACTTCCCTATATCTTTCACTTTGTAGAACAATTAAAAAACCTTAATGTATTTATTTCACATATGCTTTTATCTATAGCAGTGGTTCGCAAAAGTCCCTTTCAAGGATATCTAAAGCCTGTAGCACACCCAGGTTCCTTACCAACGACGAAGACTTCACAGAGCAGCCATCAAGTGTTAGACAGTATTCTAGGTTATTAGTTGTGGACGTTTTTTGTCCAATAATTAGAATCTCTGTTTTTTCAGAGTTTAGTAGTAGGAAATTACTAGTCATCCAATTTTTTATATCAGCTATGCATTCCGTTAATTTTGTGAATTGATAAGTTTCGTTAGGTTTTGAAGAAATATAGAGCTGAGTATCATCGGCATAACAGTGAAAGCTAATTCCATGTTTCCTAATGATATCTCCTAATGGTAGCATGTACAGAGTGAACAGCAGCGGTCCTAGTACTGAGCCTTGTGGTACGCCATACTGAACTTGTGATCGATAGGACATCTCTACATTTAAGTGAAAGGTAATTCCTCGAGACCTGTTTTTAACTGTGTGGTGATTGGTAGAACCCCAAGCAGCACACAAAATATGGTATAATGCCCTTTTTTACAATATGTAAAATAAGTCCCTGTTGTACCCAGAATGTGTATGTGAAGTTTTATCTCAAAATACCCCACAGATATGTTTTACAGGATGTTAAAATTGTTCCTTTTTGAGGGTCAGTAAAAACGCATAGTTTTGTATGTGTCCCTTTAAATGCAAATGAGCTGCTGCTCCCGGCACAGAGGGCGGTGCTTCAAGATGAGTGTGTGTGTTAGCAGCTCCGATTAGCTCATGCAGAGACTAAAATGTCAGAAACTGTTCTGCCTTTTATGTTTAAACTGGAGTCGCACAATGATGGAGATACTCAAGAAGAAGTGACAACATTTAGAATGCAACAGGACGTTTCTGAATTGTTAGTTTATTGATTTATGTCGCTGATGTGGAGTTAACTATCTTCAAGTCTTTGATTAGCATATTCTGTCATGATAATCTATAAATCGCTAGTGTGGGATCTGTTGTAAGATGCCTACAGAATGACATGCTATTGCATTTGTGTTACATACTGTATTGCATGTGAAAAGACGAATGTGACAGCTTGAGCAGACTCACAACTGTGCTCTACTACAACTCTTCCTCTTCTCAACATGGACTGAGTGTTCCCGGGGGCGTGGTTTGTGTAGATTTTATGGTTAGTGATGTCTCTAACCCGGGAGGAATGTTGTGTAGTCCCCACCAGCCATTTGTAGTCCTTAAAAAACTATTTCTTTAAAAGCAAATATTTTCCTTTGCTTTGAACTTTGAGCGTTGTAACTGTGCAGATGTTGTTTATGCTCAAACAGCAACATTACACACTAACTAAAGTTAGAAAAGTGAAATCATAATCAACCACCCCTTTAAGTATATCTTTAGTTGAACTTCAGCACTATTTATGGATAACTAAAGTGCATTAAGTATTAGTTAGTTGTTTTTATATAATTAGGTGTTCCAATTTAGCAGACTTTAAGTAGGCCTAATTTAGAATACAAAAAGTACAATTGCAGGGTATTTATATTAAGCACATGTAAATGTATTTGTAGTATACTTAGCATAAAATACATGTATTTCAAATACATTTTAGTAGCCTATATTTATTTTTCACTAGGGCAATCATACGTGTTTAAGTTTAAATCACCACTCAAAACGCCAGCGTTTTTGTCCAGTGCGGAGTTCTGCACGCTGCAAATCCTCTTGTTATAAATGAACACATAACAAACAAAGTGTAGTAGACAGTGTAGGCTAAATAAGATTCATTGGGCAGTCAGCTTAATCGATTAGCGGAACTTTGTGAAATCACGATGAACTGAACTGAGATTATAAAGGGAGCGCTCTTCACGCGCTTTCTGGGCGATGTATTCCATTCAGAATGTAAAAAAACCCCTTGTTTTGCTGCATTAGGTAAGGCAAATGGTTATTTTTTATCCGAACTGGGTGCCATGCCAAATCACACATACAGTGTGCTTGCTTTTCTGTTCAAATTATAGTGGTTTGTGAACACAGCTTTAATAATAAATAATTTATTAACAGCGTTTATGGTGGGATGTGTTCGATAGACGAGACGTATTTCATGACATTCTATTTATAAATGTGTTTATATGGAGGAAGCACATCTACCCTTGCCGGCACGTAAACCGTTCATCTCTTCCACTTTAATACTAGTTACAGCACCAAATAAACATGCATGAACATCAGAAGGTATGTTGAAAGACCTACTGAAATGAATCGTCTCGTATCTCTTTATCAGCAAACAATTTCACGTAACATCACATTTACCTCAGAAAAGCCATTCAGTGACCATAAACTGGATAATCAGTCAGAAAAATTAATTCTAGAGAGACCATTTAAAAAATATATATGCTCATATTCATTGCCATATAATCTTGAGAAAACAACACCACACCCTGAAATTCTTGATGTGCAGAATGTCTAAATACAGGAGCCTACACATACAAACAAGATGTTCAATGTTAGGCTGCATAGATTAGGTCAGCCGGAACTAGGAACACTTCCCTTAAATCCTGATGTACTCGTTACATCATCATAAGAAGAATGGCATCTACGCTAACTTTAGTGTCTTTGTTTATCCTGAGCCTACCGGATCCAGGCCGTATCCAGATCTGACTAGGAGCTTTGCCTGCACCCGATGACAAAGCATTGCTGAAGTGCCAACTAGCCTCTCCCTATGGAGGATCCCTTTCCCACTCTACAGATAAAACGTTGTGATTCCGGTTCGCGTACCCACCCCGAAGTGATAAAATAAAACAAAATTCTGTATCAAATTATAGTTACTGTAAATCCGGCCTCTAGTTCATAAACGCCAGAGGAGAACTGGCCCCCGACTGAGCCTGGGTTCTCCCAAGGTTTTTTTTTTTCTCTCCATTAGGTCACCTGATGGAGTTTTAGGACACCAGTAGGTCACTTGATGGAGTTTTTCGGTTCCTTGCCACTGTTGCCTTTGGCTTGCTCAGTTGGGGATATTCAAATTAATTAACCAAGCATTAATACCATTGATCAGCCCTACCAAACGTGGATGTTTTTCACTAAGAAACAAACATTGTTACGTTATTTGATTGATATTGTGAAGCTGCTTTGAAGCAATTTATATTGTGAAAAGCGCTATATAAATACACTTGACTTGACTTGACTTGACAAGAGATGGGAGTTTTAAAACATTTGCAAAACATGTTAAATATGATCCAACTGCACTCCCGTAAAAATTGAGGCACAGAGCGGTATTGAATCTCTCTACATTATTTTATCATATGAATAGATTAGGTAATGTATTTGCCATCCATGTGATCTGATTAATTAACTGGAAAACAATGATTTGTAATGTATTTTACCATTTTAAAATAGTTTTCTGGAGGCGGGCAAGGTGTGTGTTCATATATGTCAAGCAACTGTGCATATAAAATCACTTAATGCAGCCATCAGGTTTTAGAACAAGAGACGTTATACATCTTTTTCTAATAAATAGGTAATTACATATTTCCTATTTTAAAACTGGTAAAAGCTCAGCCATACCATGAGGAAATTGTCAGCTGTCAGCAGTTGAAGTCTGGGCCCAATATAATATAAATATGCAGAAAATCTGTTCATGCAAACTTCTTTTGTTGAACACACAAGCTTGAATTAACACATTTTCGCATTCAAAAAATGCTGCGTGCTTACAACTCATATTGACTCGGGTTTCTTTCTTTTTAAAATAATATATTAACATTCATGGAAATAAACACAATGCTGTCAGGAAACAGTCATCCATGTGAACCTGATGTTTTGGGCCCATACTCACATGAATGTCCCAAGAAACAGAAAGAGTCGGCAATATTATTTTATAAGTAGGAGTGTGAAATAATAATAACCAAAAGTGAGGGTTCAATCTAGCAGGAGAAAAAAAAAATGTTGTACACACTATTAAATAATAACAGCAGAAAAAAAGTATTTAAAAAAGTTATACATATATACAGTATATGAGCAGCAAATCATTTTAGAATGATTTCTGAAGGATCATGTGATACTGAAGACTGGAGTAATGATGCTGAAAATTCAGTTTTGACCAGTTATTTTAAATCTTAACAGTATATAACACAAATAAATATCAAATAAATACAGCCTTGGTGAGCATAAGAGGCTTCTTTTAAAAACATTAAAAATCTTACAGATCCCAAACTTTTGAACGGCAGTGTGTGTGTGTGTATGTATAGAAGAAACATCCTCACTTTCAACAGTTTTTTCCCCCAGAACATTTCTTAACATATGAAGATATTTGTATGCACACAAAAAGACTTAACAACCGAGACATAAACTGAACAAATTTCAGACATATGAAAAGAAGTGGAATGATGAGTCCTTGAACAAAGGTGGGGCGGCGGGTCAATATTGAAAGTAGCAGTCAGTATCTGGTGTGACCAAGTACTACAGTGCATCTCATCTTCATTGACTGCACCAGATTTGCCAGTTCTTGCCATGAGATATTACTCCACTATTCCATCAAGGCACTTGCAAATTCTCGAACACGTCTGGGACTGCCACAGCAAGGATGATCAGCTGTCCTTCCTGTAGCACTGTTTTAGGTGTCTTACATTACATACACTGCAGTTTATTGCTCTGGCTACATCTGCAGTCCTCATGCCTCCCTGCAGCAGGACTATGGCATATTCATGCAGGTGATCAGGAACCCTGGGCATCTTTCTCCTGGTGTTTTTCAGAGTCAGTAGATTCCAATCGAGCTTCTCTTTAGTGCCCTAAGTTATTGGAACTGTGACCTTAACTGTATACCATCTGTTCCACAGATGCATGTGCAATAATTGTTTCATTGAACTTTGAGCATAAACAATGTTTAAACCCTTTCAAATCTGTATATCTGGACAATCAGTAAAGCTTACTTCCATTTTACAAAATTATCTTAAGTATCTTGAAAAAGTGACGTTCCCTCGGTCCATCTAGGATTGCCCTGGAGGAAATTGTTTTACATTTTCAAGTTAAATTCAATCTGGTGCAGAGGTCAAAATTAAGAACTCCAACCCATGTTCAATGTGAAAATTGAACAAAGAAAAATTAGTTCAATAAGAACTAAGATGAATTTTGTACCTAAACATCAAAGGGAACTCAAACCTCTTTTTAGTGCATCAATCTACATTACCTTCACACTAGTGTTTTAGGAAGCCAAACAATTAGAATATAATAAAAGTCATTTTATATTATTATTATTCCTATGACTGTAATATATTGTAAAACAAATCCACTGTAAAATAAATGAAAGTTTCACAAATATATTATTTTACTTTATGCTACAGTAGGGAAAATACAATACTTTTGTCCTAATTTCTACACTTGAAAGATTTAAACCTTTGTGCTTTTAGTTTGACGGAAATTGCAGTTGAGCTTTGATTTTGGCGGAGAACTACCGTTTCTGTGAAAATGCGTCTCATTACAAATCTAGTCAAATGCTGTAATCATCTTCCCACAAAAATGCAAAAATAATGTGTAACTGGGGCCCGCTACATTACCAAATGCACACTAAAATCACAGCACATGCAGAGATGGATTTCACTGCATTCATTCACTGTGAACCAAGCCATATTGAGATGCGGAAAGCACCGGATCAGACTACATTTTAATCGCAGTGTTTTTGTGATTTGGTAAGGGCACAAAGTCATATTGTCCTTTTGATTTTAGTTTGTCTGACATATGTTATCAAAACAAAGGTGCAAATCAATGATAGCAACCATTTATGTTATTATGAGAAGTTTTAAAATATTTTCGGTTCATATTTTCAGCGGTGGCGGCACAGATCAGAACTATGGCGGGCCACAACAGTGTAGGTAATTAATGGAAAACACTGCATGCATGCATATGTATGTGTGTATATAACATGTGAACTATGATTATACAGATGACAACAACTGCATCAATGCCAAGCAAGTCACCAAACCAGCGGCGAACCAAAACATCAAATAACATTCAGTACGAAATATCTCACCCCTTGACCCTAATGTACCCTGCTGACATTCGGGAGAAAGGTGAGCAATACATTTCTGGAAATTGAACCAGACAAAAAAAACAGTAATACATTTAATAAGTCGAGTGTACAGTTGTCATTTTCCACCAAAGGAGGTTTAATCGCATCATGATCCATTTACACCATCAAATTAAACAGTATGCCAAAACAGAAATTCCAAAACAGAATACTAAACTTGTAATGGTGACAGAAATTAAAAATTCATTTTCTCAAACTTGCTATGAGAAAATCAAAACTACATATCTGAGGCGGGTCAAAATTTGAATGAAACATTTCAAATTCCAATTAAATATTTGATTTCTATGAGCACATTAGGCATTAAGGGAAGTCCGTCCATCGGCTCTATCACCTTTCAGAAAAGTGGATAAATTACAGGATTACAGTTTCAAAGATGATGACATTAACTATACATGAGGCAGTAACACCATGTCCTCATCCACCTCAAACTCCTCAGCTCCATCAGGTGAGAAAAGGTAAGTGGGTGGCTTCCAGGGCGATTCATCAAGGCAGGATGGGTATAATTTACCCACGGCACAGCGGAAATCTTTGCCGAGGTCCCAGAGCACACGCTCCGACACCGGCTGCCGCAAGGACCAGCAATCGAGCTCCAGGTCGTACTGATACAGTGCATATTTTGCCCGTTCGTTTAAATGCGTCTCACGTATGAAAATGCATAGGGTATTCAGTAGCACCACGGCACGCACACAGGGGTCAGAGTACCGCTTGGCTGGGATGTTGGCAGCTACACGCCATTCGTTTTTGTTGACATCGTATATCTCTACCGTAACAGAGGAGCCATCGATAGTGCTCGTCGGCAAACGCAAACCCGAGTTGCCCACCACATGTAGACCACCGATATAGAAGAGGAGATCTCCTAACGCAGCAGCGGAAGCAAAGCATCGACTAGTCTGCCGCATGGCCATTTCCACCCAAGTGTCAGCACGAGGGAAGTAGCAGTACATGAGGTCGTGTGTCATGACGTAAATGCAGTCCCGGGCTGTTACCGCTGTGCTCCAACTCCACGCGTAGGGAAGAGGGCTGGTCACGCTCCATTCATCCTGCTCGCAATCGTATCGCTCCACTGTGCGTTTATTTAACTCGCCGCCCACGTTATCACCGCCTATAGCGTAGATGAAACCCTGACAATACACAAGTGATGGTTTAGTGCGAGCGTAAAGCATGGGCGTTTTAGCCACCCATGCATTCTGCTGGGCATCCAGCCAGTAGAAGGTGTCCACTGAACAATAGGCAGCCTGCAGCTTGCCACTTTTGCTGCCGTGGGTAGCTAGCGCACTCTTCAGTGGTATCTGTCCACCGGCAATGTAGACATCATTATCTGGGGTGACCAATGTCCCAACCTTCTGCAAGTCTCCAGGCAGGCTACACAGTTTATAGACTTTCTCCGCTTGAGGACTATAACAGACCACTGTGTGACGTGGACCTATTACGACCGGGTGGCTTTCAGCTGGCGGTTCGGCCTCTACAAAAATCAGCATTTCTTCCTTGGTCATGCCCAGTCTAGGCTTGAAAAACTTTGGCATTGACTTGTACAGGCCTTGCACTACCACTGATTTGTCATTCGGTGGAAGACCTTGGAACCAGGCACGTTGGGTCACCTCAGAAAGCGCATCAATTCGAATCTGGCTGAGGACGGAGGAGAGATACTGAGAACGTGCTTCCATGTTGTATTCCAGCCACAGCATGGCCGCCTCACGTACCGTTTCCTCTTTCTCCACGTTGAGATTATCGCTGCTCAGGAGGTCCAGCAAGAGCTCGTGCGAGAGCTGCAGGAAAGCTTCCTGTCTGTAGACGACAGAAAATTTGTGCTCCACCATGCGCTTAGCACTTTGCTTCAACTCTGTGCAACTGAAGAGGTCACCGATGCTTAGCATGCGGACGCAGTTTTCAGCTGTGATTTTCTTGACCAAGTATTCTCGACACTGCAGTAAAACATCTTCCACCTGAGAGGAAATCATTGAAAGACAGAAATAAGTAGACATAAAAATTAAATAACTGTATTGTAGATATTGAGATTCTCTAACTGGTCCGCTTCCAAAAAGTAGTTGGTTTTAATAAGAAACATTTATTGAAATGTTGGCTCCTTTTGGCCAATTCTCAAAAACATTTGGTGCAGTTCAATGCTTGAACTGCACATCCCAAATTTCACGATGATCAGCCATTCACCTTATTGGCTGATGACCATTTGTTTTGTGGATATTTTAGAGACTTCTAAAAATGCCAGACTGTGCTGCACAAAGTCCGCAACAATGGCATGTTGTGACGGTAATGTGTGACCCATAGGTTTTGTGATTGACTTGTTTTAACAAGTTTTCCATTTGCTTCAGTGTGAGCATTGTGCGTGTAAATGGATATATTTAACGAGTTAACACGTGGAAGACTGTGTTGTGTGCATGTCTTTCTAACCTGAAGAAAACAGGCCGTCTCGTAGAGAGGTTCCACAGTGGTGTCGTTGATGACCAAGTTGCCGGTGTAAGCATATGTTATGATGGTCTGCAGTGTGATGGGGTCAACGTTTCTAAGATGAACATGGGTCTGTTTGCTCTCACTGAGCCCGCTCATAAACATGGCCCTAGAGGGACACAATAAAAAAACAACACAATTCAAAACAAATAACACATTTTATATGGAAAAAAAACTTGACACACTGATTAAAGTTCTTACGAATCTGAAGAAAAAGTTTCTGTAATTTACAAAACCTAAATATTAGGCTACTTAACAAAACATGTTATTTACTAGATGTTTTGACAAAATTATTTTGGTTTCAGTCTACTTAACTTTATGTAAATCAAAAACAAGTTTGCAAAAACAAGCATTCTTGTGATGATTATCACTTAAATGATAGAACCATTACTAAGGCAGGACTCGACAATAAGAAAAATTTGCGAGAAAGAAAGATAAAAAAAATATTGAGTTGAGCTGTCTTTCAAGTCACACAACAAAGTGCCAAAATGCCCATCATGTAAACACTGTCGGTAATGTCTTACTTGAAGTTAAACTGACGAGAAAGAAAACGAATGTGTATCAGTATATTGGATCCGTACAGTCTTCACAGCAGCCTAATATTCCTGTTGTCATCTGTTTTTAATGTTAATCAAACAAAAGACAAAGAGAAAAAACACTTACTGCTCCTTGTAGCTTTAACCAGGATTAATCTATTAACCCATGTTAAAGTAAGCTATTTTTAATATATTCAATTTATAATGTATACATTTATAAAATCTATATTTAATTTATACAGTGAAAACTATGCAGTGTTATTTTACTTTTTATTATTCAGTTTCTGTACCTGAATACTGTTAGACATACCTGAAAACCTTAAAGGGGAACTTGGCAACTATTTCAACTTAATAAAACCGTTTAGAAATCATTTGGATGGTTAAACAACCTGTTCCGGTGAAAACAGTGACTTTCCCCGCTCCTCCCAACCTTCCAAGATGGGGACTAACGTCCCGGTAAGTTGGAAATAGGAAGTCTCGTGAGAAGCGAGAACGAGTGAGGAACACAAACTGCTTTACGCAATTCGACATAAACACACACACCCCCCTCAATGATGTATTACCCACCTCGGTAGACATAGTTCCACACGGTAAAGTTGGCCGGCTCCGATAATAACAAATATACATGAGTAGCGGTAGAAAGGGGGATGAGTATTTTTACGACAAAATATAAAATAAAAAAATTACGTTGTGAAATATACACTACACAGCTGTAGGGGGAGCTCGTTGAGAAAACATGAAATAACATAAATATAATTTATTAGGAGCATAATCGCGGCCGATGAATTATTTATTAAAGTGAGTACGTACTCAAACTTATAACAGAAAAGCAAGCATTACTGTAGTATGCATGATTTGGCATGGCAACCAATACGAATAATAGCCTAAATAACTATTGCGGATGCCATGCCACTCCTGAAAGTTTGCAGTGTATATGTGGCAACTGGTCAAGCATGAAAAACAAGTTTTATTCAAATTCTGAAATGGACTATATATCCCCTAGAAAGTGTTCTCTTTATAGTAACTAAAAAGCTGCCTTACACACTCTCTGCCTATGATAAACGGTAAATTCAACTCTCAGTTCCAAAAATTGACCATTTTTAGCAACTTTGTCCATTGAGCCATAGCAACTTATTCTCAGAACACAACCCACTTCAGAGTTAGTTTATTTCAGCGGTATTCAGTGCTTCTGTGAGATATTGATGAGGCTCCATTCAAAGTTTGCTTGTTTTTTGCAATGGGGTGTTTTCTATATGTATTTCTATGCAAATGTGATACATCTTACCTTACAACAAATGTGGAAGCGACATGGCTAAAACAAAAAATAAACTTATAAAGCCATATCTTTGCAAGCATTGGCTGCTTTTGTTTTTAGTTCGTTTTTATATTTATCATCAAAACAAACAATATTACTTTTGTTCACAGTAATAAACTGCATCTTTTCATATTCTCTTAATCTTTAATCAATTAAAAAAAGGATTGCACTATAGCCTAGTAGTTGTAAATTGCCAGTTCATTAATCAAATTAGAATCGAATCATGAAATTTGTGTCAATGCACAGCCCTAGACTTTAATAGAGACGCTGCTGCCAAACACTGTTGAGAGATGCACAGACTGAGCCTGAGGTAATTCACACACACATTTAAGTAATCTATCAATGTCTTCTCTCCAGTAACAGCATATCAAATGCTCAAGCCTCTGTTACCATCTTTAAAATTATGTTTTGGAATTGGCAAAGGAGGCTTGGGATGAGATGCGCAAGAAATTATTACACAAGTGAGTTTAAGGACAAAATCCTGACAAATGTCTTAAAATAAAACATCTGCACAATTTTCATGAGCTGTGTTAAACATAGTATAAATGGAATAATTGACTCCGGGCTGTTGTAATATTAAATAAATAATGCAAACTTGAGTACTTTAATAATTCAAAGTCCTGTCATCAATTATTCCTTACTTATAAAATGGAGTTCGTTCTCTTTCTTTAATTAAATTTTGAAATGAATAATTAAAGTATAGTTTTTGTTCCATTTTAATCCCTGCCCCAAACAGATATAAAACAATAATTTTCTATACATTTAATTGTAATAGTTTGTTGTGAGATATATTTTGAAGAATTAAGCTAAAATTAATCATTAAATTAGTAACAGAACTTTCTAAAATGAGAAGGAAGCTAAACAGAAGCATAAAAATTTAGTAACGGCTGCTTCATAAACAGTATAGCACTGTTATAATCCCTTTCAAAACCTGTCCCTTTTGTTATAAAATCTAAAATTACAACATGATTATAAAATCTGTTATGGGGGAAAAATAAATAGTTTAAAAATGTACTTAAATTATCATCATCATAAATCATTTAATAAATATTTGTATTTTAAAACAGTTAAATAAAATACTTTCAATAGTTTTTGCTATGGTACCGAAATTTGTACCGAGAACCGTGAAATTTATCTGCCATTGGACTAACTACTGGAAGTTTGGTACTGTGACAACACTAGTCTAAGGTTAACTGAGGCTGGTGAGAGCTGATTAGCAAAAACGTTGTCTTTAATTTTGTATTTAGACTAGAGCAACATTTCTGTGATGCAGAAAACTAAAAATTGTGAAATAGCATAATTGAAAATGGCATTACCTGTAAAAGCAGAATTTTAAAGAATTTCACATTTTTGTAACACTTTTATACATATACACAAATTCTAAAGGTTTTTTTTTTTTTTTGGACTACAGTTTAACACCAGCTACCTCGGCTATTTTCATGGTGAGAAATAAACTAAAAAATGAAATAAAAATAGCGGTTAAAATAGGTTTTTAAACTTTATCTTAGATAAAAATTCTAAAACTAGATCTGGTCTTACTTCATTAAAAATCTTTTTCATAAGAGTCAAATAAAAAATAACAGAGTTCAATCTATCACAAAAAAAATAATTCAGTAATAATGGATTCTGGCATGAGAGGCATAAAGGATGATCTTCACCCTTTAACAGAAACATATGAGTTCATCTGGAGAGTAACCTATATATGTGTAACAAATTCTTATTGTGTATTCAAAAACCCCTGCTCTACCCACCTGAAGTAAGAGCTGCAGGTGGCCAGCACCATCTTATGGCAGGGGAACTCATTCTCCTCCACCAGCAGAGTTATGTCAGTCAACAACTTCTGCTCGTAGAAATACTTCAGCTGTTCCAGCACAGAAACTGCATAATCTGCATTGACTGGCCGCCGCTCTCCAACCTCCGACATGTTCGTATCCCATGAGTTTTCAACCAGCTCGTCTGTCCTGAGGCAAAACATGAAAGCAACTTGCGTTTAAGACCAAACATATAATGGTGACTGAGTGCGACCTGGACGCAAGTGAATGGGGAGATATTTTGCTAAAGAAAATGATCCTACCAGAAGAATAGCATGAGAACTTTATAATGTCTGTTCCATCTGTATCATGGTTGTTAATGGAGCACAGATAAGGGGGCACAGTGACCGAGGTGGCCGGGCCCCTCACGGTGCATACGCTGAAGTAATGGCAATTTTTCCAGCTGCTGAATGACAGCTTTTTCTTCTTCCATTAAATGGTAAGTCAAGTGAACATGTAAGTTGAACTTTTTAGTGACAGTTGCGAAAATGAATGATTGTTGCGTTTTATATCAAAAGGGGTTGAGACAAAAAAAAATCTAGTTGTAACAACTAACAAGTTATTTTGTAGATACTTACTGTAATATTATTACTAAATTTGTATTAGTGATTCATTGCATATTTCTGGCTTAAGGCCCTGATCTACTTCAGGCAAAATCGGAAAACTAACTGATGCGACGCCATTTTGAACAAAATCATGCCAAAAAAGCATGTCGAAACAGCTTGCCAAAGCGAACTTCACAGAAAAGTTTGTTTCGGCTAGTAAACACCTTTGAAGTACAACTGGTCCATGCCGATTACGAAATAGGAAAGTGTGCGAGGAGGCTCCGCCTTCTTGCACATGGAAATCTTTTCCTGTTCATTACGTCGAGAACATAAACACACTGCTGTTCTACTTCAGATGAAATGAGACACTGAAACTGCTTTTCATGTTTAATACGGTAAAGCTGCTTGATTTGAAGCAATCTATTTTATAAAGTGCTATATACAGGAAGCTAAGGCAGGACATATTGAAGGGCTCCTCCCCCTTTTCAAATAGCCAATTGCGTTTAGTTTACCTCACAGACTACAAGTCCTACTTGACACAAACATGGAAGCGAATCCGAGCACTGATGATACGTTGGATTCAGTAGTAGTAGAGGTGTGAATAAATTCTAGCCATTTCATTCTTAAAAGTGCTCTAAGCGATGTCACACGTTTTTTAGGCCAAAACATTGTTTGTCACATACAGCAAACATCTCCTCAATATCAGCTGGCCGCCTGTCCCCTGAACACACTGTAAAAAGACTCAGTCTCTGCAGACACCCCAGGCTCCACAAACGGCAACAAAAACAAACTGGGCTAACCCGCACCACGAAACAAACTGTTCCAGCCAATAACCAACAAGAAGGATTTGGGGGTGGGGTTTGGAGGGTTAGTGCGTGGATGAGGAGGAGGGAGGGTCGAGCTAGCCTCCGTTTTGTTTGACAATACTTTAAACGTCAACAAGAAGTGACGTCACACGACATCGTTTAGAGCACCTTTAACCAACTTACAGTTGGAAAACAGAATAAAACTCGAGCAACAAAACACACATCTCCAACCAGTGGCATAATTTTGTTTTAAAACGTGAGTGCAAAAGGTGTGTTGGGTGTGTAGAGGTTGCTATACAATGCTAAATCAGATATATGTACAATAACAATTTTCAGAAAAAATAACATTATGATGTCCAGAAATCAATTTCAATAGTATTGGGTTTAATTAGTCATTTAATGAGATCTACTACTCATATATATTGTTAGTGCCAAGAATTTTCATGTGAAAAAATGCATAGATCTGCCGCAAGTGTAGATTGTGTATTTTCATGGTCTAGGGATAGAACTTTTGACAAGCGTGTCAGAGGTTCTGGGTTCTAATCTGCACTCGTATAGTTGTTGTTTTTTCTCATCCAAACCGAATATGTTTATCAGTGGTTGTCTATCAAGCAGGGACACGTTTGTGTGCATATTGTTTTGTGATTTCAGCAGACTGATTGAAGCGCACATCCGAGTGAAGACTGTGCGCAAGTCACAAGAGAACACTGTATCCATGCCACTGATAGCAACGGCAACGAGCACTCAGCAGCTTGATTTAAAAACCAACATTTCAGCAACTTAAAAAAGTGGTGGGGACAATATGGACCCTGGCAAAAATCCATATTGCTGTGACGGGTCAAGGGTCAACAAAGGTTGCTTTGGCAAGGAAGGTGATATTTATAGAATAGGGGGCTGGACGCTTTATATTCTAGAGAGCATTTGATTGGACAGAAAATGTGACGAGAAGCTGAAGTTGGCTTGATGTCATAAAAATCAGTGATCCATTTTAGCGGAATTGAGGGACTCTGTTTTTAAAATCTCCTAAATGCAACATTTTGTCATTTATTTGGATCACCCCAGCTTATTAATAACCTTAAGGCTAACATATACATACTAAAAGCAAAAACAAAAGTCAATTTTGATTTCAGTGGGCCTTTACCAACCACTGCACCAAACGTAAACTAATTTGACGTTGTCTGTCGTCGTAGTTATCGACCTCCACTCAGCACGTGAAAGAGTTATGAACACGCGAGATGCAGCCTATGAAATAATACGTTACATCAGTCGGCATCAGTTGCCTTTCTTATTATGAGGTTAGTAAATTGGCGGGACATGAGCCTTTTCCGGTGAAAGCTCATTAGTCAAGCGATCAGTAATGTAACAACATAAACTCATTAACGTTACACCCACATTTCTCAGTCTCCCCTCGAAAAGCAGCTTAGAAACAACTATATCACACACTACAGTAAAATATTATAATAGCTTAATACAGTTAACGATTAACGTAATATTAGCTTAATTTCTTAAATGACGAACGTGTTTTGCTCCGGCATCATTGCTGATCTCCAATTATAGAGCTTACGCCATACTACAGCATCTTACTGTACTACGCAAACATGCTGAGTTTTAGCTTCAGTAAACATTAGATCACAACTGGAGGCTAGGGACGCTGTTATCCGGATCATAACCACACTAAGCTGTTAAACAGGCCTGCTAGAGGTCACCTTACCTCCGATGTGCTGCTGGAACTCCGGCTGCTGCGCGTTTCTTTCGGATCCACAACACACAAAGACGAAGCTTTTTCTCAGACAGCAGTCGTCTAGAAATTCTTGGTCCTTCCCGGATCGAAACCCGTTGCCTACAACAAACACCTTGACGCCCTGATCATGATTTTAAACGCATATTACACACTGATCACTGATATAGCATTATGCTGCTAAATATAACGTTATATTAGCAAATCTAGCTACGAACAGCAATATTTTCCTACAAATAACCAGATTGATATTAATGTATCGAAGATCGCTCGAGCACTTAAAATATCTGCACTCTGTATGCAACGATAAAGTGACTTATCCGGGCCTTTAGACGTCGAGTGAGCTACGGAGGCGTAATTTAAGAAGTCACCACAAACGGGAAAGCTAGCTGCATGCTAGCAGCCCGAGAATTAAACCAGTAGATAGGAACCAGCCACTAACGGAACCCTAAGGGGGCGGGGACAAGCTTCTTCCGCCTGGCCCGCAAGATGATCTGCTCAAATAAATAAATGCAAATACACGTCGTCTGGACCTGGCATTTTATAGTTCGAGCTATCATTAAGTTGGCTATTAAATCTATTTCGAAATCGAGTATATTTAGGCCTATACCATTGACGTGCATGTTACCATTCGTTTGACTTGCGAAATAGAGTAGCAGTAACCTACAACCTCCATTCTACGTTCGTGGATTTCTCAGTAATCTGGATTTTACTGTTGACGATTTGACATGATCCAGACTCATCCTGGAGTTGCTGTCATAGCAACAAGTCCATAAACCCACACCTGCTCGGGAGCAGGCTTATTTCATGCAAAAATAATTAGATTGCATTTAGCGGAGCTGCGGAGTCCCAGATATTGCTACTTCCTATGAACCAGGGACGATAATAATTTAAAATAATAATACTAAGAATAATTTTAAAATTAATTGGAAAAAAAATTATAATTCATGTAGGCTAGTCTATCATTATACACTATTCAAAAGTTTTGAAACATGACTATTTTAAATTATTTTTTAAGAAGTCTATGCCTTTTTTAAATTAAAAATGCAGAAAAAACAGTAATATCTGGAAAAACAGACTGTAACAGAAATATTGTGAATTTAAAATAGTGGTTTTCTACTTTAATATACTTTAAACAATAATTTATTTATGTGATGCAAAGCAGAATTTTCATCAGCTATATGACTCTAGCATTCAGAGTCACATGATCCTTCAGAAATCATTCAAATTACATTTTTTTTGGTTTCACTTTATTTTGATGGTCCATTTAACACATTATATTGACTATAAGTAATGTTGCACCTACATGTCAACTAACTCTAGTTAGAGTGTTATTAGTAGTGTATTAGTAGACTGGTTAGTAGAATAAGTTGACATGTAGTTGCAAAGTTACTTATAGTCAGTAGAATGTCTGTTGGAGGAGCATCACAATAACGAGTTATCAGATATTAAGCAGTCTATTTTTGACAATTAACAATCTGTTACCTGATCATGGTTTTTCGAGTATCGATATATCAGACGATATATATATATATATATATCGAAATATCTTGAACACAAGAGCGTGAAGTAATTTCATACAACTTAATCCAGATGTTTTAATCAAATCCACAAATTCGTTTGAAGAAGGATATTAGAGATCAGAGATCTAGCTGTCAAATCATCTCAGATGTATTAAGCGAGGTACGAAGAATGGACCCCAATAAGATTTTTCCATTGGCTTTTGGATTATTGCAGAAAATAAGTTCTGTGACTAACAAAAGTTTATGATATATACGTTTTGTAGCAAAAGCTAAACATAACACCACGGTCTTATGACTTCAATGTCACCATCCCTAAGATTCTGACAACTTTTTCAGTCTTTATTTATAAATAAAATAAAATAAATTCCCTGAAAGATGGAGGTAGAGCATGATTATAAACACAATAAGGCTGTTAAAGCGGACTAGTTGAGTTAGATGAGTTAAGCTGTTCAGCGTGATGACGTTTGATGTCCCAGATGTAGTCCCATTATAGCCACTTGTTAGTAACTACCTTTTTCGAGACAAAAAACGTTAAAAAAATCACAAGTCGTATTACTAATGTATTTTATGTCATCGAATAAAACGTGAAAATATATTGAGCTTGTGTCCACCACAAAAGGCACTTAACCAAAAACCCATTCAAAAAACCTATACTGACTTCAGGACAGTGGAATCAGAAGTGCTAAATTGCTAACTCATTTCCGGATTTTGGCCTACAAAAATATGTCTTCTGTGCAGCACTATAATAGCCTTGACATCAATATGTCTCTGTGAAAGGGCCTGTCTCAATACCCATACATGCAGTCTTTTCACTTGACCACTTGTCCTCTTACGTAGGCTGTATTTCTGTATTTCCTGTATTTGGCTCAAGTGTTTAAATGGGAGTGAAGACCGCAAGTGTGTGTAGAACTTTTGATTAGGATTGAAAAAATATGTAAAGGTTTTTATAGAGCTTTATTTACACATTTTCATTTTCAATAGTTTGCACTTAAATAAACTTAAATGTCCATTTGTTATTTCATATGTAACAGACGACACAATGTAGTCTACCGGTAATTGTGAAATTTCTAAGCTCTAGGTATAAATTCTAAAGGTTAACAAACAAATTACTGTTGATTAAAATGCTAAATTTGATATTTCATTGTGGGTTTAAATGAATAGGCTTGGACTTGCTGGTAACCCAATGCACAGGACAATGGTGGCACCAAAATAAAAATATTCATGATTCTGAAGCTGAAAATAAAGAATTATTTTAGACGAATATGCTTGCACTCTGTCACTGACTAGATATATTTAAAATAATGTAGCCCATTTTCAGGACCCACAAATATTCCCCCATTGCATTATATGTGTGTGTATATATATATATATATATATATATATATATATATATATATATATATATATATATATATATATATATATATATATATTCAACTTTATATATGGCAGTGTAGTGTATTACCGACACTAAAACTGAAAATTTGAATTTTTAGAACTATCCATATTGTTGCATTTTTGTATTGCGATATATTGTGACAAGATATATTGGTTCACCCCTAGTAAATTCAGTTATTATTTTGTCCTGTGGTCAATATGTAAACATCTGTTAAGTGAAATAACTTATTCTAAAATGATTGGCAGATTCTTAGATTTTTATATAAAAGTAAATGCTGCCTTTCAATTTACTTTTGGTGCAATAAACAGAGTAGTTTATTTTTCTTTCTCAAGTCACAATGGAGAAAGCATTAAATCCTATTGAAATCTAATTGCATTTTATTATGATTCAAAGTTAATCATTCTGTCATTCTGAGTTGATTTAAATTCAATCAAAAATGTATGAATCATGAAGTCTGACCAACCATTGAAAATAATGATGCCTCACGAAGTTTTCAAAATACTTATTCTCTCTGTGGTTCTTGCCCAGCCAACATTTCCTTGTGGAGCCCATGTAGGTTTTTGATGGGCTGTCACCCAAATTTGTCCATTGGAAATCTGATTCTAATCTTATTCCTTTTGCCCCAATATTTGCACCCATTTGGGATAAAAGGAATTAGATGCAAAAAAGTAAAACACCTAGACAAATAGTGAGAATTTATTTTGAGGGGAAAATGTGGTTAATTAAAGATAAGTTGAAAAGTTACAAGGAACAGGAAAAGACATCGCCTGAGCACGGAGATAAGAAAGATGATTGCGGGAAAACATGAGAAGAGACTGTGAAGACAGTCATGCATCTTTACCGCTCTGAAAGATTCATGTGCTTGGAGAGAGTGCGTTTTAAGTGGGTTTTATCTCAGCTACCAGATGATGAGACTTAAATCTCAACAGACTAAGGAGAGAAGCGGAGAGGACCGACTATATGGCACATGTTCTGTTGGCTGTATGTTGTTGTAACAATCGAACAATTTGAGCTTTCTGTGTGGGAGAGAAGCGACAGCAAACAACAGTGGGGCATGATCACATGATCCCCCTACACTGTTAGACTTTGCCGTAATTTTACAGTTACTTACCGCAAAAAAAGCCCAGTAAAATACCATTTATATTATTTACGGTTAACTACTGTAATATGCACTGCAAGGGTCATTTGCAGTACTTTACTGTTTACGCAAAAGCAGTAGTGCTACTGTTAATGAAAAAAGACAGATTTATTGAAGTGTGTAGGCTTCTGTTGACAAGGATATATATGAATCTCTCTGCAGTATATATGAATCGGCATATATGCCAAGCACTATACAGGAATTTTTTTTAAATAATAATAAAATAAATAAACTTTTTTTTTAAATAAACACAGCAAACAAACAGGGTAAGCATGGAATGTGAGTGGCAGCCGGAGGTGGAGAATGTTCTTGGGGATGGGGGGCATGGGCCTTTGGCCCCGCTGCGCCTCTTCTTGGTGGCCCATTGTAGTGTGGCGTGCGGGGGTCTAACTTATGCCGTGGCCAAGGAGGAATCAGAGACAGCATTTTAATACCATATTAGTAATTGTCTTGTTATTGTTATTATTATTATTATTATTTGTCCTCTTCCTTATCCTCCAGCAACCCCCCCATTCCTGATGAAAAGTTGCTATTATTGCTATTACTATTACTATTCTTACTATTATTGTATTACTATATAAGACTATATGATCATATCTTCCTCATCCTCCAGTTTTTATTTTTTACTATTATTATCATTATTATTTTTATTGTTATCAATGTTTTTTATTTATTATTATATATTTATACATTTTTATTACATCTGTTGTACATATACGATGTTCCTCTAAGATACTTCCACTCACACACAGTTACACTTGCACATATGTGCACACACACACAAACACACACACACACACAAGTTGGCTGTTGTTATGTATGCTTTGTTGGTATTTGATTATTTGATTGCATAATAAATAAATAAAAATCAATAAATTAATTATATAAATCAATTTAAAAAAGGGATTTTAAATACAGAAATCTCAGCCCTCTGAAAAGTACAATCATGCATATATATTTATATATAGGCTCCTAAATAGTTTCACCTTTTAATTTGATTTAGTGAAATACATTAACTTTGCTTGATATTCTAATTTTTCGAGTTTCACCTGTAAATACAATGCCTAATCATTGCTTTATAATTCACAGAATGACTGCAATTCTGTTCATTGTGTACACAACTTCTATTAGCCTACTCATAGGGCTATAAGCATATTGTATTAATGTGTTAGGCCTATTAAAATGTCATATAATAATGTTTTATAGTTTATCCCCCTGCAGATAAAAATGATGAATCTGCATTCTCATTTATAAGCGATGAACTTTAAAAGTTAAATAAAAAAAACACACAGATGGAAGGATTTAATTTAATCCTATATAAATAAGTCATTTTTATATTTGGATTTTCAAAAAAAAAAAAAAGTTTAAATCCACAACTGGTTCCCATACATAGACATTAGACTCACACAATTGTAATTGTTGCTCGCGTGCAAAGCCCGCGCAAAAGCCTCGCAGAATGTAAACAGAGGTTTGTGTCAAGTGCGCGCATACGGACGTCCCTGAGAGAGGATCGCCGTAGATAGACGCCAGCTTTGAGTTTTTCTGAGGTAAGTACTTTAACTGAACAAATTTCTTTTAGAAGTTACTTTTACAGCGTAAACTATTATCAATATCAATTAAATATAGCTAAATGTATGAAGAAAGTAATACTATAGGCTATTATTAACAGGACAGCCTGAAGGAACTTAGTTTTCCTCAAAAACTGCCGCTTTCATATCCCATTATGTCTGACTGTCTTTTCCAGTCGACGGACCCAATCTAGTATTTACACAAACAATAGTTTTCCGTAATTTTTACTCGTCATTTAAATAAATACTGTTAAATGTGTGTGACGTTAGGCTATTTTAAGTAGGCCTAGCGCGTTTTCTCAAAGGCACTCACTCGCGCTCTCGCTCTGGCCTAAGCCCGGATGTTGGTGCTATGCACCCTCAAACGCAAGCAAGAGCACCCTTAATTCAATTCATACTCTAATAATATATTGGCGAAACAGATTTGACAAACGCTCCAGTTTATATTTGTGCTTATTTGTGTTCATCTCTGGAGAACGGAAAATTAACCTATTTACAAGCGTTTTGCAGCGGTGAGCAGCAATGTAGCCAATCACAGACATACCGGCAACGTTAGCAGCTAGTTGTTGTAGCCTACGCTTGAACGCAATGGCTAAACAAAGGTGTTCAAGTTAGTCAGAATCTACTCACCGCTCATAAAATTATGCAGGCTCACGAATCCTCTCATTAACAAAGTGTAGACAATGTAAGAGATGTATTGGACCGATAGCCAATTGCATGCTGCAAACTGTTTCTGAAGTGACAGCTAAAGTTACATAGTATCATACGTGCTCTCTGCACAGGACAGAAATGTTTAAAATAGTACCGTTTTTAAAGCAATGTAAAGGCAGACTAATAGATGAATTGCAAAATATTAATTGAACAATATTCTAGAAATTATATGCCGATTATTGGTAATACCCCTCTCTCTCTCTCTCTCTCTCGTTTACATAAGAGAAAAATTAAATTTATGTAATTAATGCAAGAATTAATTATAAGCAATAATTAAGCGTCTAATTTATTTTATTATGGCATCTTATTTGTTATTTGTTATTTCATTTTAATTCATTTGTACATGTTGTAGGCATGTTATAATATTCTCTTCTCTCTTTTTTCAGTGTTGATTGTCATCTGATTGTGTAAGTGATCAATCTAGCAGTCATCCTAGATCTGCCAATAATCAATTGATGAAAATGTTTCTTCTTTTTCTCTTTTCTCTGTGTCAACAGGAGCTAACTACAGCCCAAAGGCTCTTTTAAGAGCCACAGCACTGAGGGTCTTTGGCTTTGTAAGTATATGTTTTGAGTAACTATCAGATGCATTATGTGATTAACATATTGTAATGCATAACTTGCAGGGCTCTTCGCCTACATTTCTTTTTAGGAGCACTTGTGCTCCTAGTTTAATTTTTTTATTTAACCTTATTAAATGTGTCATATTTTTTATGGCCTGTTTTAACGATCTAAACGTATGATAGGGCCCGTTATGTCAAATTAATAAATTAATATTTATAAATTGAGTTATAATTATACGACACAATCAGGAAGAATAAGTTACCAATCAAATGAAATCAGAATCAACAAAATTAATCTTTGAAATACTTCATAACACTGGAGAAAAGTTGTTTGCAACTTCCGGTTCATTGAGACTGGCATGAAGTGGCATGAAATGGTAAATGGACTACATTTATATAGCGCTTTCACAGACCCAATGGCCACCAAAGCGCTTTACACATTTGCCTCATATTCACCCATTCACTCACTCATTCATACACCGACGGCAGTGTCAGCCATACAAGGCACCATCCAGCTCGTCGGGAACAGTTGGGGTTAGGTGTCTTGCTTATGGACACCTCAACACTTGGTCAGGTGGAACCGGGGATTGAACCACCAACCTTTCGACAACCTACATGAACCACTGAGCCACTGCCGCCTGTGTAAATGAATGCATTTAAATTCATGATAACAATGTTATGAGATTAATGTTTTAAATGGAACGTTTTGAAAAAAAAAATTAAATGATTTAAATAACTGAAATTTTACTTTAAAAATTAAACTTAAACCGCCAGTAGTTGATGGCAAGTTACTGTCTTTGTCACTGAATCATTCATTCAGGCGGTTCATTCAAACGGCGTATTTATTCAGGAACAACGCAAGCTACTGTCTTTATGAATGGGTCATTGAATCATTGACTCATTAGATTCGTTTGGAAACACAGATTCATTCATAAACAAAACACCGCAGTGTTTGCTCTGAGATCCGCAGTGGTTCAGCTGTGATATTGTTACCAAATACTGTTCCTAAATGTAAGTCATTTAATATTAACTTCATGTTTATTGAATTGTTATATAAAAATATTTTAACATTTGCAAACTCCCTTTACAATAATTTAAAAGCTGTTACTCGTCTCAGTTCATCGCAATCTAATAAACTTCCCTTATAATCAATTAAGTTGTCTACACTGCACAAAGAATCTCTTATTTACATCGTGTCTGTACTTTGTTATAATGAGAGGATTCGCGAGCTTGCATAACTCAGCACTGAACAAACCCCAGCGTTTTTAGCGGTGAGTGGATTTTAACTT
Organism: Meda fulgida; assembly: GCA_030578275.1. Lineage (NCBI taxonomy): Eukaryota > Metazoa > Chordata > Actinopteri > Cypriniformes > Leuciscidae > Meda > Meda fulgida. The sequence goes on from CM060627.1 coordinate 22,913,974, forward strand.
AAAAGCCTCTGATCGTGCCATTGTGCTCAAGAAATCAACTGATTAGTCTGATTGGCTACATTGCTCACCGCTGCAAAAACACGTTCTCTCTCCACACAAATTAGCAATTTGGTGTGTTTGCAAAATCTGTTTGGCCAATATGCTGTTATTAGTTATACTAAGATTTAAAGGATTGCATCATTACTTGATTTTAACTGGTTTTCAAATATTTTCATTATTATAGCAAATACAAGGTTGCACAAACTAACTAACCTCATTCAAGCACACTTATAACAAACCTGATTCAAATAAATAAAACAATCTCCTTATTTGTTCCATTATTGTTATTATTATTTTTTGGTAACTCTGACTACATGTGCTGAAAAAAAATTGAAATAATATTTCATAAAAACATTTAATATTGCCAAAGAAGTAAGGTACCACCAGTGACAAAAAAACGGTACATGCAGTCTTTAAATAAATGATAAAAATAAAAGAGAGAGGGACTTGACAGAGCGCAGATAATAAGTTTGTGAGAGCACCTGAGTAAACTGCGTGAGAGGGTTATTTTTGCACGTTATAGCAAATACATTTATTGAGCATGGAATCGTTTTTTCTTTGCTCAAACGATTTTTTTTTTGCAATTGTTAATTTCTGTTAAAAATATAATGCAATATAATAAATATAATGCTTGCAAAATATAGTTCTCTGTGCTCAAAACTTACAATTACTCGCTCAGGAATGAGGCACATATATAACGCCATACTAATTAGCATTAACATGTCTTAAGTCCATGTTTCAAAGGTCTTAAAATGCTACCGAACAGTCACTTCAGAGAAGATTAACATTTTATTTGCACTTGTTGTTTTCTGAAATGTTATGTGTTATGCGTGTTATGACTGCTTAAAGTTACTGGTACATTTGAGCGATAAAGAAACATGGCTAAATGAGAAAATAAATGGCAAAATGTGTTTTAATAAGTTATTAAAATTGCAATAAACCATGCAAGAGATCGGAATTTAGCACTCGCATGCTGACAGGCAGCCCTTTTTGTGCGCACACTCGAAGAGTGAGCACAGTCTGTCAGCGCTCGAGCACCCATTTCAGTTCTGTGCTTTTACCGATCAAATATACACACTTATTTGTCCAAATGCATGACTTACACACCAATAAAACTACACACCAATAGAAAAGCAAATAAAATAACCTTTAAAAGAGAAAGGTGGAGACAAAGGGGGAAAGGTGAGAATGATAATTATGTGAAAGGATCACAGTCCCGCTATTTTTAATATAGGAACATGTAAAGTGATAGTTGCATAATGTGTACACTTACTTGTTGTCTATTATGTGCATTTGAAAAATAAAAACAATCTTCTCAAAATTTTTATGAGAATCATGTAATTCATTTGCCAAAAAGAAGAGAAAGCTTTAAAGAGATTCAACCAGAAATAAAAATTCTATCATTTACTCACTCTTATATTGTTTCAAACCTGAATTAATTTCTTTATTCCGTTGAATATAAAATATATTTTGAACACTGTTGGTAACCAAACAGTCCTTTGATTTCCGTAGTATGAAAAAAAAATACTATGGAAGTCAATGAGGACCTGTGCATTTCTTAGAGACAAAACATGTAATATTATTCATATTACATTCCCGGTGCTACCAAATCTGGTGCTGGTGATACAATCTGTAGAACTTGCTGTGTGAGTGTGTTACATCCAAGGATGTATTTTAATTTGTTTTCTTTCTTTATTTATTTCCCCTTTTCTCCCTGTTTCTCTCTCTACTTCCCATAAGCAAGAAGGAATTGCTGCCACCTGATCCTGCTGTGATTGGAGGAGAGGAAGCTTTGGGGGCAAAATCAGCACCATTCCTCAGATCAGTTATTTGTTTGTAAACTTTTGTTGTATTGTTCTTTACCATGCAAATGTATATTGCTGTTTCTTTGGGATTAGTAGAGAGGTGGGTGTCATTTCCTTTTGATTTAGTTTTCTCTTGTTTTAGCTGAGAACTGTTATTGTATTTTTATTGTACTTGCTTTTTTTGCGTATTGTCATGATCTCTGCTTTTATTTGTGAATATATGAATTTCTCTATAATTTTTGTAAAAATGCTGCATCACAATAAATAAATTGGATGTAATTGATTGTGACAGTAAATAAAAAATGTTGATGTACATGAACTCAAGTCACTTTTTTGCAATTTATTAAATTCAATAGCATTAATGTAAAATATAAAATAGTGTAAAATAAATTAAAATAAGTTGCAGTAAGGGTATTGTACTGTAAAATGAAACTGCAGTAAGGGCATAATTCTGTACAATTAAATTGCAGTAAGGGCATCATACTGTAAAATTTAACTGCAGCAAGGAAATCATACTGTAAAATAAAATCGCAGTAAAGGCATCTTACTGTAAAATGAAATTCCAGTAAGGAAATCATACTGTAAAATGGAATCGCGGTAAGGGCATCATATCGTAAAACACATTTACAGGTAAGCTACTGTAAAGGGTAACTTACAGTAACTTACTGGCAACTGGCTGCCAGTAAGTTACCGCAAAAATACGATAAAATGTCTAACAGTGTACCCAGTCTGGTTTCACTGCTCTCTCTTACAACTACCTGCTCTGTCCAGACGGTGGCACTCACAACACAGCCTATCGGATCCTGTCTGACCTCATCTTCATGTTTATGTGGTGGCCTGCCTAAATTTTTAACAATTGAGATCATCCTGTTTGTACATCCTGTTTGTCGCAGTTGGGTCCTTCTTGTTTGCTGTGACTGTGTTTTACAATGCCTTCATCTCTGAGCTCAGTGCTCTTTTTTTTGTCAGTGATGTTATGTTTTTTTATATTTGTACTATCCTAATACTTAAAATGTGCCACAGTTGCAACAAGATCACAGTCTCCATAAGAATGCAAGACAAAAGAATAGTCAATGTCTGCAACTACAAGATATTGTTGAGGTGTCAAATGTGAGGTGTGCAATATGGTGAAGTTTAAATCATTAGACGTTTCATAAGCTTAGTTTAATCTAAGGCTACATCTGGCATCTCCAAATATGGTGCTCCAAATCTGGCATCTCCAAAATCCAGCAGCCATATCACCCTGTAGTCCAGGACTGGTTGCCCACTGAAGCTAAGCAGGGTTGAGCCTGGTCAGTACCTGGATGGGAGACTCCTGGGAAAACCAGTTTGCTGTTGGAAGAGCTGTTTGTGAGTCCAGCAGGGGGTGCTCACCCTGTGGTCTGTGTGGGTCCTAATACCCCAGTGTAGTGATGGGGACACAATACTGTCAAAGAGCACCGTCCCTCGGATGAGACATTAAACCGAGGTCCTAAATCTCTGTGGTCACAAAAAATCCCAGGATGTCTTTCGAACGAGTAGGGGTGTAACCCCGGTGTCCTGGCCAAATTTGTCCAGTGGCCTCTGTCCATCATGGCCTCCTAATCATCCCCATATATATATATATATATATATATACTGATTGGCTTCTCCTCTCCACCAATAAGCTGATGTTTATTGGGCTTTCTGGCGCAATATGGCTGCCGTCACATCATCCAGGTGGATGCTGCACATTGGTGGTGGTTGAGGAGATTCCCCCTTCCATATGTAAAGCGATTTGAGTGCAGAGAAAAGTGCTATATAAATGTAATGAATTATTATTATTATTATATATAAATGTGTGTGTGTGTTAAAAACCAAACATTTTAGAAGAGAACAAAACATTATGGCTGTTCAAACCATCTATACACATAGGCTAAATAAAATACATATCTTTATTAAACAAAACAAAAATAATGGGTGGGAGGTTGAATTGAAAAACTTTTACTAAATCACATCCAATTTATTAAAACAAGGCAAAGGAGTTTTAATCAAGAAATATCCACTTTTGATCTTGCTGATCAACTACAAGAACTGTCCATTTTGGCTACATTTTTTTTTCACTCCCCTGACTGCAGTTATCTACTCTTGTCTAAGGTGAGGCATTTGGAATCTCACACAAGCCTATCATCTCTCTGTGCTTGCAGTTGTTGAGCATTAAAGGGATAGTTCACCCAAAAAGGAAAATTATGTCAGTATTTACTCACCCTCATGTTGTTCCTACCCCATAAGACCTTCGTTAATCTTCGGAACACGAATTAAGATATTTTTGATGAAATCTGAAAGCTGGATCACTCCTCCATACTAGTCCATAGGCTTCTACAGGAATTGAAACTTGCCAGCCTCGAAAAGTTATTAAAAGCATTGTTAAAATAGTCCAAGTGACTACAGTGGCTCAATCTTAAGTTTATCAAGCGACGAGAATACTTTTTGTGCGCAAAAACAAACAAGAATAACGACTTTATTTCAACTATTCATTTCCTTCTGAGTCAGTTAAACTAGTGTAACAGCGTAAGCTTCTGTTGTTGTACGTCACACGCATCACACACATGACCAGCGTCGGCCAATAGTGAGCCTACGTGTGACGCAGCTCTACGCAAACATACTAGTTTAACTGACTAGAGGCCCACGAGAAGGAAATTAATAGTTGAAATAAAGTCGTTATTTTTGTTTGTTTTTGCGCACAAAAAGTATATTTTAATATTAATTAAAATATATTAATTTGTGTTCCGAAGATGAACGAAGGTCTTACGGGGTTGGAACAACATGAGGGTGATTAAATACTGACAGAATTTTCATTTTTGGGAGAACTATCCCTTTAATAGTAAACTAAACTTACACCAAACAACTTTTCTTGTTTCAACAGTCTTTTCTTCAATCAACAGCCTTTCTAATAGAGTCAGCTGGACTGCCTAATCAGCTCATGCTTCATCCTAATTAACGTCCTTCTAATTAATAGGTCTAATTATTTGGGTGTGGTTTTCTTTGGGTTCACAACACACTATTGATTTAAACTTGTGGAAAACTATGGGTTAACTTTTATTGTGATTATTTCTGGTCTGAAAAAGCTTTTCAACTTCAAGGTAAGCTCTATGTGAATTTGATCACTGTTTGTCATAAAATGCTAGCAAAGCTTATACATGTAAAATAAAAATTCATAATAAAGTGATTGATAAGTAAAAGTTCATCTAGCTTCAAGCAAGGTCTAGCAGTCTAAAATCATCCCAAACAAAAATGAGAATTGCTTCAGTTCAACTTCAAAAACAAAAGCCTGACTGTAGTTTAAAGACTATTCTGACAAAATTATTAAAACCCTCTCTTGACTTGTTCTTCTTCAAGTATAGCTGCTATAGCTACCCAAGAGCCCACTGGTGCTATGGCAGGTGTACTGAGTGGATCACTGTATGCACAGGCCCCTCCGCTCCCTTGTCCTCTGCCCTCCAGAGTGTTACACCCAGATGAGCTGCTACATCAAAACCAACCCTATTACGTTCCCAATGTCCAGCCTCTTGTCCCGTATCCGTGGTCCATGCCAACTCCATATGCTCCCTACGGTGGATTTAATGGATTAGGTATCTTCTAAAGCATACCTGTTTCTTTTCTCATTTGACTAAATTTTGTTTATATATATATATATATATGAATAATAATAATAACAATAGTATTATTATTTTCAGAGATGGATTTCAATTGAATTATACTGTTGAGCAATTTTTCAGAATTTTACTTTATGTGCTTTTATTTAATTTTACCTGATAAACATGATGTTTCTAAAAGTTTCCTGATGTCTTCTTTTCTGGATTGTCTCGAGCACATTAAGCTCTCGATTGAAAAAATGGAGGAATCTGCAGGTTTTTCATAATATGAGGCGTGATATTTACTTTACATGATTTAAGTGTGATTTGAGGAACTTTGATTTTGGATACTAGGATCCAGCTGTAAATGCTATAGGCAGTCTGTTCAAAAGTATTAATTGAAACCCACATTTACATTATATAACTGTTCTTTGTTTTCAAGGTTACGGCATGATGCCACTACTACTTCCCGCATGTTTGGAAGTCCCTGGATACATGATTCCTCATGCTCAACTGCCCATATTGGACTACAGACGAATGACTCCCCTTGTGGCTCCAACTATTGCACACCAGACCCACCGATCCCATATCCAAAACAGTGTGCCTGTTGGTCGTGTGATGGTCAGCTCAGAGGTGCAAACTGAACCCCTTTGTCATAGCATAGACTCACATGGACATGCAGCAAGTTCCCAAAATTGTTCTGAATCAGGTAGGGGTTCTGGCTGTGGCAGTCCAGTGTCAACATCACCCTGCTCCTCAGATAGCAAATCAGTAGCTTGCCCTGAAGGTACATCCACTCGAACTCAAAATTGCAATGCCACCAATACTATTGACATTACTGGTTTATCTGCTGTTCCCAAGAGTGAAGTCCTCCAAGCCGAACGGGTGCAAATCAAATGCAATGAAATGCCTTCTGGGCTTAAGATCTTTCAGAACATGGAGCTAGTTAGTCAGAACGAAACCGACCTTTTGCAGTGCAGCTTGGCATCTGTGCAATCTTCAGAGGATGTCGTCTTGTGCTCTTACCAGTCATTAGCAGTAAGGAAGGATAAACAGAAGGTTGAAGCTGGGATGATAAGATACTCCAGTAAGCATCGTCTCCCTGCTTGTACAGAAGTTACTGTGGTGAGAACTTCTCCATCTTGTAGAACTTTTAAAACGTATCCTAAGCCAAGCAGATCTGTCCTTACCCAAAGCCTTAAAGCAAAGAAAAAACCAGAGATGCCTTTTCATACAGAAGTAAAGGAAGATGGAAACTCTTCCAATGTTCCCTTTAAGATTCTGCGGCTGCCGTTTGACATACAGTACTATAACCAGCCTTGTCAGCTCGAGGCTTCTATCTGGTCGGTAGAGTCTTTTATCCCGTATGTGCCCTCCAGTGAGTGGATGATAGAGAATGGCCTTCTAACCTCTCAGAAACCTCTGAGCCCACTGATTGAACCCAGTCATAGTATCTCAAAGTTAAATTGTGTTCCTGTAGCTCAGAATCTACAAACTGATGCATCAACTAAATATCATGGTCTTCCACATCAACTAGAGGCTTCTATCTGGTCAGTAGAGTCTTTGATGCCATATGCGCCGTCCAGTGAGTGGATGATAGAGAATGGTCTTCTAACCCCTCCGAAACCTTTGAACCCTCTGATTGAACCCAGTGACATAATCTCAAAGTCAAATTATGTTCCTGTAAGGAAGTATCAACAAACTGATGCATCCACTAAATACCATGGTCTTCCTCATCAACTAGAGACCTCTATTTGGTCGGTAGAGTCTTTGATGCCATATGTGCCGTCCAGTGAGTGGATGATAGAGAATGGTCTTCTAACCCCTCCAAAACCTTTGAGCCCACTGATTGAACCCAGTGACATAATCTCAAAGCCAAATTGTGTTCCTGTAGGGAAGTATCAACAAACTGATGCATCTACTAACTATAGTCTTCCACATCAACCAGAGGCCTCTACCTGGTCAGTAGAGTCTTTGATGCCGTATGTGCCTTCAAATGAGTGGATGGTTGAGAATGGGTTTTTAACTCCTCAGAAACCTCTGAGTCCACAGATTAAACTCTGTGATGTTCTGTCAGAGCTGAATCAGTCTTCCACTAATGGTATTCCAGTTGGGGAAAGTCAACAAACTGGTGCCTCATCTAAACGTGAAGACTCCCTTAGCTCACTCAAAGCCCAGTCACCATACCATCCCTCAACAAGCTGGCTAGCTGACTTTGGTAATGTATATTACTACAGTAAGTTACCCATTGTACAACAACAGCCTAACATTTCAGAGAAGCGGCTACCAAAGATGTCCCTTGCCATTAGTCTTGAATCTTCTCCTCTCAGATATGGGAAAGAGACCAGGAACCAAAGACCAGCAATTGGTGTCTCAGATCAGAAGCATGGTTCGTTTCATACTTGCAAGTGCAAAGCAAAAAGCAGTCCGAGGCTTGCTGGATCTGCAATGTCGTGTGGTTGGGTTTCTCATTCCACATTGGAGAAAAAGATTCCCTTCTGCACATCATGTCGATATAACATGAAAGGAAAGGATCATAGAAAGCTTTCTTTTTCCGATGGTCTTTGCTGCAAAAGAGAAGAGATTGCTGAAATGATAACCTTTGACAAGAGGGCTACTGAGGGAGTCCATGATATCCAAAAAATGATTTTGGGAAGTCATGTGCCAAAATGCTGTGCTGCTTATCAGCCTAAAATCAGAGATCGAACGAGACTGTTTGAAAATTACCAATGCATTAATGCCATCCCTGCTCAAGATAAATGTCTTGACCTTGAATGGAGAACTTCGGAAAAGAGTGGGGAAGAACGTATTATCAACCCAAATGAGAGATTGTTACAGAGACCGCAGAAAGGTAGGGCTGCCAAGAGACTGTTGCCCAAATTCTCTAGTGTGTGTGGATTGATATGTGTGTGGGGATATATATGTGCGTGTTTATATCTTCTTCTGGTAGACAGTGCATGGAAAGGAAGAATGGAGGCACCTAAAACTGAAAGAAGGATCCAGAAAAAAGAAAGAAAAGGGTACTCGCAAGGTAAGAAAGTTAATTCACTAGTTCGCCTGCCCATTCAGCCTTAAATGTAAAAGCAAACGAACTTACTTGCTGTCCTTGGAGGAGGCTCGAACCTGAGGCTTGGCTTAATCTCTGAGTTAAAAAAAACCCTAAGATGGAATTGCGCATTAGAGGATAGAGATAATTTACTGGAGGAGAAGGGGAGGAGGGCGGCTGCCGGAAGAATTTGTCAATGGGATGATGTGTTGTCTGCTGCTGTTTTAGTATGATCGTAATGATGATTGACAGGACTGAATGTTTAGGCTCCTCCCGAACCTACGTTTTGAACTTCATTTTGTGTCTTGAAAGAATTCTGTCCCTATTATACCCCATCTGTTTATGCATTTAATGAACATTTAAAATTCCTTTTATTTAATCACATAATCTTTTGCTGTTATTTTGTTAATCCGCCCTTTCTTTCTCTTTCCAGAGATCACGCAACAGGGAGACACAATGCACACCCCATGGAGAGAGTGAAGGCACACTGTCACAAATGTTCAAACCCTTTCAACACTCAAATACTCGTTTTTACTTTTTTATGCAGTGATTTAATAAAGTACTTATGACTGCTAACATACTGCATATTGCCTTTTGTCATTGTATCTTCCAAAGTTCCATTTGAAATGAAATGTCACTAAATCATATTGTAATACGTTACACAGTACTGTGCAAATGCTTGTGCAGAATAGATGTGCCAGGAGGAAATTTAGAGTTTAAATCTTCCTTTTTTAAAAAAATATTGTAATTTGTAATGAGTCCTACAACAGAAGGTATGATCCACACAGATCTGATCTCACCAACAAGACAGTCTGACAAAGCAGTGCTGTCTAGAGTGACTTAACCCTCTGGTGTTTGGTCATTTATTTATTTTTAATTGTATAAATTGCTACTTTATCGGAATGGTAAGAAACTTGGTGACGCGTGGCAGTTGCCATTTATAACCTAAATGGTCGTTAAACAATAGTCACATGTCGGCGCAAATTGCCTCGTGGGCAGTGCACCGACATATAACTCAGTTGCGCTTTAGGGCATCCCAAGGTTGAGTCCTGGCTAGTTGACCTTCACTGATCCTGTCCCCCTCTTTCTCTCCAACTTCGCTTCCTATGAGCTAACTGTCCTGTCATAAAGGCAAAAATAAATCTTAAAAAAAAAGTAATGTTCGCAGTCAAAAATGTCATAATATCACTAGAAAAAAAATTAACCCGTTAAATGTGAAAGTATTATGCAATCATTTAAAGTCATTTCTCCTCATAGGCCCAAGGGTCTATAAATAAACCCCACTGAACATTTTGTTCTAAGAGTGTGGCAGAACTGCTGGCAAAGATGATGCGTGATGTGATCGTACCACTGTTCACAAGCTCAATAATGTTATTTGAAAAGTATTTAATTCATTCCTCATATTTAAATTTTTACTCGTATATATTAATCAATTGCACAATCATATTTTGTAAATAAATTATGTTAACAGGCTGTCTTTTCCAAGTTCACAATGTAATTTTTTTAACACAGCAAGAATGAACTATAGTATACAGTAAACAAACAAACAAACAAACATTCAATAAACAAACAGAACTAATCTTAATAGAAATTAATAATTATGTGTTAAATGCATAATGTGTTAAAATATTACTAGTAAAATAGCATTAATATTTAATTGCTCACCACAAATATAAGTTAGTTTTTTGTCCCCCAAAAACATTTGACATTGCCATTTATAGAAGAGCCGGGGTGGATACAATACTGTCCTCTTAGCATGGCTCGTGTTCACCTCACATTTTCCATGCTGTGAGATTGGACTTAATTTGCATTGCAGGTATTTACCCACAGAACACATCATAAAAGTGAAGTAAATGTATGTGAGAAATTGAGGATTTGGTTAAGTCTGTCAAAAAATTAGATGTCAAGGGTTAAGAGTATTGGTCCGTGAAATGCTGGTGAAACTCCTTAATCTTGGCCAACACTATCTTCAGTTTCTCTTTTGAAGGAAGGATGGTCATTCTGTTGGAGAAGAATACAAAAAGCAGGTACAGTTAATCAACAAATGGATTGAAAGACTGAGGATGCCAGGAAAAAAAACGGATGCTTCTTAATTACGTGAAATATTTTTACCACGTTAAACAGAAACATTTTTAGCGCATGTGTTAACATCACAAATGCGTTTCAAGTTAGGCAGAGTTAGGCAGACTTGTCACCTTGTCATGGCAGCTTGTCATAACTACTGTAATTTTGAAGAGATGGAAACCCCTGAGGTTCATGACTCGAATATATGCATTTTAATGGCAACACTATCAATGCCGAAAGTAAACTGCAGCAGTTAGGTGGTACAGGTCAGTGCTCTTTAAGTTGTTTATTTGCATTATTAATGTAGTGTTATGTGCTTTGAATCAAAGTAGTTTAACGCTGTCTCTTGTGACACTTTTATTTGCTTCATGTGCTATGGAGGAGGCATGGCTTTGGGAGCGCGCTGAAGCTCGCTATTGCTAGCCTCTCTGAAAATTGCCTAACCTACCTTTAAGCAACAGTTTGGCCCAACAGGGCCAGCTCAGGGCATAACTATTGTCTTTAGCTCAGGGGCAGAATTATTTCCCCCTCCCTTCACATTAATCAACATGCCTTGTTCTCAGTCACATGGTTCCGGTATTCCTGCTCTTGCAGAGTATAATTGAGACGATAAACTTTACACAGACTTTATTAACTTGAACTATCATTCACACACGTAGACCCACCAAAAACACATACTGTAAAGCATATTGTAATGCCTTACTGGGTGGTTGACCTGCAGGCTCAAACAACAGCTGGTCCAAAATGCAGTAACTAGAGTTCTTACTAGAACCAGGAAATATAGCCGTATTAGCCCAGTTTTATCAGTACTGCATTGGTTCCCTATTAATGCCATACATTTAAAAAAGAATTCTGATTACTTATAAAACTCTAAATAGTTTAGCTCCTCAGTGCTTTAGCGAGCTCCAATTGGATTACAGTTCTTTACATCAATTACAGTCTCAAAATTCTGTCCAGTTGATAAGACCTAAAATATAAAAATCGTCTGTGTATTCAGACCAGATGGTGGACCTGCACCCTGAGATGACCACAACGCAGCTCTGAATGTCAGAGGATGCCATGACAACTAGACAGACAAGCCTTAGAGACAGATCATTAGCAAAGACCTCATTGACTAGACAACCCATGGCAAAGATCCTCAGCAAAGACAATGAGAAACAGTCAAGTCCCCTTCACAGATCCTATGGTGTGATGTATCCCGATCTTCAAGCTAAAAAAAATGGATGAAATGATCGGAATGATCAATCCAAAACCTGACTTGCAGGCTGGAACCATAAATTAAGTTTTATTAACTAAGTTCGGGAGGAGCACGTTCAGATAATTAACATGAGTGGACAGCAATCAGCAATCAATGATAAGAGGGTACATATAGACATAGCAGTCTTACCTTGATCCATTGACAGTTTGCAGCATTTAGTATTCGCTTCTTGGCTCATATACTTACAACTATGTCTCCTACAAGCTCCTCTTCTGACGAAGAAATCACCAGGGATGCATCCTCTCACTCCGTCCGTCCCACGGTCATCCCTCCTACGCCGGTTGGTGCACCTGAGCCCCCGGCCTCTCCTCGCGGCCGCACACCGGCCCGATCAGCCCAGCGCTCACCAAGACGCCATGACCAGTCTTCGCCGCCCCGGTAAGACTTACATCTTCTTCCCCAGCTTCCTCCTACCACTCGGCCGTCCCGACGATCCCACCCATCGGGAAATGGACCGTAGCTGGATTGAGGTAAGCGCTGGGTAACTCCGATTTACAAGCTTCAAGGAAAATGAATAAAGCGGAGCTGTATGATTTTTCTTTTCCTAAAGTCAACTCCTAAGACAACCCACAGGCAGAGCAAAGCCTGCAGGGCTCAAAATTCGCCTGCCCGGTCACCACCCTCGTCTCCCTGCACAGGACACGGCTCGCTTCGCCCTTCGAGCCGCCGCAGCAACAGGCCCTCAGTGAGCCAGGGCCTCTCTCCAGTTTTCATCACGGCAGGTCCACTACCACCTTTTGATGAGGCCCAGCCCTCCACCTCTGCTTCCGCCGCCGCAGCGCCACATACAGCTGGGCCCAGCGGCCTCCCCGCAGCCGCTCAGTTTCTATTCTCCTGCTGTATATAACCCTTTTCCTTTTCAGTGGCCTCCAGCTCCAGTTGCAGACACTAGCGCGAAGCTATCGCCGCTAGCATCACAGACCCAACAATGTCAACAGTTCTACCCAACAGGTTACAACCCCGCCCACTTCCAGTGGCCTGCAGCACAAGTAACTCAAATAAGCGTGGGCCTGCCTCCGCTCACAGCCCAAGCTCACACTGCTTTCTATCATCCCTCACTTCCTCCGACTAACTTTTCTTCTCAATTTACAGCAGGTCATCCAATCACAAGGGCACCGCTGACATTCGCAGCCCCGGATTATACCCTTCACAGCTCTATCATACTAACTAAATCACCATATTCTCTTTTCACAGATACTCCGATGCCCGTGCCGCCTAACGCAGTTGCCATGGAACCCCCACCAGTTTCTCAATCCATCCGCGCTCAGATCCTCTCAGGTACGGACGTAGACCTCTCTTCTCTGTTGTCTCTCCTCCCTGCAGCTGAATCAGACCGCCAAGTGGATTGTGGTGATTTTTCAGTTACCCGTAAAAACACAAACACGCACTCATCTCGCGTCCTTTCATTTTTCGAATTCACGATCGCGTTTTCACGTTTCACTGAAACCATCTGTTCAGCCTGCCCCCACAGGCGGCGCGAACTGAATGATTATCAAGCAATCATTGCCGAACTCGCGCTGTCCTATGGGGGCGGGCATTTCTACACGTACCACAAACTTTTTTCTGCAAAAAGTGCCGTGCGAGTCGCACTATGGAATTAGTGCACATACTGGGGTGCACTTGACTCGGATCTCCACAGCAGGGTATTTTTAGGTTGCAAAAACTTTACCTGTGCAGTTTGCAGGTCAGTGGCTCACTCAACCGCAACATGCCCACAGGTTAACCCTACCTCTCTTCCTTTTTTGGGAATAAGCAATGCTAAATCCACCAGCTATGTGCCACGTGCAGCAACCACCAGCGCAATTCAGGATTCTGCGTGTGATGAAAGCAGGCAGCCCTGTAATCACTTCAACGCAGGCAAATGTCAAAGAGCGCGCTGCCGGTATATGCAGATCTGCAGCTTTTGTGGCGATGCCCATGCTCGCATCGTATGTCCAGTCTTCAAATCTGTGAATAAAAAAATCTAAAAATTATTTGGCGACTCCTGTGAATATTTCGCGCATGCACTGCGAACTAGCTCATCCCCCGGATGCCAAAATTACTGATTATCTGCTGTCAGGTTTAAAAAACGGCTTTAAACCCGGCTTAGAACGCCCGCTTTCACAAAACGTCATATGTAATAATCTCGCAGGTCGGGGTGCTTGGCTTGCAAAAATCGACATTACAACTGCTTTCAAAGTAATGCCTATCCATACAGGTTCATGGCACCAATTTGGAGTTTCGCTGGCTCGGGAAATATTATTTCGCAGTACGTTTAACATTCGGTTGCAAAAGCAACCCTAAAATATTTGACATGCTATCAGAAGCCATTTGCTGGATCCTGTCGAACAACTACGCCATTCCTTACTTCATTCACCTGCTAGACGATTTTCTAATAATCTCACCTCCCGATGCTATTCCAGCTGCGCACATACTCACGGTACAAAACGTTTTCTCTGAGCTAGAAATTCCTATCGCACAGGAAAAAACCATGGGCCCTGCGACGTCCATTGAGTTCCTAGGAATTAATTTGGATACAGACAAATTCCAAGCATCCCTCCGCAAAGAAAAAATCGACCAAATAATCCTCGTCTCTTCTACTTTCCTTGAAAAATAAAATTTTTCAAAACGCGAACTCCTGTCCCTGCTCGGACATTTAAACTTCGCAATACGCATCATCCCGCAAGGCCGCCCCTTCATCTTGTATCTCCTCTCACTCGCGTCCTCTGTCCACTCACTAGAAGACCGCATTTCTATAACCCAAGTATGTCGCGACAAACTCATGCTATGGTTAACATTTCTAAAACAGTGGAACGGCCTTTCCTTTTTCTACAATAACCTTGTTTCATCCCCGACTGACATCCAATTGTTCACAAACGCCGCCCCCTCAATCAGGTACGGGGGATTTCATCAAGGTTGTTGGTTCACGGCTCCATGGCCACCTCAGCTTCAGGACATAACTCAATCCTCAGCTTTATTTGAGCTTTACCCTCTCGTAGTAGCAGCTTTCCTGTGGGGAAAAGAATGGGCCGCGAGTAGCGTTTTAGTGCATTGCGACAATGACGCAACAGTACATTGCATTAACAAAGGCCGTTCCAATTCACCCACTCTGATGCCACTCTCAAGGCATCTCACCTGGATTTCAGCTTGCGACCAATTCATTATTATTGCTAAACACATCCCTGGGTCAAAAAAACAAATCGTCGTCTCCCTGTCTCGTTTTCTGTTTCAGAAATTCAGGATGCTGGCTCCAGAGGCGGATCAATTCCCAACTCCAGTTCCTCACTATTCAGAACTAATATTCCCATAACCCACCCATTAAAACCACTGCTCAAAGCATCACTCGACGGTATCCTCCAAGCAGTATCTCCCAGGACCCTTCAATCCTATGTTACTGCTTGGAGATGTTTTAAAACATTTCATGTCTCTTATAACTTACCTTTCCCTGATTTTTCTCTTCTTTCAATCACCTCTTTTATCTCCTACCTTAATATCATTAAAGGCCTACAAGTCGGGTCCATTAAAGGTTATTTGAGCGGCATCCAGTTTTTCCATAAACTGATGTACGCCGCTCCTTCCGTGGTGATAAACAATTCACAAACTTCCCTCCTGATTAAAGGGATTCAAAGATTCTAGCCCACCCGCGCCGATGCCAGACAACCCATAACGCTGGACATTCTCACCAAATGTATTCAGGCTTTCCGCACAGGCTACCAGCCCCTCAGTTCCACTCGCACACTCGTGCCATGTTTATCCTAGCCTTTTTTGGTTTTCTTAGATGCTCAGAAATCGCCATCACTTCTAAATTTGACCCAAAAATCCACCCCACCATCTCAGACTTATCAGTAATTGATGGTGAAACCATTTAATACTTGATTAAACAAAGTAAGACTGACCAAACCAAAAAAGGTAATTTCATTTTCATAAAAATGAAATGGCTAAATCTCCTCTGGAACCCCTGTTTTTAGACGAATCCAAAAAAACCTGTAACACGTTTTTGGTTCCAGAAACACCTCAAATCTTTTCTCCAACAGTCAGGCATTCCAGCAAAGAATTTTTCAAGTCACTCATTCCGCATCGGGGCAGCAACTTCAGCAGCCCAAAAAGGCCTTTCCCAACAGCAGATTCAAGCCCCTGGGAGGTGGTCCTCTGATGCTTTCCAAAGCTATATCAGGACCAACCGGTTCCACATTAAAAAAGCCCACCAAACCCTCATCGTGTAGAGAAAAAAAAAATCTCTTTCCTGTCTCTTTCTGTCCAGCGAGCATTGGTCTCACAGCGGACGGAGTGAGAGCTTTCCCAGTGGAGCACTTACATTTTCTCTTGCATCCAGCGAGCTTTTGGTCTCACAGCGGATGCAGTGTGAGAAAATCTCCTGGGCAAGCACTCATTTTTCCTCTTTTCAGGTTTCCTCTTTCCGTCCAGCGAGCATCGGCCTCACAGCGGACGGAGTGAGAGCTTTCCCAGTAGAGCACTTACATTTTCTCTTTCATCCAGCGAGCATTTGGTCTCACAGCAGATGCAGTGTGAGAAAATCTCCTGGGCAAGCACTCATTTTCCTTTTTTCAGTTTTCCTCTTTCAGTCCAGCGAGCATTGGTCTCACAGCGGACAGAGTGAGAGCTTTCCCAGTAGAGCACTTACGTTTTCTCTTTCATCCAGCGAGCATTTGGTCTCACAATGGATGCAGAGTGAGAAAATCTCCTGGGCAAGTATACTACAACCGCTCCTCGTTCGCAGACAAACAGGGGCCGTCAGTCCAGGCAATGAGCCACCATCATGGGCCTCCCCGATCAAGCATCCAGGCCCCTTCTCGAGATGCCAGCCCGCTAATCTCGGCACTCATTTGGGGGTCTTTAGTCCGGCGGCTGTCCTCTGCTTTAGCCTATTGGGGGGAGTACTCTGGGTTCGGGCTGAATTCCCACAGGAAAGCTGAATTCCGAGAAATCCCTCCCTCCGCACGCCAGATACGCATTAAATCTTACTCCCTCAAAATTATATGTGAGTGTGAACTCGTGAATCACACCACGTTAGTTTGTTTGGCCAAATGAGACCTTTCGACACCGGCAGACGAGCTGTGTGGTGAGTAGGACTTTAACCTCTGGCTCCTGTCCAGGAAACGGGGGGGGGGGGGGGCACGACAATACGGACACTAAAAGGGGGACATGCCTAAAGAGGAATGGTACAGGGTATTATGAGCAAACTCAACCCAGATAAGTCGAGAGTTCCAAGTAGATTGGTTGTCAGCGACAAGATACCTTAGTGTCTTAATCTCCTGATTTACCTTCTCAGTTTGGCCATTGGACAGGGGGTTGAAGCTAGAAGATATATAGGGTATATAGCGTACAGCCATGCTGATGGAGGACCAGATCCAGACCAACCAAACGCCTTCCAGAACTGGGACGTAAACTGTGGCCCGAAACCATATCTTGGGGAAAGCCGTGGATTCTGAATGCGTTTCATCCATAGTTCTGCAGTTTGGTTGGCTGTGGGGAGCTTTGGTAAGAGTAAGAAGTGACAAGTCTTAGAAAATTTGTCCACCACCACCACGATTTCCCTGAGACTGAGGCAAGCCTGTGATGAAATCCAGGGAGATGTGAGACGTGAGACCATGAATGTCTTTTGGGTAGTGGATGCAGCAAGCCTTGAGGGTGGGTCCTTGGCTCCTTGTTCTGCGCGCACACTGCGTGAGAACATCTCTCTGTAACTTGGGCCACCAGAATTTTTAGAACCTGGGCAATAAGAGAGGTGAAATTGAATCGGTTTGAAAAGAGGGCCCAAAGGACTTGTTGTGAGTTTAACCTCTCAGCATCCTGGGTGTAGGTGAGATTTCGATGGTCCGTCCAGATGTAGAAAGGGTGTTTGGTGGGGACTTGGTAGTGACAGGGTCCGTCCTGGGAATGGCCATGATCTCCGTGAACGTGGATTTGAGCATTAAGATGGAGTTGTTCTTGGGGTTGTCTGGCAAGAGTTCTTGGAAAGTCTTAATTAGCTCAAAGGAACAGGCAGAAAGCAGTATTTGAGATCTGGCAGTTGGTTCCCCACTCTCTGATGACTTCCCGTCAATGTGTGGGCCGTGAGCAGTCAACTATGAGAAACCAAGGATTATAGAAAATGAATTAAGAAAAACTGTATCCATTCCTAGTGATCCCCAACCTGTAGCTCAAGAGGCAGAGTGAACTGAGTGAACTGAGTGAACAGAGTGAACAGAGTGAACTGAGTTGACCCCAATGGGCTGCGGTCGACTTCTGTAATGTACGTGGTTTGGGAGAAACACAGACTCTGGGCCATCTTTAAGTCCATGGGCCATCTTTAAGTCCATGAAACTCCCGGAGGCCCCTGAGTCAACAAAGGCACATATTTGATGGTGTCGCTGGCCCTGGGCCCAAGGTCACAGAGCAGGGGATGGTTCCTAGTCTCACCCGGCCTTCCTACTCTGGGTCACCAGGATGAGGAGACAGTCTAACAGGACTTACTTGAGGACTGGTAGCCTCAAGTAAGCTGGTCTCTGACTATCGCTCCAGCTCCAACCTCAAAGATTGATCTAGAAGCCGTCCAACTTCCTTCCACTTCCCTGACCTGAACTATTGAAGTCAGTTTCATATGGCAATTTTTTCTATTGTGTTTGAGTGTTGTTTGTGTTGTGTATAGCTTTGTCTTTGTTTGTGTTGGACATGTGCTCCGCTTGCCTTCCCTATATATTGTTCTTCCTTTCCTCTTGTGTTGCTGGACATTGTAACTTTGTATGGCCTTTCATTTCAGATGTTATTTCACTGTTAAATATAACCAAACACAAACATATAAATAGCTGATTTTATTAATCTGTATTGTTTAAAGGGAGAGTAACCTGAAATGGTAGGTGCCATCTCGCTGTCCAAAGCCGCTGCCAGGAACCAAACAGATGCCTGTTTCTTCCAGAAGCTTCATACAGTAGAACATATCTGGAGATTGTCCCTTCTCCTAAATTTGAGGGGATGGAGGATTTCAGTTAGCATTTTATGATAAAGTTTAATTCAACCAGGTAAAAAAAAAGAAGTAATGGTTTAACAAAGAAAATATTACTTTTATTTACTTTAACTCATTGTCATCTATCTTTCTGTCATTGTGTAGGTCATGTGTAGGTCTTAATGCAAACCATCTTCTTAAATTCTCAATATATATCAATATATTTCTCACTTTCAGAACCTGATTCTAACATTATACTGACATGAGAATAATCTTCTACTTGAGTAGAATCCTTTGTATGTATCATACTGATAAAGCCTAAAAAATAGATTTGTGCAGTGTCACAAGCAGCAAAAAGTGCGTAGGCCATTTCTCTCACACACATTGGTATTTATAAATAATAAACATCCACACAATCCTAACCTGGTACATTAGTGGCCAGAAGTGATCTCCGGCCTAGGAAATTATTCAAATATGGTTAAAAATGTGTTAAAGATTGTGTAAGCTTATTGCGTTGTGCTTGGAGTCAATACCCAACAAAGTTTCTGTCGGTGCGGTGTGAATTGGCCTTTAGGGATAGTGTTGGGTTAATGAGCCATGGTAACTTAAAGTGAGTCATGGTAACTTAAAAGTGGAATATGCCCCATGAATCCCAAACAAGTCACTACAAAAGTTAGTTACAGTGCAGTCACATTAGCACTTTAGCAAAAAAGGTCCATTGTCAATGGTGTAGCGATGTATGAAGCACAGCTCACACAATCACTTTCAAACCAGGCAGCTGTTTGTTAGTCAACATGGCAAATTCACATTGCCAACAGACTCAATGCAAAATCTGCATGCGGAAATCTTTTGAAATGATTGGATTTTTCCCATGAAAATTTGCAGAACCGCGGTAAATGTAACCACACCCTTAGAGATTCCCTTAAAAAGAACATATATTAGATTTAACTGAGTACAGGCCAATTCTACCTTGGCCACCAGGATGGCTTTTAGTGGGAGGTAGATACGTGGGAAAGTGTACATTGCACCCTGCACTGGGTTACATTTTATTCCTGGGACTTGATTCAAGATCTCTTGCGTCATGTTGGCCTTCTCTGCCAGTGTGGCCAACGTTTCTGTGCGTTCCTGAAGTCAATGGAGAAAAAGTTTGATTACTCTCTTCTTAACTGGTACAGATCAACAAGGAAACAATCAACGGGACATTATATACCTTAATGAATGTGTCATATGAGGGTTCATCTGGTTGAGGTGGATTGACCACCACATCTAGAAGAGCCTGACCAGGCACCGGAGGACACAGCCGCACAGACACCAGCTTAGTGAGTTGAACTTTCACCTCCGGGTCTAGATTTACCACCTCCATATAACCACCACGAAAACCACACCTTCAAGTAGGAAGAAAGACAGGTTTAGAACTTAACTATTTACTTGACCTATTTTCATTTATTTTTTCTGGTGGGGAAAGAGTTAAATGTGAATTAAAGTCTAAATTAATCTTCAACATATTAAGCGATCAAGTCTCTTCAGACATCTTGAACCTTTTGAAGTGTCACCTTTTGGTGTGATGGCTTTAGCTTTCAATGGAAAGACAGAAATCTCAGGTTTCAAAATAACTTCATTTGTGTATCAAAGATAAATTAAAGTCTTATAGATTTGGAACGACATGAGGATAAGTAAATAATGATAGAATTTTTATTTTTAAGTGAGCTAAACTTTTAAGAACAAATAGTTATTAGGAAGAGTCAGATTCTAAAATATTATCTATAATAAAATCAACAGAATACTTCATCCAAAAAAACTGCAGATCATTTGCACTTCTCTGGTTTTGGACACTCACTCTCCCATGTAGCACTTTGACGTTGAGTGAAACGAAGCTAGTTCCACTTTCTCAGAGTATTCTGGACCCATTTCAAACAGCACCTTCTTAAAGGAGTGAAACTTACACCCGTCTGCATAAACATTGTCCTGATAGACCTGGACAAAGCAGGGCATATTGAAAACATTATCATTGTGTGTTTTATATAATTAAAAACCATATGTATAGGCCTATCACACAAATCACCTCGTCAGACATGAGGAAAAGGTTTTCTGTCGCAGCAAATCGGATCACATCTTCAATGCACTGCCGACTTTGCACTTGACCTGTCGAGTAAAGGTAACCAGCGTTGCCAGATTATTTTCATGTTTTCCAGGCCAATGATTTGTACATAGCCTTCACCACTGCAACAACAATTTTTAAGCAAATAAGCACACATACACTTTTATTTACCCACTCTTCTTATTTACATACTCAGCCAGGGTGCTTCTCATTTCTTAAATAATGCATCATTTCCTTTCCTTGCTCCAAAAATGCAAGGGAGGGATGCAAGGACTTTTTCTGAATTTGCCTCCGATTTCAGGCATTTGTGTTTCGACAAAAATATATTATTTCCTCACTTCTCATCCCTGCATGGTGCATTTAGACAACTGATACATCCTTCATCAGGGTGATCTGTTTCCGGGTCGTGGACTTGAAGATGAAGGAGTAAGGAAAGAGGATGAAAAATTTGAAGGGAATGAAAAGCACCCACAGTAATAATGGAATATACAGTAGTGGCCAAAAGTGATGTACGGATGGAATATTTGTTTTTAATGATCCTATAAGATGAGGTAAAATATATATCAAGTAACTTATATTTTAAACCCAAACTGGCGACCACAATAAAAGCTGATAGATTTGTCGTCACACCTGTGGGGTTGCCAGGATTGATAATGCACAGTGCTCGAGGGCTGCAGTGCTTCTTTGCTTCCTGCAGGGCGCGCCGTAACTCATTGATGTCCAAACTCCAGCAGTTGTCTTCATCCAAATAGTAACTGATTTGCACAGCACCCAACTCAGCCAGAGCAGCGGAGTACAGTGGGTACTGAGGGATTGATATCATCACTCCCGTACGAGACATTCCTTCCCCTGACACTAATAACTTAAGCATGGTCTGACACAGACAAACACAGGTATTTAAAACTTATTCTGATATTGCATTCTCTAATGCAATGACATTCAAAAATATGAATGATATGAAAAGTGAATAAATATGAATAAAACTTTGCGTAGATTTCAGCATAAAGTACTTTTTTTAAAGGTAGCTGGTAACACTTTACTTGAAGGGGTGTACATAAGACTGACATGACACCTTCATAACCATGACATGACATATGTCATGAATATGAAGTAGGGTTTATGCATGTTTATGACAACTGTCATTAAGTGTCTTTCGCTCAATAATGACATTTTGAATGCAAATATGACATTGTTTAAGATGTCTTTGTTCTGACATCTTGACATAAACCATAACATCATAACCTGTCAGTGTCTTTGTCATGACAACTTGACATTAAATTAAGTTAAACTGTCATGTGGTTGGTTTTGACACTGGCTGTCATGAGGCCATTATAACTGTGTCATGAATATTTTTCGTTACCTCAACTACAGTGGTACAAATTGAATTTGTCATTAAACAGTTATAATGGCTTCATGACAGCCAATGTCAAAACCAACCACCTGACAGTTTAATGTAATGTTAACCAATAAAGCTAAGTGGTTTCTGAAGTTTGATAATTAATTTGCTATGTCATGTTTATGACAGGTTGTGTTGTCTTAGTAATATCAAGTTGTCATGACAAAGACACAGACAGGTTATGATGTATTGGTTTATGTCAAGGTGTCATAAATAAGACATCTCAAACAATGTCATATTTGCATTAAAAATGTCATAATTGAGCGAATGACACTTGATGACAGTTGTCACAAACATGCATAAAACTTCCTTCATATTCATCACATGTGTCATGTCATGATTATGAAGGTGTCATGTTAGTCTTATGCACACCCCTTCAAGTAAAGTGTTACCAGGTAGCGTTTAACAAAAAAGTTTTCATAAAGTGTACACCAGAATTTATGCAAATTCACTTTATAAATCACTGTTCATGGACATGCGTATACACATTAGCCTTATGCCCCACACTGTCTGGTTACACAACGACATAACCATACGTACGGAGCTGACAATGCCTTTTTTAATATACATGGCTTAATTTGCATATAACCATATGCATATTGCCAAGCAAATATTTAAATAAGATATGTTGTCTGTATTTTTTAAATGAATGTTACATTTAGCTTTGTTTTGTCTTCACTTTTCTTGTTGTCTGTTTGTAGTATCTGCTTACCACGATTGCATCACTGGCTCCTGTTGAGAGGTAAATGTTGTCAGGGTCACATGCGATTCCTCCATCTCGCCGTTCAATATAGCGAGCGACGTCCTGCCGAATTATTTCAATTCCCTGACTAGTACTGTAAGCCCCTGAAAGATCCAAAAAGCCAAATTACAAACACTTGATCAATTGCCTCAAACACAGTGTCTATTAAAAGTATTTTTAGTTACTGCGTTTATCTAACATCATCAAAAAAAGTGTTAAAGTATTTATTGATCTTTGATAAAGTTAGTTCAAATAAATGCAGCTGTTCATTGTTTGTTCATGTTAGCTCAGGTCCATTAAAAAAATATGTATCAGTAAATGTAAAAATTAATATGAACTAACATAAATATATACTTTAGAAGTATGTAGTTTATTAGTTTATGTTTACAATAATGTTAACAAATGCCATCTTATTGTAAAGTGTAAACATTCTTGTGGCGAACAGGACGGCCGAGGGACGTGAGAGAACGGCGCGAGGCCGGTGGTGCGATTGCTAATGAGCAACACCTGTGAAGCACACCGGTCTCGCATCTCTCACGGAGGAGCGGAAGCATAAAGGAGGAGCGACGACGTTGATGATCGAGAGAGGAACAGGCCTGTATTTTAGTTGTGTTTTGTTTTTGTATTTTATTTTAGTTATATTTATTTTCGGTAGCCAGCAGTCGTCCGCGAGGGGCTGCTGGCGGTATTTTCGTTTGTTTGTTTTATTTTAAATAAATTATATTTTGATTGTTCGCCGGTTCCCGCCTCCTTCTTCCCTGAACATTGCTACACTGGTGCCGAAACCCGGGAAGAAGAAGACTGCCGCCGCCATGCAGACCCCGCCGGGAACGCCGTTTGCGGAGCTTATACAGACGCTCGCGGGTCTTCACCGGGAGCAACATCACGCCCTGCTGGCCGTGAAAGAGGAGCAGGATCAACGGTTCCAGATGCTCCTCCAAGGCCAGCAAGAAGACCGCGAGCTGTTCCGGAGCTGGCTCGACCGGGAGGTTCGGGCCGTCCCCGTTCCAGCTACGGCCTCGGCCCCGCCCCTGCCTCTCAACAAGATGGGTCCCCAGGACGAACCGGAGGCGTTCCTGGACCTGTTTGAGAGGTCGGCCGAGGCCCGGGGATGGCCCCAGTCGGACTGGCCCATGCGGCTCATCCCATTACTTTCGGGGGAGTCCCAAATCGCCGCCCACCAGCTGCCAGTCCAGAACCTCCTGGTCTACGAAGACCTGAGGCGCGCCATTTTGCAGCGGGTCGGCCGGACCCCCGAGCAACATCGTCAGCGGTTCAGGTCCTTGAGCCTGGAGGAGTCTGGCCGACCCTTCGTGCTGGCGCAACAGCTCCGGGACTCCTGCCGCAGATGGCTGATGGCCGACGGAGGCGACGTCGAGGATATCGTCAGCAAGGTGGTACTGGAGCAATTCATCACCAAGCTACCCAAGAAAACCGCTCAGTGGGTCCAGTGCCACCGCCCGACGTCGCTGGACCAGGCCATCCACCTGGCGGAAGATCACATGGTGGCGTGCTCAGGGGTCGGCGAACCCCTTCCATCAGCTTCTCTCTCTCCTTCTCTCTCTCTCTCTACCCCTTCTCTCCCCAAACCTGTGCCCCTTCCCAGGTCTCGCGGGGGGCTGGTGCCCCGGCCGGCGCCAAGGTGGAGGACAGCGACTCCGGCGGAGCCCGTTCCTGTGAGCCGGGCCCCACCCAGGGGGCCCGCCACGTCCGACCACCCCATCCCGAGTCCGGCAGCCCTGCACTCTCCACGCCAATTCTTTGACCCACTTCCTGCCACTGGAGCGGCGGGGAGGCCTGGGCCGGCCTGCTGGCGCTGCGGGGACCCGGGACACTTTGTAGATCGGTGTCCGGTTATGGAGGTGGGGACGCTGATCCGGGTCCCCGACGCGCCGCAGGCTGCCCCCGATCAAACTGGCCTGTACCAGATACCAGTGAGTATCAAGGGGGGTACTTATCAGGCTTTGGTGGATTCAGGCTGTAACCAAACCTCTATACATCAAAGTCTGATACAACCGGGGGCATTGGATAACAGCCGCATGGTTAAGGTGCGGTGTGTGCACGGGGTGGTGGTGAGAGATGCGAGACCGGTGTGCTTCACAGGTGTTGCTCATTAGCAATCGCACCACCGGCCTCGCGCCGTTCTCTCACGTCCCTCGGCCGTCCTGTTCGCCACAATTCTATTAAAGTATTCATGACCTGTTTCAACCATAAGTATTTTGGTAGTGCCATGGAACAGAGACAGTTTCAAATACAAAATCTCAAAAGTCTCAAAATCTTTTTTTTTTAAAGCATGTTAATCTCTAGAAAGGTGCTTTTCTGATTTTCAATACTGTACTTTGGAGTAGTTCACACAGTTACCGTAACTGATGTTCAAATTCCTCAGTATAGAAAGACTGCTTAGATACTTGCACTGCAAAAAAATCTTCCTTTCTTTTAGGTACCATCAAATTCTTGTAAAATTATCAAGTTGTTTAGTCAAAATATAAGCAAATGCAAATATTGCATTTTTGTGCGTGCATTTAAAATATTGCTGCTTTTACATGAAGATGAATATGATGGAAAAGATAATCTAGTTTATCTATTATTTAATTATAGCAAAATCTGTATTTTGTCATCCATTTTATTTGAATGAGAGGTTCACACATCATGCACACACATGTAAACATGATATTAAAGTTAACAGACTAAAATTTCGGACTTCCCAACATTGTTTATGAATCATACACACTTTGTCAGTTTAAGTCTAGACTGAAGAGTCATCTCTTCTACCAAGCATGCACCTAATTCATCACCTAAACAGTTAGGTCATATGGAACCGAAAACATGCATCATATAACATAAATCTTTCTTAATAAATGGATCAGGCCAGAAGTTTCACTCAACACTGCTTGTTACACTCCGTCTACATTCACCTTAGCAGACAATGAAGGATGGTCCTTTGAAGGACTTATTCAATCAGTTTGATTAATATCTGTCTGTTGATTAATTCTTTCATCATGAACTCATCCTCATATTGTTTTAATCCTATAAGATTTCCAGTCAACTTCCAAACACAAATGAAGAAATATTTTATGAAACCTGAGAGATTTCTGTCTCTCCATTTAAAGTCAATTCCTCACAAATGTAAAAGATCCAAAAAATGTCATAAAGACGTTGTAAAATAATCAATAGAGTGGTCTAATCCAAATCCAAGCCTTCTGACGAGACATGATGACTTTATATGATGAACAACATGGATGAAGGAACATCATCTGCAGCTCAACCTGGCAAAGACTGAGCTTTTCGTCCTCGCGGCCAATCCGTCTCTACAGCATGACTTCACTATCCAGCTCCATCATCAATCACACCACCAAGGTCAGTTAGAAATCTTGGAGTAATATTTGATGATCAGACCAACTTCACAGACCAAATTACAAAGACAGCTCGATCATGCAGATTTGCACTGCACTACATCAGGAAGATCTTTCCTAACTGAGCATGCAACACAACTTCTCGTCCAGGCCCTGGTTATTTCTAGGCTTGATTGCTGCAATGCTCTTCTGGCTGGACTTCCATCATGTGCAACTAAACCTCTACAAATTATCCAGAATGCTGCAGCCTGTCTTGTCTTCAACGAGTCCAAAAGGGCCCATGTCACTCTGTTCATCTCTCTGCACTGGCTACCACTCGCGGCTCGCATCAATTTCAAGGCATTGACGCTTGCTTACAGATCTACCACAGGCTCAGCTCCCTCCTACTTTCACTCGTTCCTACGAGTCAATATCCCTACCAGAATCCTACGATTAGTTAATGAGCAACGGCTTGTGGTACCATCACAGAGAGCCACAAAATCGCTCTCCAGAACATTCTCATTCACAGTTCCATGCTGGTGGAATGATCTCCCGGAATGATCACACTCACCCGGAATGCATAATCCCTGACAACGTTCAAAAGACAACTGAAAACTCTTTTAATCTCTTCCGTGAGCACTTAACCTTAAAAAAAAAACTTTCCTTATCCTTTAATCTTGCCTTGTCTGGCTTATGCTACTCTGAGAAATGCCTGAACTTTGTATTTTGAGCACTTCTTGCATTGTTTTGCCTCTTCCAATGACTCTCTTGCTTTAGTCCTGATTTGTAGGTCGCTTTAGACAAAAGCGTATGCTAAATGACTAAATGTAAATGTAAACAACAGATTTACAACGCGCATATACTGAAGTAAACATTGAAATGCTTGCGTGTCACATTGCTTTTTTAAAAAGTAATTAAACTCACAGCGTCATGGTTAGTAAATACACTGCACAAACGCAGGTAATTCACACATGCGCACATACATCTCTCTCCCTCTTTTAAATTTTGACTTTTTTGATTATTGCTAAAGTACTCTGTAGACCCTTCACACCAAACACAAATATTCACCACAAATGTCCTGCACCAGAAACAGTTTGAATATAAGCAATGGATTATGGAGCTTCACGATTTCACACATACATATGATATAATCATATATACAGAATATGCACATTTGGAGTGCTATCTGAGGGGAGGGCTCTGAGCTCGGAATTTGGCTCGAACCCAGAGTACCCCGCCTACCATCACACTATCCCTGGCTGGGATAGGAATAATTAAGAGTTTGGGTGGAGGAGGGATGCTGGAAATTTCATGATCCTGGTTCTTTCTATCATTCCCACACTCTTATTACGCTATTTCCTCATTATCTCAAACTCCCCCTAGTTATCCTCATTTTTTCCTCCTCAGCTGTTACCCGTTCACTAGTTGGGGCTCTCGCCCCTCTTCACCTGAATCCTTTTCTCTTGATTAGCTTCTCTATTTCTCCCCTCTCTTCCTTCCTGTCTTTGCCTGAGTATTGCATGACTGTGTGTGTGCTCTGTGCCATCTAACGTTGTTTTCCCCTGTCTTGTCTCAGTCCTGTCGTGTCGGTGAACTGATTAATGTAAAGAGCTTTCGTCTTAGCCGGAGAATCGCCGCTTGCCACTAGTCTCCTTCAAGCGTCTTCAGCCCGTGCCTCTACTCGCCTGACGGAGTACTCATCTATAATTACCGTCTATTGGGCTGTCAGCTGTTTAAGTTGTTTCTTCAAGCAGTGACTTTATTTGAACGTGTTCCTTCTACAAGAAGCTCTAAGTTCTTAGTGAGAATATTTGTGTTTGATTATCGATCTTCCTGGCAAGCTCTCTCTCAATTAAAGTATACTATTTCTCCGCACCTGCTGTCTGGCTCTCTTACCTCCATGACAGGAAAACTGTTGTGGAACAGAAATAAGTCGGCTATATAAACATGCATCCTCTCGTGCTGATTGAGTAGATTATTTGAATGTACTCCTCTTGTACTTGATTTCAGATTATAATCTAGATGTCCTGTGTTTGACAGAAACCTGGCTAAATCAAATGATTACATTACTCTAATGAGTCAACCCCACAAGATTACTGTTATGAACATGAACCTCGTCTAAAACGCAAAGGGGGAGGTGTTGCTGTAATTTATAGTCATATTTTCAAAACCACTAAGAAATCTATTTTTAAATATACTTCGTTTGAAGTGTTGGTGCTTAATGTAAAAATATATAGTGTAAACGATAAATCACGTTTGAGATTTCTGCTGGCTACTGTATACAGGCCACCAGGGCACCATAAAGATTTTATCAAAGAATTTGTGGACTTTCTATCAGAATTAGTATTGGCTAACGATAAAGTACTAATTGTTGGTGATTTTAATATACATGTAGATAATGAAAAAGATGCATTGGGCACTTAAAGACATTGTAAACTCAATTGGAGTTAAACAACACGTGTCAGGACCCACTCATTGTCGTAATCATACTCTAGATCTAATATTATCACATGGAATAGATGTTGATGCCGTTGAAATTCTGCAGCAGAGCGATGACATCTCAGACCATTATCTAGTCTCATGTAAATTACATTTAGCCACGGCTGCAAAGCCGACTCCGTGTTATAAATATGTTAGACTTATGACTTCTGCCACTAAAGATTGCTTTATCAATAATCTTCCTAATCAGTTTCATCATCTCAGCATCCCGGATAGCTTAGAAGAACTTGACATTGCAACAGAAACTTTTAACTCTCTTTTTTCCAGCACTTTAGACGCAGTTGCTCCGTTGCGCTTAAAGAAGATTAAAGAAAATAGTCCAACGCCATGGTACAACGAGCACACTCAGGCCCTTAAGAGAGCAGCCAGAAAAATGGAGCGCAACTGGAAGATAACAAAACTAGAGGTATTTCGGATTTCATGGAAAGAGAGCTCGATTGCTTACAGAGAGGCTTTAAAAGCTGCTAGATCTGCTTAATTTTCAACCTCATTAGAAGAAAATAAACATAATCCTAGGTATTTATTTGAAACAGTGGCTAAACTAACGAAAAAGAAAGAACAGAAGTTTCCGGGCAACACAGTAATGACTTTATGAACTTCTTCACTTATAAGATTGATAATATCAGGGACAAAATTATAACTATGCAACCGTCTACTACAGTATCGCATCAGGGAGTGCATTGTAGTGTCCCTGAGGAAAATTTTTATTCATTTGTTGCTATAGGAGAGGAAGAATTCTGCAAACTCGTTAATTCATCTAAATCGACAACTTGTATGTTAGACCCTATACCGACTAAGCTATTGAAAGAGATGCTTCCAGAGATCATAGATCCTCTTCTTAATATCATTAATTCATTTTTGTCTCTAGGATACATACCAAAAACCTTTAAGCTGGCTATGATAAAACGGCTTGTTAAAAAAAACGCAACTTGATCTTTCAGAATTAGTCAATTACAGGCCGATCTCAAATCTGCCTTTTCTGTCAAAGATATTAGAAAAAGCAGTATCCTCACAACTGTGTTCCTGTCTTGAAAGAAATTATATCTGCGAGGAGTTTCAGTCAGGATTTAGACCGTACCATAGCACTGAGACAGCTCTCATTAGAGTTACAAATGATTTACTTTTATCATCTGATCGTGGTTGTAACTCTCTACTAGTGTTACTTGATCTTAGTGCTGCATTTGACACAATTGACCACAACATTCTTTTAAATAGACTAGAAAACTATGTTGGCATTAGTGGAATTGCACTAGCATGGTTTAAATCATACTTATCTGACCGTTATCAGTTTGTAGCAGTAAATGAAGAGATGTCTTATCGATCACAAGTTCAGTATGGCGTACCACAAGGCTCAGTACTAGGACCGCTGCTGTTCACTCTGTACATGCTACCATTAGGAGATATCATTAGGAAACATGGAATTAGCTTTCACTGTTATGCCGATGATACTCAGCTGTATATTTCTTCAAAACCTAACGAAACTTACCAATTCACACAATTAACGGAATGCATAGCTGATATAAAAAAAAATTGGATGACTAGTAATTTCCTACTACTAAACTCTGAAAAAACAGAGATTCTAATTATTGGACAAAAAACTTCCACACGTAATAACCTAGAATACTGTCTAACACTTGATGGCTGCTCTATTAAGTCTTCGTCGTTGGTTAGGAACCTGGGTGTGCTCTTTGATAGCAATCTTTCATTTGAAAGTCACGTGTCTAGTATCTGTAAAACCGTATTTTTCCATCTTAAAAATATATCTAAATTATGACATATGCTCTCATTAACAAATGCGGAACAATTAGTTCATGCTTTCATGACATCAAGACTAGATTATTGTAATGCTCTACTGGGTGGTTGCCCTGCACGCTTAATAAATAAACTACAGCTAGTTCAAAACGCAGCAGCTCGAGTTCTTACTAGAACCAGGAAATATGACCATATTAGCCCGGTTCTGTCAACACTGCATTGGCTGCCTATTAAACATCGTATAAATTTTAAAATATTGTTGATTACTTACAAAGCACTAAATGGTTTAGCTCCGCAGTACTTGAGCGAGCTCTTAACGCATTATAGTCCTTCACGTCTATTGCGATCTCAAAATTCGGGCCAGTTGATAATACCTAGAATATCAAAATCGACTGCTGGCGGTAGATCCTTTTCCTATTTAGCACCAAAACTTTGGAACAGTCTTCCTACCATTGTCCGGGAAGCAGATACACTCTGTCAGTTCAAAGGTAGACTAAAAACACATCTCTTTGACCTAGCATACACATAATATATTATAGACTTCTATAATTCAATGTTAGGCTGCATAGATTAGGTCAGCCGGAACTGGGAACACTTCCCTTAAATCCTGATGTACTCGTTACATCATAAGAAGAATGGCATCTACGGTAAATTTAGTGTCTTTGTTTATCCCGAGGTTTTCCCGCAGCCTACCGGATCCAGGCCGTATCCAGATCTGACAAGGAGCTTTGCCTGGACCCGATGACAACGCAGTGCTGAAGTGCCAGCTAGCCTCTCCCTATGGAGGATCCCTTTCCCACTCTACAGATAAAACGTTGTGATTCCGGTTCCCGTACCCACCCCGAAGTGATAAAATAAAACAAAATTCTGTATCAAATTACAGTTACTGTAAAAATCCGGCCTCTAGTTCACAAACGCCAGAGGAGAACTGGCCCCCGACTGAGCCTGGGTTCTCCCAAGGTTTTTTTTTTCTCTCCATTAAGTCACCTGATGGAGTTTTAGGACACCAGTAGGTCACTTGATGGAGTTTTTCGCTTGCTCAGTTGGGGATATTCAAATTAATTAACCAAGCATTAATACCATTGATCAGCCCTACCAAACGTGGATGTTTTTTCCACTAAGAAACAAACATTGTTATGTTATTTAATTGATACTGTGAAGCTGCTTTGATGCTATTTATATTGTGAAAAGCGCTATATAAATACACTTGACTTGACTTGACTTGAACTTAATAAAACATCATTATGTGTAAGCACTATGGCGAAGATAAATAAAAGGAAGAACATTTACCTATGCATGTAATGTCAGTCAAAAAGGAAAATCAGAGGCTTAGCAAGATACTATGTTTTGGCAATAGGTAAATAGGTGGTTAAATTTGGTTTCATGTTTATTTAAAATATGTAATATCTAATTGAAAGGATTTTCCAGTACCGAGACTTCCTCCACCACAAGCTTGGAGAATGCGGCGTGCTCTACTTTTGGCATCTTCTGGAAATTTGCTGTCTTCAAGAAGATCTGGATAAGAGCACAATGCCAAGACCTGACAAATAAATGGAGCAAACGTACAGTATGTATAAAAATTACTGCTCAGAATACAGCATGAAAAGCACAATATCTCGTAAACACACCTGTCGGAAGAAGGTGATGGGTTTCTGGCCCGTAGCGTGACAGTCACCAATGTTGGCTTTAATGACCTCTGTGAATGGCTTATTTACACCCTACATTGATGGAGTAGTTAATGGGAAAGGTAGGAAAACAAAGAAAATGAAAGAGAGAGAGACAGAAAAAAGTACAGAAGATTTACAACTGGGTTTCTTAAATAATTAGAGAATTTGCATCCAATTCATTGCATTCTCTTAAAAACAAAGCTATACATTGCACATGTTATTGTATTATATATATATATATATATATATATACACAGTTTATAATTGGAAAAAATTTGATGTTTCAGAATGCCCAAAGTGAAGATAAAGTGTCAATTTAATAACTTATAATCACAACGTACTCTAAATGTCTGGATGTCTAAGTGATGTCCACAGAATAATATAGGTTTTGTAGGTAATTGGACAAGATTTTGGGGCAGACTTGACCCAAATAGAAGGTCTCCATCCTGGGATGGTGCATCACTTTTGTTCTAGAAATCTGGTTGCCTTGGAGTTAATTCTTCACTAACTGGGGTCCGGGTCAGGAAGCATTATAGTGTAAATGATACATTAGTGTATATTAGTGTATTATTGTTTTAGACATTTGTACAGGCTTCTGTATACAGGCCACAAGGGCACCACACAAACTTCAGATCAAAGAATAAAATAATTTTCTAGTTAGTACTGGCTGCAGATAAAGCCTTAATTGCTGGTGATTTTAACATCCAATAAAAAAGATGCATTTGGATTGGCATTCTAAATTCGATTGGACATAGACCATGTGTCTCTGGACCCACTCATTGTTCATACTTTGTTTGTTGTTCATACTTTAGATTTAATGTTGACACATGAGTATTGTGTCTGTTCCCCAAATGTGAATGGCGCTGAAATTCTGCAGCAGAGCGATGACATCTCAGATCATTATCTAGTCACTTAGCGGTGGCCAAAATTGGCAGTGACATAAATTGTGTGTTTCGCAAAGTTTAATGCTTTAGTATTTGTAGATTATTTTTATATTTATGTTTCTGTGGTATACTGGAAAACAATAACACGTGATTCATACATTTTAAAGGCATTTATTGGCAAAAACATTAATTTATGCAAAGAGTCTTTTACGGTGTTGACTCTTCTTCTTCATAACCTCTGCAATTCACTCAGGATGCTTCACTCTGGCACGACACAGGACTCGTGGTAGCGTTCACCTTTTCTTCTCAATCAATTTACCAGATCTCCCAAACAGCTGGAAGGGGACTTCATCAGAGATAATAACTTCTCTGCTGCTCTTATTGACACTAATACCTGTGGATTGACACTGCCTGACGCCATTGTACAAAAGTCTTTGCCTCCCTATGCATGCAGATGCTACCTGTGTTGAGCAAAATCTGCACTGGTAGTTCTGTACTGGACACTCTGGGACGTTCTAAAGCCCTCTTCACTGCAGTTGAACCTCTCTCCTTGAAGTTCTTGATGATCTGGTTAATGGTTCTTTAAGGTTCAATATTCTTTAAAACACTTTCCTTGCATGTTAGGGCATTTTGATGCAAAGCGATAATGGCCGCACATCTTTCTTTATAACTATTGCTGACACAAACACAATGATTGGAAGCACTTCTTCCCTCCTTTTATAGCAATCAGTATGCTCTTACAATCTGATTAGAATAATAATAATAGAGTGAGTTCACCTGTCTAGTATGTGTTCACACTAATCCATGTGCTGATGATGTAATTAGTGAAATGTTGCATTTTGTTCCATAACCAAAAACAGTGAAATTTTGGGGGGGTTTTGTGTTAAATTTCTTTTTCTTTTTTTTTCTAACCAATTAAGCTTTTTTGCAATTATTTAAAATGCATCTGATCAGCCTGCACAATAATCTAGAAACAACGTGAATCAACACCACAACAACTGAAGCAGCGAACTTCGCGAAACACAGCATTTTATGTCACTGCCTATATTTTTGGCTACAGCTGAATACTCAACTTGATTTAGTTACAAATATGGTAGGACTATCACTACTACCAAGATTGCTTTGTAAACAATCTTCCTGAATTATCTCTACTCCTCAACATATAAGGCTACGTTTACATGTGGCCGGTTATTTTCATAAAAAGAAATTTCACCCTCTCCGTTTTCAAAAATAACATCGTGCACACCTGTCAGTTTTCAGAAAAGTGTTCGTTTACACGAACCCATGTATATGCCGTCAAGAGCATGCCGAACCTGTAGGTGGTAGGCTCAAGCCCACGTTAGCCAATCGAACGAATCGATTCGCAAGGTTGCACTTTTGACGCAGGTGCAAGTTCTGTTGTATACTGTGACGTCGGCTGCATAAAACTCAGTTTTCTCGATTAACATGCAAACGTGCAAACGAAGTTTGCCAAAATCTCCACTCTGGCCGGAGTTTTCAGAAAGAATCGTTTTCAGAGGCGAATTCTCTGTTTGCATCTAAACGAAGGGAAATGTCTTCGGTTTTCAAAATAACCATCTATGTGTAAACAGGCCCTAAGATAACCATTGCCTGGACTCATTATGTTGGTATCAGGTTAAGCTGTCTGTCATTAGCTTGTTAAGCCCTGACTATAAGCCCTGTGTTTTCACTCTTTCTTTATGATGTCTTCTGCCTGTTTCCTGGATTTCCCTGTTTGACTGTATTTTCTGCCTGGTTGTTTATTTGGATTATCTGCCTGTGTTTTGACCATTTGCCTGTTTTTGCATTACAATTCTAGACTACCCTATAAAGCTGCATGTGGATCCTCAACCGTGTCAGAGCAGTTTGTGAAATTTCTAGTGGTTCTGCATATTTAATACTTGTATGCAGGGCCTAAAATTAACACTTGCAAAGTGCCAAATTCGAGTAAAAATTGAAGTTGGCGACTGGCGACTTATTTGAACTGGTATCACTCGCCAGTTGGCCGGTAACATTTTTATTCATTCTAACAATGCATGAACTTAAAAAAAAAACGTAAACGACACTCTGGACAGTTTACGGGCAAGCGCTGCATCTTCACAAAAGTTTAAGCCTTGGCAATTTAAATATTACTTCTGGGATTTTTTTCAAAATAATAAAACGTAGTCAATAAAATCCTTATTTTCTGTATTTATCATGTTATAAATGAAAATTTGATCTTGAAGCCCTTGGTATAATCTATCATTTACAGCAATAAACACAAATGACCTGTTTTTGTAATTGTTATGGCTATGATTACTTTGACTCTCTTAATCTCATAATTAGATTATGTGACTTTAGCCGGGGTTTCACAGGCGGAGTCACAGATTCTTCTTGTTATTTAATAAATCAGAACTCTCCCACATTCACAGGAAACACCTTACTTATACTTTGAAAAATAAGGTGGATTGCAAGACCAATCACAAGAGACTGGGCCATCTGACCAATCAGAGCAGAGTAGGCTCTCGGAAAGGAGGAATTAAGAGCAAGGGATTTCAACCTTTTAGGACATGCACACCTGAACATTAGGGCTGGGACGATGCACCTATCTCCCGATTCGATACTATCACGATACTTGGGTGCCGATACGATATGTATTACGATTTTTTTAAGAATTGTGATTCTACAAGTATTGCGATTCGATATTGTAATATATTGCAATTTCTTTAACACTAGACCATCAGGTCTACACTTATACAGACTGTACATGATGTATAAGATGAGTAATATTTACAAATCATCACATCTTTCTGACTTTTATTTCAGAAGCATCATACAATATTACATTCTCTTGAATAAATTATTAAATAACAAATAGGCCTACATTTTTTAACAGTCACTTGTCGCCACTTAGTGGCGAACAATGTAATTGATAAATGCATTTTTTTAAGTACCAAGTTTCTATCAAAAGCTGATTTTGATCACTATCGTAGACATCAGTGTTCATATTTGAACTTTAAACTTTTATCCAAGTACTTCTATGAATATCCATATATGCATATAGTGTGAAAAATCGTGTCTAAACCGGACGCAACCATACGTCGCACATTGCCGCAACAGCTTGAGGATGTCTACACTGGACGCAAAGTAGCATTGCAAATCCATTTGTTTTTCATGTAAAAAGTAGCGCGGGCGCTTTGGACTATGTCAGAAATAGAACGAGGCATTAGTTTATTGTGTGTTGCATCAGAGAATGTCTAATAAGGGGAGAACTTCCACTCTCAGTAAACTTCCGGCTTCTGAACTGGTTGCAGTTCCACTCTGGTTCCATATGAGGGCGCTCAACGGACGAGTGCAGTCTATGGAGCTATACTCCTCAAAATCCACTTTTCTCAGGATATAATTTTTTGTCTAGTAATTTGAATGTTGGATTCGAAAGGAGGTGCAAAGAAATTACACATTTCTGGGTGTTAGATTTTTTAGAGTCACTTATTTGCTTTAAAAAGTCTTTTAAAATGTCAATGATGTCATACACATCGTACGACCAGAGATACTGCTTTACGGCAATCCTTCAGTCACTTTGGTACTTTCGCGCTCTGCACTTTCACAGCTGACACAGGTAAATACACGTGCTAGAAGAGTTAAGTCCGCCTTCACATTCTGGTCCCGCTTCGGATGCTACGATGCCATCAAGCGGTATCTCTGGTCGTAATCAGTCCTTCACTGACCCAATCAGTGTTCATTAGCAGAATGCTAGCGTGTTATGGCCAACAACAACTCAACCTGTATGAAATCGAAAAGAATACTCGTTCATTTAACTTTCGACCTATAACCCATGTTGAACTTGCAATCAGATCTGAGATTTCTCAACGGCAATCAGGTGAAAGAGACAAATTTAGCCGTCTAGCTCCATAGCCTCCCATTCATTTTGCACTCAAGTGTGATCGCCCCCCAGTGGAACTCTGGCGGAACTACAACCAAAATTTGGTACACTAGGACTTAATAGGGAGTGGCCAGGCTCTCCGTAGACGGGCTGGTTGCATCAAGACACTCGAGTCCAGTGTAGTGACAAATTGGGTCACCTCCGAAATCGTCTCTCCTTTAGGACCCCAAGCGATCCCATTGCTTCAAATTGCTTTTAACATGTACTCTCTTTAGCGCCTGATTACAAATCTTCTAAAAACATGTTATGATAAATGCTGTTTCAACTAAATTATAACGACTATTTAGGTCTGTATTAGTTAGCTTATATACTAGGCTAGCAGCATACAGTTAAGCAATTAGCCTGATTGAGTAGCTTATACACACATTTTCACTTACCCTATATTCTCAATCATCTTCAATGTAATTATGAGTTAAATTAAGTGTTTAATGTCCAAATATTAAATAAATAAAAATAATGATGTTCAGTTATTCACTTCATTATTATTAATATTATTATTTATTACTTAAAGGGGTCATATAATGCCATTTTCACAAGATGTAGGGGTGTGACGAGACGCTTATCTCACGAGATTGGGTTCACGAGAACGAGACAAGATGAGATTTTTGCACAATTTTTCAGAAATCCTCAATGACAAAATTCATGACTGGAAAAATAGTTTGCAGGTGCATTTTGCAATATTTAACTAATAATCTTCTAATGCATGTCATTTCAGGTCTACTTTATGAGTATGAATAATCAAATGCATTGAAAGAAAACAATATACAAGCACAGGGACGTGCACAGGGGGGTTGCTCAGGTTGCCCGGGCAACTGCCCATATGCCCTTCTCGACTCGCGTTGCCCTTCCGAAAAAAAAAAAAAAATCGTAGCTACAATGGATGAAGAATTTCACGGGGAGGGGCAAACTCTGTTTATGTGGCTGCAGCGCTGCACGTCAGTCGATTCTGTTCCCTACCGGAATTCCTGTTCCCTTTACACAATCATACTACAAATCATGCGTAGTTGCCCAGTTACCATATGTACCATCAGAACTGAATACGAGCAAGAAGCACAACTGAATGTACGGGACACCAAAAGGTTAAAAAAGGATTGTATTTTTTTCCGAAATCTAAAGGTTTTTTTTTTCATCTGTCAATTCAATCCAGATTATTTATTTTCAAATAAAAAAATTAAATAATAATAATAATAACAATAAACAATAATATGAGGAACTCTTTTTCTCATGTGTATTTTGGTGACATTTAATATATTGTTAATAAATTTTCTATACTGTTCACAAA
This sequence comes from Meda fulgida, assembly GCA_030578275.1. Lineage (NCBI taxonomy): Eukaryota > Metazoa > Chordata > Actinopteri > Cypriniformes > Leuciscidae > Meda > Meda fulgida. The sequence goes on from CM060627.1 coordinate 22,952,275, forward strand.
GTTGTATATCATAATCCTGCCATTTTTGCAATCTTTATAAATAATAAGACCATGAGGCATTGCGTTTGGACATAAACACGGTCAGATAAGGCAATTTGTAAGGGCAAAATTCAACTGAATATATTCAGACATAATACAAAAACTATGAACAAGTGCAAGATTAATTCAATTCACAGAAATATTACTGGAGTGTGAGAACCATTTTATTATGCTGCAGTCTAGCAAGACATATATTGTATATATATATATATATATATATATATATATATATATATATATATAGGGAGAGCAGGGGCGAAAGTAACATTTTTCAGAAAACATAATTTTAAAAGATGATGGTTTAGACAGAGATACATTTTGGATGTGGTCAGTCACTCACAAGTGTGGTCTATCAATACCAGGTGGTATTTTGTAAAAATGTAGAACAACTTAATTATAGTTTCACTTTGAACATAAGACTCCTCATGTTACTTTCGACCCCATCAGTTGGGACGAAAGTAACACAGATGTGGGTCAAAAGTAACAACAATATACAAGCTAGATTTTTTTGCTAGATTTTTTTTTTTTTTTAAGCCTAAATATACCTGAGTGACCTTGTTATATAACTGCAAACATATTTTGGCCTTTATCTTTGCAAAAGATAAAATAGCAAAATGGGTAATTTATATTTTCATTTTAAATTTCAGTTCAATCAGATGTTTCAAAAGTAACTGTTTTAATAATTTTTTTATGTCAATCCATTTTATAAAATGTTTTTTCAACATGAAAAATATGAAAACTAAATTAAATAAGCATAACATAACTTCTCAACATAATGTAACTATATGTTTTCACTGTAGCAGGACAAAAGTAACAAGTGTTACTTTCGTCCCGACAGGAACTCCTGACATTTAAACCCAATTTACTTTTATACTGAAAAACTCAAGGTTGCTCTGACCTTTTTTCAGGTCAGAGCAACTGCCCCTCAAAATTCCTGTGCACGTCCCTGTACAAGCACTGTAAAAGGCTTTTATTGACTGGCTTTTCTCCTGTATGATTTCACATTAGTCTCTTCAGACCTTACTGTACATTTAAGAGCTTTCAGAACTTCTGATTGAGGCTGTGTGTGACCTCCTAACTGAACTCCTTGAAGTCTTATTAAGTGCAAACAATAAGTGCAAGTGCAACCATAATCAAAGTTAGCACACAGACTCTTTATAATTGTTTTGAAATTGAGGTTTTATTTTGCACCGGCAGTTATAGGGTTAATGCGGTGAGTTTGGAAAAGGCCAGGTAGAGAGAAAGGAGGCTGGTGTGTTCTTGAGTTCCGATTATAAGTTCAGAAACAGAGCCTTCCTTGTCTGTTGTCCTTAAGACATTACAGTACACTCTCAATATTCGAAGTGCAAACCGAGAACATATTCTATGTTAGACTAGTAAGTCAAAGTCCAAATCACAGTCTTTGCTGTCCCAACTTAATTGATATAAGTAGTGTAGAATATTATATAGAAACTTTGTCTATTCCTCGCTTAGAGAGGCCAAACAATAAATCTAGTGTAGGATCTAGCAAAAATCTTATTGTAATTAAACCAGAAAATCTAAATATCAGTGAACAAAAACAATTTCTAAAGCTAGGTCTTCTAAACATTAGATCGCTCACACCTAAGGCCGTTATTGTAAATGAAATGGTCACAGATAATAGTTTCGATGTACTTTGCCTTAATGAAACCTGGCTTAAACCAAATTATTATTTCAGTTTAAATGAGTCTACTCAGCCAGGATACTGCTATAAGCATGAGCCCCGTCTGATCGGTCGTGGCGGCGGTGTTGCAACAATCTATAGAGATATTATAAATGTTACTCAGAAAACAGGTCACAGGTTTAATTCATTTGAAGTACTTGTGCTAAATGTTACGCTCTTAGATGTAAGAAACAAATCCATATTATCTCTAGCCTTGGCTACCATATATAGACCTCCAGGGCCATATGTTGATTTCCTAAAAGAGTTTGCATACTTTCTCTCAGATCTATTGGTCAATGTCGATAAAGCAATAATTGTTGGAGACTTTAACATACACACAGATAGTACAAATGATGCGTTAGGGGCTGCGTTTACAGATTTATTAAACTCCTTTGGGGTCACGCAAAACGTCAGTGGTCCCACTCATCGTCTAAATCATACACTAGATTTAATTATATCATATGGAACCAATCCAACTGATAGAAATATTATACCGCAAAGTGACAATCTCACTGATCATTACATGGTAACTTGCATAATACGTACTGATGAAATTTGTCATGTTGCGCCACGTTTTAGACCAGGCAGAACAATCCTTCCAAGCACTATAGATAGATTCTCAAATAGCTTACCTGATCTATCTCAGCTGCTCAGTGAACCCAAACAAACAGATGAACTAGAGGAAATGACTAGCACTTTGAGCACCATTTTCTCTAGTACACTAGATATTGTTGCACCAATTAGATTAAAAAAGGTTAGAGAGAAAACTAAAGCACCATGGTACAACAGTGCTACGCATGCTATTAAGAGAGAAACTAGTAATTTAGAACATAAATGGAAACAAACTAATTTAGAGGTCTTTAGAATCGCGTGGAAAGACAGTATGTCATGTTATAAAAAGGCTCTAAAAGCAGCCAGGGCTGAGCATCTCCGCAAACTAATAGAAAATAACCAAAATAATCCAATAATCCAAGGTTTTTATTTAACACCGTGGCTAGACTAACAAATAAACAGACATCACCAGAGCAAAATATTCCGTTACAATATAGTAGTAATGATTTTATGAATTACTTCGATGAGAGAATAGAAATCATCCGAAACACAATTGTAAATGTACAATCCTCTATGGTGTCTTATGATTCAGCCTCAATTATGGGCCCTCAAGAACAACTACACCGCTTTACAACTATAGGACAGGAAGAGCTAAATAAACGTATCATTGCATCTAAACCAACAACATGTTTATTAGATCCAATACCCATTAAACTACTGAAAGAAGTGTTACCTGTAGTGAAGGAGCCTCTTAATATTATTAACTCGTCTTTATTTTTAGGCCATGTTCCAAAAATATTCAAGCTGGCAGTTATAAAACCTCTCATTAAGAAACCGCAATTAGTTCCAAATAACTTAGCAAATTACAGACCCATCTCAAATCTTCCATTTATGTCTAAAATACTAGAAAAAATTGTGTCCGCTCAACTGTGCTCTTTCTTGCAAGAAAATGATATCTATGAAAAATTTCAGTCGAGATTCAGACCGCATCATCGCACAGAAACTGCGCTAGTCAAAATTACAAATGATTTACTTTTAGCTTCTAAGTTCTACTCGATCTTAGCGCTGCGTTCGACACTATAGATCATAAAATACTCTTGGATCGACTACAAAACTACACTGGTGTTCAGGGACAGGCATTAAGCTGGTTTAGATCGTACTTATCAGACCGTTACCATTTTGTCTGTTTAAATGGGGAAAAATCGAAGATAACGTCAGTAGACTATGGAGTGCCGCAAGGATCTGTGCTAGGCCCTCTGCTATTCTCAATAAACATGCTGCCACTTGGTAATATTATAAGAAAACATGGAATTAATTTCCACTGTTATGCTGATGACACTCAATTATATATCTCATCACGACCAGATGAAAACACTGACTTATCTAACTTGACAGTGTCTAAATGATATAAAATGCTGGATGACGTGTCATTTCCTGCTATTAAATTCAGATAAAACGGAGGTATTACTTATTGGTCCAAAAAACTACCCACAAAATCCCTTACAATACAACTTTAATTTAGAAGGATGTCCTGTTACTTTATCCACTACAGTAAAATACCCTATTTTATCATCTCTACACTGGTTACACATAAAGTTACGCATCAATTACAAAGTATTCCTACTGACCTATAAAGCCCTAAATGGTCTTGCTCCTGTGTATTTAACAGACCTTCTATCGCCATACAATCCATCGCGCTCTTTAAGATCACTAAATTCGAGGCTTCTGGTCATAGGATATCTTAGTCCACTAAAGGAGGGAGGGCGTTCTCACATTTAGCTCCTAAACTCTGGAATAGCCTTCCTGATATTGTTCGAGACTCAGACTCGCTGTCCCAGTTTAAAACTATTAAAGACGCATCTCTTTAACCATGCATTCAAGCTTACCTTTTATACTGCTGAATCAGTTCGAATGCATTAACATTATGAACATGAGCTATGCTAATTATTTCCCATCTGCTTTTCAGCTGTTATCTCGGGACGCTAGTCCCGAGGTAAATAGCGTTCGTCAGCCCCAGTTTATATCCAGCCTCTCACGGAGACTTCAGATGCCCCAACACCTGTGATGAGACGACTCGACGCCTGTGAAGAGACGATTCAACGCCGGCGATATGTTATGCCCTAAATGAATACATGATTAACTGACTGTATTTTTCCATGTAGCCTACATTTCCGAAATTCACTTTCAGTAAAGCTGCTTTGAGACAATGTGTATTGTGAAAAGCGCTATACAAATAAATTTGAATTGAATTTAATTGAACATAGCCGCAAATAAACAGTCCAGAGATGGGTAACGTTATTGGGAGACGGACTAGCCTATTTCATGTAACGTTATGCGGCCTAGTTTGTGCGCAATGCACATTAGGGAGATTGTGTTTTACTTTCACTTTCTTGATCGCGCGTACTCTTGTGTATATGGAGCAGCGGTGCTGAGCGTGCATTCTACAAGATAAGACATTTATCAGACGTTTAGTCTATGTTGCGCAACGAATCCTCCGCCATCCTCACGCGATCAGTGAACTGTGATTCGTGCTGCACTGATTGCAACAGCAACTCGTGCTGGATGAGCAGAGCAGATTTTACATTATTTTATAATGGTTTTTATTTTATTTTTTGATAAAAACAGCAAAACGATTTAGGCGAATGTGAATGTAGCGGTGGAATATTCTATGGTAATCTCACCCTCACGCTTAGTCATGGCGATATCGCGAGGCAGCTTTTCACTCGACGGGAAATCTCGTCATGTTTTAGTCTCGTCACACCCCTATCTGATGTCCCCAGTGTGTGTGTGTGTGTGTGTGTGTGTGTGTGTGTGTGTGTGCGTGCGTGCGTGCGTGCGTGCGTGCGTGCGTGCGTGCGTGTGTGTGTGTGTGAAGTTGTAGCTCAAAATACCCCACAGATATGTTTTTATAGCATGTTAAAATTCTCTGATTACCTCAATCAGACATGCACTGAAAATGTCAACATCTTTTAGCTTTTTATATTCAACCCGGAGTCTGACAAAGATGGAAAGACTCAAGAAGTGACAACATGTAGAATGCAACAGGATATTTCTGAATGGTTAGTTGATGAATTTATGTAGCTAATAAATCTTCTAGTCATTGATTAGCATATTCTGTCATGATAATCTATAAATCACGTTCCCGGTGTGGGGGCGGGGTTTATGTAAATCTTAGGGTTAGTGATGTCACTAACCCATGAAGAAGCTCATTGTAGTCCCTACCAGCCATTTGTTGAAGTGATTAAAAAGTGATTTCTGTTAAAGAAAATATCTCCCTTTGCTTTGAACTTTGAGTGTCATAACTTTGAAGATGTTGTTTATGCTCAGACAGCAACATTACACAATAACTAAAGTTAAAAAAGTGAAATCATAATCGACCACCCCTTTAACAGTTAATCAAGTGTAAGAAATGACGTTCAATTAATTTTATTATGCACTAATGTGTTGTCGTACACATTATATAGTAAGCTGTGTGTATTTTAAATCAATATCATTAATATATTTAAGATAATCATTAACTGACCGTTTGGGGAGACTCGATTTCGAGGAAGGACCTGGTTAATGTTTCACTTTAACTAATAGGTATTAGAAACATAAAAAGTAACAGTTTTTTTTTAGTGACAACAAATCTTATTTCCCAGTCATTAGTATATATTTCATATGCTCATTCAGACTACATTATATTCTTTCAGGATGTTATCGGATTCAGACATGCTTATTGTGAACACTAGGCCTTATACAAAAATAAACTATTATTTTTGTTATGATAACTAAATATGCAACAATGAGGTCAGTTATTGAGTGAATCGATTGTACCCTATATGTCATCATCATGGTATTTTCATACTATTTGAAAAATAAACAGTATAATATGGTGTGCATATGCTGTATTTAGACAGCACGTCCACTTTTAAAAGAGACTTTATACAATTTCGATCTGATATTGCATTGCATGGTTGTTTGATTAAGAAGATTTTGAACATCTTATCAAATTTAAATTTACAGTATGTAACCCAGTAGAATACCATTCTTCAGTTAATGGGTTATCTCAATTTATTCGTTTTTTTATTTAGTTCTAATCCAGAGCTATAAGGTGAATTAAATATACATCTCAGTATAGTAAAGGTTTGTGTTCCTTCAAGAACGTTCGTTCCTATGTCAAGTTTGACTGGGTGAAAACAGCATTAACCAACATGTTGGGGGTTTCATTATTTTATTGGTTTATGTGAATTAAGTCCCGCCCTCACTGGTGTTTTGTGTAACGTGAGTGGTTGTTCGGGAGATGAGAGGTTTTTTTGACAAGTGCGGGAGTTGAGTTAGAATGAGAGAGAGGCACTTGCGGTAAGAGTAATTTTGAGAGTAAGTTTAAAATCTTGAACTGTAATGTAGATCGGGTGTCGGGTGTGAAGCACTGACACAGGGATGATTCATTTGTGTTTAATTCTTTGAGCTCGCCGCGAGTGTTTCACGGCCTTCCAGTGTTGTTAATCTGCCGTTCAGGCTCAAATACACAGGCTGTTTAATTATCAATACGCATATGTGCGCATCTGAACTGATAATGTAGAGCAACAGTTAAAGACTGTTAACGCAGTTGTTTTTCTTCACAACGAGGGAGGCCTTGAGGACCAGATAGCACCCCAAATACCCGCGTTATGTGGGGTTCCTCTGGCGGCGTGGGAGGTACGTTTCGTCGGCTGACGAGGGAGAGAGAGGACAAGGAGCTGTGCGAGGCCTGCTACAGGATTCCGGAATTGCTGTATGGTTGCACGTGGAATTGAGGTATCTTGGTTTGATTTGTTTTGTGTTCAGCAGATTGAAGGAGCCATTTTTCAGTTTCCCGGCCACCACGAACACGAGTCACGATTCAGGCCTGGAACGGGGTGGGTTGTGTGAATGACTGTGTGTGTGTGTGTGTGTGTGTGTGTGTGGGCCCACAGCATTAAATATTGGTTCATTTAGTATTGTTCAGTGCACTGAAAATATAATGTCAATTTTCAGAGTATATTTTGTATAATCTGTGGGAGTTATTTTATACATTAATCCCATTGATGTCATTGGTTCAATCGATACTGTATTTGACCTGGAGACTAATTTCAGTAGGTCTGGCAACTGAGATATTCCCTTTTGGGGGTTGAATTGTGTCAGATTTAATGGCAATGTGATGGTGTGAATACTTCACATTCTGAAATTCATTTTTTGAGCTAGTTCAAATAGTCCTTCAATAACTCTATTCCAATTAAATCCTATATATGTTTTTTTCTTTCAAAAGTGTTTGTTGACTGGATTAGTTAAGGTGCGTATAGATTTAATTCTGCGTAACTTTCCAAAAGAAAAGTATACATTGTGACTTCCGAGGGGCCTAACTTCAACATTTGTAGGCATTTAGTTAATTAATCTGGAGCGCTGTCCTACTTAGTTACAAGAAAGACAGGTAGGGGGCGCTACATAAAGTGGGGGCTCGTCCGGGATCTCCGTCTGGCAAGTCACAACATAGTTGCTGAAAGAAGAAAAAGAAGAATTAAGCTCAACACATACCCTGTAATTGCGTTATTAGTAACTGAAAAGTGCATCAAGTGTTATTATGGCTCTAACAAATGACCCCTGTCTCCAAGCAGAGTTGGCCAACGGGTGCAATGATGCTAGCATTGATGAGAATCATGCTTTAACCCTTTAAGCGCCAGAGTTTTTTTCCTAAAACGTTCGATTTTGACATTTCAAAAGGCTATATCTTAAAAGTGAAAAAAGATAGATACTTTCTGTAAATTAGATAAATATTAAGGATGACCCAAACTGTATGTAGGGATTACATTTTCCATCTAATTAGCATATTATGATGTGATTTGGTGGCAGAAATCTTGGATTATAGAATTTTCATGAAAAGTCACGTTTAAATGATAAAATACAGCACTTCTTTCCCCCCAAAATGTCCATCACCTTCTGTATGCTATATTGCACAATACTGAATGCTCAGGTTTATAGTAAGTGGTAAACAAACTGTGTAAATCATTACTAATAAATGGTAGAACAAACCGTATGCATGTAGTGGTTGGCCTTTTGCTGTAGAGATTTTCCATTTACTACATACAGTAGGCACTCTGATTCCATGTTTGGGGCATATATTATTCATATGACACACAAACACAACTGGACAAACCTGTTTAGTTCAAAAATCACTCGCGACGGCAAGGCACAGATTATGAGTAAAATGATACGAGCAGCGCGAGCACGGCCAGATCTGCCTCGCACGCGCGCCGAGTATGCACACTATTGCGACTCCCCACCCTGCCTTCACGTTGCCCCCTAACTGTACTATGAATACTTCGACCTCGTCTAACATACCCAGTGATAACAGACAAAGTCTCCACCACAATACTGACGCTGCGATCGCGGAGAGACTCTGATAAAATGAATCACTCTCACGCTAGCTCCGCTTTTGATAGCACTGATTCAATGCGCTCTAACTCGAACATTTTGTATAGAAGCATGACTTTTTTTGATTCGGGGATGAAGTATGACATGTCTGCCATCCAGTGGAGGGGAGGTCGAACAAAATTTGACACCCAATTTGACAAAATCGGCCGTTTTATTCAGTGCCGCATCTTGTCGAGTGGCGCCTAGAGGGTTAACGCTGTTAAACGTACCTGTTCACACAGAAGTGGCTGAAATTGAAGAGGTGATGGAAGCAGTAAAAGCTCTAGGAAGAGTTTGTGACACGAGACACGAGAGAAGGACCTACTTCACATTCTCTGCTGGTGTTGCGTGAGTGCAGACAAGCCATTGACCCAAAGAGTATGCCTCCTGAAGTGTCGAGGGGAGAAAGGAAAAGAGCCATGGTCAGTCATAGTAATCCAGACCAAGGAATCTGCATCTGCCCCAGCTTCTGCAGGTTTTATGGAAAAGTTTGCAAAGTTTCTGATGGAAGAAGAAAAGTCTATTAGTGAGGTACAAGCTTTGATTTCTCCCCACAGTGCCACAGACAGTTCCCCTGAGTCAATTATACGTGCCATGGGTGAGGTCCTGGAAAAGATAGTAAAGCACCCGAGCGACTGCAACGCATACCGACGCCTGCGCACATTTTCAGCCATAGTTCCAACCGCCATGGGCGAGGAGAGTATGGAAAGTTGGATTGACCAAGCCAGGCTGATGATAACTGAGTGTGACTGCCTCGAAAGACAAAAACGACGCAGAATTTTGGAAAGTCTTAAGGGACCTGCATTGGATATTGTAAGAGCTGTCAGATTCTCTGATCCTGAAGCGAGTGCTTTGCAGTACTTGGAAGCGGTGAAGAGCACCTTTGGATCATCTGAGTCTGGTGAGGATTTATACTTCAAGTTTCATCTTATGCGTCAGGGCACAGGGGAGGCTTTGTCTGAATTCCTGAGACGGATGGAGAAGACACTCAGCAAAGTAGTGGAAAGAGATGGACTAACCCTCAGTCTGGTCGATAAAGTACAAGTGGAACCGCTGATTAGAGGGGCTGTGAATTTGGACCTGATGTTCTTCCAATTAAGGCTGAGAGAAAGAAAGAATCACCCACCTTCTTTTCTGAGTCTGTTGAAAGAAATGGGTGAGGCGGAGGAGAGTGAAGCGGCTCGCCACAGAATGTCTGCAAAAGCTTAGGCCATACAATTCCACGAAGAGGAAAGAGCCAGAACGTCTGTTATCCAGGAACTCAAGGCCGAGTTTCAAGAATTGAGAACCCAAATAAGGGCAGTTGAGCCAAAAGCCATGTCTACTTCATCATTAGTGATTGAAACTAAAGAAAAAACAGTCAAGAAGACTGAAAAAACTGATGATTCAGAAGTCCAAGAGTTAAAGACACCGGTCCAACACTTACAGCAGCAGTTGGCAGTTCTGAGTGTCAGTTCTATTCCATACACACTTCATGTTCCAGAGCAGCGGCCAAAACCATCCCAGTCTGTTTCCACGTTGTTAAGATACCAGTCAGCCTGAACAAGAGATGACTACTTCTGGTACAAGTGTGGAGATTATGGCCATATTGCCACAAAGTGTCAAGCTCCACGCAATTCTGATCAAGTGATTCGTTCTTTGTGGCAGGCAAAGGGTGGAAAGCACAAGACGGCTTCCTAAAGGACTAGTAGGACCGGCATCCATTGTAAAAGTGAAGCTTAATGACCGTGTATGTCCAGCACTGTTAGACAGCGGATCACAAGTGACGATTGTGTTTGACAGCTGGTATTCCAAGAACCTGCCTGATGTGCCCATTCACATTATCCAAATGTGGCCTCAGTACTTCCAGTTACCCATATAAGGGCTATATCATAGTGGATGTCACCTTTCATGCCTCTGTCACTGGTGTGGAGGAGCCTTTGTCCTTCTGTCTCTTGTATGTCCTGAACCCCAGGGTCCTTCCCAATTGCCAGTCATTATTGGTACCAACGCCAGTTTCTTCACACGCCTTGCTGCTCTTAGCCATGATACAGAAGGATTCAGTGTTGCACGTGCTTTGAGAATTCAGACTCGACACCCTGCAATCCATCTGCCACAGCAGCAAAAGACTGAAAATCTTCCTGATTCACCTGAAGGAGAAGTCCGATGTATAGGACCTGGTGATTGCATAGTTCCAACAAGGGGAAAAGTGTGTGCCGTCTGTAAATTGGATACTGACATTCCTTTGCGGAAAGAGATCTTTGTGGTAGACACCCCAGAGGATGATCGTCTTCCAACTGGAACGTTCATGACCACAGTGGGTACACCCATCTTCAGCAGTAGAAGGACAAAATATCCAAGTGTGGGTCCACAATGAAACATCCAAAAATATTTCCATTCCTGCTGGAACAGTAATTGCCAATGTGTATCAGACTGACACTCACTGTAAGTTCTGGAGAACAGAGCTCCCAAGCAATAGACCCAAGCTTGTTTAATTTTGGTGAGTAGTCCATTCCTGAGGCCTGGGAACGGAGACTGCGTCAAAAGTTGTCAACCAGAGGTGATGTGTGTTCTGTCGAGGAATGGGATGCTGGATTAGCTTGTCGGCTTGAGCATCCCATCAGACTGAAAGACACAAAACCATTGAGAGAACGCTCCCCGACGCATCGCTCCTGCAGACATCGAGGATGTACGACGTCACATCAAAGACCCGTTAGCAGCGGGAATAATTAAGGAGTCAAGGAGTCCGTACGCATCACCCATTGTGGTAGCACGGAAGAAGAGCGGGGCAATCAGATTGTGCATTGATTATCTAACGCTAAATCCTTGTACCATACCTGATCAGTACACCACGTCCAGGATCGACGATGCCCTGAACAGTTTGGCTGGTAGTAGATGGTTTTCTGTACTGGACCTTCGCAGTGGTACTATCAAATAGTCATAGCGGAGGAAGATAAAGAGAAGACAGCGTTTATCTGTCCCCTGGGATTCTTCCAGTTTGAACGCATGCCTCAAGGAATTACTGGAGCTCCAGCCACATTCCAGTGGCTAATAGAGAAAGCTGTAGGTGACATGCATCTCCTCCAAGTTATAGTTTACCTTGATGACATCATTGTGTTCGGACGCACACTTGAACATGAAGAGATGCTGTTAAAAGTCGTGGACCGTCTGAGAGAGTGTGGCCTGAAAGTGTCGATTGACAAGTGCCAGTTTTGCCAGCCTCAAGTACGGTATGTGGGGCACATTGTGTCAGCTGCTGGCGTATCACCAGACCCAGCCAAGATCGTAACACGCTGGAACAGGCCTACTGACCTAAAGACGTTGAGGTTGTTCCTGGGGTTTTGTGGATTTTACCGGCGATTCATAAAGGATTACTCCGCCATTGTAAAGCCTTTGACGGAGCTCACCAACATCTGGGCAAAACAGAAAGTCAATCGATGGCAAGAAAATACTTTAGAGTATGAGCAATTTGGAGAGCGTTGGGACGACACCTGTACAACAGCTTTCCATAAAATAATTTACTCTCACACATGCCCCAGTACTTGCTTTTGCTGATCCTGCCAAATCATATGTACTGCATGTAGACACTAGTCTGAGTGGACTGGGCGCCGTTTTGAATCAGGAGCATTCTGGAGGACTGAGGCCCGTAGCCTACGCAAGCCGGAAACTAAGTGCCTCTGAGCAACGTTACCCCATTCATCAGCTAGAGTTCTTGGCACTCAAGTGGGCGGTTGTGGACAAGTTTCACGACTATCTATATGGAGCCCAGTTTGTGGTGAAGACCAGCAACAATCCACTTACCAATGTGTTGTCAAGTGCCAAGCTGAGTGTGACGGGTCATCGTTGGTTAGCTGCATTAGCTACCTATAACTTCAGCTTGCAATACAAACCAGGAAGTCACCACATCGACGCGGATGTATTGTCTCGCTACCCCTATGAATCGACTGCTTGCTCTGAATGGAAGGAAATACCCAAGTCAGGAGAAAGAGCTATCTGTCAGTTAGCAGTGGCTGCTGAATGTGAAGGGTCATCATCCAGACTGGTGGATCACTTAAGTTTTTTACCTCAGAGTATTCCCGATGCGTTCTCTTTTCCCACAGCTTTGGGTCTTGGTCAAATGGAACAGCTGACTAATAAAGAGTTGAGGAAAGCTCAAGAGGAGGACCCCGAAGTTGGTGTAGTAAAGCGAGAAGTGGAGTCAGGAAAAAATACTTACAGCTGCTAGGAGTTCCAATGATACCATTGCTCTGTTACAGCGGCAGGGAGACAAGTTAAAGATAAAGTGTCAACTTCTGTACAAAGTCACCAAAAGTTCCTGTGGTAGAGAAAATACACAACTCATCTTACCTGAGAGGTACTGGTGCAAAGTACTGCACTCCTTGCACAATGACTCGGGCCATTTGGGAGTAGAGAAAACTACTGAACTTCTGAAATATCGCTTCTATTGGCCTAGAATGTCTACATACATTGAGTAGAGTATATTAAGAATTGTGGCCGTTGTGTAACGAGAAAGACATTACCCAAGAGGGTTGCACCATTGAATCACATAACCAGCAGTGGGCCGTGCGACTTAGTGTGCATCGACTTCCTGTCAATTGAGGGCTGACTCAAAAGGTATTGGCAATGTTCTCATCGTAATGGTGCGTTCACACCAGACACCAATTGAGCGTCTGGTGCGAGTGATTTCAATGTTAAGTCAATGCAAAGACGTGTTACGCGCGTAAAAAATTCCTGTGGCGCGAATGAGGTGTAGAGCGCGGCGCGGTAGACGTGAATACTCCTCATTCACGCGGCAAGTTTGCGCGAATGACGCAAATTGAGCGTCTGGCGCGTTACGCGCAAATGTCTTTATTTACTGCTTTTTGTGCATTCACTCTTTTGACGCGAATTCGCGTCTGCCTGCCCGAGTTGAAATATCTCAACTTTGGCGTCAATTCGCCCCGTGTTTACCAATCAGGAGCCTAGCTGCTTGCTGCTGTCACGTGGTGAAGTATCTGGATTAATTATTTTGTAATATGACTAAATGCCTGGTGTGGTTCTAATGCACAAGAAAGCAAATATTTTATCACATAAGACTTGATTTCAATATATGAGACATTCATTTTGTATTGAATGCTATTTATTCCATATCTAGATTATATGAAATATTATTCTAATGTAAAGACAACCAACATACTATAGTGCATAAGAACATAGTTCGTGTCTGGAGAGTTGTGTGAGAGAGAAAAAAAAATCACAGGACAGGTTAATTACTTTTGGAGGCTGGCTCCATTTATCATCAAAACAAAAATAAATGACAGATTAGGTGGGTGAGGGTGATCCTCGCTCCGATGCGGGACAACAGGTCATCAAACTGGGTGCGGGACAGGAGGAAAGTACCGCTGAACACGGCCGTCATCCAGACACAGCTCCTGTGCAAATGGTGAAACTCGTGAAACCCTCCGGAGCCCTACGCCACTGTTCTGCTCTCCAGAGCAAATACGAGCGATGACTCTCTCGATTAATGCTAATGCTAATGCTCTATCAACATCAGCCATCTTGTAAACAGACAACCGGCTAGCACTTGCCCCTCCCACAAGAAGCGGGTCGCGCGTCAATTTAGCTTCAAACTTTTGCTTTTTACGCGTGTCAATTTCGCTCTTGACGCACGAATGGATTCAAAGTGTTCAAGCGTATAACTAGACGCGGTAGGCGCAAATTTGACGCGCTATTCGCGTCTGGTGTGAACGCACAGTAGCAGACCAAAAGGACTTGGTAGCTATCGACAGTATGTGGAAAGAATGAAATCAGAGTTAGAGAGAGCATATCAGTTAGCCATTGAAACTGTCCAGAAAGGTCAACAGAGGAACAAACGATTATATGTCAAGTCACCTTTATTTATATAGCACTTTTTACAATACAGATTGTATCAAAGCAGCTTCACAGTGATAACAAGAAAATAACACTTTAAAGTTTGTTTCTAGAAGAAAATTGTTGCACGTGGAATTGAGGTATCTTGGTTTGATTTGTTTTGTGCTCAGGAGAGTGAAGGGGCCATTTTTCAGTTTCCCGGCCACCACGAACACAGGCCACGATTCAGGCCTGCAACGGGGTGGGTTGTGTGAATGACTGTGTGTGTGTGGGCCCACAGCATTAAATATTTGTTCATTTAGTATTATTCAGTGCACTGAAAATATTATACTGAGTATATTTTGTATAATCTGTGGGAGTTATTGTATACATTCATCCCATTGATGTCATAGGTTCAATCTATTCTGAGTGTATTTGACCTGGATACTAATTTCAGTAGGTTTGGCAACTGAGATATTGCCTTTCGGAGGTTAAATTATGTCAGATTTAATGGCAATGTGATGGTGTGAATACTTCACATTCTGAATTCATTTTTTGAGCTAGTTAACCTTAAATAACTCTATATAATCCTATATTTATTTTTGTACTTTTACAAGTGTTTTATTCTTTCAAAAGTGTTAATGTTGACTTGATTGGTTAAGGTGCGTATAGATTTAATTCTGTGTAACTTTCCAAAAGAAAAGTATACATTGTGACTTCTGAGGGGCCTAACTTCAACATCTTTAGGCATTTAGTTAAAGGTGCCCTAGAATGGGGTTATTTTATTATTTTATAATGTTTTCTGGGTTGCCCTTATAAGTTTTTTTTTAGATCAAAAATAGTCATAATTTAGAAATAAAAGACATTTTTCCTAGCCTGATTTTAGCCTCTGATTTGAACGCTCTGTTTGAAGGGGCGTGTCTGCTGTGGGATTCAGTGTAACCTGCCACTGCTGTGATTCGCTGACATGCTTGCATATGAAATAGCTACGTATTACATGTGAAACTCTCTCGGATACTTTTACTACAGCTATTATTCGTTTTTACCATTACAGCTATCGAGATTAACGAATCATGAGATGTTTTTAAAGTATTTAGATCTACCCATCACATAAAATGTTGCCGTGATGAGCATTGAGCAAGCAGATGATAGTCTGTTGATCGCGAGAATGAAGATCTTATCATTGCAACACAGTTTCTGCACTCTCAATAATGCTTTCACCAATGCAAACACGACGATGTAAATACAGTAAGAGCTTAGTTGTGCAGTGTAACGTGCGTCGTTGATTTCATAACGAGTTTGGCAAGTCCAGATAGACTCGCGCTGTGTGGAAAGATTGTTCTTTGATCGCATTCTGTATATAATTTATTCACTGAGGGAAGCCTGCTTAATATTGTCCCAGGTTAGAAAATAAGTCTGTGGTGAAATGGGCAGAGCAAACTAACAACTTCGAATTAAACTGTTGCGGTATCCGATTATAGATAAACATCAACATTTGACTGTTGACATTTATTTTCTGTGGGAAGGGTATGAAAAGTCCTCACATCCCCTGCACAGCCTGGAACATAACATTTACTTCCATTATCTGCCATTTTCCCTATGATCCTCACTTGTTTCTTCACCTGCAGAACTTCCGATGATTCGGCTGAGCAGTTCCGCATGTCATTGAAATATGGGCTGACATATGCACATTTTTGGAGGCGTACATATTAATGATCCCGACTGTTGCGTCACAGTCGGTGTTATGTAGAGATTCGCCTATTTTTCTGGGGTGTTTTTCAAAAACGAGATTTAAATAAGAAGGAGAAAACAATGGTGTTTGAGACTCATTGTATGTTATGTCCATGTACTGAACTCTTGTTATTTAACTATGCCAAAATAAATTAAATTTCACATTCTTGGGCACCTTTAATGAATCTGGAGCGCTGTCCTACTTAGTTACATCAAAGACAGGTAGGGGGCGCTACAAGTAAATGAACTGACACTCACCATCTTGAGTTCTCTTTCGATCTGAACTGCTCTCTGGACTATGGGACCCCGAACAGCGTATTCCACGTGTTTAATGTTCGGGTTCATCGTGTCCATCGTCAGCACCCTCTCATGGTGCTCACAGCTGTTTTCAGTCATAGTATATCTATGTATTCTGCCTCAGGTACTTTCTGATGTGACCTGCAGATAACAGAACAGACGTGCAATACTCAAATAAGACGGCTATAATCAGGGACGTCATGCACTTAATGATAAAAATAAAAAAATAAAAGAAATAAGGATAGAAAGAATGCAAGGGCTTTAGATACTGCTTTGGATGCGACTAGGTTAGTGAACTCTGTACATTGTTTGGTTCCGGCTATAGAGCCCGTGCAGCGGGTCGTGGGACAAAACATCGCTCTTCCGTTCTGATTACCATAAAAAATAGATTATCCCTACTCAGTGAAACACCCACTGAGAATCCTGTTAAATGTGCCCGAGTTATTGGCAATTCTTCTACACGTGACTTGAAAATAGAGACACCAGCCACCATAGTCACATGTTTGCTGGGAGCCAAAGCTATGAAGGTATTTTTGATGTAAAATAACTGAACGCCTGTGACAGTGAAATGTTTAGTTGTAGGGAATAGCCACACATGTGTATCAGTAAATTTGAAGTCACAGAGAGAAATGTTTTAAGAGTTGCAAACTTGAAGACTTTTTTTTCTCTTCCACAAACACAACACAACAGTTACACCTTCTTAAATTCTTCATTGCAGGTGGACAAATCCTATTCTACAAATCACAAATTAAGAAATTCGTTTGCTCACATTTTTGCTACAGTTGCTGCAGTGAATATAGTGCAAAACACATTTACACAACTGCATCAAAAAATGTGAAGTCACGGAGAAATTTTGCACAACTGCAAATCAGTATGTGAATTCATCCAATGAGAGTTGCACACTTGTTGAATATTTTCTCACAAATGTCTTGTATTTTTCAAGCACGAACACAAGTACATAACTACAACTGCTTGAATCTGCTGCTGCCAATCTCAAACACAGTTTTTTGCTTTCAAGTGACAAGTTTCGCGTGCTCTCCCTTTTGCACCACTGGTCTATGTGAAATGTGGAGCAAAAGTGAGTTGTGCATCTGTGGAGGCAGTAGGCGGAGCCTACATGAATATTCATGAGTTTCCCGGGCATGCACGTGGAACTGCTCATTCTAGTTCAGGCTTCTCGTTTCTCAGCAGGTTTTATTTAAAGTATATAGTTTCAGCGCAAACTTAAAATACAATTGTGTATCATTTCGTAAAGTTCATCATGTTTTTATTAAGTGCATGTCAATGACTTAGATCTCGAACATGAATTGGGGCTCAGGTCAGGAAGCAGACAGACTGGCTAAACCGACCGTCTGCTAGCTGTCGCACTTCACTCTATGTGATGAAATCACATCGATTGCTCCTGTCTGCCTTCCTGCCTGCTGTGAGTTTGTTTGTGTCGAGGCTGTAAGCTCTAAGCCTTGTATTAGCTTCGTATTTCTTTCTGTTTTGAACCATCATTTACTATCATTTCTAGCTGTTTATATTACTAAATACAGTTTACCCACCATCTCAGATTAACCTTACATCGCTAGCTTCCGTTATTGTTAGCACAGCACGCTAGTGTTAACGCGCCACCCGCGCTCATTTATTTAATATTTATTTTCTCTTGCGCGCCCGCGCCTTTGAGTTCATGAAAGCCCAGGTAAGTAAGAATCAATCAACACAAATGGTGAGTAATGTCTTGTCCTGTTATTGTCACCTGTGTTACATGTCATATGTTTAGTATAGCTTTCTCCGGTGGCAATATAGGATTTATTTGTGATAAATGCAAGGAGAGAGTCAGGCTGACGGAGAAGATTTCAGAGCTAGAGACACGCATCCAAACTTTAATTGAGGATAGTAAGGATAGTTCTAGAGCTTTAGATACTATTTTGGATGCGCCTAGCATAGTGAACTCTGTACATGATTCGGTTTCCGGCTGAAGTAGGGCCCGTGCAGCAGGGCAATTGGGTGACAATGAGGGATCACTCTAGTCGCGGATTAAAAAAACCACTGTTCCGTTCCGCTTACCATAACAAATCGATTTGCCCCACTCAGTGAAACACCCACTGAGAATTCTGTTTATTGTGCCCTGGTAATTGGTGATTCGATCACACGGAACGTGAAAATAGAGACACCAGCCACCACAGTCACATGTTTGCCGGGAGCCAGAGCGCCTGACATCAAAGCAAATTTAAAAGTGCTGGCTAATGCTAATCATAAATTCTCTAAGATCATTATTCATGTCGGCACTAATGATGTTCGACTCCGCCAGTCGGAGATCACCAAAATTAATATTAAAGAGGTGTGTGAACTCGCAAGTATGATGTCAGGCACTGTAATTTGCTCTGGCCCCCTTCCTGTTCGCAGGAGTGATGAAATAGTTAGCCGATTGGCCTCACTCAATGGTTGGTTGTCTAAGTGGTGTCCGTTGAATAATATAGAATTCATAGACAATTGGAAAAGTTTTTGGGGCAAGCCTGACCTGTTGAAAAGATATGGTATTCATCCCTCCTGGGATGGTGCTGCCCTTCTCTCTAGTAATATGGCACATAGTCTTAGAGCTAAAACATGACAATCTGGGGGTCCAGGTCAGGAAGCAGACAGACTGGCTAA
Organism: Meda fulgida; assembly: GCA_030578275.1. NCBI lineage: Eukaryota > Metazoa > Chordata > Actinopteri > Cypriniformes > Leuciscidae > Meda > Meda fulgida. The sequence goes on from CM060627.1 coordinate 22,971,431, forward strand.
ACCGACCGTCTACTAGCGCACTCGCGTCCCCAAGGTCAGATAAATCTCATCACATAGAGCTTCTTTCACCTAGATATCATCATATAGAGACTGTGTCTGTTCCCCGAATTTGGAAATCCAAAAAACGTCAGGTAAAAAATTTAATTGATGTTCAATAAATAAAAAACAGATATAATACAGATGAACAAATGATAAAGCTTGGGTTGCTGAATATTCAATCCCTTACTTCAAAATCGCTCATAGTTAATTATATGATTTCAGATTATAATCTTGATGTGCCGTGTTTGACAGAAACCTGGCTAAAACCAAACGATTACATTACTTTAAATGAGTCCACCCCACAAGATTACTGTTATAAACATGAACCTCGTCTAAAACACAAAGGGGGAGGTGTTGCTGTAATTTATAGTCATATTTTCAAAACCACTAAGAAATCTATTTTTAAATATACTTCTTTTGAAGTGTTGGTGCTTAATGTAAAAATATATAGTGTAAACGATAAATCACGTTTTCTGCTGGCTACTGTATACAGGGCACCATAAAGATTTTATCAAAGAATTTGACTTTCTATCAGAATTAGAATTGGCTAACGATAAAGTACTAATTGTTGGTGATTTTAATATACATGTAGATAATGAAAAAGATGCATTGGGATTGGCACTTAAAGACATTGTAAACTCAATTGGAGTTAGACAACACGTGTCAGGACCCACTCATTGTCGTAATCATACTCTAGATCTAATATTATCACATGGAATAGATGTTGATGCCGTTGAAATTCTGCAGCAGAGCAATGACATCTCAGACCATTATCTAGTCTCATGTAAATTATATTTAGCCAATGCTGCAAAGCCGACTCCGTGTTATAAATGTTAGACCTATAACTTCTGCCACTAAAGATTGCTTTATCAATAATCTTCCTAATCAGTTTCATCATCTCAGCATCCCGGATAGCTTAGAAGAACTTGATATTGCAACAGAAACTTTTAACTCTCTCTTTTCCAGCACTTTAGACGCAGTGGCTCCGTTGCGCTTAAAGAAGATTAAAGATAATAGTCCAACGCCGTGGTACAACGAGCACACTCAGGCCCTTAAGAGAGCAGCCAGAAAAATGGAGCGCAACTTGAAGAAAAAAAAACTAGAGGTATTTCAGATTTCATGGAAAGAGAGCTCGATTGCTTACAGAGAGGCTTTAAAAGCTGCTAGATCTGCTTATTTTTCACCCCTATTAGAAGAAAATAAACATGATCCTAGATACTTATTTGAAACAGTGGCTAAACTAACGAAAAAGAAAGCTTCAAGCACAGAAGTTTCCGGGCAACACAGTAATGACTTTATGAACTTCTTCACTTATAAGATTGATAATATCAGGGACAAAATTATAATTATGCAACCATCTACTACAGTATCGCATCAGGGAGTGCATTGTAGTCTCCCTGAGGAAAAATTTTATTCATTTGTTGCTATAGGAGAGGAAGAGTTCTGCAAACTCGTTAATTCATCTAAATCGACAACTTGTATGTTAGACCCTATACCGTCTAAGCTATTGAAAGAGATGCTTCCAGAGATCATAGATCCTCTTCTTAATATCATTAATTCGTCTTTGTCTCTAGGATACGTACCAAAAACCTTTAAGCTGGCTATGATAAAACCGCTTGTTAAAAAAACGCAACTTGATCCTTCAGAATTAGTCAATTACAGGCCGATCTCAAATCTGCCTTTTCTGTCAAAGATATTAGAAAAAGCAGTATCCTCACAACTGTGTTCCTTTCTTGAAAGAAATGATATCTGCGGGGATTTTCAGTCAGGATTTAGACCGTACCACAGAACTGAGACAGCTCTCATTAGAGTTACAAATGATTTGCTCTTATCATCCGATCGTGGTTGCATCTCTCTATTAGTGTTACTTGATCTTAGTGCTGCATTTGACACAATTGACCACAACATTCTTTTAAATAGACTAGAAAACTATGTTGGCATTAGTGGAATTGCACTAGCATGGTTTAAATCATACTTATCAGACCGTTATCAGTTTGTTGCAGTAAATGAAGAGATGTCTTATCGATCACAAGTTCAGTATGGCGTACCACAAGGCTCAGTACTAGGACCGCTGCTGTTCACTCTGTACATGCTACCATTAGGAGATATCATTAGGAAACATGGAATTAGCTTTCACTGTTATGCCGATGATACTCAGCTCTATATTTCTTCAAAACCTAACGAAACTTACCAATTCACAAAATTAACGGAATGCATAGCTGATATAAAAAAATTGGATGACTAGTAATTTCCTACTACTAAACTCTGAAAAAACAGAGATTCTAATTATTGGACAAAAAACTTCCACACGTAATAACCTAGAATACTGTCTAACACTTGATGGCTGCTCTGTTAATTCTTCGTCGTCGGTTAGGAACTTGGGTGTGCTCTTTGATAGCAATCTTTCATTTGAAAGTCACGTGTCTAGTATCTGTAAAACCGCATTTTTCCATCTTAAAAATATATCTAAATTACGACATGTGCTCTCATTAACAAATGCAGAACAATTAGTTCATGCGTTCATGACATCAAGACTAGATTATTGTAATGCTCTAGTGGGTGGTTGCCCTGCACGCTTCATAAATAAACTACAGCTGGTCCAAAACGCAGCAGCTCGAGTTCTTACTAGAACCAGGAAATATGACCAGATAAGCCCGGTTCTGTCAACACTGCATTGGCTGCCTATTAAACATCGTATAAATAAAAAATAAAAAAATTGTTGATTTACTTACAAAGCACTAAATGGTTTAGCTCCGCAGTACTTGAGCAAGCTCTTAACGCATTATAGTCCTTCACGTCTATTGCGATCTCAAAATTTGGGCCAGTTGATAATACATAGAATATCAAAATCGACTGCTGGCAGTAGATCCTTTTCATCAAAACTTTGGAACAGTCTTCCTACCATTGTCCGGGAAGCAGACACACTCTGTCAGTTCAAAGCTAGATTAAAAACACATCTCTTTGACCTAGCATACATATAATACATTATAGACTTCTATAATTCAATGTTAGGCTGCATAGATTAAGTCAGCCGGAACTGGGAACACTTCCCTTAAATCCTGATGTACTCATTACATCATAAGAAGAATGGCATCTACGCTAATTTTATTGTCTTTGTTTATCCCGAGGTTTTCCCGCAGCTTGCCGGATCCAGGCCGTATCCAGATCTGACTAGGAGCTTTTCCTGGACCCGATGAAAATGCAGTGCTGAAGTGCCAACTAGCCTCTCCCTATGGAGGATCCCTTTCCCACTCTACAGATAAAACGTTGTGATTACGGTTCACGTACCCACCCCGAAGTGATAAAATAAAACAAAATTCTGTATCAAATTACAGTTACTGTAAATCCGGCCTCTAGTTCATAAACGCCAGAGGAGAACTGGCCCGCGACTGAGCCTGGGTTCTCCCAAGGTTTTTTTTCTTTCTCTCCATTAAGTCACCTGATGGAGTTTTAGGACACCAGTAGGTCACTTGGAGTTTTTTCCGTTCCTTGCCACTGTTGCCTTTGGCTTCCTCAGTTGGGCATATTCAAATTAACTAACCAAGCATTAATACCATTGATCAGCCCTACCAAACGTGGATGTTTTTTCACAAAGAAACAAACATTGTTAATGTTATTTGATTGATACTGTGAAGCTGCTTTGATGCAATTTATATTGTGAAAAGCGCTATATAAATACACTTGACTTGACAGAGACTCTTTCACCTAGATATCATCATATAGAGACTGTGTTTTTTCCCCAAATTAGGAAATACAAAAAACTCCCAAACCCATTTAAGGGTAAAAATGTAACAAATAAAAACCAGATATAATACAAATGATAAAGCTCAGGTGGCTGAATATTCGATCCCTTACTTCAAAAGCACTTATTGTTAATGATATGATCACAGATTATAATCTAGATGTGCTGTGTTTGACAGAAACCTGGCTAAAACTAGACGATTACATTACTTTAGATGAGTCCACCCCCCAAGATTATTGTTATAAACATGAGCCTTCTCTGAAAGGCAAAGGGGGAGGTGTTAATGATAAATCACGTTTGAGATTTGTGCTGGCTACTGCCGTTTAAATTCTGCAGCAGAGTGATGACATCTCAGATCATTATCTAGTCTTGTGTATACTCGATTTAGCCAAGGCTTCAAAGCCGACTCTGTGTTACAAATATGTTCGACCTATCACTTCTGCTACTAAAGATTGCTTTATTAATAATATTCCTGATCAGTTTCATCTCCTCATCAAGATATCTAAGAAGAACTCGATATTGCGACAGAAACTTTTGACTCTCTCTTTTCCAGCATTTTAGACACAGTTGCTCCTTTGTGATTAAAGAAGATTAAAGAAAATAGTCGAACGCCGTGGTTAGAAATATGCCGGTATTCGGTAATGCGATAAGTCGCGGTAATGAATATGCACGATATTGTTATCGCGGGCACTTCAAAATACTGTGAAAAATAATAAATCTGAATTTCTATTTTTAGAACGCGCATTAGCTTATTTTCCATCAACCGCTTAAAAAAACACTGCGTATATGTTGCGCAAAACACGTGCGCACTCTGATGTAAACAATCCCCACATGGAGAAGCAGTGTGTTCATCCGCGCACTGCACGCTAGTCTAATGTAAACAATCCTCACATGGAGAAGAAGCATGGCGGACGGAGGATTTATCCCTTTACTGTCTGTTTATCCGCCTTCTGAAAGCAGGGCTGCCACTCTCGCATTCAGCGTGAGACTCACACACTTTTCACACGCTCTCACACCACACATCCATATGAATAAAATATCAGCTCTCAGGTTCTGTCCATTTTATTACAAAATTCAGGCAATAAATACCGTTTTGGCGCTTGTAAATGTGAGGTGACAGATCGCTGTAGTGCCTCAGTTCAAGTAAACCGATCTGATTGACTTTTTATTTAAAGAACATTTCATTGCTTCGGACAAAGTCAACGGCAATATGGGACCATGGACGTTGTGGTTCCGGTAGTGGTTGGAGTAATCCGGCTGGTCTCTGATGGGAGGACTTGACAATGTTGCAAGTGGTGCACTAATGCACGAAGGTGATAACGTCGGCTTGGAGCGTGGGCCACCAGAAACGGTTGGTAACGAGATGGGTTGTGGCAGTGATCCCTGGATGTCCAGCACTAGGATTATTATGCACCCATTGTAATACTCGTATGCGAAGGTCTCGTGGCACATAGGTGTGATCTGGAGGGCATTCGGGTGGTGATTGTTCCTCCCTCTGGGCTGCAGAGATTTCGGTCATGATATCCCACTGTACTGGGGCGAGAATAAGTGTTGAGGGCAGTATGGGCTCAGACCTGGGTGAGTTAGAGGAACCGTAAAACTGACGAGATAGGGCGTCGGCTTTGCCATTCTTGAATCCTGGATGATATTTAATCTTAAAATTGAAACGGGAAAAGAAGAGAGACCACCTGGCTTGTCTGGGATTCAATTGTTTGGCTGCCTTGATGTACTCTAAATTACGGTGGTCAGTTAGAACCGTGAATGGCCACCGATCTCCCTCCAACCAATGTCGCCATTCTTCGAGGGCGGCCTTCATCGCCAGAAGTTCCTTGTCACCCACATCGTAATTCTGTTCGGCTGGGGTAAGTTTGCGGGAGTGATAGGCACATGGAAACAGTTTAGCTGGGCTTCCATGCCGTTGTGACAAGATTGCCCCAACTCCTGTATTGGAAGCATCTACCTCCACAATGAACTCTCGTTCAGGATCTGGATGGTGCAGAATGGGTGCTGTGGTGAACTTCTCCTTGAGCTGTTTGAATTCAGTACTACTCTCAGATGACCACTTTAACCGTTGTTTTCCTCCCCGAAGAAGAGCTGTGAGTGGTGCTGCTGTGGTGCTGAAGTCTCTAATTAACCGTCTATAGAAGTTAGCGAAACCCAGGAAACGCTGTAACTCCTTTACATTGGTGGGCTGTGGCCAGTTAACTACTGCTTGTATCTTGCCGTTGTCCATGGTTACCCCCTCAGCGCTGATGACGTAACCCAAGAAGGCTGTCTGTGTTTGATAAAACTCTCACTTCTGGATCTTGGCGTATAGCTGATGGTCTATGAGCCGTTGGAGTACTGCTCTGACATCTTGCACGTGAGTTTCCAGAGTCTCGGAATAGATCAGAATGTCATCGATGTAGATAATGAGTCTCTGGTTGAGCATATCTCGGAAGAGCTCGTTGACAAACGCCTGGAATACAGAGGGACTGTTAGCGAGCCCAGACGGCATAAAGAGATATTCATAGTGCCCAGTCGTGGTTGAGAACCCCGTCTTCCACTCGTCACCCTCCTTGATCCGGATTAGATTGTAGGCATTGCGTAAATCCAACTTTGTGAAGTACTTTGCTGTGCGGAGCTGTTCTAGGGCGGCAGGAACCAATGGCAGTGGGTAGCGAAATTTCACTGTAATATCGTTGAGGCTGCGATAATCAATACATGGACACAAACCTCCATCCTTCTTCTTTACGAAGAAACCAGCTGAAGCGGGGGAAGTGGATGGTCTAATAAATCCCTTAGAAATTTGTTCCTCGATGTATACTTTCATTGCTTCGGATTCAGGATGAGAGAGGGGAAAAATTCTTCCCTGTGTGGCAATTGCTCCTGGAGTAATATCTATCGCACAGTCACTGGTTCTGTGAGGAGGAAGCTGAGCAGCTTTACTTTCGCTGAAGGCAAGAGCAAGATCGTGGTATTCTACAGGAATCTCCTGAAGATCTGAATTCTCTGAGTGGGTTGAAATCGGAGTGAGCCTCGTGAGAGGGTGCAGGCATTCCTTCTTACAGGTATTGGACCAGTGGATTATCTGTTTATCAGTCCATGAAATAGTGGGGTTATGTTTCTCCAGCCAAAGCAGACCTAGAATGATGGGGTGTCGTGGAGATTCAATGGTGTACAGTTGGATGATCTCCGTGTGCAGGGTGCTGGTGCTTAGAGTAACCTCTTGAGAGATGTAGTGAACCTGGCCGTTGCCCAAAGGGCGTCCGTCTAGTGCTGCCACTGACACCCGGGATGTACATGGAATAAGAGAGAGATGATGATTTTTAGCAAATGACAGATCAATAAAGTTTCCTGCAGCTCCAGAATCAATTAAAGCACGGGTGTTTACTATCTAATTTCTAAAGCGTAAGGTGACAAACAGTTCAAAAGATTGAGAAGAACAGGGACTGGAACTCACCGTAGCGGAGTCTTGTGGCCGGATTATCCGCAGTATAAGCATAGACAATTACGATATCTTCTCTCTCTCTCCTCGGGACTGAGCCGAGTGTAACCGATCTGCATGGGCTCGGGTTCCGTATTTGCAGAGGCAGACTCGACGGCTCGATGCATCTGAGGCACACGCCGCGCGCGCATCAGATTGTCAAGGCGAATGGTCAGGTCCATTAACTGACTGAGCGTTTTCCCCTCATCTCGACACGCCAGCTCTCCTTGAAGATCTGAATTGAGGCCCTTGCGATAGAGTAGTTTCAAAGGATCCTCCTCCCAGCCCGTTTGTGCGGCAAGAGTGCGGAAGGAAAGAGTGTAATCCGCGGCCGAAGATCCTCCCTGGCGTAGAGAAAGTAAAAGCTCGCCAGGCTCCTTTCCACCGGCTGGATGCTCGAACACTTCTCTGAACTGACGGAGAAAACTGGCATATGAGGGAAATGTCAAGCTTCCTCCTTCCCAAAGCGCCGTTGCCCACTCCAGAGCCCTCCCGGTCAAAAGTGAACAAATGAAGGACACTCAGCTGTCGTTGGTAGAATAGAAGTTGGGTTGTTGATTGATAAATATCGAGCATTGCAGAAGGAATCCTTTACACTTTGCGGCTGAGCCATCATATTTATCAGGGAGTGACAGACGAGGATGACCGGAGTTGGTACTCACACTCTGAATGGGCGGATCTTAAGAGGCGGTGGCAGGAGCTGATGCGATGTTCTGTGTAGTCAGCGCCCGCATGGATCTTACTAGCTCTTCAGTCATCGATGTCAATTTCACGAGCTGTTGCTGGTGAACAGCCAGTACTGAGGCTTGGGATGACATTTCAGTGGTAAGGCGATACATGGCTGCTGGATCCTGTTCTGGCGAAGTCTTCTGTGGTGCAGGGTCAGAGACGTTCAAATCCATTTGCAGTATTTATTGAAGAGTAGTCAGACAGGCGAAATACAGAGATCAGCAGACAGGGGTATAATAGTAAATCCAGAGTCATAAACAATACCAGGCAAGGGTAGGCAGCAGACAAGAGACGTGAAACAGCGAACAGGCAAGGGTCAGTAAACAATGATGCAATCAAAGTAGAAATAATGCTCGGAAATGTTAGCCGGGGCAGAACAAGACTTCGCAATGTGTAGCAGTTCAGAGACAGTTTATATGGAGGAGGAAAGTGGGTACACCTGTGCCGGTGATTAGACCTAGGTACGGGGCTGATGGGAAATAAAGTCGTGTTTTTTGGCGATCGGAGAGAGCCACAGAGGAGCGATCTATGACATAAATGATGAGATGTCTTATCAATCACAAGTTCAGAATGGAGTACCACAAGGCTTAGTACTAGGACCGTTGCTGTTAACTCTGTACATGCTACCCTTAGGAGATATCATTATGAAGCTTGGCATTAGTTTTCACTGTAATGCTGATGATACTCAGCTCTCTATTTCTTCATGCCCTGACCAATTCACAAAATGAGTGGAATACGCATATACATATACATATATATATATATATATATATATATATATATATATATATATATATATATATATATATATTAATATATATTAGGGGTGTAACGGTTCACAAAATTCACAGTTCGGTTTCGATACGATACACTGGTGTCACGGTTCATTTCGGTACGGTTCGGTACGTTTTCGATACAGAAAAAAAGAAATGCCAGAAAAACTTCCTTGATTTAATTTTTTTTAATTATATTTTTATTAAAACTAACATCTTAAAGTATGATTTTTTTTTTTTTAAACTTTGAGCAATGATGGAGTTATACTTGACTTCTATTAGGAGCATATAAAACAAAACAGCTCCTTGGACAAAATTAAATGTAATATTGTAACAAAGGTTTATTTTAGTTCAGATTGACATTTGAGGGCAGCATTTGTATTCATAATGTCAAAATAAAACTGACGTAATGTTACTTAAAAGCATTATAAAGCCTACTTTTCCTGCCACACTTCCATGGTTACAGTTAGTGTTACTACAGTAAACCCATGGTGAATGTTGCTGATCTGTGGACACTGAATAGTTCATTCGTGACACAATGTTTCTTCCTGGCTTCCACGTCAGCGCTGTTTGATCCGTTAATAACGGAGAAATGTGAATGCTTCTCACTAGATCTTGCAGCGATGTTATTATTTCAGTGGCGAATTCAAACACTTTCTTTACTAGGGGTGTAACGATTCGTTTTAACAACGATTCGATTCGTATCACGATTCATGGTTGTCGATACGATTCAAGGACGATATTGGTTTATTTAGAACGATACGATCCGAAACGATTCATTGACTTGAAATCGATTCAGTTACTTTTTAGCCAAAAATTCAACCAGTGTGACTGAAATAAATACCTGGATACTGGACAGTGCAGGTAAAGTTTCCTAGATTCATGTTGTTTCTTGTAAGGGAATCAATCAGGTATCAATTAAATATAGATATAAACTAGGGCTGCACGATTTGGGGAAATTGTCATATTGCGATTATTGAGGTCAATATTGCGATTGCGATATGCAATTGCGATATAATAAACATTATTTCATGAGTGAACTTGCTTGGTTCTCAAGGAAAATGCACACAATTAGTGATAATGCTGAAATGTGTAGGCTATTTCTCAACTCAAACTTGCAACAACAACTAAATGATTAATAACACCTATAATGATCAATAAGCCATTGATGTCTGGATAAAAATGTCTGGACATTCCTGTCTAACAGGTAGGACATACAGACATTGAATTAAGTTCAACAGTCTGCTCTGTTAACATTATAAATTATAGAATAATCCTTATTAAAGTTACAAAAGTTAATTAGTCACGAGCATTGTGTTTTTTTCTCTGTTCCTTTTGTTCTTTGATTAACTTTAACTACAGAGATAATTAGTGGCTACTGTGTACTGTCCCTTTAAGACCAGCCGCTCCTGAGTCTGATAGAGACGCGGATCACACACGCGCCTCATTCTCTCATGAGTCACAACTCTTTACGGCCATCGTAAGACTGCTCTTGTGTTAAGATACTGGACAAAAAGACATTTTGACATAATTGTGTGTTATTGTTCGTTCAAGCGCGAAAGAGAACTGTATTCTGGCGTGCTGTCTTGTGCGCACGCACGATACTGGCGCGAGTCTTTCTCTGTGTGTGTGTGTGTGTGTGTCACAGTCAACGCGATCTTTTTTGTCTTGTCACGAATGAATGACTGAATCGAGTAAGGTTTAACGCCTTTATCATTAAACGTGCTAAGAAAAAAACATACATATAAAGTCTGACCTGCTTAAATCCAATGCGTTATTTCCCAGTATCGATCAAATCGATTGATTACCTTTTAAAACGATGTTAGATCGATATATGTCGCCCGGAAGGCCGACTTGCTGAGCACAGATCGATGTAGTTGGATCATAGGAATATAAATCGATTAATCGATGTAGTCGATGAATCGTTACACCCCTATTCTTTATTGGATCTCGCTGTGTAGTAATAGTGCTGCTTAATCAAGATCGGCTCACGCTGCATTGGTCCAAACTGATAAACAGTTCGTTGGTGTCAACCACATAATAACGAGTAGCTCAGTTTCGTTCCGCTTACATTACATTTGCCATTTGTTGTTGGGCAATGTTGTGGTCGCGCCAGCATCGTGATGCGCCTACATTTGAAATAACTACATTTTGGTCGACAGGAAAAATGGTCAAATGAACTGTTCGGTTTGAAAATGCGTACTGAAAACCAAACCGAAAGCCTCGTACCGAACGGTTCAATACGAATACGTGTATCGTTACACCCCTAATATATATATATATTAAGGGTGTAACGATACACGTATTCGTATTGAACCGTTCGGTACAAGGCTTTCGGTTCGATATATATATATATATATATATATATATATATATATATATATATATATATATATATATATATATATATATATATATTACTAGTATATTACTCAGCATATATAGCTGATATAAAAAACTGGATGACTAGTAATTTTCTACTCTGAAAAACAGAGATTTTAATTATTGGACAAAAAACTTCCTCATGTAATAACCTAGATACAGTCTAACTCTTGATGGCTGCTCTGTCAAACCTTCGTCGTCGGTTAGGAACCTGGGTGTGCTCTTTGATACAAATCTTTCATTTGAAAGTCACGTTTCTAGTATCTGTAAAACTGCATTCTTCCATCTTAAAAATATATCTAAATTACATCATTTCATGACTTCAAGGCTAGATTATTGTAATGCTCTTATAGGTGGTTGCCCTGCACGCTTGATAAATAAATTACAGCTGGTCCAAAACGCAGCAGCTCGAGTTCTTACTAGAACCAGGAAGTATGACCATATTAGCCCGGGTCTATCAACACTGCATTGGCTGCCTATTAAACATCGTATAAAATGTAAAACTATTGCTGATTACTTACAAAGCACTAAATGGTTTAGCTCCCCAGTACTTGACCGAGCCGTTAACTCATGGCATTATAGTCCATCACGTCTATTGCGATCTCAAAATTCCGTCCAGTTGATAATACCTAGAATATCAAAATCGACTGCTGGCGGTAGATCCTTTTCCAATTTAGCACCAAAACTCTGGAACAGTCTTCCTAACATTGTCCGGGAAGCAGACACACTCTGTCAGGTCAAATCTAGACTAAAAACACATCTCTTTGACCTAGCATACACAACACGTTATAAACTTCTAATAAATTAGGTCACATGGCTACTCGGAAGCGATAAATAATTCAGTATTATACATTTTTAATGCCAGACAAATAATGTGTTTTGGTCAATTTGTAAAGCAAGATTACACGCCTTTGCACTAATATATTCAAACGAGCATACCTATAGACTAAACTCTCTCTCTCTCTCTCTCTCTCTCTCTCTCTCTCTCTCTCTCTCTCTCTCTCTCTCTCTCTCTCTCTCTCTCTCTCTCTCTATATATATATATATATATATATATATATATATATATATATATATATATATATAGTGGGGCCAAAAAGTATTTAATCAGCCACTGATTGTGCAGGTTCTCCTACTTGAGAGAGGTCTGTAATTTTCATCATAGGTACATTTTAACTATGAGAGACAAAATGAGAAAAAAAAATCCAGGAAATCACATTGTAGGTTTTTTAAAGAATTTATTTGTAAATTATGGTGGAAAATAAGCATTTGGTCACCCACAAACCAGCAAGATTTCTGGCTCTCACAGACCTGTAACTTCTACTTTAAGAAGCTCTTCTGTCCTCCACTCGTTACCTGTTTTAATGGCACCTGGTTGAACCCGTTATCTGTATAAAAGACACCTGTCCACAGCCTCAAACAGTCACACTCCAAACTCAACCATGCCCAAGACCAAAGAGCTGTCGAAGGACACCAGAAAGAAACTTGTAGACCTGCACCAGGCTGGGCAGACTGAATCTGCAATAGGTAAGCAGCTTGGTGTGAAAAAATCAACTGTGGGAGCAATTGTAAGAAAATGGAAGACATTCAAGACCATTGATAATCTCCTTCGATCTGGGGCTCCACGCAAGATCTCATCCCGTGGGGTCAAAATGATCATGAGAACGGTGAGCAAAAATCCCAGAACTACAAAGAGGGACCTGATGAATGACCTGCAGAGAGCTGGGACCAAAGTAACAAAGGCTACCATAAGTAACACACTACGCTGAGACGGACTCAAATCCTGCAGTGCCAGACGTGTCCCCCTGCTTGAGCCAGTACATGTCCAGGCCCGTCTGAAGTTTGCCAGAGAGCATATGGATGATCCAGAAGAGGATTGGGAGAATATCATGTGGTCAGATGAAACCAAAATAGAACTTTTTGGTAAAAACTCAACTCGTCGTGTTTGGAGGAAGAAGAAGAATATTAAGGATAATAAATAAGACAGGATAATATAATAGATCCGTGTTAAGGGAAGAATGAACGGGGCCATGTATTGTGAGATTTTAAGCCAAAACCTCCGTCCATCAGTGAGAGCCTTGAAGATGAAACGTGGCTGGGTCTTCCAGCATGACAATGATCCCAAACACACCTCCTGGGCCACGAAGGAGTGAGTCCATAAAAAGCATTTCAAGGTCCTGGAGTGGCCTAGCCAGTCTCCAGACCTCAACCCCATAGAACATTTGTGGAGGGAGTTGAAAGTCTGTGTTGCCCAGTGACAGCCCCGAAACATCACTGCTCTAGAGGAGATCTGCATGGAGGAATGGGCCAAAATACCAGCTACAGTGTGTGCAAACCTGGTGAAGACTTAAAGGCAACGTTTGACCTGTCATTGCCAACAAAGGTTATGTTACAAAGTATTGAGTTGAACTTTTGTTATTGACCAAATACTTATTTTCCACCATAATTTACAAATACATTATTTAAAAAACCTACAATGTGATTTCCTGTTTTTTTTCCCCTCATTTTGTCACTCATAGTTGAAGTGCACCTATGATGAAAATTACAGACCTCTCTCATCATTCTAAGTAGGAGAACTTGCACAATCAGTGGCTGACTAAATACTTTTTGGCCCCACTGTATGTCTGTATGCATGTATGTATTTATTTATATTTTTATATATATATATATATATATATATATATATATATATATATATATATTTATTTATTATTATTATTATTGTTATTATTTATTTATTTATTTTTTGCGTTCTCGAGCCACCAGGCACTGTTGTTGTGTGAATGAGCGGGCCGGAGTGCGTTAAGGGTTTTCTGTTAGAACTGTGTCGTGTAAGCAGCCCCTAAGTTAATAACTAATGATCTTTGCAACGGAAGTGAATTGATCAAAACTAACTTTGGACAATAACTTTATTCTAGAGCTGGTTTAAAGCCTAAACAATCTCTGTTGTTTTCATTTCCTATTATCACTGTAAAGCTGCATGCTTTGAAACAGTCCATATTGTTAAAAGCGCTATATAAATGAAGGTGACTTGACTTGTAGCTTTGACAAAACTGTTTGACAAACTGTTGCTCTACTGTTTTAGCTACAGGAACACAAACTAACTAGGGTGAATTCAGGTTAATTGGGACAGTTTTTGCCATTTGAGATGACTGGGAAAAGTGGCCCAATCAACCTGAATTTACTTTCAGATTTACTAAAATGACTAAAAAGAGCTGTGGAAATCCCGGCCATTTTGTTTTAACTATTTTGTTTGAAAATCAGTCAGATCATCAAACTCTCACAAAACAGGTAAGTGGTTCTGAACTCGTGGATCACAACCAAAAAATGGGTCTGTTCTAGGTTGTGTACCGCCGGATCAATCCTAAATGCAAATACTAAAATCCAGCTAATTGTTAATGGTTAGGATAGCACAATAAATATGCGAATCCACTCCTATAGAAAATAACTGGTAGAAGCTAGCCAAATTTGCAGATGTCAAACTGGCCAGGCTGAACAACACATTGTGTTTTGTGCCGTGAATTATAGGACAAGATTAATATTATTTTATTACATTTACAGTTAGTTGCATGATTTTCTCTATAGAGTGCAGTAGTATGTTCCTGCACAACCGGAGGCTGCAGTTCTAGGGCCGCAGTTCCAGGACCCTAGTTTTTTGTGACAGCACCACCTACAGAACTGGATGATGTAGTGGCGGCTGCAGTTTCAGGAACGCAGTTCTAGGATCCAAGTGGTTTAGTTTGTACATAGTATCAAGATCCACCTATTATCTTAAGTCCTGTTAGAAAAAAAAAAGAAAAAAAAAATATATATATATATATATATATATATATTTTAACAAATAAGATTATGGAATAGAAAAGCTTCTGCAGCAGGTGGATTAACAAGTAGCATCAAGCTACATGACAAGATAAAATATTAATATTACAGTGTTACTTAAAGCTCACTAAACCACCATTGAGTATTTGTATCATATTCCGGTCATGGTTTAAAATTGTTTTAAGTCATAAAAAGATGTTGAAATATGTTATATTTAGCATTTTATATGCAGCTAATGGCTACACCTTGTTTAACAATACTGTGAACATTCTTTATTCATTTGAAAATACCCAAAATCGCACGAAAATCACATATACTTGAAATCGTGCATTTATTAGCTTCTTGTTTTAGGTGAAAAGATGTGTCTTTAGCTTTGTTATCACGGAGGTCAGAATGAGGAAGTGTACGCAGGACCGCGTCATGCAGAAGGGCAGGATTATGGTCACGTTGAACCTTGAGATGATTGCTGTAGAAATGTTATTCTGTATGACAAAATATTTTACAAACGTGATGATAAATCATTATTTCTCCAAATATGCGCACCATTGGACTAATCGCCCTGGCGGATGCTGAACGTTACAGATTAATAGTTTTGCACTCCCTAAGTCTTAAATATTTCTAATGATGCTCAGTTTGTCCAGATCAAATAAGTTAGTGTGATGTTTTTATGAGTAATGAATGTTCAACAACAATAATCTGGGGCCGTCTGTGATCTTTGCCACAGAAGGGGGTTAAATTAGTGTTTTTGGTGATCCAGCTCTGTAGGTGGCGCTGTCACAGAAAACTAGGGTCCTGAAACTGCAGCCTCCGGTTGTGCTGGAATACCCTTCTCATAGAGTGCATATTTTCAAAACTCTTCACATTGTTACCACAAAACCCAGCTACAAGAATTTAAAAATGTTTGAGATATTCGCAATAATATGGTAATGTGTGGGGATTGCATCATGACAGGAGGAGGAGCAGAATATTTTATGATAGCGGTTGCAGGCAGAAGATGTTTTTTTTATTACATTTTTTTATTCAAGAATTGTTTTACAATAGTGCAAACACACGCCTTTTAGAAATCTAGAACATTTCCAAAAATGTATATATTAAACAAGTAAAATCATTCTTGCACAATCAAAGGACAGAAAAGGAAAGAAAAAAGAAACTTGAAACAGCAAACCGATATTAATCACGGTAGGCCTACATGAAAGATCATAACATTTTCTATTATCAATTATTCTTAGTGATTTGATTAAATATTTTACTTCACATAAGAAAACAATAAAAGTAGGAATTTTCTTAAGAAACCTTTGTTTGTGAAAGTAAAATTTTGCCACAAGGATAAGGAAAAAGTTAACAATATAGACTCTAAAGATTTGTTTGGGTTTTCAAAAAGTCAAATTACATCCTTAGTGCATAGATTACCAATCATATTAACTTTAGAAAAACAATAAGAGCTCAAATCATTTCAGAAAATTAATGAAACATTACAAGAAAAAAAGAAATGACAGATGTATTCAATTTCATTATTACAGCGCATTCAATTTCATTATTACAGAAGGTGCATTCATCAGCTAAATCACAGTATTTGGACAAAAGTGTGTTACAAGGGTATACGTTATGCATAATTTTAAAATGCACGTTTCTCATTTTATTGGATATGCAATATTTAAATGGTATAACCATGTTTTCCTCCATTGAATGTTATCTATTATAGAATTCCAAAAGAATTTTCCCTTTGGACTAAAGTTTCTTGATTGAGAGAGTTGACTAATACATTCATTATTACAGTCTTTACTTAAAAGTGAAACATCTTTCAAACATAGCAAGGATAATTGTTTAGAACATGACTCATGGGTAAGGAAAGCCATCTGAAATATTAAACCACGTGGAATTGCCTTTATAACAGAGTTAAGTTCTTTAAACGGGACAGGATATTGGTAGATATTCATAAAACTCATATAACAGATCACCATTAGATCAGCAATAAAACTTGTTTTTATTAAACCATTTATCAAGAAAGATTGATCTATTTTTAATTTTAATATCTGAATTATTCCATAAAATGGTTTTATGGGGGGAAAAGATGTGGTTGTAAACCAATTTTCAGGCTAACAGAGCTTGTTGATGAAATCTAGCCAATTGAATAGGTAATTGTCCAGTGGAGTAATTACATTTCATCAAAAAAGAAAGGCCACTTACACTTTTAAATATGTTATTTGGGATAAAATACCACATAGAGTCTGACCCAAGCAAGCATCTCTTCAACCAATTAATTTTAAATGTGTTGTTAGTATCATCAAAGTTCAGAACTTCAAGACCCCCCTCACTCCTTTTGTTTGCTAAAATATATTTGTTCAATTTGTGAGATTTATTATTCCAAGAAAAATATCATAAATATTTTGGAGGTGTGATTATCTACAGCTAAAGACAGGGAAGGGTACACAAATATGGATAATCCATCTGCTTTGGATAAAAAGACTCTGCCTAAAATTGACAGATCTCTTTGTAGCCAACTATTAAAAATATATTTTGTTTCGGATAGTCGTGGAGAAAAATTCACAAACTGTCTACCAATTAAATTTTTTGTTATATGAATCTCCAAATATTTTACTTCATTTTTAATTGGTATATTTTCTATTTCAGTTTCTACATTGTCAAATAAGCAAATCATTTCACACTTGGATAAATTAAGTTTGAGTCCAGAGGCATTAGAGAAAGCATTAATTATAGTTAAGACTGGAGAAACTTGCTCTGTATCTTTTAAGAATAAAGTGGTGTCATCTGCTAATTGTGATATTCGAATCTCTATGTTAAAGACATCAAGACCAACAAAGTTATTACTGCGCAAAATATCAATGGATAATGTTTCTACAACCAATAAAAATAAATAAATGGGCTTAAAGGGCAACCCTGTCTTATTCCGCAAAGAATAGGAAACCTTGGTGATGTTCGTGAATTTAAAATTACAGTATACAGCTATAAATATCTTTATATAACATTTGGACAACATAAAATTGGATGGAAATCCAAAAGCCTCTAAAGAGGAACTGGTGCTGAAGATGATGAAGACGATGATGGCAGAAGATGTTAATAAACTTTTAGTTCCTGCAAGTGATGGACTTGCATGTGACTTTCTTGTAAGAAAATAAGAACACAAACAACAAAAACATTGGCTTTTACATAATTTATTGCACTACAATCAGAAAATGCTGTTAAACTGATAAATCTAAGTTAGAAAGGTTGATTTAGAATGGTTTTTAAGAACAAGAGTATTAACAAAACACGGCTTTAAAAGTGGACTTGTGTATGTGTTATGCTATTCAGCATGATGAAATCTAATATCCTCAAAATCTTGGATAGTCCCCACAGCCATAATAGCAACAGCCTTTTTTCAAGACGTGTAAAAGCTTTAAATTACCAGAGTAGGTTTGTATTTTATGTTGTATAATGAAATGTGAAAATATCTTGAGCTTATTAGAACTTATTTCAGACTTTTAACCAAAAACCCATAATTCTTTTTGTTTTTTTTTGTGAAGCATTGTTTTCAATATAATGTCTGTGACTGTACTGATGTGTACATACTGTCAGAGTGTTAATATCACGTTGCTGGTATAAATGTATGCAAATAGAAAACATGTTTTGGAAATAGAGGGGGAATTGTGATGGTTGTTCATGAGTCTCTTTTTTGTTCCAACGTTCTTCAGAACAATCCTCCAGGTCCTGCGAATTCTTTGGTTTTCCAGCATCTTTTGAATATTTGAACCCTTTCCGGTAGTGATTGTATGATTTTGAGATCGATCTTTTCAAACTGAGGACAATTGAGGGACTCATTCACAACTATTACAAAAGGTTCAAGCATTCACTGATGCTCCAGAAGAAAACACAATGCATTAAAAGCCGGTGAGCGAAAACTTTTGAACAGGATGTAGATGAGTACATTTTTCTTAAACATAATATTTAGTACAGCCCTCCCGGAGATACAGAAGATACGGGCTTGTTTCCCAGCAGACAAAATAAGTACAATTTACCCCAATCTTCAAATGCAAAAAGTTTTTCCAGCCTAAAATGTACATCTTCAACCTTTTTTCAAATATGATTAAAAATGTGTTAGGATTTTGTGAGCATATTGCGTAGTTGTATTTGGAGTCAATTGTTATATTTGTGATAACGCAGTGAATCATGCCTAATTATGTGTATCTAATTTTTGGCCAGGCTTTCAAACAAGAGAGAAACCAACGAAATATTAATAACATTAACATTTGTTATTTCATTGTAAAATAAAACCTGTTTCTGTATTTTGCCTTTTTTGCAAAATCATTTTGTCTGATAAATACCTTAACCAAGTTTAGTGTTCTGTTCTTCCCTCACATTTAAAATATTTAATAAAAATAATTGGTTGGTTTAATTGAACTTGTATAGGGTCATTAAAAAGAAATATATACCCCACATCACTTTTGGCCCCTTCTGTATAATGACATTAGCCTTGAAAACTGAGGTGCAAACAATTCATGGTTGAAGCGCATATTAAAAAATTGCACAGTACCTTATTTGATACCCTTTGCTCCTTAATCTCTGTCTTCCAGTTATTTAATCCACTCTTGTTCCCTCTCTTCTTGTGCAAAGTTTGAATGACAGCTCCACAATGTGAAGACCTTGCGTTCATATATGACATCAGATCTTTTTTTCTGCCCACCCCTCTCATTCCGTTCTATTCAAGGAAAGTTTCCAAGACATTTCCAAGTGGACATTGGCCTCTTTGGATTGTACATTCTCATGGATTAGTGACATTTGATCTTTGTAGACATGTGGTGTTTACCCAGATGACATTTGGTTGAAAGAACGTGCTGCACTCTGACAAAATGTACAAATGCTGCAGTCCATCAGCATAAACATATACGGTCACATACACCATTACACATTCTTTTTCAAAACCTGTTGCTCAAACATGAGCGATTAAAACACAGGGACCACTTTCTAAAGATAAAACACAGCAACCAACATTTGCTTCATGACATCTGATGGTCATGTGTTGGACATGGGAGAAGAGAGTGTTGAGTCAAGGATGTATTTACTTTGTTTATTAACCCTCTGGTACTGTTCGGTCATTTAAAAAAAAAAGCTTTTTGAATTTTTCGATTTATTATTTTTACTTCATCAGAATGGTACGAATCTTGGTGGTTTTTGTGGCACTTGCCATGTAAACACAAAACAATCTTGGACATGATTCAAAAAGGTCCTAAAAATTTGGAGCCTAACACTCGTATTGTTCGTGGTCAAAAATGATCGCTGTATGAAATTACAGAGCATGGGTACAATCTATTTCACAAACAACAAGGAATAGGCTAAACTCTACAACATAAATTGTGCAAACTAGACACATACTTATAGGTTTGCCAAAATAAGGTATGTTCTTGGTTCTTTAAAGGAAAATAAGGGACAGTATAAGGAACACTTAAACTATTTGTACTGTAGTGTCTCATTCAATGTCTGCATTTTAGTGTGTATAATTTATTTTTTGTCTGAATTAAATGCTAAAATTATTGTTTTTCCTAACATATTTATGCACAATTGGATTGAAAAATTATAAGGTCTATTTCTGTGGGATGCTATACATAAGGCATCTGCCATATTGGAACAGTCAAATCCAGTCCATGACCACTCGAGAGCAAGTTGACTGTGCATCTGGAACCTAGTTATTCACAAGTATGAATATCTACATCTGCAATAGACATTAGCAGATCATTTTCACAGCATTTAGGTTATAATTCTGTTTATTGATATTGCATATTGAGTTATACATTAAAAACACAAACCAGTACATTCTCACCTCTGTAAGGTTATCCCACTTCATTTGGAATTTATAGCTCAGACAGGCTGCACAATCCTGTGACATTTTCAATGAAAATGTATTGAGTTGTTAATGAGTTATGAACAGTGTCATGTTAACCTTTCCAACATGGCAGACACGTCAACTTGTCTGGAGCGGTCGAATGTGGAATCTACATATACATATATCTACATATATCTGGCTACACCAACGACCTGGGCTGCGTTTCTAAAAAGGCATTGTGAGCTAAATTTATCGTAGAGACCATTGGTGGGAATTATGCTTTGATGCTTTTTGGAAATGTAGCCCTGGACAGATTTTTGGACAAAATTTCAAGTCAAGCAATATTCAGAGTCAAACAAAAGTGTATCTACAGTGAGGAAAATAAGTATTTGAACACCCTGCTATTTTGCAAGTTCTCCCACTTAGAAATCATGGAGGGGTCTGAAATTGTCCTCGTAGGTGCATGTCCACTGTGAGAGACATAATCTAAAAAAAAAAAATCCAGAAATCACAATATATGATTTTTTAACTATTTATTTGTATGATACAGCTGATGAAATAAGTACACTTTTAAATGTTTTTTTTTTTGCAATGTTCAAGAAGACATACTGTATATGTGGCATGTAATTTGAAAGCATAACAAATGAAATTCTATAAAACATTTTCCTTATTAAAAAGAACTTGGAGAATTAGCAAGGTGCTGGTACTTGAGACTTTATTGGTCATTTTGTTCAAGGTGAATAATACATTAAAGGTCAACCCAAAAATTAAAATTCTTTCATTAATTACTCACCCTCATGTCGTTCCAAAGCCGTAAAACTTTTGTTCATCTTTCGAACACAAATGAAGATCTTTTTGATGAAATCTGAAAGCTTTCTGTCCCACCGTTGAGAGCTATGCAACTGACACTTTGACGCCTCAAAAAGTTCATCTAGAGATCTTAAAACTAATCCTGAATTGAGCAGTTTAGTACAAATTTTCTGAAGAGACGCAATCACTTTATGATGAACAGATTGAATTTAGGCTTTTATTCACACACTGTATAAACAATCAGTGCACACATCAGTTATGATAAGCATGCATTCTCATGTGTTACTCAGCATGTTTGAGCTTCCACAAGAACCTTTGAGGTTCATTCTTTTGTGTTACTCAGGAAGTTTGAGCTTCCCCAAGAACCAACGAGGTTAAATTTGTTCTCGCGTGTCAAGCATGTTCGATTGAGGTTTAAAAATAGCACAAACAAAATCATGTTATATGATATTTACTAAAAAGAAAGCAATGCTACTTTAGACATTATAAGTTTCTTTGCAACATGTCAACTACCAGTCATTTAGAAGACTTTCTGTTTACATCTGCTAACACTTTATTTTGATGCTCCCCAATTTTACTGACTGTATGTAACTTTGCGTTAGTTGCAAAGTTAGACCTACCTAGTTAGTAGAATGTCTGGACTATTGAAAATAAGCGAAATCAAGTTATGAAATGAGAATTAGAACAGCATTAGCATCAGCAACTTATTGACAAACCGATTCCCCTATAAGGAAAATGAAGGTAGCCTAGGCTATAGCCTAAATCATTAATTAAAAGCAACATAGAAAAACACTGGCAAAAGATTTGGGATAGCCTACAGATAATAAAGGTAGAGAATACTACAATAACATATTCTAAAATCAATTAAAGTTAGATCACTTCTTATCAAGTAGCCATAATTTGACACGCTCCAATGTAGGTGGCAGTATGCATTTTTTACGATGGTCTGTAACCCGCCAGGAAACTACAGAAGAAGAAGAACACCTCACCATCCAGCAGCAGGACTGTAATCGCGTTTGACAGTTACGAACTTCAAGAGCGTCAGACTTTGTGTTTTGCCCGGTAAGGTTTGGCTTTATTTGGCCGGGCTTATATGTTGTTCCTGAACGCGCGATGAACTCTATATTCGACGCGTGACTATGGTGTAGACCGCGTCTTTGAATATAATGGGAGTGTTTGTCCCGTGGCTCGCTGTTAGGTTTCCTAATTTTTAATGTGTGACGGCTGACGGGCCGTTCTGATCTTCTTTCAAGGGGATCTTTTATATATTTTAATTGTATTCATTTTATTATATAAAACTTTTATTCCAGAATACAGCTGAAATTGTCAGTGTTTTGCCTTCGTTTTTGACCCATGATCACCACAAACAAGCACCAAACCTATGGCAGTGCTAAGAATATAGAAGATCAGATTCAGGAAGTAGTCTACCCACAACCTTACTGTGTATGCCCTAAACAGTTTTTTTGGCTTTACATAATGCAGCTGTGTTTATCAAACATTTCTCAATAAGTACATACAGTATACATATAGACAAAGGCTATATTTTTAAAAGCTATATTACAGATATCACTTTGTAATTCTTTAGCACTCGCATACCTTGGTACTGTACTGTTGCCTACATGTTCATGTGTTATGGTATTCAGTACCTCTAAGCAGGGCCTTGTGGGGCAATACTTTATATCCTTGATGTTGCTCTGTTTGTTGCTACCATAAAATCAAAATGGAAAGTTTTTATATTTTATGGAATATCAGTTTTTTTTAACACTTATACATTTAAATGTAAGAATTTTACATAAAAGATGATGCAAACATTTATAAAGATTGGTAAAATATGCCCTTGGATATCAGTTTAAGATGGCAAGTATTGCCCTGTAGTGGAAAAGTTAATCTCTGTCATTAATCAGAATGTGGTCCTAAATTGTTCACTGTGCTCCCATTTATTTATTTTTAATCAGGAGCACAAGTGCTTCTAAAATAATAACATAGATGTAGAGCCTTGCACCAAAGATAAAAAAAAAATACCTGTGTGTGAACCCACTCTCTAACTGTTTTATTACTTATTCATTTATACAGTTTTAAATAGCGGTCGACCGATATCTCCATTTTGTATTTTTAATTATTGACATTGGCAGATGAGCTTTTCTGTTTGACCCATTAGTAGCAGAAGCGGGACTTTTATTTTTACAGTGTTGAGAACCCAGTGCCTGAGTGCAGATGCACAGCATCTCCTTTTCTCCATATTCATTAGTTTACTTTCTTTGTGTAACAGTTCTGTCTAATCATTGAAAGCAATAAGCTGTAGCCTAACACTTTTCCATATTATCAGCATTTAGCAAATACACATTTTAACAAGTCTTTGAATATCTGATAAATATTTAATGATAAACTGATAGCATGTACTCTGTGTGTGATGGTCTGTCCATGCAAAGGATTATTTTATTAAATATTATCTAAAATAAATATACATTTTGAAATTATTCATGTGTTATTATCTTTAATATTAAATATTGCAATATCATATAGGACTATCAGCTTTGTACCGTATCTGCCATCGGCCAGACGGCCACCATGCTAGATATTGGCATCGCCGATCCAAAAAAAATCCATATCGGTTAACCTCTAATTTTATTTAAGTAATATTTTAAGTAATATTTAAAATAATTAAAGGGTTAGTTCACCCAAAAATAAAAATTCTGTCAGTAATTACTCACTCTCATGTTGTTTCAACCCCATAAGACTTTCGTTCATCTTCGGAACACAAATTAAGATATTTTTGGTGCAATCTGAGAGCTGGCCCACTCCTTCATAGGCGGCTAGGTAATTTCATCTGCTGGCCCAGAAAAGTTAGTAAAGACATTGTTACAATAGTCCAAGTGACTACAGTGGGTCAACCTTGAGTTTATCAAGCGACGAGAATACTTTTTGTGTGCAAAAACAAACAAAAATAACAATATTCAACCATCTCTTCCTTTCCATGTCATTCTCCTACGCTGTTGACGTAGTTTAAACAGTGCAGCGCTTCTGGGTAGTACGTCAGAACGTAGGCTCACTATTCATCACACGCATCAGACACATGACCAGCATTGGCCAATAGTGAGCCTACCTTCTGACGTAGAAAGTTGCATGGTTATTATTATTAAAATTTTGGCCAAATTGTGCAGCCCTACAAAGTACAGCAAACGTGGAATGTTTATTTTTATTTTCATTTTTTATTACATTTTAACTCGTAATCTGAACTTTTATCACAAAAAAACACAAATTGTTTTTCCCCAAAATTTTGCAGCCGTAGTATTGTATCGCAAATCATATTGTATTGTGGCATTTCATGGGGACTTGACATCATGTCTTTAAGCCACAATGTCTCTTCAGTTTCAAAGAGATTATATCACTTTTTCAGTCTAGCCGTTCCATTGTTACAGAGCAAATTTTCAAGCCTGAATGTGACCACTGGCTCAGTAGCTGTATTTATTTATGTACTTTTTTTAGATTTTATTTTTGGCATTTTTTGCTTTTTTTTAGATCAGTGGTTCTCAACTGGTTTTTGCCCACATGGGACCCACATTTTCCCATGGTCATTAGGTCACGACCCCGATTTTTAAAAATTTGAACCGAGCTAATTTAGTTTCTCAAAAATGGTTGACACTGGACACACACAAGTACCGTCCCACTTAACATACATATAAAGAATATTACTAATATTGATGGAAAAAACTGTAGAAAGTAAGGCTATTACATAGCAGTCCCAAACTAGTTTTTGTTAATACAATAAAGTTAGTAAGTTGGAATGAGCCACCACAGTCATCAAAAATATAGAAAATAACACAAAATGAAAATAAAGTGGTATTTTGGGTTGAGGTTACGGAAACTAAATTTACCGTGGTAAATACACAATACTAACATGAACTATTAATTAAAAACATGGACACTGTTCCTGATGAATAGAATGAACATCATAACTGCATGCAAATCCTTCCCAGCTAACACACAACGTACCAGTTATGTAATTTATTGGTACTTTTTGGTAATATCAATGACTTACTAACTGTCAACAAGTACGATGCTGCATGCCCGTAATTTTATTCGCTTTTTATATATAGTGAAGTGATATACAGCTTGCGCCAATTGAAGAATGCACTCCGTGACCTAAGTGTAGTGAATGACAGGACAGGAAAGTTTGTTTTTCTGAGGTGAGAGACTTTTTATTTCATAAGTTACAAAAATAACATTAGAATAATGATCCTGATATATTGTATAACCTGGCAACTTCTCATCTGGCAGCAGATACTGAATCAGGACAACATGTTTTTCTCAGGCACTCTACATAAATTGCGTCTGGCAGAAGAGTCAACAGCTTTCACACTTTCAAAATGAAAGTCTTGCATCAGTAAAACATTAGTCATTTTTGTAGCGAGTTCAATTGAGAAACACTGAGAGAGAGAGTGAGGCAGGATTGGGAAAAGAACTCGGGTTGGCCAAAGTGCAAACGTGCTACATGTTAGAACACTGCCCACGAGGCTTTCAGCTCCAACACTAAGGCTGCATGATATATAGTTTTAGCATCGATATTGCATCGTGTGCATCCACGATAGTCACATTGCAGGATGTGCAATGTCAACTATAAGGGGTCATAGTTGATCGGTTCCGGTTTGGAACATGTGGTTTGCGGATTAATGGCAAAGTTTAACCATCCTAGAGTGAAAGTTTATCATTTGCACGCAAAAGTCAAAGTCAGAATTCCCGTCTCACGAGTATCCTCATAAACACTGTGTGTTTTATGTGTTGTAAACAAGAAAATGGATACATATCATGATTTAATTAGATCCGTGCATTTGTCTTAATCAGCCCATTAAAACCAAGCTAGTTGACTCCGAGTCAAGTATTGTGATTCCGAGATAAATGAGTTTGTCTGAGTTCTTAAGATGCATTCGACAAATTGTATACTCAACAGTATTATGGACTTCACAAAAATGTTTAGTTAACAAAACCACATCAAATGTGCCATTTTTGTCAGTGCAATCCTAATTAAAAGGAGTGGATTTGCAGTTTAAGCTTGAGTTTGTCTTTTCTGTAGTCAGTGTTCTCGGCCGTGATGTCTGCTAAGGCCATTTCTGAGCAGACGGGAAAAGAGTTCCTGTATAAATACATCTGCACCACGGCAGCTGTGCAAAATCGTTTCTGCTGCGCCACCTTCACTGCAGACACCGTCTGGGACCGCCTTGCACAGGATCACCCATGGCTGCTAACAGAAGTGAGTATATGTCTTGGTTTTCGGTTCCGTAATATTGTATCGTTTTCAGTGTAATATATTTGTCTGTCCCTCCGTGCAGAGGCTGGTTGTGAAACCAGATCAGCTGATCAAACGCAGGGGGAAGCTGGGATTGGTGGCAGTTGACTTGAACCTCGAGGGTGTCCAGGAATGGCTGAAATCACATATGATGACAGAAATCACAGTAGGCCTTTTAAAATGTTTGTATTTTATCTAACTGGAGTAACTGCTCTTCACTGAAGTTTATTATTGTTGTAATTTCACTATACTTATTACTAGGGCTGTGCTGTCGCAGGCAGTCAGAGCAGCTCTTCGTGTGCTTTAGAGGACGCACCAAAAGGCATCCGGTCACGGAGCAAAGACTATCCCACTGGATAGGGGACGCGATTGCACTAGCTTATGCTTCGATGGGCCTTCAGTGCCCCATTGGAGTAAAGGCCCTCTCCATCAGAGGCATGGCCTCTTCCTGGACTTGGTTCAGCGGAGTGTCCATTGTTTAAATGGGCTTTGACCTCTATGCAAGCTCAACCCACTAGAACCCTTCCTTGTGGCTCCGATATAATGATCAGAGTATTTTAGTCTCGGACAATTGCCTCGCACTACCTTAGCCTTATTTCCCTTAGGGCCCTTAATCTCAAGTGTCTTAGGCCAAGGCCATAGAAAGATGGTCGTTTCCGGGTCATAGCATGGCGCGATTGGACTGAGTTCCCAATGTGAGTAATCTATATCGATAGGGAAAGTACTCGGTTACTAATGTAACCTCGGTTCCCGGAGATAATGGTAGCGAGTATTGCGTAGCTGACAGTGCTGTTATGTTACACGACTCGGCGTTTGTTGCTTCAGTCGAATTGATCTCAGATCCTACAGCGGAATGCCCGCTTCTATGGAGGGGTAGCCCCGCCCATTTCAGAGGCCTTTAGCGGCATAGGTTTGTGCAGCTCTGCTGCGCAGCTATTGATTCGTGCAACTCCGCGACACAACCATTGGATCGTGCAGTTACACTGCGTGATTCAATAAGGCTTCAGTAATCAAAGAAAAAGGAGTTTTCTCAATGCGTCTAGCGACGCAATACTCGTTCCCGTCATCTCAGGGATCCAAGGTTACGTTAGTAACTGAGTACATTAACAATAGGGGTGTAACGGTTCTCTGTAAAAAATCGAACCATACTGTTCTCCATCCACGGTTCGGGACTCACTTGCACCGGGGTTAATCTCAAATCTGATGACGTATCTACACTATGGTTTGTTGAAAATAACAATGTGTAAAACAGTCAGTTCCTCTATTGTATGTTTCTGTCGATTGATGCACATGCTGGCTCCCTAATAATACATTACAACAGCTATAATCAAAAAACGTGGACAAAACAGTCACTCTTTGTGAACTTTGTTCAATCCGAGTGCCGTTTGTTCGAACATGACCAGTCATTTACACAGTCATCACCCGGGTGTTGATAGCGCGCGAACGCAGGCGAGACCTAAACAGCACACGTTACTATCTGTGTTTAAACTAAACTTATTTAAACCTTGCCAATTTAAACATTCAAGACTAAGACACGTAAGAGAACTCGTGCATGCTGTGTGTGTGTGTGTGTTTGTGTGCACTCATCCAAAGAGCGCACACGTCTCAGACTGCGCGCAAATATTGAGTTCTCTTTCAAGTCTTGCGCTTAAATGGACAAATTCACACAAAAAATGTCAACATGTCCATCTTGATGAGTATCCTAGCAGACAGTCTGTTATGCTTTATTGTTATTGAATGCGTTATTGAATTTATACAGTCGAAAAAGACAACACATATGTAACAGTATCAATATTTTGTATCCGTGCATTATGTCTTAAAGGGACAGCAGCCTAATATTCCTGCTGTCTGTGTTTTTAAATGTTAATATAACAACAAAAGACAAGGAAATCACTCACTGCTCTTGATTGAATAGCTTTTGTAACTTTAATAAGGATTAATCTTTAATTTATACAGTCAAATGTGCAATGTTATTTTACATTTGATTACTTTATTCAATTTCTGTACCTGAAAACTAATCTAAGACCTACCTGAAAAACCTGAAAAGCACTGTTTATTTTATTAGTATCTTTGCTATTGTATTTATTTGTGCTGTTGCTTGCAGTTAGATTATTTGTTTGTATTTTTATTTTATTTTTAAAGTAGTCCTTTTTTCCCTGAACATAACAGATACCGAACCAAAACTGTGAACCTAAAACTGTGACACCGTAAGCAATTTGAACCGTTTCACCCCTAGTTTACAGGTTTCATAGAAAGCGAATGATATGCGCAAATCAGTTGCTGTAGGGATATTTTAATGGTGGCAGACCCAGTAGCTCAACACAAGAAGCAACGCAAACGCAAAGAGATGAAATAAAACGTCATCATGTTTTAAAGGAGAGCGAGTTGATTAAATTATGGAAATAATGGATGATGGACACAGCACGGTAACAAAACTCTGAGACATTAACAATTACACACCCACCACAGGTGTAGAGTGCACTGTGCAAATTCAAAATACCTCTGTTACATACTTCAGTTTAAATAGATTTTGTGTGTGGGGTGGGTAGGGGATGGGGTGTTTGGGTTCAAGGATGTTTTGATAACTATTAAATGATGTTCACTTTTAAAAAAAATAAAAAAGTAGCTTATACATCTCTGTTTAAATGTTTCAGTTTGTTCTTTTTATATTATAAAACCTGGTAAATAATTAATCTCACAAAGGAGAATTCATGAGCAGTAAGTAAACATTTAATTTTGATGGTTTTATGCTGTCTGTCAATAATTGACCATGCAAAGAAACATTATGGTTGTCCCAAACCATCTCAGTGTAATTGCTTCATTTTTTTCACATTGTATTATTATATTATATTTAGTGCTCTCAATCGATAATTTAAAAAAAAATAATTTATCACATTTTTCTGTAATTAATCGCACCTAACATTAAAGTTTTTTATATATTTTTATGTTTTAATACTTTCACATTTAATCTTTAAAATAATGTAGAAACAACATAAAGACAGTATATTTTAAATATTTGTTGAATGGCATCTTTTTACTAAGCAGTATGAATTAAGGCCAGTATCACTGATACCAATACAGATGTCTCTATTACATGGATTTTTTTTCTCAACTTTAGCCATTAATTATAGCCATTCAACGTCACAGTATAATTGAAAGCTATTGATTTCAATAGGCTTTAAATGTTCAAACAAATTCTTTATTAAAAGTCACTGGACTATAGCCTGGTTAAAACCAGACCATTCTCAGTTGTAACTGAGTTATGGTCTGGCAAAGCGTCATAGACAAATCATTTCCAGAGGGGCGTCACCAACGGACGTCGCGGATGGACCTAAAACCAATCAGAGCGCTGAAGGAGATGACGTATGCAGAGCGGCGGAGAAACATCTTATGTTTCTTAATATACAATAAAGAATATTGTTCTTTGCTCGGTTTTTAACAAAAAGGAAACGTTCAAATCGCTTAAAACAGACGCTATAGCTGATTCGAACGAGTGATGTTCGACGGCGGCATCCATCTTTGTAATGTAGGCTACAAAATCTGCTTCAAAATCCCAGCGCTGTCGTCATCGTGTAAAGGTGCCTCGATTTCGACGGATTGGAAATGGGCTTGAATGAGCTCTTTGCCAGACTAACTTTCAGAGCAAATCTAAATTTGCCGGAAGTTGTCTGGGTTTTCCCAGGCTAACTGGACTACACAATAATACACAATAAAAATCCATTTTATTACCTGCATGTTTTAGAAGTCAATCTACATAGACAAATGGCTTTAAAAATATATAACAACATTTGATTTAAGTGAACTTATAGGTGCAGTAGGACATCTGGGAAAATGCTAACTTTAGCCTGCTAGCACTAAAAGCGTACGTCCCACCCTCCCTGCAAATCGCCGTCCAAAGCCACTCCTCCTGAAAGCATTAACACGCACAGCCCAGAAGACCGTAGACAATGTTACTGCGATACATCATGTGTCATTACAGTTAGTAACAGTACTACAATACCAAACATAATCACATTTTTTAAAGCGGAATTAGATGCAGCAAGTTTTCGGTTTGTTTAGCTAGCAAAACTTGTCAGGGTGTAATAATATTTCTTGCATGCCAAGGGTTCCGCGATGAGAGTCTGGTTGTTGTTGATGTTTACCTCGCGCCGTTCTCTCACGGCTCTCGGCCCCGCCCTGCTTACCACAATGATTCTAAGGGCTTGTTGCATTTCTAATTAGGTGGTATTAAATTTAGCTTCATTAAACCTGCATAAAATCAATAATCATGAAGTTTAATGATGAGAGTACATGAGAGTACATAAATAATTGGACATTTGATGTGAAAGTGTTTTTTTCCCTGTTCCTCAGATTGGGAAGGCGAAAGGGATTTTGAAGAACTTCCTCATTGAGCCGTTTGTGCCTCACTGTAAGGTATCACAAATTCAGTGTAATTTTATCTTTATCAATATCTTCATAAGGTCATTCCACATCGACTCAGCTACAGTTTCTCTCATTAAAATTGTTAAGTGATATATTTATTTATTTTTACATAAATGATGATGATAAAGTCAAATATTTCACCTCATTCATCTATATTTACAATGTTTTTTTTCTAGCTAACTAACAAGCAATTAGCTGTCAGCAACATGTCAACTCTTTCCTGAGGGAAATGTGATGTCAGGTGACATGTTGCTATTAAATAACAAAAAAAAAATACTGCGCCATTGAGACCAGGTTTCAGTTGGTCAATGGCGCAGTCTATTTCAGTTGCCTCAAAATAGCATCTCACCAACAATGCGCCTGAACACACCTAGTTTTCAGACCAGTACGACCATGGGCGCACTGATGGGCGCAAATGCATTTGCTATTTAAACAGCGGGGCGCAGAACGTGAAAATGATAACTGCGCCAGGCACTATAGTGTGACGGTATTGTAATTGCAATAGGTAGCACTTCAAATTCAATACCAAATCAAAACTAGTTGGCACATTATTTGAAATTGAAAGGATTTAATGACAATATGGTTATGGTTACACTTAAAATAGTTACAAAATAGATATATGAGATGATAAAATCTCATATCATTAATTTTACTCAGCATATATGTAAAGTTTACATGAGGGATATGAGAGAGAGAAAGAAGGTGAGAAAGTAGAGATAGAAAGAGACCAAGAAAAGAGGCAAGTTAATTTTTGTTTCTGTTTAGTTCCTGTTTCCCCACTCTGTTTTGTTTCAATTTCATTAGTTACTGATTATGTCATCGTTTGTTGCTTATTAGTTTCATGTATTAGTTACATTTTAGTTTCACATATGTCTAATATATAGGATACAGGTGAAACTCTAAGGTGAACATCGAATCGAATCGTCGATATCGAATATCGTGCAAAACTTTGTGTATTTGAGTAATTCAAATTAAAGGTGAAACTAATATATTTCGTATATATATATATATACAGGGCTGAAATTTCTGTATTTAAAATCCTTTTTTTTATTTTCTGAGATTTTGGTTTTTTGGGGGGATTTTGGGTTTTTTAAACTGTAAGCCATAATCATCAAAATTATAACTTTTGCACGATATTGTAATTTTTCGAGTTTCACCTGTATAAGCCCTATATCTTTAAAAAAGGCACAAAAAAATTCAAAGGACGTCAAAAATGTACCCGAAATTACCCCATGTGTACCATTATCTTGTAAACACTGAGTGTATCTAACCAAGAGGCTATGAATGCATATTATATCGGGGTGGGCAACTCTGGCCCTCAAGGTCAAGTCACCTTTATTTATATAGTGCTTTATACAATACAGATTGTTTTAAAGCAGCTTCACAGTGATAAACGGGAAGATAATAATTCAGTGATGCAAACAGAATTCAATTCTGCAGCTCTAAAAAGACATTAGTAAACAATCATTATTCAGATGAAATCAGTTTTGAATCATTTCAATCATTTCATCATAAGTGTGTGAAGTTAATCAATTGTGGAATGAGTTAAATTAATCTATAAAGCAGCTCTGGAGAAAACAGTGATGTCATCATCCAGCTCAGTTCAGTTCTTATCCAATAGTGTCAGTGCAGTCAGGTCAACAATATTGCCAAATATTAAGTGTCCCAACTAAGCAAGCCGAAAGGCGACAGTGGCAAGGAACCCAAACTCCATCGGTTGCCAAATGGAGAAAATAACCTTGAGAGAAACCAGGCTCAGTCGGGAAGCCTGTCCTGCTGCACTCCACTGGTCCACTGCAGAATTTAGCTCTGGAGTTAATCTCTGCAGGACAGTGGAGTTGCCCACCTCTGGTTAAGATGCTTATTTTATCAGAAACGTTGGGGGAATATTTATTTGCTCCCATTATGACTAATGGTTGATATAATGAATTGGTTGTCAAAACTGCAAGCGTGCAACTTTTGCAGCTTCATTTATTATAAATACTTTTAGAGCCTGTGAAAAGAAAAATTCTGACTTAACTAGCCAACAAGACTCTACATTATCAAACTAACAATAACTTAGCAAAAACTATACCAGGAATAACTTCTCTTGGATGAAATGTCTCAGGAATATGTTTCATGTCACATCCCCCCAAAAAACAATAAATAGTATTATGAAATGGCCTATACATATCTCTGTGTAAAATAATGATGCTGTGACTTTTCTATAGGACTTTTACACCAAGTCCTAGGTGAAAGTTTTGTTTCTACTATGTTAATGTAATAAATGTTAATAAATGGCATTTAATATTTTGGTCATCATTTATGCATCTTCCTTTAGAAAAAGTATTAACAAAATCACACATTTAATCCTGGGATTGATTTGATGTTTCTTTATTTATTTTAGTGTTTAATTGTTCTCTTTCACAGGAAGAGGAGTTTTATGTGTGTATATACGCAAGCCGAGAAGGGAGTCAAGTGCTGTTCCATCATGAGGGTGGGGTAGATGTTGGAGACGTGGACACAAGAGCTCAAAAACTATCAGTGAGAATAGATGATAAGCTCACAGAGGAAATGGTTACTCAGCAGTTACTTATACATGTTACAGATGAGAAGAAAGAGTAAGTATGCTGATCAGTTTGAAATGTTCATGTATCATTTCTGAATATTCATGAGGGATGAATGGCTTTTATTTCACATTTGTTAGTTTTAATGTCATCAATGTTAGTGTACTTCTAAACCTATTGCAGGCACTCATTTCAAAGTCTTTTCTTCCTGGAAAACTGAAAAAATATTGATGATGCTAGCAATTCCTTTGAGGTTAAGCAATGATAATACATATGCTTTTGTAGAAGCCACAAGTCACTAAGATGATCATCTTTTTTTTGCATTTATTTTCTAGCTAAATAACTCATCCTTTTTTCTTTCCAAACCATGTTTGCAATGTTGTCATTCATATAGGGCTGTAACTGATTATTTTTCTGATAATTGATTAATCTATTGATTATTTCTTTGATTCATCAAAATGGTATGTTCTGTATTTCAAACAATTTGGAAAGTGAATGCTGTAAAACCAAACAAATATAGTGAATGTACAATATCTAACAAGATCAGTTTAGAATTCGATGAGCAATCTAGTCAAATATAGTGGTCAGTGCTGTAGATATTAAAAGACTTAAAAAAATACATTAAATGAATATCCATGAGTCTCTGTGCTCTGTTTTTAATGGTCCTATTGTTATTTCTTTATTGCTCCAATTATTATATCACCGATTATTAGATCAATAATGAATCACACTGTATTCTGGGACTAACATGGCATGCTTTTCTAAAATTACATTCAAAATAACGAGAGCATAAATGTAATACTGGCATCTGCAAAGACAATGAAGATTGTTTGATTTACAGGTGTTTTGTTGTAATGTTTTGTGTGAATGGTAATTAAGAGACTGACGTTTAGAGGAGAAGACTGGTAATAATAGGATTCACATTAATCAGTAGTATTGTATGCTAAAAAAATCTATATATTTTTGCGTAAATAAATACAGAAAAAGAGAAAGATTTAATTAACAATGGATTCGAGAATCAATATCAAAACAACCTATATATATATATATATATATATATATATATATATATATTATCTATATCGCACAGTCTTATTCAATAGAAAATGTTAAAACAGAAAAAAATTATCATCTTTAACATACATTACTTTGATGTAGAAGTTTAAAATTTATTTATTTTTTGTTTTGTTTGTTTGTTTTTGCAGAGTTCTAGCCAGCTTCATAATGGGTCTCTTCAATTTGTATGAGGATCTTTACTTCACATATCTGGAGATCAATCCACTTGGTGTGTGCTTTCTTTTTGTCTCAGTTTCCTGTTATTTGAGTTAATGATGTTTCAGGCAAGCATAACTGTTAATATTTCATATTAGTTTGTATTATTCATATTATATTACTTGTGCTAATATCATACTCAAAGTTCTAATTAATATGTGATGTGGGATTTTGAGTCGACTTATTGACCATGTGATAATTACACAAATACTAGTCACTGTTTTTGTTTTTTGGCATGATTGTTTTCATAGTAACCCATCTCTTAATGGCATGTAAAGGTGACAAATATGGTCGATCACTTTATGAGTCTGTCAGCCCCTTCCTGGTTCTTGTCCACAGTAAAGGCCCCGATATACAGGTGAAACTCGAAAAATTTGAATATCATGCAAAAGTTCATTTATTTCAGTAATTCAACTTAAAAGGTGAAACATAAAATGAGGCCAAAACTAACTTTGTTCGTAAATCGGTTTGGGAGTTTGAAACAACTTGTCAAAGCGAACTGTCCGGAAAAGTTTGCTCCGGTTGCTAAACAACTTTGTACTACCATTGGTCCATGGCGATTGCGTAATAGGTAGGTGTGTGTGTAGGCTCCGCCTTCTTTCACATTGAAATCTTTTCTGGTTAATTAGTTCTGTTGAGTCTGTGGAGGTCAGACGTATGGAGGTAAAAACATGTACACGCTGGAGACCTGCTTTATAGTAGAAGTAGTAGAGAACAAGACACTGAAACTGTTTGTCATGTTTAATATGACAAATCTGCTTGATTTTAAGCAATCTATTATATAAAGTGCTAAACGGGATGTGACTAGACTAGAGTGCCAACTTGCAGAGCCCATGCAAACATATCCACGTTGCTATGATCAGATGCTTTTCTTAAGCTTTATTTAAAAAATTGTGAGTTGTGCGTTGGAAGGAGTGTGTTGATTGTAACGATGGCGGTCTATGTAGTATTTTAGACCAGAGATGTCCAAACCAGAGCCTGCGGGCCAAAGTCTGCTAGTGATAACCTTTGAGTTGGCCTGCCATGCCATGAGAAGAAAAATATAGGCTAGGAAAAAAACATGCCGTTAAAGTAGACTGCAGGTGTAGACTTAACAAAATTAAGCTTTTTCCCCATTGTGGTTGAATCACGGAAGCAACACCAGTCATTTTGCCAAGAGATCTCTTTTTTATTATTTTATGTCAGACAAATGAGAGAAACAGACGAGATGGTGTTCTTGATACAAAAGCCCTATTCAGACAGGACTAGTTTAACATCCGAGGTGGGGTAAAGTAATAATTACCAGAGCTTCTCTGTGATTTTAGTCCCGTCCGAACGTGCCATCTCAGTAATCATTATGAACAATGTCAATAAAGATTACGGCGACTTTTACCTTCAGTAAAAAAGGTCCGGAAAAATTACTTCAGGTAATACTAATCCCGTGCGAATAGACCCGCTGTAAATATGTACGGAAATATTTGGTCATTTCCTGTTTAAAGTAGTTTTTCGCGTTTTTTCAAGTATGGAGACGCTTGAAAAAGCATTCAGTTGCATTCTAGACGCTGGGACAAGTCTGTGGCAAAACTCACACATACCATTCAGATCAGAAAGAAGATCAAAAGCTCTTGTTAGAGCCACAAAACATCTTTTAGCGTTAGGTAAGTGCCTATTACCAACACAATCCAATCCGAATTGAATTAATACATCGTTCAACCGGACATAACGGTTTTAAATATATATAAATATAGTTTATATGTGTTTGTGCACGTGATATCAGGAAGCAACGTAATACGCACATGACGACAGGAGGGGGACGGCGATGCGCAAATCGAGTTACCCCTCGCACTTCTGCTAGTTTTACTGAGATATCTTATCCCGTGCGAATTGGCCATTAATATTACAGACGTCCTGTGGTAAAATTACATTACTCCATCTACCCTTGTAAAGTTAATCCTGTCCGAATAGGGCTAAAGGCTGGGTTTTATATGCTGCTTATAAAAATTAATTACATTACCAGAAAAACATTTTTACTTTTAACATATACCTTGAGCTTGCACGTGGCACAATCATCTTTTCTTATAGAGAATAGGCCCTAGTGTACTACAGTCAAGTCAAATCAAGTATATTTATTTAGTGCTTTTCACAATATAAATTGTATCAAAGCAGCTTCACAGTATCAATCAAATAACATAATGTTTGTTTCTTAGTGGAAAAAAACATCCACGTTTTGTACGGCTGATCAATGGTATTAATGCTTGGTTAATTAATTTGAATATCCCCAACTGAGCAAGCCAAAGGCAACAGTGGCAAGGAACCGAAAAACTCCATGAAGTGACCTACTGGTGTCCTAAATCTCCATCAGGTGACTTAATGGAGAGAAAAAAACCTTGGGAGAACCCAGGCTCAGTCGGGGGCCAGTTTTCCTCTGGCATTTATGAACTAGAGGCCTGATTTACAGAAACTGTAATTTGATAAAGAATTTTGTTTTATTTTATCACTTCGGGGTGGGTACGCAAACCGGAATCACAACGTTTTATCTGTAGAGTGGGAAAAGGATCATCCATAGGGAGAGGCTAATTGGCACATCAGCACTGCGTTGTCATCGGGTCCAGGCAAAGCTCCTAGTCAGATCTGGATACGGCCTGGATCCGGTAGGCTGCTGGAAAACCTCGGGATAAACAAAGACACTAAAATTAGCGTAGATGCCATTCTTCTTATGATGATGTAACGAGTACATCAGGATTTAAGGGAAGTGTTCCCTGTTCCAGCTGACCTAATCTATGCAGCCTAACATTGAATTATAGAAGTCTATACTGTATTATGTGTATGCTAGGTCAAAGAGATGTGTTTTTAGTCTAGCTTTGAACTGACAGAGTGTGTCTGCTTCCCGGACAATGGTAGGAAGACTGTTCCAGAGTTTTGGTGCTAAATAGGAAAAGGATCTACCGCCAGCAGTCGATTTTGATATTCTAGGTATTATCAACTGGCCCGAATTTTGAGATCGCAATAGACGTGAAAGACTATAATGCGTTAAGAGCTCGCTCAAGTACTGCGGAGCTAAACCATTTAGTGCTTTGTAAGTAATCAACAATATTTTAAAATGTATACGATGTTTAATAGGCAGCCAATGCAGTGTTGACAGAACCGGGCTAATATGGTCATATTTCCTGGTTCTAGTAGGAACTCGAGCTGCTGCTTTTTGAACTAGCTGTAGTTTATTTATTAAGCGTGCAGGGCAACCACCCAGTGGAGCATTACAATAATCTAGTCTTGATGTCATGAAAGCATGAACTAATTGTTCCGCATTTGTTAATGAGAGCATATGTCGTAATTTAGATATATTTTTAAGATGGAAAAATGCGGTTTTACAGATACTAGACACGTGACTTTCAAATGAAAGATTGCTATCAAAGAGCACACCCAGGTTCCTAGCCGACGACGAAGACTTAACAGAGCAGCCATCAAGTATTAGACAGTATTCTAGGTTATTACGTGTGGAAGTTTTTTGTCCAATAATTATAATCTCTTTTTCAGAATTTAGTTGTAGGAAATTACTAGTCATCTAATTTTTTATATCAGCTATGCATTCTGTTAATTTTGTGAATTGGTAAGTTTCGTTAGGTTTTGAAGAAATATGGAGCTGAGTATCATTGGCATAACAGTGAAAGCTAATTCCATGTTTCCTAATGATATCTCCTAATGGTAGCATGTACAGAATGAACAGCAGCGGCCCTAGTACTGAAAATTGTGGTACGTCATACTGAACTTGTGATCGATAAGACATCTCTTCATTTACTGCTACAAACTGATAACGGTCAGATAAGTATGATTTAAACCATGCTAGTGCAATTCTACTAAAGCCAACATAGTTTTCTAGTCTATTTAAAAGAATGTTGTGGTCAATGGTGTCAAATGCAGCACTAAGATAGAGTAACACTGATAGAGAGATCCAACCACGATCAGATGATAATAGCAAATCATTTGTAACTCTAATGAGAGCTGTCTCAGTACTATGGTACGGTCTAAATCCTGACTGAAAATTCTCGCAGATATCATTTCTTTCAAGAAAGGAACACAGTTGTGAGGATACAGCTTTTTCTAATATCTTTGACAGAAAAGGCAGATTTGAGATCGGCCTGTAATTGACTAATTCTGAAGGATCAAGTTGCGTTTTTTTAACAAGCGGTTTTATCATAGCCAGCTTAAAGGTTTTTGGTACGTATCCTAGAGACAAAGATGAATTAATGATATTAAGAAGATGATCTATGACCTCTGGAAGCATCTCTTTCAGTAGCTTAGTCGGTATAGGGTCTAACATGCAAGTTATCGATTTAGATGAATTAACGAGTTTGCAGAATTCTTCCTGTCCTGTAGGAACAAATGAATAAAATTTTTCCTCAGGGAGACTACAATCCACTCCCTGATGCGATACTGTAGTAGACGGTTATAATCATAGTCATAGTTATAATTTTGTCCGTGATATTATCAATCTTATAAGTGAAGAAGTTCATAAAGTCATTACTGTGTTGCTCGGAAACTTCTGTGCTTGAAGCTTTCTTTTTCGTTAGTTTAGCCACTGTTTCAAATAAGTATCTAGGATTATGTCTATTTTCTTCTAATAGTGTTGAAAAATAAGCAGATCTAGCAGCTTTTAATGCCTCTCTGTAAGCAATCGAGCTCTCTTTCCATGAAATCCGAAATGCCTCTAGTTTTGTTTTCTTCCAGTTGCGCTCCATTTTTCTGGCTGTTCTCTTAAGGGCCTGAGTGTGCTCGTTGTACCACGGCGTTGGACTATTTTCTTTAATCTTCTTTAAGCGCAACGGAGCAACTGCGTCTAAAGTGCTGGAAAAGAGAGAGTTTCTGTTGCAATATCAAGTTCTTCTAAGCTATCTGGGACGCTGAGATGATGAAACTGATTAGGAAGATTATTAATAAAGCAATCTTTAGTGGCAGAAGTTATAGGTCTAACATATTTATAACACGGAGTCACCTTTGCAGTCTTGGCTAAATGTAATTTACATGAGACTAGATAATGGTCTGAGATGTTATCGCTCTGCTGCAGAATTTCAACGGCATCAACATCTATTCCATGTGATAATATTAGATCTAGAGTATGATTGCGACTATGAGGTCCTGACACATGTTGTCAAACTCCAAGTGCCAATCCCAATGCATCTTTTTCATTATCTACATGTATATTAAAATAACTAACAATTAGTACTTTATCGGCAGCCAATACTAATTCTGATAGAAAGTCTGCAAATTCTTTGATAAAATCTTGATGGTGCCCTGGTGGCCTGTATACAGTAGCCAGCAGAAATCTCAAACGTGATTTATCATTTACACTATATATTTTTACATTAAGCACCAACACTTCAATAGAAGTATATTTAAAACTAGATTTCTTAGTGGTTTTGAAAATATTACTATAAATTACAGCAACACCTCCCCCTTTGCCTTTTAGACGAGGTTTATGTTTATAACAGTAATCTTGTGGGGTGGACTCATTTAAAGTAATGTAGTCATATGGTTTTAGCCAGGTTTCTGTCAAACACAGCACATCTAGATTATAATCTGAAATCATATCATTAACTATGAGCGATTTTGAAGTAAGGGAATGAATATTCAGCAACCCAAGCTTTATCATTTGCTCATCTGTATTATATCTGTTTTTTTTTTTTTTGAACATCAATTAAATTTTTTACCTGACGTTTTTTGGATTTCCAAATTCGGGGAACAGACAGAGTCTCTATATGATGATATCTAGGTGAAAGAGGCTCTATGTGATGGGATTTATCTGACCTTGGTGACGTGAGGCCGCTAGCAGACGGTCGGTTTAGCCAGTCTGTCTGCTTCCTGACCTGAGCCCCAGATTGTCATGTTTTATCTCTAAGACTATGAGCCAAATTACAAGAGAGAAGAGCAGCACCATCCCAGGAGGGATGAATACCATCTCTTTTCAACAGGTCAGGCTTGCCCCAAAAACTTTTCCAATTGTCTATAAATTATATATTATTCAACGGACACCACTTAGACAACCAACCATTGAGTGAGGCCAATCGGCTAACTATATCATCACTCCTGCGAACAGGAAGGGGGCCAGAGCAAATTACAGTGCCTGACATCGTACTTGCGAGTTCACACACCTCTTTAATATTAATTTTGGTGATCTCCGACTGGCGGAGTCGAACATCATTAGTGCCGAAATGAATAATGATCTTAGAGAATTTACGATTAGCGTTAGCCAGCACTTTTAAATTTGCTTTGATGTCAGGCACTCTGGCTCCCGGTGACTATGGTGGTTGGTGTCTCTATTTTCACGTTCGGTGTGATCGAATCACCAATTACCAGGGCACAATCAACAGAATTGTCAGTGGGTGTTTCACTGAGTGGGGCAAATCGATTTGTTATGGTAATCGGAACGGAAGAGTGTTTTTTTAATCCGCGACTAGAGCGATCTCTCACGGTCACCCATCCGCCCTGCTGCATTGGCTCTACTTCAGCCGGAACCGAAACATGTACAGAGTACACTCTGCTAGGCGCATCCAAAATAGTATCTAAAGCTCTAGTACTATCCTTACTATCCTCAATTAAAGTTTGGATGCGTGTCTCTTGCTCTGAAATCTTCTCCGTCAGCCTGACTGTCTCCTTGCATTTATCACAAATAAATCCTATATTGCCATCGGAGAAGGCTATACTAAACATATGACATGTGACACAGGTGACAATAACAGTATAATACATTACTCACCGTTTGTGTTGACTGATTCTTACTTACCTGGGCTTTTATGAACTCAAAGGCGCGGGCGCGTGAGAGAAAATAAATAATAGATAAATGAGCGCGGGTGGCGCGTTAACACTAGCGTGCTGTGCTAACAATAATGGAAGCTATCGATGTAAGGTTAATCTGAGATGGTGGGTAAACTGTATTTAGTAATATAAACAACTAGAAATGATAGTAAATGATGGTTCAAAACAGAAAGAAATACGAAGCTAATACGAGGTTTAGAGCTTACAGCCTCGACGCAAACAAACTCACAGCAGGCAGGAAGGCAGACAGGAGCAATCGATCAGCTGACAGTCGACAGCACACATCATCATTGGAAAACTTGTGACTTGGAGAACTTGTGACTTGTGTCATGTGCATAATTGGAAAACATATGCTACACATATGCTACACAAAATTATCTCCTCTCAGTGTCTCTGCATGATTCTCACACACATTTCATGTTCACTCTAACTCATGTACTTAAACTTCACAAATACATCTGATTATGAATACTAATAAAGAATAATAATACTGATACATAATATTAATTAATACAATTTTAGTCTTCACCGGTATTAGATAATACTGTTTATCGCAGCAATTAATATGCACAATATTGTTACCGTGGGCACACAAAATAATAAAACAAAATAATAAAACTGAATAATTATAGATAAAATATTAGCATAATTTTTTTTTCATTTCTCTAAACGTACAGTAGCTTAATATCCATCAACGATTCAAGATTCAGAGTGCTCTAACGCAGGGGTGCCCAATCCTGCTCTGGCCGATCGAATGTCCTGCACAGTTTATTTCCAACCCTAATCAAACAAACCTGAAGCAACCAATTAAGGTCTTCAGGATCACTTGAAAATTAAAGGCAGGTGTGTTTGATTAGGGTTGGAGATAAACTGTGCAGGACAGTCAATCGACAGGAGCAGGACTGGGCACCCCTGCTTTAACGCAACCCTTATGGGCTGTTTAACAAAACAAAACCTTCAATGAAAACAAAACTTACAATGAGAAGTATATCTGAAGGAGGAAAGTTTACAATTATAGTGGTGAAAAAAATGATCTCATCTGTTAATGAAAGTGCATATTTAAATTTAAAAAATCCGTTTTTGTGTATTATTATTATTACAGAGGTACATGTGCGCTGCCACAACAAATGCGGAGCATGTGAGATTGAGGAAACAAATGCACACATTAAATTAAGGAAAGCCATGCTGCCAAGTTTGAATTTCTGCATTATTATCCATAAATGTGTGTGTCAGTTTTTAGCAAAGTTCACTTTTGTTTTTATCCCCATGCAGTTATATATTATGTGATATATTATGCATATGCGGGAATATTTGGAGAATATACACTGTGCTGTAACTTGCCTTTTGTTTATTATGTGTTATGTAAGTGATAATGTGCAATCAGCAACAAAATAAATCCTGACAGGGTGCAACAAGAGAAGTTATTAAACGTAATTTCGGGAGGAGTACGCCCATCTAATCTTCTAATTATTACCAAGGTATAAAAACCACCCTCTTACCACTTCTCGTTGTTAGTTCTTTTGGCATTTGGATCGCCCAAACCCGCATCATGATTAACTTCCAGGAAATGTAACTGTTCCCCTCCAATGACGAACTCTCCAATCTGCCAGAAACACCTCCTCCTATTTCCCTGAACAGGTTGGATCCTCCTTCCCTTCACATTTCACCTGTTGATCGCCCAGGTTGCAGATCTTAGGGCTCCACAAGCCCTAAGATCGGCAACACCTCGCTTCTGATCCATACACCTCGCTCCTGTTGAGAAATGGTCCGCCAACGCACTCTGGCAAGCACTATCCAATACTGGTATCAATTTCTTGCAGAGAAATTTAAAGCCGCAACTTCACGATCTGATTGTGCATTTTCACTAAAACTCTCAGTTTCAGCCTTCAGCCTTCAGCTGCAGCCACCGCTTCCTCATCTGCCGCTTATTCCATCCGACAGTCAATCGCAGCCGCACACAATAGTTCAGCGGCTGCTAGTAATACTTCCGCGGCGGCTCCTCCGACTATGTCACTGTTCCCCCTCCCACAGGTGAGACTCTCCCAGCTTCCTCTGTCCACACTTCTAATATTTATTTTCCTCCTGCCTTGCAGTCTCAGCTGAATCCATCTAGCCGTGGAATTGACCAAAATGTGAGGCTACCTTTGCAAATGCCCCCCCCCCCCCCCTTCCATTCCTTTCTCCTCCACTATCGGAGCAGACCCAAGCGTGAGGCTGCCTCCGCTAACGGTCAAGCACCCCCTCCCGTTCCTTTCTCCTCCGCCATCAGAGCAGAGCCAAGCGTGAGGCTGCCTCCGCTAACGTTCCTTCCCCCTACCTCAACCATTCCTTCCTCCACCGCAATTGGAGCTGATCCAAGCGTTGGGTTAATAAGTTAATCCCATCACACCCTTGACTGTGGTCCTATAACTATAAACCTTAAAAATCCAAATTCCAAATCTAATCGTGTACTTACCATGGCTGAATTTTACATCCCTTTTGGAAGATACACAAAAATAATTTGTGCTGTCTTCCCCCTGAAGACTCTTGAAAAAACTGAAAGACTATTTATCTGTCAAAGCTGAACTGTCTCACTCTTTCGGCTGTACCCATTTCTTCACCTATTACAGGCTATTTTCAGCTAAATGCGCAACCCGAGTCACCCAGTGGAATCAATGTCCTTATTGGGTAGCTCTTGACCTGGAGCTGTACAATAAGGTTTTCCTGAGCTGCCGAACCGTGTCTTGCATTTTGTGTAATTCCGCCACATTTGAG
This sequence comes from Meda fulgida, assembly GCA_030578275.1. Classification (NCBI taxonomy): domain Eukaryota; kingdom Metazoa; phylum Chordata; class Actinopteri; order Cypriniformes; family Leuciscidae; genus Meda; species Meda fulgida. The sequence continues at coordinate 23,016,076 of CM060627.1, forward strand.
CCTTCCTTGTGTCCTCTTTTCAATCCCGCCCCTCCAAGCAATCCAGGCACTATTCCAGGCACTTCTCAATTTGTCAATTCTACATCTTACGTACCTCTGTCTGGGGGCGATTCCAGAAGCCGCAATTTCATGTTCACTTCAGGCACACAAGTGTGTAATAACTTCAATCAATTTGGCTGCACTATACAACGCTGCAAATATCTACATGTAGGTAATATTTTGTGGCAGAGCTCATGCCCGCTCTGTATGCCCTGTCTATCACTCCTACGCAAACTCCATTAAAGAATTGAGAAAGTATCTGTCGTCTTCTATCAATATCTCCTCTTTAGCGCACAAATTGGCAAATCACCCTGACCAAAACTTACTGGTTTTAAGGAAGGTTTTAATCCAGGTCTGGAAAGCTTACCTACTACTAGCCTTATTTGCAAAAACCTACAGTCTGCAATAGCCGAACCCAAAGCAGTCAACACCTTAATATCTTAATATCTCAAATTATTCCGTATAAGCCCTATCGGTGTAACCACAAGGACATTTTCAGAGAAAAAACAAATGATCATCAATCTCTCTGCTCCCCACAACAGCACTCATCCAAGCTTAAGCAGCCTCATCCCACTAGAAGAATTTTCCTTGTGCTACCGCAGCATAAACCAAGCCATCCATCTAATCAAAAATGCTGGTTACGGAGCCTGGTTAGCAAAAGTTGCCATTACTTCAGCATTCAAAGTCATGCCCATATATCTGGATTTTTGGCACCTTTTTGGCATTTGCTGGAAGGGGACATTTTATTTAGCTGTACGCTTAACTTTTGGCTGCAAATCAACTATGCACCTTACCTGGTGCATCTTCTGGTTAACTTTCTCACCATTACCCCAAGCCATTTACTACTGTTCAGGAAGTTTTTTTTTCTGAATTAGCAGTTCCACTGTCCCCAGATAAAACATTGGGCCCTAAAATATCCCTAGAGTTCCTTGGAATTAACCTTGACTTTAAATAAGTTAAATTCCAAGCGTTCTTTCCTAAAGACTGAATAGATAGGATAATCGCTATCTCCTCCAATCTGCTCAAAGCACCTGATTAGATAGAATGTGATTTTCTATCCCTGATAGGCCATTTAAACTATGCCATGTGCATAGTACCCATAGGACACCCTTTCATCTCCCACTTGCGGTCTCTTGCATCTTCCGTTCCGGCACTAGATAAGACCATATCTCTAACTACTCCTTGCCTCACAGATCTGAATCTATGGATCATGTTTCTAAAACAGTGGCATGGCCTGAATTTCTTCTACGATGACATTCAATCTCATCCTAGTTATCTTCCTCTGTTTACAGATGCCGCTCCCTCCGTAGGCTTCGGAGGTTATTACAAGAGTCATTGGTTCGCTTCAACTTGGCCCCCTGAACTCTGTCAAATCAGTGCGCCGCATGCTCAGCTCTTTTTGAGCTATATCTGATCGTTATAGCTGCCTTTTTGTGGGGTCATAAATGGCCTTCTAAAAACATAGAATTCCACTTTGATAATCTGGTCACTGTTTACTGCATAAACAAAGGACGTTCAAAATCCCCTGAAATCATGCCTCTCTTTAGACGCCTCACCTGGTTGTCCGCCTGTAAACAGGTTATCTTCCAAGCTGTTCATATTCCAGGCCACCACGCTCTGTATATCTGAAACAGAGAACCAGTACCTCCCTATTCACACTTGATATTCCTGTAACTCATTCACTCGAACATCTCCACAGCTTATCTCTGGATTCAATATGCCACGCGGTCTCACCCAGAACACCACAATCCTACTGGACAGCATGGGGAGCTTTCAAATAATTGTATTCCTCCTACAACCAGCTTTTTCCCAACTTTTCCTTGTTTCAATCTCTTCATTCGTCATGTATCTCAACCAGGTTAAGTCCATCCAACCCAGTACCATCAAAGTAGATATTTTAGCTAAATGCCTGATCTTCCTCCGCTCCGGTCATTTGCCCCCCAGATACAGCAAGAACTCTGGATGCTATGTTTACCCTGGCATTTTTCGGGTTCCTCAGAGTCTCTGAAATCACAACCATTTCCAAATTTAACCCAGCCAGCCATCCACCTAACCTTTTCCAACCTCCCAAGTTCTAGACAGGGACACCATCCGTTTCCTCATCAAACGTAGCAAAACCGATCAATTAAAAACGGACATTTCATCCATATTTTCAATCTTCTGATCCCCATCCAGCCATATCAATCTCTTTTCAATCTAAACTAAAGAGACTAAACATGCCCCACATATGATTTTGGTTCATATGTGAGCTCTTCACATATAAAGAGCGAGCTCTTAACGCATTATAGTCCTTCACGTCTATTGCGATCTCAAAATTCGGGCCAGTTGATAATACCTAGAATATCAAAATCGACTGCGGGCGGTATATCCTTTTCCTATTTAGCACTTTGGAACAGTCTTCCTACCATTGTCCGGGAAGCAGACACACTCTGTCAGTTCAAAGCTAGACTAAAAACACATCTCTTTGACCTAGCATACACATAATATATTATAGACTTCTATAATTCAATGTTAGGCTGCATAGATTAGGTCAGCCGGAACTGGGAACACTTCCCTTAAATCCTGATGTACTCGTTACATCATCATAAGAAGAATGGCATCTACGCTAATTTTAGTGTCTTTGTTTATCCCGAGGTTTTCCCGCAGCCTACCGGATCCAGGCCGTATCCAGATCTGACTAGGAGCTTTGCCTGGACCCGATGACAATGCAGTGCTGAAGTGCCAACTAGCCTCTCCCTATGGAGGATCCCTTTCCCACTCTACAGATAAAACGTTGTCATTCCGGTTCGCGTACCCACCCCGAAGTGATAAAATAAAACAAAATTCTGTATCAAATTACAGTTACTATAAATCCGGCCTCTAGTTCATAAACGCCAGAGGAGAACTGGCCCCCGACTGAGCCTGGGTTCTCCCAAGGTTTTTTTTTCTCCAGTAGGTCACCTGATGGAGTTTTAGGACACCAGTAGGTCACTTGATGGAGTTTTTCGGTTCCTTGCCACTGTTGCCTTTGGCTTGCTCAGTTGGGGATATTCAAAATAATTAACCAAGCATTAATACCATTGATCAGCCCTACCAAACGTGGATGTTTTTTCACTAAGAAACAAACATTGTTATGTTATTTGATTGATATTGTGAAGCTGCTTTGATGCAATTTATATTGTGAAAAGCGCTATATAAATACACTTGACTTGACTTGGTTAACCATAGTACTCAAGTCTGAAACATTAACCTAAAAGAGTACATAACCACATAAAAGGAAAATCATGAGATGGGAACATTAGATACATGTTTATACATTTCTCAAGTGGTTATATATAGAATATATAAGATTAAAAGGGTTTATTTCTCCTTCTCAGCAAGAATTAAGTGAGAGTCACAATTCTCTGCAAATTCCTTTTTGTGGTCGTAAAAAGTCTTATCAGTCTTAATGTGTCCTGTAACAGGACACCGGTTCTGCCAGTGTGTTAGCTTCATTTGGGATGTTGGTTTTGGGGGAAGTTTCATAGACCTTTGTTGGGAGAGTGAGTTTGCTGGATTATTCATTAAATATAATTAATAATTTTTGTGTGTCTGATTGGTTCGGATGCCTACAGTGTCTTTCAAACTCAATGAAAATCAGATGAATGATGAAGTTTGATTCTTTGTTTTGAGGTAATGAGGGCGTTTACAGGTTCACATTCCTTCACTTGGATGATTTGCATGTGAATCCCTATGCGTCATGTTAGAGCTAATAACTTTGCGCATAGTTTTATTAACTAACTGCAGTGCCTCGCTTAATTCGATGTTGCCGCTCCAATGCCCCGCCTAATTTGATACTGCCACTGCAGTCAATGAATGAAACAAGATACAGTGTTGCCATGGGCACCAGTGAATATGTCTGACTACTAAATTCTGTGATTGATCAATCAGAATGCCATTTAGTTGTTGATTTAACTATCATGCTTAATTTATGTTTTAATCAGTAAATGTTCTGTCACATGAAATACAAATCTACTTGGCATATTTGCCAATTATAAATTATTATTTATTTGTGGATTAATTTAAACCAATCATTTAGTTTCTTAAATGTTCTACATTCTTATCTTTTTTTATTAATTTTTTTCCCCATTTTTTTTTAAAGGTCAGTTAGTGTTTAAAAGTAACTACAATATTATTTAAAAACAGCAATAAAGTTTCATTGTACTATGAAACTGAATTTTTTTTATTAATTAAGCCAGTGGTTCTCAACACTGGGAGAGATCGGAAGGGAGAGCAAATTGTTTACAAAAAAAAAACAGGGCATTATTTGGGTACTCTGTGCAATGACTAGTATAGAAAAACCTAGATAAGTCCAGACCAGTTATGTATACATACACTATTAAAAATCTTTAAGATTAAGTGACAAATAATATTTGAAAACAATTTTGAATTTGAACAACAAGAAAAAATGAAACACTACTTTAATATCTTTATCAAATGTGATTAAAAAAATAAAAATAAAAAAGAGAACTAGAGCGAGAGAGACTGGGACATCTCGCGAGTGGAGGCCAGTTGAACTTGAACAACGTCATGGCGAACACAGTATATTAAGCGAGTAATGTGATGTAAGCAGTGTAATAATAGTGAGTATAGAAACAAACAATGAGATTTATTGTAAGAGTCATTATTTTTCATTAATATTAAAGTAGTGAAGTTGTCTTTACATGCTTAAGCTGTTCATTTATTCATTGCATGGGTGGACCTTATCCTTATCAATCATCCAAACATTTGCCCCCCCCCCCCCCCAGTTTTCAACAGTTAAAATGACAAATAAATGCAGCACTCCCATCTGTGAGCAATATAACGACCCAAAGACAAAAGAACTGATAAAAATAAGCTGTTATGTAGGAGCAATAGTCTTGTGGGCAGCACAGTGTCATACGCCATAGCTGAACACAATGCGTTCTCGGCTCGAGGTTCAGGCTTACGGTGCGTTCACTGGACTGAACTTTTAATAACATAAATGTCGACTTTAAAAAATCTGAAATATTTACTTAATATTTACTATTTAAATATACTTTTTAATGTAGAAAAAAGGACATTTGTTGCTGAGCTGAATTAAAACGTGTTATTAAAATTAAAAATATGTTGTTTTAGCTTATTTTAATGTTTGTTTTGTCTTTGTATTTGTGTAAATAAGTCTTGGAAGTTTGCTGAGGCCCCCAAGTGGGCCCATTGCTATAGACAGTATTTTATTCCATCCTTTAATTACAATACATTTTTTTGTTTATACCATCCAGTGTTTTTCTTGTGTTAGTCTTTACCTCCTTTAAAAGGACAATATCTTATTAACTGGTACTGAATAAAAAAGAAAACTAAGAGAAGCTGGTACTAAAATACATGAACAGGATGGTAATGACAGAATGCCAATCATATGACATTTTCTGTGTCCTTATATGCAGTGGTCACCAAGGACGGAGTATACGTATTGGATATGGCAGCTAAAATTGATGCTGCTGCCGACTACATCTGCAAGCCCAAGTGGGGTGATTTGGAGTTTCCTCCTCCGTTTGGCAGAGAAGCTTATCCTGAGGTAAAAGCGGACAAAGGTCATGAAGGTCATGAATTTTCTGACACAACTGTCAGAGAGTGCATGTTCTATGGCTCATATTTTGTGTGTTTTCCTGTGTGTACAGGAAGCGTACATAGCAGATCTCGATGCTAAGAGTGGCGCCAGTCTGAAACTCACCCTGCTGAACCCCAGAGGACGCATTTGGACCATGGTGGCTGGTGGCGGTGCATCAGTGGTTTACAGGTGGTGCTCCCAAAGTCCTGTTGCATAAAGTACCTTTTCAGTGTCTAATTTAAACCCTTAAGTCAAATTTTCCCTTAAAGGGATAGTTCACACAAAAATGAAAATTCTATCATTGTTTACTCACCCTCAAGTTGTTCCAAACCCGTGTGAATGTCTTTCTTCTGCTCAACACAAAATAATATATTTTGAAAAATGTGTATTACTAAACCTTCAATGGACCCCATTGACTTCCATAGTATGAAAAAAAAAAGCGATGAAAGTCAGTGGTGTCCCAGCAACTGTTTGGTTTCCTCCTTTGTGTTCAGCAGAAGAAATTCTTACAGGTTTGTAAAAAAATTGAGGGTGAGAAAATGATGTCAGAATTTTCATGTGGAACAGGTAGTCCGAGCTGGTGGGGTGGAGGCGGGTACTAATATGCATATTCATGGATCTGCGTATACTAAATGAAGCAAGGGTGTAGAGTTATATTTAAGCTATTTTAAGATGAATTATTTTCACAGGAAAAAAACGTTTAAATATGTAATTTTGGTGAACAAAGATGAGTTTTATGGGATAAAATTATTGATTACACGGGGACTTTATTATGTCTTCCTGTAAGAATTTTGTAAAAGCACAATATATATATTTAAAATATTATTGTTATTTACAGATATTTAATTCCAGGTAAACATGATTGTGTGTTCAATTGATGTAGATACAAATGACTTCAGGTTCTCGCTATTAAATAAGTTCATGTTCTTTTCCTCCTGGTTCAGTACAACATTTTTAAAAGAGGTCTGCATGTTCTATCTGTTTTATAATATTTGAATATAAATATACATATTAAGACTGGGCTGCATATGTGATCTTTGTGGGTAACACTTCACAATAAGGTTTAATTTTTTCAAGGTTTCATTCAATAACACACTTCTTTAGTATGTAATAATCTTTGTTTAATGTTCATTTCAACATTTAATAAACATTTTTTAAATCAAATATTGAATGTTAACATTACTGAATGCAAAGTGAACATGACCTATTTTTATAAATTAACATTGCTTATTGTTAGTTCCTGTTTTCTAATGCATTAATTTGAACAAATCAGACCATAAGACCTTCTAAATTGTTACCCTTGTTTGTTTAGTGACACCATCTGTGATCTGGGTGGAGTAGATGAGCTGGCCAACTATGGGGAATACTCTGGAGCTCCCAGTGAGCAGCAGACGTACGACTACGCCAAGACTATCCTCTCTCTAATGACCCACGAGAAACACCCAGATGGTGAGCTTGTGTGTGACAGAATAGCATGCTTTTTAGGACACTAATTACTAGCATGAACAATATAGAATAATAATAGAAAAAATAAATAATAGTAAATTGTTTTATTTGTGATAATGCAATGAAACATGACAAATAGTGTGTACGTAATATTTTTGGCTAGGCTGTCATACAAAGAAATAATGAACACATGCTAAACCAAGACAGAATCAACAAATTATGAATAATTCTATGCATTTTTTTGCTGCATATCTCGGTTGTAACGAGTGGTTATTTCAGTTAAAGTTGCTCTTCTATCAGCTTGAATCAGTCGGCCCATTCTCCTTTGACCTCTAGCGTCAACAAGGCATTTTCGCCCACAGGACTGCCGCATACTGGATGTTTTTCCCTTTTCACACCATTCTTTGTAAACCCTAGAAATGGTTGTGCGTGAAGATCCCAGTAACTGAGCAGATTGTGAAATACTCAGACCGGCCCGTCTGGCACCAACAACCATGCCACACTCAAAATTGCTTAAATCACCTTTTTTTCCCATTCTGACATTCAGTTTGGAGTTCAGGAGATTGTCTTGACCAGGAACACACCCCTAAATGCATTGAAGCAACTGCCATGTGATTGGTTGATTATATAATTACATTAATGAGAAATTGAACAGGTGTTCCTAATAATCCTTTAGGTGAGTGTAGATTTAATTACTGAAATTAATTACAGCTGTAAATACTGGCAGGTATTTTTAAATATATAAGTACAATGTAAAACATGTATGTTAATGCAGTCAGGAGACAAGCGCCGACAGGAATGCTGGCATTGAGTGCATGGTTAATCCAGGATACAGATGAGACATCTGCCCTTACTCTGCAATGTTTTTGCAGTTGACCATAGTGCAGGGGAGCCCCCCCTCTATTTCGCTTGAACGCTATTGGCGGGTGAATTCATAAGGCTTCGAGGTTATGTTAGGTAACGGCCACATTTTCTCTTCTCCAAATCACTAAACTCTGTCAACACAACTCACTGCGCAGTCTCTGCTTCGTATCTTCATCCAGACAGCGTGAAGAACGCAACGGCAGCGTAGGCAAACCCGACATTGCGATGTTCATCATGGCCCCGAATAATATCCGGGACGTCCATAAAAATATATTTTGAATTTGATGCGAGTATATTAAAACAAGGGCCGGTAACATGCATACTGTATGCCTATCTGAGTGTGGTATAACCATACTTATTAGCGAATAATCAGAATATTGAAAATTGCATGTATACTGGAGAGAAGAGTTCTGCTTATGTCATATGTCAACATCGTACTGCAATTTAGATAATCTCATTAATAGTGCACATTTAAACACTGCCATTGAATCGTTTTTTTTCCTGTTAATCACAACTATAAAGCTGCTTTGAAAATATCTGTATTGTATAAAGCGCTATAAAAATAAAGGTGACTTGACTTGATCAATAATCTATATACATTGCCTTCCACAAATAAAAGCCACCTTTGGTAAATTTGAACAAAACAGCCCATGGGAAAATATGTTTGGTTTTTATACTCTTGGTCTTTCATTCAAAATAAACTCAAAAATCGAACCTTTAATAAAAATAATAATAAAAAGCCTCACGACATTAAAGATCCACCACCATACTTTGTTTCCCAGAATCCTCTGATTAACCCCAAAGTCTTCAAAATGGAGCCAAACATCAAGTACCATTTGGCAAAAGAGAAACCTTAAACATAAACCCTAGGAAGTTTTCTGTTGATGCCCATTCTGTTGGCCTAATGTTGTTCCTGAATTCAGGAATAGGAATTAGATTAAATTCTGATTTCAAATTTAATTTGTCCCAACCCAATCTTACCTTACAGGAAAAGTGTTGATCATTGGTGGCAGTATTGCTAACTTCACTAATGTAGCAGCTACGTTTAAGGTATGACGACTTCTTTATCTTGGTATTCATCATTATTAGATCATGTCATGTTGCTCTTTTTATCATGTTTCATCACATTTCATGACACTAATCAGGGCATTGTGAGGGCTATCAAAGACTACCAGGGGCCTTTAAAAGAACACGAGGTTACCATCTTTGTCCGACGTGGAGGTCCAAACTACCAGGAAGGGCTGAGAGTGATGGAGGAAGTAGGTAAGTGTTTTTGTTTTTTTGTATTTGGAAGAGCACCTTATCAAGGTTGCTGTTTACACCTGGTATTAACATTGCCTGAAACCAATCTGGATGGTGCTAAAAACAGGTGTAAATGGGGTCCAAAATGAGATTTGTCTGGTGCAAACACAGGATTAGGGATTAGGAAAATGTGTAATTAATTATTAATATTTATATTCGCTGTGACCCTGTTTATCCAGGTTATGTTCAGTTTAATTTGCTATCAGTTGTAAGGTATATTTTTTCTGCACAAACGAATCTAACCCCAACCTAACTTGACAAAATGTCCATGTGTTCACATGTGTGTGAATAGAAGTCATTACACACCATGCACGAGTAATCTCCCATTTCTCTTCTGGTTCCCTTTTTTGTTGCAAAAGGAAAGACTACTGGAATTCCCATCCACGTTTTCGGCACAGAGACTCACATGACTGCTATTGTTGGCATGGCGTTGGGTCATCGGCCAATTCCCAATCAGCCTCCAGCGGCAGCGCACACTGCCAATTTCCTGTTGAACACCAGTCCCAATGCAGCTGTAAGTTTGTTTTTGTGGTTTATCCCGATGGCTGATATAAAGGATGCACACACATACATTGTGTTTTTTTTCAGCATCGAAGCAATTCATTTACAGTTGGCAGTTTGTGGTGACATGAGCGAAAGCGGCCGTAGGTGAACATATAAATAAGCAGAAACACGAATGAGTGACTACCAAAAGGAGTGAAGACGTTGGAGCACATGTGGTCTGTCTTTTGTGAGACACACGTCAGAAAATGCTCTGTGATTCATACACTGATAAGTGTTCATTTCATTCATGTATGTGTGAACATTGTAATACAATAATAATTTGTCCTTGGATTAGAATACAGTTCAAATTCATACATATTACAACTATTATATTAGTAATAACATTGCATTATGGGCAGGGCTTGAAAACAGAAAGAAAATCAGTCGGTTCACTCCAAACAAAATCAATATTTTAACGTTTCTGTTCTTGCCTTCCTTCTGTAACATTACCTTTCCAAAAACGGTTGATTAGAAAAAATAAAGAACTGTTTGTTTGAATAAGTACAACTTTCTCTTTGCTAAAAAAACCACGACGTTTGTAAAGGCTAATGTTTTATGTATTTGAGGAGTGGAGAAGAGTATTTGCCGTCTAGTCATAGCCAGTTAAGCCTATGCACTTCATCTTTTGTAACACAAGATTTTGGCCAAATGTATTAAACGACAGGAAAAACTGAGAGCCCACATAGCTACGATAAACTTTGTAACCTCTTAGTTGATGAAATGCAATGCACTTACTGCCTCAGACGAATCTCCAACATTCGCTGGTGAAAAATCTTGATTTTGTTCAAATGTTAATAATATAATGACACATACAAGTGTCATGGTCTTTGACTTATATTTTGATATTCAGTTCCATTTCGATTGCTACTTTTTTATAACTTGACAACTGAGTGCGGACATTTCACTTAAGTTGGATGCAATTTTTATGCAATGTCACATTTTCATAAAATTCATGGTTGGTTGACCGCTAAAAAGAAAATGTTAAACAGAACGATAAAATAACGTTATTAACCGGTTGAAGGTCATTACAAACAAGCGTTTCTGTTCATAACGATTAAACTTGATTTAGTTTTTGTTTATTTTCTTGTTAAAATTATGTTTGTTTACAGTTTTTGTCTTTGTTCCTTGAACCCTGATTATGGTAATAAATTCTAGATGGTAGTGGCCCATAAACCCTTCCAGAAGCAAGTTCTTTCTTTTGTTCTTTCTTTCAGACACCAGCAAGAACCAGAAATCCTTCGTTCTCTGAACGCAAATTGAGTGTCACAGACGTCATGACACCCACAGCAGGTGCTCCACCAGGTATTTGGAGCTCAGTTGATGTTTAAAACCATCAGTCACAGCAACTTTTAAAGACAACTTTATTAGAACCTTAACAAGCTAATTTGCATTGATTCAGAATTTTGCATTAATTCTTTTAACTGTAGCTCAATTTAAAGGTGCGCTAAGTAACTTTTTTTGGTTTAACTGAACTTTATACTAATGCCAATCAGTGTGGATGCAGCTTCACACAAAATGTAAGATTTTCTTGCTTTTTGTAATTTGGTATACCTACCGTATATAGTTTAAAATGTTTGAGAAAACATATTAGCCATATCATCTTCCAGGTCGTCTTCCAGGTTCTCCAAAAAGGTACAGTGCATGTCACAGTGCAAAAAAACACTTGAGCTGGCCACCGCAAACCAGTTATCCCCAGTGGTGACTTTTCTGAAAATCAAGATCAAGCAGGAAATTACCCTTTAGAGGTTTGTTTTACTTTTCTGCACTTGCTTAAGACATAGGCCTGCGCATTTGAATTTATATTTATTTTCAAATATATATATTGATTTAATGTAAATGTTTTGTTTATTAATATAAAGTTCAGTTATTTTCTTAAATGATCAATGTTATTTTAAAAGTTACTCTGTAAAAAAAATTATTATAAAATTTACAGTAACTTACTGGCAATTTTGGTTGCCAGCAAGACTGTAAATATACAAGTGTGCCATACATCATCAACTACAATTGTACTGCAAAAAAAGTGTACTGCTGTGTACATATACTGTAAATATAGCCTTTTTTCTTTCTTTTTTACATTTGTTTACTATAAATATGGGAGTAATGGGACTGGAATTACATTTTTCAATTAATGGCAAAGTACAATTACAAAATCTTATTTTAACATGTACAATATCTTATTTTACTGTAAAATGTACAGCAATTATTTATCATGCTCCCACAATTCATAGCATACAATACAGTAATACTGTAAATTGCAAAAAACAGCGAGTAATTGTAAATTTTTACTGTAAAATTCACAGCAATTGTTTACAGTGTACTGTGATTAGTTTAAAAGGCCAATGTAGTGCTTTAAATTTACATTTAGAAATGTAGATGCTGCCATCTTTAAGTAATTTTACCCCCCTGTAATTTGGCTCCAAATCTCAGGTGAAAATCTAAATTTTGACCCCTCCCCCACCCTCTACAGAATAGTGGATTACTCAGTAAATATACAGGACATCCATGACATTTAATATTTTGGCTTTCTTCTTCATTTATGTATTTCTTTCGCCAGAAAAAAAAAGATTAAAATCAAAAAGAGACGGAGACAGAGACATCTTTAGACGGAGACATCTGGTTGATTTATTTTCTGCTGAGTGTAGCAAAAATGACTGAAAGTCTTGCACCTGTCCTTTTGCTACACAGTGCCATTATGCGTACACGCGTGTGATTGTGGGAATTAGGGATGCAAATTATCGATTAATTCATTAATCATTAGTTGATTGACCTTATCGATCGATTAACGATTAACTGATAAGCGGCTATTTTCCTGAGAATGTAAATTTCTCACGGTATCAATAGTGTCTTTAACATAAAAAGCTAAATATTGCTTATATACTGAAAAAAAATGTATGTTATATTGCTCAATTGATGTTTTATTGTAACAGTTGGGATACGGTATAGATAATGGCATTTATGTAGTTTAAATAAATAAATTATGCACAGAAAATTAAAATACATAAAAAATAATTGTGCACTGGCTCACCTGTTGCATGTGAAACATTAAGCAGCATAAAATCAATTTTAAATAAAAATCTATATGGGTAGGCTTAGCCTATATTAAGCCTACATATAATAATCTATCTGGTAAACTACTCATGAAAACCTTGAAACATTAGCCGCAGCACTTATAATCCCCCTTGGTCTGAGAAAGGTAACAGTAAGATTACTAGACCTGGAAACTTCAAATATAGAACTGAACACAACTTAAATCATCCCTGAGGAAGGTGACAGTAAAATTAGAGGGCGTCCGAACAGTCAAATGAAGATATATGACAGTCCTAAATTAATCATCGTTATTATTAGTCGTGCAGTGCTGCTTGAGCGGCGCGCGCTGAATGAATAACCGTTGAGCACTTTGCTAGCACGTTATTTAACTCAAAGAAATGCATCCTATATAAGATTAATCAGATATATACAAAATAAACAAAATATTACAAATTATATCTGCACAAAATGACGTGAATGCACAAGTGAACTTGAAATAAGTTACGTGCCATTCAGAATGACTCCACACCTGAATGCTGTGGATGCGTTCTTCCTGGAACAACGCGACACGGCAACTACACCCAAATAATTCACAATGTTTTATCACAATAGTGTTCTCTTTATAATGTTATGTAATATGACAGTCTCAATAGTCACTAATAGTCGTGCATTGCCGTTTGAGCTGCACGCGCTAAAGATCACGCTTTAGCGTCAATTCTTAACCAAATACATCCAATATGAGATAAATCAGATAAAGATAGGCGTACACAAAATAAACTATTACAACTTACATTTGCACAAAACAAAAGGCTGCGAATGAGCAGCACGCTTGAGCAGCACGCACGTGCATGAACCTGCTTAATCGATGATCGATAAGTTTGATCGATTAAATGTATTATCGACAATTAATCGATCGTCGATTAATCGTTTACATCCCTAGTGGGAATGCTGGGAGATATACAAATCAGATTCTAAAAATTAATACACACTGTTTACGAGTGCTGTGTGAAACTGATAATAACATTTTTATTTATACTGTGGAAAGTTACTTACTGCACCTTTTAATTATTTTTCATTTTCTTTGTACATTCTCTTCTTGTTTTTCCCCCCACTGTTTTTGTCCTTTTAGTAATTGGTATATTTTGATTTCACTTCCTTTCTGTCTCTTTTCTCTCCTTATGCTGTCATGTTTTCTTTCTCTTTTCATCATAATAATTAGTTTCCACTCTTTGCCATTCATGGTCTGTGATGGTCATGTTTAATGCAGCGGTTAAAGGTAAGAGCTCAGGGCTGGTCGAATGTTTAGTGTGTTTCTTATTAGTAAATTATATAAAAGCTTTTTCTGGTCGTCTGATTTGATTGTTCAAGATTGCTGATGTTCAGAATGAGAGAACAGGGATATTTTACTGTTTGTCACTACTCTTGACTTTGTTTGTTAAACCAACATCTGTGAGAAAAGTTATGTGATTGCTATTGACTACTTAAAACTAACTGTCTGATGCGTAAATTAGGTGGTTTTTACACTGGGCACATTTGCTGCTGTTTTTTTTTTTTTCTCGGCGCCCCTTGCAGTGTTGGGTCTGGTTTCAAACGAACTCACTTGTTCATTATCTGTACAGTACCTGGTCACTGGTTTGATACCGTGGTCCATTTCCTGGTCTGCATGCTCTGTTCGAACAAAGTTGCCAGTGTCAATCTTTGAAAGACATCTAACTCTACATGTGGGCAGTTTTAGAACACCTCAATTTGTATAGTTTTTATTGAAATGTATGCGTATAACTCATGTGTTTGACAGAAGAAAGTTAGTCATAGACGTTTGGAACGACATAAGACATTCTGAGGAAAGTTAAACAACATTCTAAACAACATTGGACTCCAATGACTTTCATTGTAATGATTTTTTTTTTTTTTTTTTGTGCAGCTCAAACACCATAGGCTATATATTTGTTCTTTTGTTTGCTCCCTTACGTGTCTAAGTCTCATTTTCCGTGTCCTTTTTTCTTGTTTCTTGGAGTCTTTTCACGCCCTTATTGATGTCAGTTGTTTTAATTGTGCATCTAGACACTTGTAAACGCCTGTAAACAATGTTGCACCTCTTTGTGCTTGGCAGAACTGAATGGTCATTTATTTATTTACATAGTTTTGATTTGTGGAATTAAGCAGATAAATAACTTGGAGTTGAATCTAAGTGTAATGTTTGTCTCTCTACCCCTTTAGCTAAACCCACGACTCTCTTCAGCAGGCAGACCAAGGCAATTGTGTGGGGCATGCAGACGCGGGCAGTTCAGGGAATGTTGGACTTTGATTACGTGTGTTCACGTGATGAACCCTCTGTTGTCGCAATGGTCTATCCCTTCACGTAAATATATTTAGAAAACATTTTTTCTGAGCGCTGAGTGTTTACGATCAAACTGTCCAAAGTAACATACCTGGTATCATGTCTAATACTTTCATCTCATCATGGCACTGAGGATTGTCAAATGGGATTTGAGGGTATGTTTGTATGTTTCAGTGGTGACCACAAGCAGAAGTTTTACTGGGGTCATAAGGAGATCTTACTGCCGGTCTACAAGAACATGGCCGATGCTATGAAGAAACATCCAGACGTTGATGTGCTCATAAATTTTGCCTCCCTTCGTTCGGCTTTTGACAGCACCATGGAAACGTTGCAGTATTCTCAGGTAAAATCTCATGTTGACAGCCCTGGGTTTCCGTTAGCTTGTAAATACAGCTAATAAAGATTTTTTCATTACGGTCAATTCAATGCTGTGTGAGTAGCTAATGCTATGAGAACGCCTCGCAGCAGTGATCATCTCTGAAGCCTGTTCAGAATCACATCAATTTATTGCCAGATTGCTCCTTGATGCACATATAAACCAAGCCCAACGTTGTTTTGTTCAGAGATTCTGAATTGATTTCCTTTCAATTTGTGAGTTTGAATTTGAGTTGGCCACATCCAACTGGAAGTTTTGATTTGTTAAGCATTAGTTCATGCATTAGGTATTGGGGATATTATATTACAGTTTTTCTCGATTGTTTACACACATTTTCTGAAAGAATGCCTCATATTCTCAGAACTCTACACACAAATCAAAAAACACACTCACAATGGGCAAAACAGCAAAAAATGTTATTTCTTCTCAAAATGGCATTTTGTTTTCAAATGACACACACAAATCAAACCATCATATGAATAGACATTTATAAGAACCAGTTGAACACTGATGTGCTCAATGTAAAACACTTATGATGAATGGAAAACACTTCTTCTCCATTCATCAAAATGACTTAGGCCTTTTTTTTGTTCAGTGTTACACTTACTACAGACAGTACATACATAAGTGTGTTGTAAAATATTTAAGAATATTGTTTTTATACTCAGAACACACAAATACACGGTAACAAATATATTTTATTTTTCCCACATAAACAATGTACACAGTGTACATCCCATTCCCAACCAACACAAAGTTGCACATACACTACATACAAAACAACAGAAGAATTTACTGTACACAGTTACAGTAAAAAAAAAAAAAATGTTTCCAATGTTGGCATCCATTGCTCCATTGAAGAGCTCACCTGTTGCCCTTTTATGCTAAAGCTCTGATTGCTAATTGTAAAACTGTGTGACGGGTGTTTGCCCTTGTGATGAGTCAGTGTGCATATTTGAATGGCAGTGTGTTCCTTGTGAAAGCAAGATATTTTCTGCATGAAAATTGTGCCAAAAGCAGAGAATTGTGTGTAGTGTTTTGAAAAAAGTGTGTTTTAGAACTGCAATTTGAGTGTAAAGCAGGAATTGTGCTTGTAGTTTAGCAGTATTGGTTCAGGGGGTTGGTGAATGAGTTACATGTTGTGGTCATTGTGTCTCAAGTACCAGAATTTGTGTGTAAACAATTGAGAAAAACTGTAACTAAAAAGGACTAACACTTAAAGCAATATTTAAAGCATTCTTGGTTGATGTTCCCTTGTCTGTGTTCTTATAAATAAGTAAATGTAAGTAAATACATTAATAACCAACATGGAATTTATTGAAAATTGAGCAGTTGAAGAGCAGTTGAGCAGTTGAAAATTACCATTAGTTTGGATTAATAAATGTAAATATATTTTGTTCATGAACTCACAATGAACAGGTTTTTTTTTCTTTTCTTTTTTTCTTGTTCTCTGTCCGTATGGCAAATAAACCGCCAAATTAAAGGCCTTTTAAATCTTTTTCAAAACTTTCAAACAAGGCTTTGTCTAGTTAAATTTCAATGTTTATATTGATTGCTTTTTCTACATAAAAAGATAGTTATATGAATTTCTTTAAATTTCAATTTATTTTAATCCCACTTCCTTATATTCAAATCTAAATCACTATTCTCCATTTTGTTTGCGACCTGTGGCCTTTACAGGTGATACTTTGGTAACACTTTATAATAACTGCACGCTATTAATCATTAATTAAGCATTGATTGAACAGTTAGTTCATAATTTACAAAGCATTAATAGACATTAAGCAATTTATAAATACAGTTATAAATGCTGTATTCTTGATTTATAAGCATAACTATGTGTTTAATAATTGTATTGTCATACTTTATTAATGATCAATTTATCATTTCTAAATTAATTATATTATTTGCAAACCAGTTATTTATGAGTTGTCAGTGATTCATAAGATCACTTAGAAATTGTAAGTAAATGTAGTAAATGCAGGTAGTTATAAAGCATTTAGTAGTGGTCAGTTAACTATTTTTGTGAGCTCATCTAGAGTGAGGAATAGTTATGTCTTGTAAAGCATTTACAAAGGAGATTTAAAGACTCAGTTCTCTTCTAAACATAAAAAGGAAAGAAACACAACACTGTGAACATAAAAGAACATAGAAATATTTAACTGAGCCTTTAAATCTCCTTTATAAATGCTTTACAAGGCATAACTAGTCCTCATTTTAGATGAGCTCACAAAAATAGTTAACTGACCACTACTACTTTGAAATCATCTACATTGTTAAAAGCGGTATATAAGATGAAGATGGCTTGACTTGCTGCTATTGCCTCTGGCCTCTGAAAAGCACATTGGTGATTAACAGGTCTTGTCGGTTTAGTCTCCGTGCTTGGAGTGTGTGGACTTTCTAAGGTATTCCTGCAGACTAGTGTGAGTTATACCATTACCCTGGTTTGGGTCGCAGGTTGCATCTTTTTGGCCTTTTCCCTTTGGTTTAAACTAGGATGAGAGGTTACATTTATTTTGCCTGGTTAAAGAATCACCGTAATTTCTATAAGAAAGTCACACTTGTCCTGAATATATATTGCACTGGGTAAAAAATGCATTGTTGAGAGAGGGGAAAAAACACAAGTTGCGTCGGCGTATAAATCACGTAAATCTCTTAATAGACATTAGTCAGGTTCAGGGTTTGAAATTAACACTCGCCAAATGCGGGGAAAAATCAACTGTGGCGGTTAACGCTGTCAAATCACTAGCCAATTTGGCGTGTTACATTGCTGGGGAAGTTTGTGTAAACCAAATTTGCGCAGATTTAGTGCAAATACTCATCATGATATAATAAATACAGCGTTTTGCGCAGAATCTGCGCATATCTGGCTTACTTGAACACACACGTCACTACACAAGCTGTGAGGGAAAAACGTGCAGTCTTTACAATGGGGCACAGCGTATAAAGCTCCTAGATCACATAATTTTCTTAATTTTTCAACTCTTTAATGGAGTTTTTGTCTACTGAAATTTGTTCATTTATTTTTAATTTTGTGAGCTGAACAATCAGATTGTTAAACAACCGTACAATTCATTGTACAATTCATCCCTCACAGCCTCATTGTTATTCCTGTCAAAAAAGTGTATATTGCGCTTCCCTGACTAAGGTCTATAGAACAAACAGCCCTGTATTGTACAGCAGACAATTTAAATTGAGCTGTGCGTTTTTGTTTAGTTTGATTTACTGACATTTCGTTGATGTTGATGATGATAAATAGGCTGCAATGTCAAGTTAGCAATGCTAGAACTGATATGTTGTGTGTACTTTGCATGCTTGACATTAATTTAATTTAATAATTCACATTGGAATATAATTGACATTTAAAAGTGTGTGTGTGTGTTTACTACTCACTAACCTAGCCCTAATGTGTGTGCACTAACTTGAATGGGTTAAATCCAGAGGACAAATTCTGAGTATGGGTTACCATACTTGACCTTCAGATTCACTTTCATTAATAAGAGATTAGAATGCTATGCTACTCTTCTGTGTTGTCTTGCTGCCAAGTGACGGAAAATTGATACAAAATGACACATGTTCATTAAGGCACATACCTGAGGGCCGCTCTGCGCTATCCTGTGTCTGGAGAACACTGGTGTGCTCTGCAGTGGTTTGCCCTCAAGTCAACTTAAGCTGTCTGAAATCACTACCTATGTGTGTGTGTGTGTGTGTGTGTGTGTGTGTGTGTGTGTGTGTGTGTGTGTGTGTGTGTGTGTGTGTGTGTGTGTGTGTGTGTGTGTGTGTGTGTGTGTGTAACATAGATGGATACTTTAAAAAGAAGTTACTTTTAAAAGTAATATTCCCCAAATCCAAAATTAATTAATAGATCTGAAACTGTCAACCTCACTTTTCTGAATGTAATTAAATGCTAGCATACATTAGAATTTAGCTTAATATAATTTATTAACACTAAGATATTTAAGATATTCTTTGTTTGATAGAATGTTTGAAATCTTATGAGTTTACTGTGAGATTTCAAACATTCAAATAATTTTTCTAAATGGAAAAGGTACCTTTTAACATTGAACATCATAAGAGGACATTGTGTAAAAAGCGCAATTGAGCCTTTTGAGTTGTTGTGAATGTTTGCACTGATTTGAGTGATCTTGTGTTATTAGATACACACTATAGCTATCATAGCTGAAGGCATTCCTGAAGCTCTGACACGCAAACTCATCAAATCAGCCGATGAAAAGGGCGTCACTGTAATTGGACCTGCAACTGTGAGTATTTCAAAATGTTTGAGTATTTGTATATCTATATATGTTTAATATACATGTTTATTGCTCAATATCAACATTAGCATACATCTCAGAAAGCCTGTTGAAAAACATGCCTGTGCCATATTTCATCCCAAAATCAAATGGAAAAATAAGATCAAAATAAAAATATGTGCTAATAATTTGCCTAAAGAAAATCATGTCTGTTATTTGTGTTTTACTCCTGAACGTTCTGATTGGGGTTTGACCATGACAGCCTATTTAGCTATACATCCAACTGGTTGATCGGACAATACTCGGATTAGTTGATTTATGAAAACTGGTAGCATTGCACATTTTTACCTGTATTGCGGTAACAGGCAGATCACCACTGATAATAATGAGAATAACAAACAAACACAAAAGTCCATACAAACATCCATGGGAGTATAGTAATGTTGTTCATGGTCCTAAAATGTTCTTTCATTTTCTTTCTGCAAAATATTTGTTTTTTCATGAGATTCTCTCAATGTGTGTGTTTTAGGTTGGCGGTATAAAGCCAGGCTGCTTTAAGATCGGGAACACAGGCGGAATGCTTGACAATATCCTGGCATCAAAGCTGTACAGGCCGGGCAGCGTGGCGTATGTGTCCCGCTCAGGAGGGATGTCCAATGAACTCAACAACATCATCTCACACACTACAGACGGGGTTTATGAGGGAGTTGCTATTGGAGGAGACAGGTGACAAACAGAGCATGTCCTGTCCTTGTGAATCGACCTTATGATAAATAAACGACTGACAGCCCAAATATCCAATCAGATCGCTGCTTGAGAAGCATTGTTGCTATCCGCCATTTTGTCCGTCGAGTTTACTGAACTGTCGGAAACATACAAAACTCTTTGTCTAACAAATTCCTTTAACTATGGAAATCCAGCTGTAATATCGAAATAGCAAGGATCAGACTTGTTATTCCTTATGACACTGACACTCTTTATTTTAAACCTTCATTTTAGACTTTCTGTATTTTTATTTCTGTATTTTTATTTATTTTACTTATACATGGATTATTTGTTTTTATTTGAAAAACATAAGTATACTGAATGAACATAAAAATAACATGACATGCAACCGAAGTACATTATTTTAAGAAAAATACACACAAAAAAACCCCCGCATTATTTACTCATTTTTCCATCATTAGTGCATCCGTTACACATTTTTCCTGTGTGTTAATGTCAATATTTATGACTGTTCTTGACACCTGGGTGAATTTCCCCATGTACTTTCACTGTTTTCTCATCTTCTACCGTTATATTTAGTGTTTCAGCATAACATCCTGATACAAAAGCTGATTTTTGCGCAGTGATAAACTGTAAAAAAGTAATTTAATCCAAAATCATCAGGTACATCAGCAAACAGGCTGACTCATGTCGTTATTTTGTTTGACGGACACACAGTAGATAGGGATAAGCTCAATTAAAGGAGGATTCAGAAAGTACTAATTATTACTTAATTGAGCTAATAAACAGATCAGCAAATAAGATGACTACTGTGTCGCTCTTATACTCAGATTCCCAGGCTCTACATTCATGGACCATGTGCTCAGATATCAGGACACTCCAGGCGTCAAGATGATTGTCGTTCTGGGAGAGGTGAGATCATAGGAAAGATTTGAGCGCCTCTAATCACGATTTGGTCATATATTCTTATGAAACAAAAAAAGGCATTTTCACAAAGTTTATATTTACACGGATTTTGTATTCATTAAATGCTAAAACTCCTCAGTGGTCTTGGATGGACAGATAAGCGAATTAAATACCTATGATATTGAAGAGACCCTTCATAACACTGGTCTGGAACAAAGATATTTACAATTCAATCAATCACAAGAATTATACTGCTGTCAAGTAAGATCATCCAATGTTGCTCTGTCCCTGGATGTAGACAAACTGCACCTCCAAAAACTGTGCATACCCTTCCAAAAGATCAAACTGTTAAAACGCATGGCTGAAGTTTATTTTTATTGACGTGCATGAGCAATTGAATGTTAATTTTTTTGTACGTCTCATTTCTTAATCATTCTCAACATGTTGCCGATTTTTCTAAATATCTTAGATTGAAAGCGACGCCAATGCCGAGTATCGTGTCCTTGGAGGCAATTCTTGTGGTTGCATCGGTTCATTTTAATCTGATACTGGCTCAAATATTTATGGCCCTAATACAGTGCTGGCCATCATGAGCATCAAAACACACATTACATGCTGTAGAGGGCATGGATGTGGTGTGAAAATCACTGTAATGTAAGTTTACTTGCGTTTTTGAAAGCGGCAATGCTTCTTAAAAATGAAGTGTTTGTGACAGAGTGCAAATTAGATACATATTTTTTGATGCAAAAAACTATTTACTTACGTTATAAGCTAACCTCTTGAAACATAATATAAAGACCTGAAAATGCATTTCATGACCCTTTACAAAATGACAAAAAAAAAACTCTCGCCAATAAATGATTATCATAGACACGTCAAAATCCAACAAGGTGCTCTGACCTTTTGCATCTTTACAATATAATATCATTTCAAATAATTCACCCCCAATACTTTTATTTGTCATTGAGATTATTTGAATGTCTGTAAAAAGGGACAGATTTGTGAACATGTTCATGTAGAATCCACTGGTGCTCTGTTCTTTGTCTAAATCTTTTTTATCATAACTATTCTGTAACTTATGACCGTAATATAAGAGTTGAGTAATAAGGCACTGTAATTCTAATGATATTGTGTGTGCTGTCTTTTAGATCGGCGGCACAGAGGAGTATAACATCTGCCAGGGCATTGCAGACGCCAGAATCACTAAGCCAGTTGTGTGCTGGTGTATTGGAACGTGTGCCACAATGTTCTCATCTGAGGTGCATCTTTTACATGGCTTTAGAGACACTTTTTGCATATTAGCCCTGGCCCATGTGGTTCTCCACTCTTGTAATGCAAAGGAGGCATTCGAGAGCACCCTTCTGTCTTAGTAAATGACACAAGATACCATTTGGTCTTGTGTGCTTCATGGACATGCCAAAAATGGCAACATGAAGTGCTGCATTGGTGCAAGGCCATTGAATTTGTTGAGACATTTAATGTGTCAATACCTAACCAAGTTAGCGCAAGTTACCCGAATGAACTGTTAACATAGTATTGTGTTAAATGAAATGTTTTAGGTGCAGTTTGGCCATGCGGGAGCATGTGCAAATCAAGAGTCAGAGACCGCTGTGGCCAAAAATCAAGCACTGCGGGAAGCAGGTGCATTTGTGCCCAACAGCTTTGATGAATTGGGTGATGTCATCAAGTGAGTAACAGAAGGAGGAAGCATTCAGACCCCTTAATTTGAGAAATAAGTTACAGTTATGAGTTTAAATTGTTTTGCCGCAAGTAAAAGTTTACAGTAAAACAGACATTTTTTTATGTAATTTATAATTTACCTTATGTAATTATAATTTCAGTATTCAGGCCCTTTATTATGTACTTTGAATAGAATGTCTTTGGCAATATAGGGATTTTACAGCTGTTTTCTTTTTTTATCAACTTTTTATTGTCTTTAGATATAACAAAATAACATTCATTCAAACAAATAAATTGGGAAGGGGGAGCAACAGACATATTATTAATTATTTAACATTCTGAAAAGAGACAAATTCAATGTTGTCAGCTGTATTATTGACGTCAAATGTCATTTGACAAACATATCACTGATATCACTGATTTTAAAATGCATCTGTAACACAAAAGGCATTGTATGTGCATGTGATGATTTGCTTAGTAATCAATAGGGGGTCGACAGTATCATTTAAAATTTTTCGCATGGTTTCTATCTCGTTTATGCCTCTCCGTGCCACAGCATAAGAACTCATTAATAGATGTGCAGTCTGAATTGAATTGAGTTGTTTTCTCAATCACGCTCAAACAAAAACAACTTTTTTGCGCAAATGACTCATTTGAGCTTGTTCTTTTAATGAGTAATATTTACATTACTGGTTTGAATTCAGTCTGATGAATCCTTATGAATGGTTACTGAGCCAACATCTGCTAAAAAGAGAAAAGCTTCAACAATCAAGAAACATTTTAAAACAGTGTTTTTTAGTAAATATTTGTTTTTTTTAAATGTTCGTGACTGTTCTATTCACCAAATTTGTAATAGGTCTACTGTTATGTTGGAAGTTATCAAAAGGACCATTTTTTTCAGTAGTTTTTTATATATTGTTATCGAACAAAAAATTACTAGATTATCGTAGTAAACATTTTTTGTTTATATTTCCCACCCCTAGTAATCAAAATGTGATTTATTGTCAGATAAATGTAATTTAAAAAAAATATATATATAGTCCAGCATAGTTAATAATGTCATCATTAACCTTTTAATGCATTAACTAATTTGTTAATTGTCTCTGTTTTGTTGGGAAGGTTTGTGTATGATGACCTTGTCGCAAATGGAATCATTGTTCCTGCACAGGAAGTTCCTCCTCCTACCGTCCCGATGGATTACTCCTGGGCAAGAGTAAGACCTTCATTATTGCCTTATCTCTGTACATCAAGATGTAAAGTACCTGTCAAAAGTTTGGAAACAATACTTGTTTTTTAATATATATATATATATATATATAATTTTTTTTTTTTTTTTTAAGTCTGCTATGCTCACCAAGACTGCATATATTTAATTAAAAATACAGTAAAAATTATAATATGGCAAAATATTACAAATTAAAATAACTGTTCTATTTGAATATATTTTAAAATGTAATTTATTTTTGTGATGGCAAAGCTAAATTTTCAGCTTCAATTTTCTGGTCATATAGTTGCTCTGTGACAAAATAAGTGTGGACTTCCTCAAGATAATGCGCATAATTTTGGTCGAATTTTTAGAAATGCATTTTTACCAAATGTGGAGAATTTGGATGGAAACTTTGCATATCTCTTGAATCGTTGTAAAATGAAGGCCATGAAAATGACTGGCTGTTAAAATGCATAGTAAATTTGAGGATATTTAAATGTTTAGTACATATTTAGTCAATTTTCAAGCTGTATCTGAGCTGCTCTACGTGTGTGTGTGTAGGAGCTGGGGTTGATTCGAAAACCTGCGTCGTTCATGACTAGTATCTGTGATGAAAGGGGCCAGGAGCTCATATATGCTGGTATGCCCATCACAGAGGTGTTCAAAGAGGAAATGGGTCTAGGAGGAGTGCTGGGCCTGCTGTGGTTCCAGAGGAGGTTTGTTACGTAAAATTCCTTGATTATGCACATATTTGTATTCATATTGAAATGCATTGACCAGTTATTTGTCTACTTGCATAAAGTTCTGGGCTAGAAACATGAGTGCGTGTGTTTTTGACAGATTACCACGTTACGCATGTCAGTTCATTGAGATGTGTTTGATGGTGACTGCGGATCATGGGCCGGCTGTATCTGGTGCTCATAACACCATTGTGTGTGCTCGTGCTGGTAAAGACCTGGTGTCCAGTCTGACCTCTGGACTTCTGACGATAGTAAGATCAGTCTTTGTTCACACAACTACAGCTTTACTAACTAAACCGGTTCTGCTACAGTCTGGCAAGAACAAGAGTTCAGTAAACCTCATATCAAATATGAAATATGAACAAACAGAGCATGGCCATATTTGATTTTGCTGATATTTGTTATCAATAAACATTAAGAAAACATTGAATTATTTGTTTAATAATGATTATATATGATATTTAACATTGATATGATAAGAAACATTTAAGAAATATAATAATTAAAAAAGGAATGTTGTATTTAATCCTGTAATTCCTGTTCTGCAGGGAGATCGATTCGGTGGCGCTCTGGACGCAGCTGCTAAACAGTTCAGTAAAGCGTTTGACAGTGGCCTGCTGCCCATGGAGTTTGTCAACAAAATGAAGAAAGATGGCATGCTTATTATGGGCATCGGACATCGAGTCAAATCAGTAAATACACACAAATACAAAGAGAAACACACTGCATGAGACCAGACAAAGTCCTTTTAGGCAAGCCTGTCGGCCGCCATCTTGGCAACGCCTCCGGGCAGCTATTTCGGACTAACAAGACCAGGTTCCTATCTAAATGAATGGGCAGAGAGTCAGAACTGCACTTTCACTGGTCACCGGGACATAAAAACTGCATGTATAGAAACAGCAGTAAAATATGATAAAAATCGCTGAAAAAGTTTGATGACTTTGCCCCAAAATAAGGTTTAAAACGCCTTTTTCCCCACAGGTTATACTTCACTACGCATTTGCAAGGGTTCTCTCCCTCTCTGACGTGCGCGCGGCACGGTTTGAAACACAGTATGTGTGAGCTCTCGCTTGCTCGCTCTAGATTCTGGGAGATTTGAACTAATTTGCGGGAATCAGGGAGCCGCTATCAATATGCGGTAGACACTTGGGATGTCTGATATTTACACAACAAACACATACACTGCATATCAAATCTGCCACCTTTTCAAACAGTAACATATTTTCCACTGTCGCAAACCTCAACTGTGCGCATGCGTCAGTGGAACCAGACGATAGGCTTAAATGTTTCCCGGCTTGACTGTTAAAAGCAGACGATTGGCTTTCCAGCGGGAGGGGCGGGACATGTGCATACAACCGCCATCTTTGGCGTTACGGGTTTTCCCTATATAGTTGTATTGAGGATTGAGTAAGTGGCATGTCTCTATATAAATAGTCTCTGGACCAAATTACTTACAGGTGAAACTCGAAAAATTTGAATATAGTGCAAAAGTTCATGTATTTCAGTAATTCAAATTAAAAGGTGAAACTAATATATTTAGTATATATAACTATATACATATGCATGATTATACTTTTCAGAGGGCCGACATTTCTGTATGTAAAATCCCTTTTTTAATGGATTTCATGTAATATTCTAATTTTCTGATATTTTAATTTTGGGTTTTCATAAGCTGTAAGTCATAATCATCAAAATTATAACTTTTGCACGATATTCTAATATTTCGAGTTTCACCTGTATATGAAGGGATATCAGGGCAAAAATCTTATGCCAAAATTTGAGTCTTCATTTATTATTCCATCTAATGTTTCAGTTCCCTTTTGAAATGGAACTCAACACTGCATCTTGGATTGACACTATGGGGAACACCATCAGCATGTCCAGTTTCTGAAGCATGTGTAAACACACACCAATAAACCATAGGTAAAGGTTGTACTGTCTCCTGAGGCAGATCCAGCCATCTGTGCCCCTATTGGGTCTTAAAGTAGGGATAGCACTCCACTTGGAATGGCCCTGGTTTGACAATGTAAATAAGTAGAGGAAGTTCGCCTACAGGTCGCCTTGTTATCTGTCATCCCCTCTATTTAGTTTTCTTCCCCTTCCTAACTACCATCGGGTCGTTAAGTAGGGGCATTCATTCCCTAAGAGGAGTGGGTCATTAGACACCTTTAGCTTGCCTTATTTTTCCAATACAACTCTTTAATTGATGCGCCCTGGGTTGAAGCTCTTACTCCAGCTAAAGTAATCTGTTCAGTCAATGTATGTATGCCCACTATGCTTGGGCATTCCCGCAGCATTATGGAGTGGGTATTTGTTCCCCATAGCCTCAATCCAAGACACAGTGTTGAGTTCCACTTCGAAAGGGAACGTCTTAGGTTATGACTGTAACCATGGTTCCCTGAGAAGGGGAAAGAGACACTGCATCTCGTTGCCATGCTTTTCAGCCTGCCTACACATCTCCCCTTTATACTCACGGGCTACGCGTGTGATGTCATGGACTGCCGTCTACAAATGGTTTATTTCCGTGTGTTTACACATGCTTCAGACACCGGTCAGGCTGATGGCGTTCCCCATAGCGTCAATCCAAGACGAAGTGTCTTGTTTTCCCTCTCAAAGAGCCATGGTTACAGTTGTAATCTGAGATGTTTTATAGGGATGCATTGAAACGTCTCGGTTCCTTCAGGGAACGAGGGTTACATACCGAGACGTTCCCTTTCAGTCGCTCACGTTCGACATAGTCGACGGATTGGGATCCCATTTAAAACGCCACTAGTGCTGCCACCTTCCAGTGCCTAGACAAAAGCCTCCTGATCCCCCCACATTATTGAGGCGGAGATGGGACAGGGCTTAGGCCAGTGAAGGCACTGCTGTTCCGCAAGACCCACTCCGTTAGACTTGGATAACACTGGCAAAGCATGCCCTTTCGATGGAAGGAGGAACGCCACGGAAAGCCATATCCAGCCTGCAGGGAGGTAACCTGTAGAGATACACTTATGGACTGGGTGTTACCTGGGCTCCAGCCTATAACAGGGGGGAGACTCAAGCAGTTACCGACGGCAAGCTCTGCCGAGGGAAAGACACGGGCTCGCCGTAGGGAGCCGTGCCGTGGAAAAATTCATATGGAATCGCTGTAGGGATCACAACATATGGACCCAGCCTAGCACAAGTTCCACCAGTGCATACGAGTGGTAGGCCTAGCATTGGATGCTCCGCCACGTCCAATGCCGAAGCGGTGTGGAGAAACTCAACAGGGTTTGGCTAAAGGGGAATCCAGTCCAGTCCGTATCCAGTCCAGTCCCCGTGACCACCACTGCACTCATGCTGTAGAACCACCAGCACCGGGAGAGATTTCCT
This sequence comes from Meda fulgida, assembly GCA_030578275.1. Taxonomy (NCBI): domain Eukaryota; kingdom Metazoa; phylum Chordata; class Actinopteri; order Cypriniformes; family Leuciscidae; genus Meda; species Meda fulgida. The sequence continues at coordinate 23,044,461 of CM060627.1, forward strand.
GAAGAAGCGCAGACACATTCGTTATAACAACACTCTTCAGAGACATCGACATGAAGAACGATCGGCTCTGAAGCGAAAGACAACTGGTGTGTGCGTCTACTTCTGTATTTATACCTGCGCTGCGGGGCGGAGTGTGAAATGCAAAGCTCGCACGCCAATGTGCATTGGCTCGTTTTAACAATACTCGAAGATGACAGGCTCCCTAAGTGTGATACCAGTAAATTGGCTACCGCAACCCTTAGTAAATCACATTGCATGGTTTATTTAAATTTTGCTTCTGAAAGGGAAACTTCTACAAATGCATATATATGCAATAATGTCAGCCCAAAAAAATCCCAAGAACAAATGGGTCTATATTACCGTAGTGTCATTTGAAGGTTAAGAAGAGGGTCAAATTAGGCCAGCTTGAGTAAAAAAAAAAAAGTCAGTACAAAAAAGCAAAAAAGCAATACAGCTGTCCTTATATCCTAATGAAGTGGAAAATGTCATTAAAGGAATGAAGTTGTTCAAAAAAAATCTGAAAACAATATAATGGTATAATATTCTATTGGTATTTCTTAGAAAACAAAAATCTTCTTCAATGATTTGAAAAACCTTTGTCTGCCGAATCAAATTCATAGACAGCAAACAAATAAATTTAAACAAAACAGGAAATAGAAAGGACCCTTGCATACTCTCATTATTGTCAAAGTCAGAAAGCCTGTTAAAATATCAGAAAATGTGACTGATGAGGGAAAGGCAAGGTTGGATCAAGATTTAAATATGACTATTTAAATAAGGGTCTGTTCACCCAAAACTGAAAATACTGCTGTCATTTATTCACCCAATCCAAAACAAAAGGACTTCCATTTTTCTTTTGAACACCAAAGATGTTTGTAATATTCTCTCAGAATTTTTGTCTATCTATTGAAAGTCTACGCAATCAACATTTTCAAGCTTCAAAAAGTACGTAAAGACGGTAAAATTTATCCAAATGAGTCGAGCGTGTTTTGTTACTTTTTGTTTTATTATTTGCAGCTCTTATTCTCCATACATGCAGCTGTTAATATGTTGTTCATTTCTGGCCTTTTTTTGTGATAGATCAATAACCCTGATATGAGGGTGCAGATCCTGAAGGACTTTGTGAAGCAGCATTTCCCGTCAACACAGTTACTAGACTATGCCCTCGATGTAGAGAAGATCACCACCTCAAAGGTGACGTTATTACTGATGCCATTAAATGCATGTATATTTTGTTGTGTGACCATTTCTCCTCACGATGCCGATATTAAAATCTATTTCGCTCTCTGCAGAAACCCAACCTTATTCTAAACGTTGATGGTTTTATTGGTGTGGCTTTTGTCGACCTACTAAGAACATGTGGTGGATTCACACGGTAAGTCAAGAGTATTCTATTTAAAGGTATTATGGATTGAACTCCATTCCCTAAATCTTTCCAGTGCCAGGATTCTCACTGTCATTGAAACCACAGAAATATCAGGGTGTTTTAACATTGGGATTTCCATTTGGCAGTTGCTTTGAATCTCTGTTACACAAGGAGAAAGCTATACATCAATTCTATGAAGAGATGCTGCTGAGTTCTCTGGTCCCGAGCTCATCTCAGATGACATTTGATTGTTTTTCATTGTACAGATCATGTATCTAAATTGAGTATGTTTATCAGAGCTGATTATGTGTTGCAGGGATGAGGCAGATGAGTTCGTTGAGATCGGCACTCTCAATGGAATCTTCGTTCTGGGACGCAGCATCGGTTTCATCGGTAAACCACTGAATCACACTTCACTGTTCAGACACTTACATTCCCAACTATTCTAAAATTTAAGATTTGCTGGGAAAATAAGGCGCTTTTACACCATGTTGGAATTACCGTAATTATGAGATTCTGACTTGTAAAAAGCATTCACGTCCTCGTAGAACAAGTAATTACAACTTGTAAACATTTAATTTTCTGAGAGCTCTGACTTGTACCATCTGACCACTGCAACATCACATGGAAATACTCATGTGGCTTCAGCTGTAAAATGTAGCCTAGTTAAGTAGTTATCTCATAATATTTATGTTCAATATTTTAACAATTAACTGTTGTACATGTCTTAATAATGCAAGAATAATAAAAAAAAACAATCGAAAGACATACAATACAGTTGAATGTAGCTAACACAGTTGATTATATGTAAAACCCCGCTAAATACTAAAGTTTACTGAACTATAAGCTTAAGGCTTTTGCAAATGTTACTTGACTTATTGTGGTTTGTTAGTGCTGGGCGGTTTGACCAAAAATTTATATCACGTTTTTTTTTCAAAATTATGCAGGTTTTCCGGTTTATGACGGGGTTTTTTAATGCAAAATCAGGTGTTCAAAGCATTTTCTACTGGTTGAGAGATGAATTACTGCAGTAAATTGACTTAGGATGGTCTATTTTACTGTCATTAGTGAATATTGTAGAATAGAATAGCGCCCAGTATAACCTAAAATTGTTATTTCTTAACGTTCTTCTAATAACCAGGAAATAACGTTAATTCAAGGTTTATATAACGGGAGAATGGTACGTTCTAATGACGTTTGAATGATGTTCTTATAACCAAGCAAGAACGTTAATACAACGTTTATATAACTGGAGAATTGAACGTTCTTATAATGTTTTGAATAGAGTTCTTATAACCAAGAAATAACGTTAATACGTCTAAAAAACTGGACATTTTGAATGTTCCTAGAACATTCAGAAATAACGTTATTATAACTTAATAGGAACGTTATGAAAATGTTCTTATAACCTAAAATTGTTAGCTGGGGAAGAGGAGAGATTCGCGATTGCACTGAACACATTTTAAGTGCAGTATTCTCTGAGCGAGCCCAGAGAAAATAGACCTATTTTAACAAGAGCAGGGTGTATCTGAGAGTGCGGCACATTATATTCCGCGTGCGAGCAGAGAGATTCACGCTCGCGCATTATATTAATGTACTTTCGCGCTACAATAATGCGCTCAGCATCCATCGTCCATGTAACATAACAGAGCACTGCTGTTTGTTTACCCTCACTCGTCGCTGCTTAGAAGTGCAACATTGTAAAGGGTCCGTCTGAAACAGTGTCGCGCAGCGTAACGTTCGTTCCGAACGTTGTGTAATTAAATATACCGGAATGGCGGTTTATTCAAAATCAATATCGTGCCGAAAATATAAACCGGTTTTCGGTTTGAACCGGTTTACCGCCCAGCACTAGGTTTTGTCTATTTAGTGGGTGCTTGCCAAAGGCAAAGCCCCAACTTTTACTATTGCGGTTTTTAATCCGCCAAAAGTTTGGCGCGCTACTCCTCCCGCAGCTTTTGTCACAGACCCACAAATGAGGAGTCAAATCGTGCGGATTATTGAGGAATGGTGTGCTATGACTTTTATAAGCAATCAGGGGTACGGTGTTTGCCCCAGGGGCGAAAAAGTGGCAGAAAATCCCATAGACTTAACATTGCGACAAACTTTGACGAGATGTAGCTTCAAGCGAGGATTTCACAGAAATGTGTGATTTGCCACATTTGAAGAGGCTGACAGGCTCTGTAAGAACATACCTCACAATGGGGTAAATGTTGCACCCCTGGGGGGCAGGAGCTGCCCAGAGTTGCCCCATTGACTTACAATGGTTTAGGACGGCCCATGAAATTTTGTATTGAACATAGCTCTGGATCACATTGTCATAGAGACAAGGGGGTTGCTCATTTTACTCAGACGACCAATCAGTCTCTCAGGATCAATGTGAAGCTATCATGCCACGCCCTAGTAACCAGAGCACCTTAGCAACAAGTTCCATAGAATTCTATTGAAAGAGATCAAAGGGATATCTCCGGATAGAAGTGTGATAGAAACACGAGGGTGGTCTTGTTTGACTCAGGGCAGCAAAGAGCCAATCATGACTCGCCTCAATACTTCATAGCCCCTCCCTAGAAACCATTGTCGAGCACCTTAGCAACCAAAATCCATAGAGGGATATCTTCCATTCTGAATGTCAAAGAGGCATGGGAGTTGGTTTATATCAATCATACTGACAAGCAGCCTTTGGAGCCTGTGGAGATTGATGGCTACCAACCACTCCCTAGCAGCCAAACAGAGTACCCTAGCAACCATTTTGCAAGACCTATATCTCTGCATCAGAGCATCGTATAGAGTTGGGGTTGGCTCTTTTGACTCATGCTAGTAAACAGCGCTTCCATCATGTTACACATGCTAGCTGTGAATAGCTACATGTAGCGATTAGGTAAGTGCTAAATAATGCCAAGAAAATCTGTGACAACTACCAACCACCTATAGTAACACCATAGCAACCACCCAGAATACCTTAGCATCCGCCCTCAACACCCTAGCAACCACCTAGAAATGCCATAGCAACCACAAAAAAGACCATAGCAACCACACAGAACACCTTAGCAACACCATAGTGAACACCCTAGCAACCACCCAGCACACCTTAGCAACACCATAGCAACTGCCTAGCAACCACCTAGCAACACCATAGCAACCACCCAGAACACCCTAGCAACTGCCTAGCAACCTCCTATAAACCACTTAGAACACCCTAGCAACCGCCTAGCAACACCATAGCAACCAAACAGAGTACCCTAGCAACCGTTTGGCAAGACCTAAATCTCTGCATCACAACATCATATGGGGTTGGCTCGTTTGTTTTGGTTGGGAAACAGTCAGTAAATATCACCATGGTAACCATGTAACCACACCCTAGCTAGGGCTGGGACGGTTACAACAATACCGCGGTCACGTGACCCCTACCGCGGGTCTGAGCTCGTCACCGCAAAAAAAAAATCATAAAATCTTCATAAAACTTCATCACTGCATTTGTCCCCACCACTTTTTGCCAGAGTTGATTGTGTCCCCACCACTTTTGAAACATCTCGCGGCACGGATGTACCAATACAAATAAATAAAACATCTCTGGTTAACTCTAGTAGAGGATTCATTTCGTTCGTTTGTTAAATAAGAGGCGATCTGAAATGTGTTCTTTTTTAAATTAAGTGACCAAAGTGCTCGTTGCCACGGATACAGTGTTCTGTTGTGACTCGCGCATAGTCTTCACTCAGACACACACTTCAATCCGTTGCGGAGAGACTCTCTATTAGTTACGGTGAAATCGTTACGGGCGGGCGGGGGGGGCAGGATGGTGCTATTAGCGGTTTACCACAATACCGCGGGAATTTCTTGCTTTTCAACCGTGGTAAGAAAAAATCCATACCACCTCAGTTTATCCATACCTAGCAACCGTTTAGAGCCACCTAGCAACCATATTGCAACATATAGAAGCCATATTTCAGCTCCACAACCGGGTACAGACATGGTTGTTGGCTTGTATGCAATTATGCACAACACCCTAGCAACCGAGTGGCAAGTTTTGCTACTGCAAGCACCCACTCACATTTTTGTCAGGAAATGTACATTCTAGTTATTACTTAAAATTCATAGATTAATTGCAGGTAATAGTGTTGGCAGTCTGAGAACATCACGGTTTGTCATCTAGTAATTACAACATGGGATGAATGCCGCAATATCCTCTATTACCCAAAATGTCTGTTATTCATTTTTATTTTTTAACACAGGGTTGTTTTTTTTACGCCTAAAGGCAAACATATTTGTGTGAAGATTGCAGCCTGGGGGGAGTGTATATTATTTGTGTGGGTCAGGGTTAAAACAGTAACATTTTATAAAACAAGTTACATTTTCTCATCTTACATTACTTTTTTTTTTTTTTCATATTTGTTTTCACTGTCAATCCCACAGGTCACTATCTGGACCAGAAACGCCTAAAACAGGGTCTCTACCGCCACCCGTGGGATGATATCTCCTACGTACTTCCCGAGCACATGTCTATGTAATCCTGAAACCAATGAGTATTTTGGATAATGTAAAGCTGTGGAAACATGTCTATTTTATTACTTTACCATAGTGGAAAAGGGAGGGGATAAATTATTCAGTCATATCCAAAGAGATACACAAGCAAAATACTGAAAGGACTAGTTAACTTTCGCAAAGCATGACAATTGTCAAATTAATTTATAAAACAGCTGCTTATAAAGTAAACTTGTCATTGGCCATATTAAATTACTAACACTACCATGACCCTTTCTTTGCTCTAGTTAAAATTAACAATGTTGTGTCGTGTATGGGTCTTCAGGCTGTGAGTTCTAATAGAATGAATGAAGACACCACAGCCTGTTGATGCAAAGCGCCAAATTCTACTGCATACTCTCAAGTTTTACATGTTACGTTAGCATATATATATTTAAGTTTTATAGTCTCAACAGAGTTTGTAATAAGATCTAAACGCACTTTGAAATGGGATTAGAGAAATGGCACATATTTGTGTTTGTATTTGTCTAAAATATTGGGGAAGCATGTTTATGCATGACTTCCCACTTCTCTAAAACGAAAATTAAAGTCTTTTCACACTTAACCTTGAGTAAGCAAACTGCTACGGGCACATTTATCACTATTTGGGAAAAGTTAAACTAAATCAGCTTCTATAGTGTTGTTTTTATGTGCAAAATTATGGTATTTTTGAGAATAAAGTTCTTTATTGGTTATTCGTGTTGTATATTTTTCATATTTTGTGTTGCATAAAACCCTGGTCATGGGTTTATTGCGAAAACATAACCTAATGACATGAAGTGACTGTCAGAATTTTCTAAAATGTTGTGAAAGAACTGATTTTAATAGAGACACTGGATCTTCACTAACAAATTGATGCCTTGCAAGGAATTGGATGGGTCGACTTGCTGGATTTACAGAGGATTTGTTAATGAATGTGGAGAAATGGACACAGATAAATAGTTTAGCACTAAAAATATTGTTAGCATCAAGTGTTGTTTTTAAATGGCTCATGTTGTATACATTTCGGATTTTATTTATGAATGTTAAATAGGAAATTTTAGTTTGAATCTTAATTTTGAAAGGGCTAGCCGAACAAAATTGTTCAAATGAACAGTTTAACCCTCTGGGAGTAAGTCACACTTGTGTTGTTCAGTCAAAAATGACTTGACTTTTTTTTTAGTTAATTCAGTGTAATATATTTTTTTGTTCAATATTTTTTTTATCACGTCCACGATTGTTTTGTTTTGTGGTCGCATAGCAACTGCCACAGATTCTGATGAAGTAGCGATTTTTAAAAATTCTAAACTTATTTTCCCGGTGTAAAATGACCGAACTACACCAGAGGGTTTAAAGAAATTATTGGTAAAAATGAACAGCCGCGGCAGGTGGGGAAGAGGCTCAGAACCACACCAAAATATTCATCCAAACATAGACCTCAAAAATAATATATGTATAAATGTTTTCAGCATTGTGCACAAAAAAAAATTCTAGACTATTTTAAGACTACTGTAACTGACCTGATGCTGACACATCTGAAGCGACGCGCGACTCGAGCGAGGTTTTGCCAACGTGAGGTTACGTCACGTGAAAATAAGCAGGGCAGCCAGACGAGCTGTCTGTGGTGAAAAATGGAACTGCAGTGCACTCGTCTGGCTGGATTTGTGTCTGCATCAGGTCAGTTACTGAAAAGAAATTATCATGTGAGAATGCAACTGTCAAACTGTCCTGCTCGCATCTCATTGACAGCAGGCATCCATGATGGTACCAAGCGTTTTCTGAGCTTCACTTATTAAATGATTAAAGGCTGGAATATACTATACGAAATCTGAACAGATTTTGAAGTACGACAACTTAGACTTTTAATGTAAATGGTTACAGACAAAAACAAGATATTTTCCCCCATAATATGCTCTCTACATGCTCCTGAAAGTGCGTGAACAGTATATTTTGTTTCTTTAGTTAAAAAAGTGGACGAAAAGATTAAAAATATTATTTTATTATTAATAATATTATTTTAATTTAGAGGGAAGAGCTGGTGCACATCAGAGAAGAGGAGATGTCTTTGCAGGAGGGAGCAGGGAGGGGAAGTGATGCGAGGGCAAATTATTATAAAATAATGATGATGTATTGTACACGAATAAATAATAAAATAATAGCTTATAAACACTGATAAAAAGAGAATTGACCATTTAAATGGTTATATGGGTCCCGTCCTTCATAGCAAGTGGTGCTAAGGGACAAGTGACGCCCTCTCTGGACGTCATTGGTGGCGCTTGACCTATATTTGTTCACTAAAAATGTGTATTTTTAAAGTTTTATTGGAATTTAGAATTATCTGTGTGTTTTATTTTACATACACGGATAAATATGCCCATGTTCTTCTTAAATAATGTTTAATCATGCTTTGGATTTTTGCACTTTTTTCTTCTTCTTTTGCTATTTCTTTATTTATCCGTTCCCAGATCTGCCGCTCATGTCTCGCGTCAGTTCCTGTAACGTCAACTCCTGCGTTGTATGGTGTATGTGTGCGCATGTGCATGTTGGGCGCTGTTTATGTTTGAGTGTGTGTGTTTGAGTGTGCTCCACCACCTCAAAATACTGCGCACTTTACGAACCGACAGCGCGGACACCGAGATGGCCGCAGCCGCCCCGAACCCTGAGGACGCTAGCCGGAACAGCGGCAGTCCGAGCTCGGCGAGCTCTCTTTCGGGAGACGGAGAGTCCGAGGAGGCCGAGGAGTTCGCCTCCGCGACCCACTGCTCAGAGCTCTCCCGACGGCAGAACGAGCAGCGGAAGCTCGGGCTCTTTTGCGACGTGACGCTGGCGTTCAGCAGCTCTCCAGGAGCCGCCAACAGCTTCGAGTTCACCGCACACCGCTCAGTCCTGGCCGCGGCCACGGATTACTTTACGCCGCTGCTCGGTGGTCAGTTTTCGGAGTCGGTGACGCGACGGGTGGAGATGAAGGAGTGGAGCAGCGAGGCAGGCCTCGACCAGGAGACGGTGGAGAGCGTAATCCAGTTCATGTATACGGGCGAGATCCGAGTGAGCACCGCCAATGTGCATGAGGTGCTGGAGCTGGCAGACAGGTGAGAGATAGAGAGAAAAAGACAGACATGCAGGTCATAGATGTGTCAAACCCCTGCTTCCTACCTAGACAGCGGTTTTTGATATGTCTGATCACTCAAATGCACATTGGGCATCATTGAAGCAGTCCATGTCCGACGCATTGGGTATCACCACTGGCACCCTCAAGCTGCTTTTTTTTTTTTTTTTTTTTTTTTTTTTTTTTTGCATCGTAGCTGCTTGCGGTATTTTGCGGGGGGCAGGTGGGGGTTCAAGACATAAGCGACGAGGATACTCGCAGAGATGGGCATTTTGACATAATTTTGCTGTAAAAATATGTCCTTTCAGGCTCAAAAAAGACAAGAAAGAGGACTGTATTCGGTGACCTAACACTGCATTAACAAAATCAAATGATGTGCCTGCAGATTGTGGCTACCTTGTTGTTCAGGTTTGTGCACCCTAGGTGTGTATAGTCAAGTTTGGGTGGGCGATATGACATCTTATTTCACTATAACATCATGATATCATTATTTTTGGTATTTTGTCTTTTTTTATTAAAAATAAGATCAAATATGTAAATAACAAACAATTGGGCAAATACAATACAATAAAAATACAAATGAAATAAACCGTGCTTTACTTTATCAAGCACAATAGCTCTATTCAAGTAAGATATTTAATAAGTGATTATCTTTGTCTTTTGCTGTTTGATTAAAATTGTCAACATAGACAGCAGCAGGTATATTAGGTGAACGTCTGCTGTGAATGTAAAGAGATGGGAAAGAAAATGAACGTGTGTCTGTACATTAGATGCATGCATTATAGGGCTGGATGTTGGCACAAATTTCACAATTACATTCAATTCCGATTCACAGGCTTGTGATTTGATTAATTTCAGATTACGATTCATTTCAATGTAGATTAATTGGGGTATATGCAGGTACAGTACATGGGAAATTGAAACTAATGCTGTAAATTATACAGGGAACCCCAGTTGGTACATTACAGGTTAAAAATAACTGATTTGTATAGGCTACTTGCATTTAAATTACACAAAGGGAAGTTGTATAATAATAATAATGATCTTATAAAAACTTTTTAATTACTTCATTTGAAATATAAACATTTAGGCCTAAATATTGTCTGTCATAAAAACATGTTGGATTTATTCAAACATGCATTAAATATTGAAAAGCAGGTTAAGTAAAATTACAATGAATATGCTATATAGTGTATATTTACCATAATGCTCCTCTCTCGAGTTAATTTTTTTAGCTGAGTGTATGGGCGTCGAATGGCTTTTCTGAGGTAAATGTAACATTACTTGACATTGTTTACAAGCTGTTTTATTGATGCCTTCCTGCGGATGAAACACTGATTGAAACATGATACAGATTTCTGCAAGTTGTACTGCATCTTTTAACAACTTCTGATGTTCGTTCATGTTTTTTCATGCTATAACTAGTTGTAAAGAGGAAGAAATGATCAGTTCACGTATGCTCTGTGCTTTTGCTCACGCTACAGTCAAACCACATTAAAGAGCGTCAAAAATTGTATTTATTGTTTGAATTTCATAATAAAATAGATATAAGTCACAGCTTTCAAATTCTGTCAAAGTAACAAAGCACCAATCTTATTGCGATTTATTGAATGGGAGTTTTGTTCATTCATCCACTGAAAACAGCATGGACTGAAAAATCGATTTGTGGGATTTAAGAATCTATAACAGTTAAAATGAGAATCAATTAAAATCAAGAAATCAATATTTTTATCACAGCGGAGCCCGAGTGCATTAGGTCTTAATTGACAGCAGCATGAATCTAATGTACTGAAACACATCCATTTTCATTCCCAACTCTCTATACGTTCACACAACGTAAATACTCGCCAAGACAGGCATTTTAACGTTGTTCTGTAATGTTGACCGTTCAAGTGCAACTGAATTCTGGATTGCATGCTTTCTAAGACTTTCTGAGCACGTACTTAAAATGTGTGTCACTTCTTTTCACATCTTTGCATTTAATAACACTTTTTTTTTAATCATCTAATGCATACCGTAATGTAAACTGTCTATTTACACAGAGATTTTGCAATACTCTTTCATTTTCATTACCTCGATGTCATCATAATGCCCAGCCCTAGCTGACTACTAGAACAAATAGTTTATGTCTTGCCTGTAATGTTGTGGAGTTTTTGTGTGAGACCTATAATAATCTATTTTCTTTTCCACTCTCAGGTTCTTGCTTGTGCAATTGAAGGATTTTTGTGGAGAATTTCTCAAGAGGAAGCTCAGCCTGGGCAACTGTGTGGCCGTCCATAGCCTTGCACACATGTACACTTTGGATCAACTGGCCTTGCGTGCTGCTGACATGATTCGTCGCAACTTCCACAAAGTCATTCAGGATGAGGAATTTTACACGCTTCCGTTCCACCTGGTCAGAGACTGGCTGTCTGACGCAGAGATAACAGTTGACTCTGAGGAGGTTCTGTTTGATGCTGTGGTCAAATGGGTTCAGAAGAGCTCAGAAGAACGTGTGAAGTATTTTGAGGAGCTCTTTCGTCTCCTCAGGCTGCCACAGATAAAGCCGACCTATCTTACGAGAGTTGTGAAGAACGAGCCATTGGTCGCACAGAACGCAGCCTGCCTACAGCTTGTGTCAGAGGCTGTGGAGGGTCATGCGATCCGCTTCGAGAACCTTAAATCGGCAGATACAGAGTTCTGGGCCTCATACATGGCCACGTTCCAACCAAGATTTGGCCAGAACATGGATGTTATCATGGTAGTCGGTGGGGTCTCTGAAGGAGGTGACTACCTGAGTGAGTGCGTAGGGTACTTTGTATATGAGGACCGTTGGGTCAATTTGCCACACATCCATAACCATCTGGATGGTCACGCTATTGCTGCCACTGATACACATGTGTACGTGGCTGGGTCCATGGAACCAGGATTTGCCAAGACGGTGGAGCGCTACAATCCAAATCGCAACACCTGGGAACAAGTGAGCAACCTCACCACACGAAAGCATTCCTTTGGGCTCACCTGCATCAAAAATATTCTGTATAGTATTGGTGGTCATGGTAACTTCAGCCCCGGCTTCAAGGATGTGAGCGTCTACGAACCTGACCAAGACAAGTGGCACAACCTAGAATCTGCCCCTAAGATTTTAAGAGACGTCAAGGCCATTAGTGTCGAAGATCGATATGTTTACGTAACGGCGCGAACACCCGTAGATACCGACAGCGATGATGGGTTGAAGACGGTCACTACTCGCTACGACACCGACAGTCGCCAATGGCAGGAAGTTGACTCCTTACCGCTTATCGACAACTACTGCTTGTTCCAAATGGCTGTGGCATCGACTAACTTCTACCACACAGCTTCCTGCTGTCCCAAGAGTTATACCAATGTACGTGATGAAGCAGCTCGGCAGAAGATCACCGCAAGGATCTCTGATGATATTCTTGAGAGTCTTCCGCCAGAAGTTACCAGTATTGAGGGGGCGGCTATCTGTTATCTTGGTGATGATGTGTTTGTGATTGGTGGCTGGAAGAACAGTGACGATGTGGATAAGCAGTATCGAAAAGAGGCTTATCGGTATTGCGCTGAGCGCAAGCGCTGGATGCTTCTGCCGCCCATGCCTCAACCTCGCTGTCGTGCCACAGCGTGCCACGTGCGCATTCCCTACCGCTTTCTTTATGGGTGTCAGCGCTACCCAATGCCACAGAATTTGGCACGGCAGAGGGACCGTATGCAGCAAATGCAGCAGTTGCATCGTCGCACGTTAACTCTACGCAGGCAGTTACAATCGCAGATTGAATGCTGAGAGCCCTTATTGCTCAATAGAAGAACTGGTGAGAAAAACATGTGATAATATAGCATTCCCATGATCCCATTCTCATTAAAATGTGTGTTATTTGTTTACTTGTAACATTTCATCACTGGGAGAGTGAATGAAATGGCTGATGCTGATAAAGAAGAGTATTTTCAATGTGACTGTTTGAATAATAGATTCCTATAAATATGTAAAAAAAAAAAAAAAAAAAAAAGATATGTTTGTTAATATCTGTACACATGAAACATTTTTTCATGGCGTTGCATGAATTTGCCTTATTCCCGTTGTCGGCAAGTTGCAGAATGCTGCACTTAATTTACCTTAGTCATAACGTTCCATTGATGTTTGTGGTGATGGTTGTCATCTACATTGGTGGGGTTTTCAATTATTTCGCAGGGAGTGACAGTGTCCTGCTGTAATGAATTGACAGTTCAAAACCGTTCACATTTTTTGATCAAACCATGAGTTACTACAAGAACCACTGCAACCACTTTGTTTATTAGTTGCTGGTCTTAATTGTGATGATTTGGTTTGTTTTGCACTTGAATGCAGTGCTTTCAGTCTTTGGCTGTATTTGCAAAAAAGCATTCTTCACAACTACAAGCACTTAATTTCAGCATTAGCCTTCGTCTTAATCTATATTCTTATCATTTTATTTGATTATATTTGTTATTTTCCCGAGTTCTGGCATCAGTTATTGACGTGTGAAGGCTACACATAATAATACTGTTGCAAAACCAGACATGTTCAGAATAAAGTCAAGGAACCATTACCTCAGTGTGTGCATGACCATTGCAACCTTTCAAAATTATTTTGTAATCACTTTTACAGTCTGTGCCAGTTCGAGATCTCTTGGTTTCCGGTATGTTCGGTATTTATTCATATTTTTAGCCACCTCAAAGACATTGGTTTGTGTTTTGTCATGCAATTCCTGCCAATAATTATTAACGTTTGATTTGAACAATGTTTTTCCAGTGAACTGTTGTACATTCCCAATTGTGATATAGCTCATACAGATGGTACCATTCCTGCATCCTTGTCCTTATTACAAAAGATATTTATTATCATAATATTTTTATTCTTTTTACATTCCCTTATCTTTTTCAATGTGTGATGTTTAGTGTCTTACAAGAAATCTCAGTGCACTTCACTGGGTGAAAACTTGTAAAGCAATCATTGGCACCATCAAGACCAGCTTAAACATTCATAATGTTTGCCTGAAGAACATTTTACTGTTATTGTTGTCCATACCAAAGTCTTAAAGAATGTCATCTTAGCTGACCTAATGTTACGCTGCGATGTTAAAATCTTTACTAAATGCAAGATAGATATGGCTTTTGACAATGTATCTATAGCTCTCGTCTTGACTTGTGCAGTTTCATAGTCATATCATACGAGAAAAAAAAAAAGATTGAACATACATTGAACATTCATTAATAAAGCCTTTTTCAAACATTTTCCTGCATATTGGAGACTGTAGAATCGTAGTTATTGTATTTACTCAATGGGAAATGTACGTTTTGTGTCTCTCATGTTGAGATGTGGTTTAAGTGTGTTTAAACTATCAGTTTTCTTTCCTTCATGCTCAGAGGAAAGGGGTGTGTATGGATGTGTGTGTGTCGATGGAGAAAGTGTCTGACAATAAGAGTAGCAAGGCTGGGATGTTCCCTTGTCCCGTTCTCGCTGTTGTAAAGTATTTCAAGGGCGAGTATAGTTTTGTTGCATGTGTTCTAAAGTATGCACATGTTGTGGATCTCAGTGATTTGCAATAAATATTTATTAAAAATCTGATATTGTCCACGAGTCGTTCTTCTACCCACAGTTGATTCTCACCCTTGAAGTGCTGTTATTTTTACGTTTACTAAAATGTTTTATGATGCAGTGTAACTTGCGCTACAATTGATTGTCATTTTCAGAGAGAATATGATTATTTCCAAACTGGTTTGAGTATCAAACTAGTATAGGAAATAATGTGGTGAAATAACAAAGAAAATAATAGTTCTGTTGAATCTTTTCAACAGATGCTTTGAGAATCTTCTCTGTTACAGTAGTCAGTGTTCAACACTAAAAATTGTATGATTAGCAGTGTGAAAAACTTCCAACTAGATTACTATAAGGTGCAACAAGCTTCAGTTGGTTCTCTTTTTTCACTGTTACATTACATTGGAGACCTGTTAGGTTCCAAGTATAGAACAAGAGAATAAGTCTGGAGTAACGTGCTGATGAATCAATTCATACTATAAAATCAGGAATCCATCACCCTCAAGCAAGGTCACAAAGTTTGCAATAGAAAGTTAATTATTATAGCCAAAGGGTTTGAGTTGGAGGACCACAGACATTTGCCCAGTTTCACAGACAAAGTTTAAGCCTAGTCCCAGACTAAAATTCATGTTTGAGCTGTCTTAAGCAACTTGCACTGAAATATCTGTGCCATTTTTTTATTGTCTCAAGATGCACACCAGTAATGTTTTTTTTTTTTTTTTACCTATACAAAAAAATCTAATTTAACTAACTACTACTTCCGGCTTAATCAAAGACCTGTCTGTGAAACCAGGGCATTGTGTTTTTGGTGAACTGCAATATCAGTGTTGCCTGCTGGAACTATTTGTCAAATTGAGTCTTGGTTCCAGAAAAATCTGGTTTCTTCAACTATCTAAACATATTACGGAGTTGTTCCTTGTCACAGTCTGTTTCACATTAACTCATTAATGCCCAGACTTTACCCAGAAATGTCACATGAGCATATTGAGCTGACCATTTGGCATTTAAGTGTATTTTTCATTTAAATATTTAATATTTGGTGAAAAGTGGACATAAATCTATATACAGAAAGTTCAATAGAAACCATAGATAGATAGTAAAGATAGCAAGGCAGAATGGTGCCGTGCACTACATCCAGCAAGTTGTCAAAAATTCAAATGTCTTCTTAAAGGCTTAAAACGTTACATTCTCCCACTGAAAACATTTATAGCTGGAAAATTATCCATCACAGAAGAGCATTATAATAGGCAGAATGAACAAATCCATCATGCATGAAGAACCCTTAAAAAAAACATGAGTGCAATTATATTTACCAATCATACTTAATGTAGAAAGTATTGTAAAGTCAATGTACTAATATACTTGTAAGTGTTCTATTTCAGTTCTTATTTGGTCTAAATTGGTCTTCTTTATAGTTTATAAAACACAATTAGTTTACATCCAAGTATTTATTTTCTATTGCAACAATACTGTGAACTATACTATAAGGGAAATAGGTACTGTTAGCAATATACTAGCCCACTTTCTAATTTATGAAAGTACACTTTTAATTATATTCTCAGTAAACTACTAGTTTATTAGTTTTATACTGCAAGTATTTCTTTAAGTGAACTTAACACCATACTTATAGTTTATTACTGACCATACTATTTTTTCCCAATTTAGGTATTCATTTAGCAAAGTATAATTTCTTTAAAAAGTCCATAAAACCTAGACAAAGTTAACTCACTTATTTTCAGTCCAAAAAAAGTAAACAAAAATAGCTCACTTGAATAATCTTTTTTTTTTGTAAGTGTAGTCATGATGTTCCATTTCAAAACAAAATGTTTGCAAACACTTTAGTTTGGAACTTTTATTCAATGGCACAAATGCATTTAGA
The DNA here is from genome assembly GCA_030578275.1 of Meda fulgida. Taxonomy (NCBI): domain Eukaryota; kingdom Metazoa; phylum Chordata; class Actinopteri; order Cypriniformes; family Leuciscidae; genus Meda; species Meda fulgida. The sequence continues at coordinate 23,060,863 of CM060627.1, forward strand.
GATCTGATTTTTCTTTTTTGTTATATCTAAAAGTATAAAAAATATTTAACAATCAAATGTACACTTTTAATACTGGAAAGCTTGTTGGTCAGGTTTTCAGCCTCAGGATTATGAGTCTGTTCCTTTGTTCTCTGTCTGAATGCATGTATATTCACGTGTTAGTGTATGTTTCACAGTTCTTCGTGACGTGCTTTCTCTGCGTCTTCATCTGATTTTAGTTTGAGTTCATCCGGAGTGATCAGACCATCAGCGTTCCTGTCCTGGTTCTTGAACATGTCAGTGATGACACTGTCCGCATCTTGAGCTGGTTTCAGGCGACCTTTCCCTTCTGATACCTGCTGTTTGATGAACTGTGAAAACTGTGGAGAGACATGGTAGGAAAGTGAGGTTTAAAACTAAATCATTGCTATATAAACACTTTATAAAACAAGCATTTAACTACAAAGAACATGTACCCTGAAAAGAGGTAAATACAGTATGTCAGCAATAGTAAAGATAATGCTAATTTAGTAGTGTAAGACACAAGTCTCATATCTAGCACTGTAACAATATTTACAGTAACTAGTAAAGTTTAGTATTAGTATTATACAACAAGTGAGATTAGTAGTAGAATGTGAAAATCAAAGGTCTTAAAGAGAACCCATCAAAATAAAAGTTCATTTTAACTTGAAGAAATTGTGACAGAGATATATTACTATTGTACAGTATTTGTATTGTACAGTATTGTACAGTAATTGTCAAATTAATAATAAGAAGAATAAAATCATTATATGTTATGCCTTCATTTGATCACCAGTTTATGATAACAAATTTGTATCAAAACATAAATCCAGAACAAATAAAACAGACAACACAAAACTTCTGAAAAACTAAAATATTTAATAGGGCCTTATTATTGTAAAAATAAATAATAATAATAATAATAATAATAATAATTTGTTAAAAGGTTTATGAATTCAATTCATTAGACATGCTTTTTGATTATTTAAATTTTTAAACAAATTTAAAACAAAATCCATTATAAAAATAAAAACATGAATTTGGGAGAGAAAAAAAATGGAATTTGTGAAAATATATATTTTTTTGAATATATATGTTTTATGATTTCAGGTAATTAGACATGCTTTGCTAAACTTTCTATGCCCCATGATGCTTTGTGCAAATTATGGGAGTAACTTGATATGTCAAAATGATTTCTGTCATTTTGACAGACAATAAATATTGTATTTACCTGCTTTCAAAACATTACAGTAAACACCACAATTACAATTACATTTTAAAGCATTCATGTGAAAACAAACCTGGAAAGAGATGTGAGGATTTGGGGAAGAAAAACAAGTGTACTGCAGTGAATTATTCATGGGATGTATCGTAAATTAAATCGAGAGAGCAAACCACAACGCTGTATATGTTGTCTTCTTTCATACTGTAACAGCAGAATACAAAGCGGAGAAAAAATAAAAGAATTAGGAGGAATTTAGCGACTGAAAAGAGCTCTTGCCATGTTATACAGTATGTCGCATTAAGATATTGTTACGTTATAAAGCATTACGTTAAAGGTCCCGTTCTTCATGGTTTTTTTAAGCTTTGATTGTGTTTACAGTGTGCAATATAACATGTGTTCATGTTTCGCGTGTAAAAAAACACAGTATTTTTCACACAATTTACTTATCTGTATACCGCTGTTTTCACTGTCCAAAAAACGGCCCAGGACTTCCTTGTTCTATGAAGTCCCTCCTTCAGAAATACAGTCGTGCTCAGAATTAATGGTACCCCTGGTAAATATGATAAAAAAATGGCTGGAAAAAATAAATCTGCATCATTTATCCTTTTGATCTTTCATTCAAAATATTGGCAAAAATCTAAACTTTCATTGAAGTAAAAGAATAGAAAGTGGGGGGGAAATCACATTATGAAATAAATGTTTATCTCCAAAACACGTTGGCCACAATTATTGGTACCCTTTTATTAAATACTTTTTGTAATCTCCTTTTGCCAAGATAACAGCTCTGAGTTTTATCCTATGATGCCTGATGAGTTCGGAGAACACCTGACAAGAGATCAGAGACCATTCTTACAGAATCTCTCCAGATCCTTCAGATTCCCAGATCCATGTTGGTGCTTCTTCTCTTCAGTTCACTCCACTCATCAGGTCTGGGACGGTCATGGCAGAAGCTTCATTTTGTGCTACTTAACACATTTTTGTGTTGATTTTGATGTTTGTTTTGGATCGTTGTCCTGATGGAAGATCCAACCACGGCCCATTATACGATTTCTAGCAGAGGCTGTCAGGTTTAGATTTTTTATCTGTTGGTATTTGATAGAATCCACGATGCCATGCATGTATCTGAACAAGAAGTCCAGGACCTCCAGCAGAAAAATATGACCACAACATTAAAGATGGTATATTAAATTGTACACATGGGGTACTTTTTATCCTTGTGTGCACCAAACCCATCTTGCATGTTTGCTGCCAAAAAGCTATTTTTTAGTGTCATCTGACCACAGAACCCTGTGCTGTTTGAAGGTCCAGTCATGTCTGACAACTGAATTTGCTGGGGTTTGTTTTTGGATGAGCAAGGAGGATTTTTCTTGAAAACCTCCCAAACAACATGTGGTGATGTAGGGGTTGTTCAATTTTTTTTTAATAGGCTTTCTGAACCCAAGACTCAACTAATCTCTGCAATTCTCCATCTGTGATCTTTGGAGAGTCTTTGGCCACTCAAACTTTCATCCTCACCATGCATTAAGACAATATAGACACACGTCCACTTCCTGGCAGATTTGTAACATCTTTAGTTGATTGGAAGTGCTTAATTATTGCCATGATGGTCAAAATGGGGATTTTCAATGCTTTAGCTATTTTCTTACAGCCACTTTCTATTTTGTGATGCTCAACAATCTTTTGATGCACATCAGAACTATATTCTTTGGTTTTACTTATTGTAATGGATGATTAAGGGAATTTGGCCTTTGTGTTTCCCCATATTTAAACTCTTGTAAAACAAGAAGTCATGGCTGGACAATTTCATGTTCCTAGTCACCCTGGTGTGCAAAAAAAAGGTAAATATGAATGGGAATATAATTAAGAGATATTTTACTCGTAAACAATTCTAGGGGTACCAATAATTGTGGCCAACTTGTTTTGGAGAAAAACATTTACTTCATAATGTGATTTCCCCTCCACTGTCAATTATTTTACTTCAATGAAAGGTTCGATTTTTGCCAATTTTTTGAATGAAATATCAAAAGGATAAACGATGCAGAATTATTTTTTACAGCCATTTTTCATCATATTTACCAGGGGTACCATTAATTCTGAGCACGACTGTACGTAACGAGTTCTGATTGTGCTAGCAGTTCCTGTGTTGTGACTCGACAGCAGCTTATCGCACGTTGCCCGGAAAGGTCACGCCTCTTACCATAAATTGGAGATGCATGCGCTGATTGTTATTGTAAAAATGTCAAACATATTACCTTATCAATTTGAGCCGGAATCAGACCCGGAGAACATAGATGAAGAGAATCGATTAGAACCTGTTCAAACACGACTTTTGCAGGATGTTTCACAGTAGTAAGCTGTTTATTTAGTAGGCTTGTGGTATATGGTTTTGTCCGTCTGTCGGATTAGCGATGGTGTTGTTGAATTTTTAAAATAAGTCCATTGTTTATTCCTACCTTAGTTACACGTGTGCACGAGTTTTGATTAGTAATATATGTTTTATAGGTGTACATGTGGTAACTGTGACAAAATGCCAATGGGGGTTGAAAACAGTTTTAATTGTGGATTATATTTTTTGGGAACCGAGTTAAAAATAAACTGTAACCATTGATCTCTAAGCACAGCATCCCTGGGAAGGCCAAACAAAGGTGAATTGACTCCGGCATGAAAATAACGGCGTCTCTACGACATGGCGACAAACACACTCTGAAAACAAAACTCTACCTCTTCTCCGTGGGAGCTCAACAAGACCACGCCCCCTTTTTTGTGTATTCCTGTGGGCGGAGATTAGTCAAAAAACTGTTCTAGTTACGTCATTAAAAAAGGAAGTAGAGGGATGTAGTCCAAACCGGCCGTTCGCTGTAGGCTTTGAAAGGGGACTTCTGTTAAATAAAATATCTCGCTAGGCATTGAACTTTGAGCTTTATAATTTTACAGGTATTATTTATGCTCTAACAGCAACATTACACACTAACTAAAGTTTGAAAAATGGAATCGCGAAGAACGGGACCTTTAAAAAGGGCTACATGATTCTCCTGCATGATGTCTGAAGATAAAACATGGAGGAAATTTTAAAGCTCATTCAGTCAAACTGATGGATAAGGATTATTTGTAGCGAAACCTTATGATTTGAAATGATTTGTTTCTGTCTTTTTGAGTGGAACTTCCACAAACCGGAAGTGCCTCCCATAATGTAAAATGCAGTAGGCTTATTAGGAAATAGGTGGATTAAACAGATTCCAGAAAAATTCAAATGAAGGGGAAAAAAACTGAATCTTTGAAAAACTCAAATGGATTTCATAGGGCCCTACATGATCCGTAAACTGACCTCCTCTAACGGGACCTGTTGGTCCTGGTTAATGTCTAGAGCCTCAAAGAGCTGAACTGGACTGTCTTCGAGCCAAACGAACAGGTAGCCTTCAGGAACTCCCTTCTGCAGAGACACCAGCTCCAGCTCGAACCGTAGCACTGCACTCCCAGGGACAATACCAGCTGGGAAAACAAGAGAACAGGGCAAGGTTTCATTTGACAAGAATTCATTAACTCTATATTACGGTGTTCCTTATTCTTTTGCAGTTTGAAGACTCAAAAAAATACACACACACACACACACACACACACACACACACACACACACACACACACACACACTTATATATTATATATGTATTATTATAAATGATTTAGAATTGTATCCCCCTCTACTCTCAAATCTGATGACTTGGCATGTTTCAGTTCACCTCCTTTCTTCAGTTGCATTAATAGACCTTTATTTCTAGTTCTCGTTTCCACTGTCTGCACTTTTTCCACTTTCTGCTTTTAATGTCTATTTCTTGAAATTTTCCTCTATCCACAAATTTTGGAGATAATCCAGTTTTCCGTCAGATGCACTCAGACTGCCTCAGCCTCTTCTCCAAATCCGTGTCTTCTTCACACAAGTATTAGGAGATCTTCTCTTCCTGAACGGCTTCCAATAACTTTGGACATTTAACATAGGAAGATCTCTGTTCGCAGAGTAGGTTATTTTTCTTCCTATACTGAAACTCTCTTGGAGGCAGTTCTCCTCTTAGCCTTTCATGGGTTTCTTCGTTGTGAGTACTTGCGATCTTCACTTCTCGAGTTGTAGGGTTCTCCGATATTCCTTTCTATTACAGCTTATTTTCCATTTTTCTTAAACATTCTAAAATGGATTAATTGGCCCACAGCCACTTAATCAACATTAACAAAATGCACACTCCTTTCTGTCCTCTTTCTTTAATGATTAAAAATCTTAAATGTCAATCTCAGACCTCAGGTGGCTCCACTTTTCCTCAGTCTCTCCATGACTCAACAGCGCTTCAGTCAACACCTCATTAAAGTATTAAAGATCTGTAATACTTTAATGTATTTCTCCTCATGACTACACCGGGCACTCCTTCAGGATAGGCACAGCTACATCAGCCGCAAATAAAAGACTTTTAGAAGATAGCTAAATAACGCTGGGCAGGTGGTCCTCTTCAGCCAACAAACATCTAATGTGCAGGCTCACTTGCAACCAATAAGTCTCTACAAGGTTATTATCCTACATGTCTGATGGGGCGTCCTTCCCTGTCATATTCACCCTTCTCAAGTTAATCAAGTTGAACTGTTATGTGTCATTTACTCATACATACATTATGGACGTATGTGGCGCATTGTCATAGCCCGCTCCCATTTTTACAGTGTCAAGTATTTAACCTTATTTCATACAGATACAATTTAGCTCCCTTGTCACTAAGCCAGTCAACAATGAATTCTACAGTGTTTCAGTCCCAGACAGCAATAGTGTCGGCCCAGATCCGGCCCACATCTGGTACACGTGGATTCCACACGGTCCAGATGTGGGGCGGATCAAGGCCAACACTATTGCTGTCTGGGGTGTCACAAAACATGGTGGCTTGGGTTAGTATTAAAGTGGCATTGTTCCTATTTGCAAAGGTAGTAGGTCAACACCGGCCTACATTAGAGAACGACATTAGCCCCTTTCACACAGCGCGTTAATTTCGGGAAATTGACGTAAAATTGCTAGAGTGCCTTCTGTGTGAACGCAAACACGTCCCGGGATCAATGCCGAGATGGGGACCTAGTAACATTGCCGGGATCAGTCCTGGAACGCGCAATGTGTGAACAAAAGCCAGAACCAATGCTGTAAGAGGTGTGTCGTAGTGAGGACGCACGTGTCATCACAATGATGTAGTTATCGTGCGACTCTGTTGCTCTAAGAAGAAAGTTTGTATTCGTCATCAACAAAGAAAGAACGAAAAGATGTCTGCAAACTGGAGTGAAGCAGAGACCAGGAAGCTCCTTACTATCTGCGCTGAAGCTAAGATCGTTCGACGCGTTCGTTACACTTCACATCCTGACGTCACGTGTCTTTACGGGTGAAGATTCCGGAAAAATCACTGGCAATGTTGATGAACCAAAATCAAACGATCCCAGGACAAATCCTGGGAAACATTATCTGTGTATTTTCCGGAATCTCTGTGTGAAAGGGGCTATAGACACACAAGATAAGACACACCTCCTTTCTCTCCATGTCCAAGGTGTGGCGGCACTAGAACTGTCCGTCTCTCTCCCACACACATGTTCCTAAGGGCCTCATCCAGGCCATCAATTATTTTACCCCCTCCAAGCAGGACATCCTGTGGGGCCTCATAGTCGCTCCTACAATGATCGAAGATCAACAAAAAAAATCACTAAACCATTAGCACTTTGTGTTTTTATGAATTCACTTCAAAAACATGAATCATTTAATAAATTAGATAGATAGATAGATAGATAGATAGATAGATAGATAGATAGATAGATAGATAGATAGATAGATAGATAGATAGATAGATAGATAGATAGATAGATAGATAGATAGATAGATAGATAGATAGATAGATAGATAGATAGATAGATAGATAGATAGATAGATAGATAGATAGATAGATAGATAGATAGATAGATAGATAGATAGATAGATAGATAGATAGATAGATAGATAGATAGATAGATAGATAGATAGATAGATAGATAGATAGATAGATAGATAGATAGATAGATAGATAGATAGATAGATAGATAGATAGATAGATAGATAGATACTCACGATGTAAAGAGCAATGTGCCGTCCAGCAGTGAGCAGTTGTAGTGGTACTGAATGAAGTCATTCAGCTCACTCGTTTCATTACACCCGGCAGATTTATTCTGGATCTCCACCTGCACAGGATCTTTGACATTGTGGAAGTCTATCACATGGATGTCAAAGACCAACACGGCCGAACCTGGGATGTCCTTACCTGGGCAAAACAAAGCTTCATATTCACTGCATATTACTGCACTTACTGCATATTCACATTTTGAAAGCAAACGGGAATTACCAGTATCTATCTTCACTCTGTAACTCTCGCCTAGTCGCCTACAGAAGAAAAGCAGGGCTGAGCCTGATCAGCACCTATATGGGAGACCTCCAAACATCCCTACATCTACTAACTGGCTTCATCCCTCGGTTTCCTCTCCACCAATAAGGTGATGCGTGAGATGGCCTTTTTGACGCAGTATGGTTGCTGTCGCATCATTGAGGTAGATGCTGCACTCTGGTGGTTTAATTATTTATTTATATACTTGTAGAATTTTGAAACACACACAAGGGTACTAGCGCTTCTGTTTTTGTTTTTGTCTGTCTTTTTGGCTTTAGACCTTTTCTGTTTCTTTGGACGTACAGGTACTGATTCTCCCGTTGTCTTCACTGTCTTCGTGGTAAAGCATGAAAATAAATGTGTTCCATTGTCTAATGGTGCGTTCACACCAAACGCGAATAGTGTCTGAATCTGCATTCAAAATGTTCAAGCGTCCAACTAGATGCAATAGACGCGAATTTGACTCTCTATTCACGTTTGGTGTGAACGCACAGTAATATTCACTTTGCGTATCACCAAACAACACTAGGCTACTAGTGTATCTACAAAAGTGGCAGCCAATGAGAGTGACAATTCTTTAATGAAACAGTGGGCTACATCAAAATGGCGAATACGTTTATGGAGATGACCCACACTATACATTATTAAAACACCTTTTTATAGAAAATTATACAGTCTTCATCTTATGTGGGTGTATACCAGAGCCATAAATTATAGGTGGCTTTGGGGTAAAAATGCCACCAAAATGAACAAAAATTCTCCCCAAATTCAAGATAATGAGGCAAAAAAAAGTCCCCACACAATTAAACTAAATCTATTATGGCTGACACAATTAAAGTGAAAATTAATGAAAAGTGTTGATTTGATTAGATCTGCTCACGTTGCATTAGATTTATTTTACACCTTGAGCATTATAACCAATCACAAATGTTAATGTTGAGCTTATGAATGCAATGGCCAATCGGAGGCGTTCAGATTAGTCAACGCTGAAAACGCCAAAGTTTTATGCTAGTGAACATTATCACTGACAGAATATTGAATCTGCACTCTCTTGAATTCTCTCATGATAAAAAAAGAGCAGATACGATGTAAGCAACAGATTAGTTTCGCAGCTTCTTTGATTCACGAGTTAACACTTACATATAATTAATTTTCTAATGAATAAAAAGAAATGAACTAATTCATAAACAGATCATAGCTTTTTTTACTGTATAGACAGAATATGACTTGCCCTTTCCCCAAACGTTTCAATGTATTTTTTTAATCTACATTAATAATCATTATTATAATAGAGCAACAATTGCTAATGATAATGATGTATATAATTGACAATAAAGATTTTTGTCATAATACTGCAGCCATAACCTGACATGTTTTTTTTTTAGTTTATGTAAGGTATTTATATTATCCAATTGTGTGAATACATGTATGTCACCTTTGAACAGTATTAAACAGTCCACGTACATAAACATAAATGCTGTCAGATGCAGCCTCTGTTCCACATTTGCAGTGTAAAGATGGCTTTTGTTGATGTTGATTGATAAAACTTAATTGGTAACTAATATTCTGATTGATTGATTTATCGGTTCTGAAGTAATTGTTTAAATTGAAGGATTTGACATTAAGGATAGCAGTTACATTTAAATATAAAAATTGCCATTACAAAGGTAAAAAAAAATGCAGGGGACAAATATTGGCCATTAATGAAAAAGTACATTTTTAACCCTGGTGTACACCACTGTCTTCACACACACATATTTGTTTTAAATTGATAGCACTAAACTTCTGAATGCACCTTTAAGGCACACTTTCGTTCCACTTTCATTGGCAAACTAGTCCTTTAAATGCATCAGGATCATCTAACCTGCTCCCTGCTGGCCATACGCAAGGTGAGGCGGCAAGATGATTCTTCTCCTCTCTCCTGTACACACACCCTGCAAGCCTTTATCTATGCCTGCGATCATGTAGCCCAGTCCAATATACGTGTTGTACGTCTTGTTGTGTTGATAACTGTGATATTAGAGGTAATACATCAGAATCTACATCTACTGCAAAACCAACAACAAGGAAGCAAATCAAATTTGAAAAAAGTCATGAAATAAACCTGGAGTCAAACGTGATGCCGTTGAGGAAGGAGGCATTGTAGTGGTAGCGGATGTAGTCGCCTGCAACAGATTTGCGTGTACATGGTTCAGGCGCCTTCTTGAACTCCACAATGATGTCATCTTTAGGGTTGTGGAGGTCTTCCAGGAGAATGTGATACACTACTGATGCGTGAGGAGGGACGTCTGTGCCTGAGGGAAAGAGACACGCAAGGATGAAAGAAAAGGAAAGAAAGAATGAAAAGTCAGAAAGAGAAGTTGTTTTGTCGTTGTTTTGTTGTTTTGACAGAATGTCATGTTGTGTTGTGGGTCCATTTGACCGGCACTCATTTTTTAAACTGCTTGAAACAGTTAAAACTGTTTATTTCTTATTGGTTTTTTATATCACCCTGGGAAAAGTTTCTTTATCAATTTTTTTGGCTGTTAGTTGGATTTCAATTTCTAGTCTGTTGCAGCACTGAAAACAAGTGTGTGGAACCCATTTTACCATTTTAAGGGTTTGAGAACCAGACATAAAAGGCAGAGGCTATTTACACCAAGTACAATATCGATCAATACTATGTATACCAAGTACAAATAATGTTAGATACTATTTATACTTAGTTGTAGTTATTTGTACCGCAGTGAGCAAGTAGTCAATCAAAATATGTTCTAGATCAGTTAAAAATATCATTTGAAATCCTCCGACTGTAGTGTATTCCAGTCATAAGCAGTTACTAAAACAGGTTGCTTTTTTTAATCATATTTCTTTGTAATGTTATCCATCTTGTTGATAAACGAATAAGAACCCAGGGTGGGTTCCTACCCTTACCCTAACCTCTAACCCTACAAATGGTTTGCTCGCTTACCATATCCTTTTTCTCCAAATGCCAGAAATGGGGGGATGATGAAGTGTCGTATTTCTCCCACACACATGCCCAGTAACCCTTCATCCAAGCCTTTTATGAGCAAACCTTCTCCAACCACTGAATCCTGCGTCTGGGAACGCTTGTAGCTGCAAGATGCTCATATAAGATTAGTCTACATACATCTGTGCAACAGTTCACACTGGGTACATCTAATGTATGACGTTTGACACTATAGATACTTTCGTTTTTAAATGTTAAAATACATTCTCTTATGCCAGTTTAATGAACAAAGACCACTACTGCTAAGCCATATGTAAGGTAATTTGCGAGAAAAGAGTAAAAGTCCGAAGTTTTTTTGTCCGAAATTTTCACATGTAAAAAAAAATAGATACGACATCACGTTGTGTCAATCACGTTTATACTCTGCCTCTGAAACTTTCATCCGACATTAAAAAAAATCTGATCGGGTTCGATTTTCTGCGTTTTTCTCATCCGTAGCAAGCATTTTGAGAGTTGTTTTGACAATTCAGAGCCACTGAATGACAAATACAAAAAACGCATACGCAAAATTTTGGACCTTAAACCCTGTGGCTCTATCCAGCTAACAATTTTTTTTTCTAAGAACGTTATTTCTTCGTTGTTCTCTGAACAATCAAAATTTCCAGGGGGATATTCCATTTTTTTCATTTTGCAAACATAAAGGGAACGTGAGATTTGAATGTGAAACAAGTAGTAACATTTTAAAAATGTTGGGCGAACACCCAACTTGACGTTTGGTAAAACGTTCCATGAACAATGAAAAATAATGTTTTTGTGCTACATTTTTGAGAACCTTATTAAAGACCAGATTAACTTTTCTACTAGAACCTTACGCGAGTTCTGAGAATGTCCCCTGTCAGCTGGGGGTTGTACTAACAAAACATTGCTCAGTGAAGAGTGTGAGTTTAGAGCAGGAGCGTTCAGGAAATCTGTTTGAAAACAATCATTTTTATTTGAGGTAACTGGGACATGAAGTAGCACTAACCTGGAGTCAAACACGGTGCCATCCAGTAATGACGCATTCAAGTGAAAACGCACAAAGTCAGTCCTCACGACTGAGCGCTTGCAGTCTTTAGGTGTACTGATGACTTTGGTCTGAACCTGGTCTGCCCTGTTAAAGATGTCTAGTAGAACCAGATCAAACACTAATGTTGTGTCCGGCGGCACTGCACCACCTAAAACACCACAGAAGGAATCATTTATTTCAGTGATCGCAAAAGCTAGTTGTTCATAACTTTCTGAACGGTGGTTTGCGAACCTCTGGGGGTTTGTGAGGGAGCTGTAAGAGGTTTGTGTAGCGTGTAACATAAAAATTAGTTTTGTAACATGTAGTGTAAAATACAATTATGATTATAATGATCAAATATTTGAAAAAAAAATCTGTACAGTACAATTGTACTTTACAACAGTAATATATTTCTGTTTTAATTTGGTAATTGGAGATAAAAACATAATAATAATTGTTATTACAGTTGATGGGCTTCCTAAAACACCAGTGTGAATGTAATGTATAGTGTATACACTTATGCATACACATATACATAATGTAATGAATGTAATTATAGTGTATAGACTACATACACTATAACAACTAAAAAAAGACTACCAGCAATAAAGTCCAAATAAAACAATACAAGATTAAACATTTTATCATTAACCAACATCAGAGAACTGTGAACATGCAAATGAGTCACTAAATTATTGAAAAAATAACTTAAAATCTCAGGGGGTACTTTAACCAATTGTCAATTATTTTAATAAGCATTTCACAAAAAGAAGAAAGAAGTGAAAAGCCGGGAGTTTTAGCATAATTTTCTTTAACACAATTGCTTTGATATCTACTGCCCAATCCCAAACATTTTTTTGCCCAGTCCCACAACACACTTGTGTGTCCAAATAATATTTTGGGCTGCTTTACAATTTCGAAAAATTAACTAGTATGTAAATTTTATCAATGTAAAAGGTGTGTTTGGGTATATTACCTGCTGTTTGGCTACTGTAGGTCAGGTGGGGGGGTACAGTGATCCTCCGGCGCTCATTCACACACATACCCAGAATGCCCTTGTCCACTCCAGCAATCTCCCACTTATGGCCCACCTGTCCAAAGAATGCAGCCCCCTTATCATAGCTGCAGTAAAAGAGAAAATTACCTTTCATAAACATACAGAAAATCACATACAGCACATAAACACGCACAAACTTTGTAAATCACGAAATACCAATCAACAGTATTTACACAAGCGTATTTACACAACCTGTTTTATTTAAGTAGCTCTTTTGACAATGTACCTACACCATTTCAAAGCAGCTATATGAAAAAAATGCTGCAATGTCTATCATGTATTACATCCTGGAATTTATAATTGGAGTAGTTGTATTTAAGTTTGAAAAGATGAGGCCCAAAACCAAAGTTTTTTTTCTTTTTTTTTCCACGTATGATACGCCATGATGACCACAAAAGCTGTATGAATGAAGCTCACCAGTGTCTGAGACACAGCCATAAGAATATAGTTTTAGCTAAATAGACTTGAGTAAACGATCTTGAACAAACCTAGTATTTGCATAATACTACAAAAGATGCTTAAAAGAATATCATGAAAGTAGCCTATTTTTACAAAAGAAAAACGCATAATGGTGCATGTTCAGAAAATTATGGTACATTGAAAACCAAACCCAATGCCTAGCTTAGTTAATGACAAAAGCAAAAAGTAAAAGTTAAATTGTAATGTGCAAGATGCAAAGAATGAACATCACTCAGTAAACACTTGGCTGAATCATCTCACCTAGAGTCAAACCGTTTTCCGTCAGTAAAAGTGCCGTTATAGTGATACCGCACGAAATCTCCGGATTTCACTTCTCTGACGCACGGCTTGGGAATGAAATATCGATCAACTGCAATATCATCGATCGGCCCTGGATTACAGTCCACATAGAACCACGTCGCCAGCAATAAAGTCGAAACAATCCTCTGTAGCATTTTAAAGAAAGTGTAGGCTGTGAGTGAGGCTTGTGAGGGCTCGACAGTGAGTTGGGCTCTTGTAGGAGGAGTTCGGATGTGTAAACGTGGAAGATCCTAAACTGGGATGTTGCTTGCGGGCACTTTTTTCCTTTTCACCAGGTTCTGTATTATGACTCCTATCAGTTGTTTTCTGTATTTATTTTTCATGTTATTGATTACAATTTTGGGGGGGGAAATGACGCATATTAAAGGAAAAATATTTAATGAGATCATTTTTCGCGGAAGCGGATGGAGAGAATCGAAGACTGCCGTTCAATAACTGACACACAGCTCTGACTTATTAATCAGTGACATATGAGGCACTAATGTATTATTTTCTATTGTATGTAGCCTAGGCTATACATTGCTAAATTATGTTTGTTTGTTTGTTTGTTTGATTGAATAAATCTGATAATTCTGTCAAATATTTTTTATGACAACATTGTGGTGAATATAACTGGATAAGTAACTCAAAATCGTGGTAATATCTGATTCTACAGCAAAATAATAATATTGCGGAGATTTTCTCAGTACAGTTGCACTGTTAGCCATTCCCCTATGAGAGAACCAATGGGAGGAGCTTGACGTCCAGCCCCACACCCTAACCCTAGCCACAACCCATAGTGTATGATAGCAGAAATTATATTGAACATTTATGGAGCAACAGATTTCTGTGAAAATAAATCATAAATGTGATGGGTATGGATCACGGGGTAAAAGGCTCATTAGCATGGGGCAACAGGCACACAGTATTGATACAAAGTCTTTAGCTAAAATGATGTTTTTTAATAATGTCTAAATTAATACTTGTTTAAAACAATCACTTTAGCAAAGTTTGTACTATTTTCTGTTTATTTTTGATTAAATAATACATTTTTGTTAATTAAATATAATGTCATTAAAATATGTTAATATTGTATTCAGAATACGGAAACAAAATTATTTTAAAAAGTAAAGATTCTGAAAGCATTGAAGGAGATCCCATTATAATTTAATATAGACTTACAATGGTAACAATAAATTATATTTTATTATGATTAATATCATATTTTTAAATTTGATGGTTTTATTATAGATATGGTGATTATCTCTAAGGTGGACCCAACTTGATATTTTACCATCTGAATCTAATCATGTCACGTCAACAAATGGAAAAGTCAGCCAGCTGTTTATCATCATGTTAATTATTGTACTTTTAGCTCCAAGAGCAGGGGCACCTTTTACCCTAAATACCATACTTTTACATATTCTTCCATTATTGAAAACCTGTAGCTTATCTTAAACAAAATTATTAACAAGGCCTTTGTCTCAAAATATAGTCAATAATTTTAGTGATTCTCATTTGGTAGTTATATTCCGTTAAATTAGATTACTGTACTAATTACTCTAAAAAGCATTGGATTCCTTATTACTTTCTAAATCCCATATCAACTTCAACCAGTTGAACAATACAGGATAAAAACAAAATGCACTCTTAATTCCTTCAAATAAACAATAGGCCTATTGTCAGCAAGGTGCAGACGATGAAGCAGCAGAAAATGATTCAAAACACAGAGTTTAGTGAAAATCCAAGAGGTAATCAACGTACAGACGGCTTAGAACAAACACTGATGCTAACATGAACGTAAACCGGACAAACACTGAGTGAAGGTGAGGAACTAATATACACATGGTGATAAAAATGACAAACAGCTGTGATGATGATTAGTGTCCATAGAAACTAATGAGTGGCGGGAAATTCAAACAAAGGAACACATGTGACTAATGAAAACAAACAAAGTCAATGAAAACTCAACTAATAATGAACACAAATAAATGACAGAACACCCCTCCTGGAAGGCATGACCTCACAGCGTGGAGATGAGAAGGGGAGGCTTAGTAGGTGGATGAAGGGATGGTGATGGAAAGACGATGAAAAACCCCGGCGCCGAAGACAGATGATGTTCAACTCTCAAACATCTCAACTCAACTCTCTGTCACACAGTCAAGAAATTACCGTATAGACAGGCGGAGAAGCTCGCAAGCATTCGGGGGGTCGTGGAGGCATAAAGTCTGATAAAGTAAGGGAGAAGCACATAGAGAGTCATAAAGTTGATCCTGCTGCTAGCTCATGGACAGCTAATACTCACGCTCTCTATCTCTGCGAGATTCGGAAAGGGAGTGATTTAGATTTCTCTTGGCGCTTCTCATGAGTGCTTCTAAAGGGCTTCAATTCTCTCCGTTGAAATCAAGGGGATCGCTGTGTCCATTTCTTTTACTGCCTATGTGGCGCATAGGCGCTGGAAACCGATTGTTGACAGTCTATTGTATGTATATGTATACGGATATGGTTTGCCGTTGAAACTGGATAAATGAGATGGGAGCATCGCAAGGCACCCAATGCAAGAGGTATGTGTAGCGCTACACTTTTGGCCATTTAAATTGTGTGCACACATAAAACGGCATAAACCCAATGCATTGGTGGCCATAAGGCGGACAATAGACTTTTCATGGACTGTTATGGCGAATTTTAAGTGACTGACTTTTTATCATGGAGACACGCGACGCAGCGTCGGACATTAGCGGGACTGGTGTGCTTAAAGTTACACCTGGTAAACCCAGTAGTGTGACTAGCGGTGTTCAAGCACAAACTTGCAATTTGCAGGTTCTAAGTTTAACAAAGCCAGTGTGTTAAGAAAATCAATGCAAACTCTGATATTAAAGGGTGATAAAAACCCAGGTACTGAATGCTCTAGGAGAATTGATTGAGGTATGTGATGAATCAACTTTCTGCCCTTTCTCTGGTGGCCAGATGGAGACATCAGTAAGGATTTTGTGGAGTTTAGAATGACGGTACACCTGTTTGGTGCTGTTTCGTCCCCCAGTTGTGCAAGCTACGCACTGAGAAGAACCGCTGATGATAATAATTTTTTAATAAAGTTTTTAGCTGAAGTTCTTCAATGTGTTAAGTATAATTTTTATGTGGATGACTGCTTGAAGAGCTCAGCCACAGATGAAGAAGCTTTCCAGATGGTAAGAGATCTAATTGCTCTGTGTCGAAAGGGAAGCTTCATCTTAGAGAAATGGATAAGTAACAGTCGCATCATCTTGCAAGCCATAGCAGAAGATCAGAGGGCTAAAGACCTTAAGGAGTTGGATCTAGACCGAGATACACTTCCAGTAGAAAGAGCTTTGTGTCTAAAATGGTGTGTGGAGACTGACTCTTTCAGGTTCAAAATTGAGATAAAACAACAGCCTCTAACCAGACGGGGTATGTTGTCAGTTAACAGCTCAGTGTACGATCCGCTTGGGTTACTGGCACCTGTCACTTTGCTTGCTAAATTAATGCAGCAAGAACTCTGTCTGAGACATTGTTCATGGGATGATGCTCTGCCACAGGACATCTTGTGCAAATGGGAAAGGTGGTTTAAAGACCTGGATCTGCTGACTGCATTTAATGTGGATAGGTGCATTATAAGCCAGTGTATTTTGGAGAGGTCAGGCATGTGCAACTACATCACTTTGCCGATGCCAGCGAAGATGGATATGGGACGGTAACCTACATCCGGATGTTAAATCAGGAAAACAACATTCAGGTCACATTTCTGCTTGGTAAAATGTGACACCACTGAAGGTTGTAACTATTCCCCGACTGGAGTTGACAGCGGCTGTCCTTCCTGTCAGACTGGACTCAATGTTAAAGGCGGAATTGGATTTCCAGTTGGAGGAGTCAGTATTCTGGACCGACAGCACTTCAGTGTTAAAGTACCTTAGCAATGAGGACAGGCGCTTCCACACATTTGTGGCCAACAGAATCTCGACCATCAGAGAAATATCTGAGCCCTCACAGTGGAGACACTTTGGTTCTAAAAATAATCCAGCGGATGATGCATCGAGGGGTCTGAACATCTCTGACTCTCTGAAGAAAAGCACGTGGCTTGGAGGTCCTTTATTTCTTTGACAGCAGGAGGAAGACTGGCCTAAACCTGCGTCTGAATTGTCATTGGACTTAAATGACCCAGAGGTGAGGAAAAGGACTACAGCAAATGGCATCAATGTGTGTGCCGTGTCTAGTCCTACTGACCAGCTCATTGCCTACTTTTATGATTGGAGGCTGAAGACAGCAGTTGCCTGGTTTCTCAGGTTAAAGGTCATGTTGTTAGCAAAGGGGCAGTTGGAGGCTGCTGTGGCCGACCATCCAGAGGAAACCAGTCAGGACGGATTGAATAATGCTGAAGGACAACGGGGCACAGTGACATCTAGGAGTGGAATCCTGACACTGGAAAATCAATTAGAAGCAGAGATTGCCATCATTCGGTATTGCCAGCAACAGAGATTCAAGGGGGAGATTTCTGTTCTGTTATCTGGGAAAGCAGCAGTGAGTAGACAGTTCTATATATAGACTGGATCCAATAGTGGAGGAGGGACTCTTAAGAGTTGGAGGAAGGTTGAAAAGAGGAGCGATGCCTGAAGATGTCAAACATCCCCTCATTCTCGCCAAGGATCAGCATGTCTCCATGCATTCTTAAGCATGTACATCAGACTTTGGGTCATGGTGGACTGACTCATACACTGTCTAAAGTAAGGAAGAGGTTTTGGATTACCAAGGCCAATTCAGCCTGTTAGGAAGGTTATTGCTAAATGAAGCTTTTGTAGACGATACAACGGAAGAGCAGTGGAACAAAAACAAAAAAATGGCAGACCTCCCAAACGTGAGAATCCTTCCTGATCTACCGTCATTTACGAACACGGGAGTAGATTACTTTGGACCAGTTGAAGTAAGGAGGGGACGATCTACCTGTAAGCGATACAGAGTTATATTTACCTGTATGGCAAGCAAGGCCATCCATCTGGAAGTGGCAGTATCCCTAGAAACGGATGCATGCATCAATGCTTTGCAACATTTTATCAGCAGGAGAGGACAAGTGGAACATCTGAGGTCAGAACTTCATTGGGACGGAAAAGGAACTCAAGAAGGCTCTTGTTGCTTTGAACCAGGATATGAATCAAGGAGGCAGGTTGGAATATGTTGGAGTTTTAATCCACCAGCTGGTTCACACCATGGTGTGTGTGGGAACGGATGATCCGCCTGGTGCGAAGGGTTTTGACTTCTGTCCTACGTCAGCAGACATTGGATGATGATGGACTTCATACGGTGTTCTGTGAAGTGGAGGCCATTTTGAATGATATGCCTATTACTAAGCTCTCGGATGATCCCAGCGACCTGGAACCTCTTACTCCTAACCATCTTCTTCTTCTTAAGGGTAAACC
Organism: Meda fulgida; assembly: GCA_030578275.1. Classification (NCBI taxonomy): domain Eukaryota; kingdom Metazoa; phylum Chordata; class Actinopteri; order Cypriniformes; family Leuciscidae; genus Meda; species Meda fulgida. The sequence goes on from CM060627.1 coordinate 23,079,744, forward strand.
AGCTTTGCCACATGGAGTTTTCAATCCTCACGACCAATATGGGAGAAGATGTTGGAGACAGGTACAGTACCTCTCGGATCTTTTTTGGAAGAGATGGATGCGAGAGTACTTGCCTTTGCTTCAAGAGAGGCAAATGTGGACTCAAAAGAAGAGGAGTTTGATTGCTGGGGACATTGTGGTAATAATGTATTCTTCAGCTCCTCGTGGCTCTTGGCCACTCGGCAAGGTTCTGGAGGTTTTTCCAGACAAACATAGGCTTGTGCGGTCTGTAAGATTACAGACTAAAACTAACATCATGGAAAGGCCAGTGACAAAGTTCTGTTTGCTGCAAGGAGTAAAAATATGTTTGTTCATGCTGGGCTTGACTGTACTTTGATGGATTGTAGCATTTTGGCTCTTTTTTGTTTTTTGTTTAAATTGTAATGGCTGTTGGTCATTAACAATTTTGGGGCCGGTGTATACGAGCCAAATGTGGTGTTTGTGTATTTAGATATTGGGTGTTGCTTCTTTTTTGTTTGCTCTAATGTTACCTGATGTCAAAGGTATAAAGGAAGCATCCAAACTGCCAACTGGCAAGGGGTTTTGACCCGGAAGGGCAAAAGGTTTTTGACCGCTGTGGCGCATAGGCGCTGGAAACCGATTGTTGACAGTCTATTGTATGTATATGTATACGGATATGGTTTGCTGTTGAAACTGGATAAATGGACATTTACTTCTGCACGGTAAAACAAATAAACGGAATAATCAGCAAGACAACAAAGCCTGGAGATTCTTAAGAACGAGACAGTATGGTAACAGAATAACAAGGGTACAGAACATCAGCCAGGGCACTCCTGGGCTAAACCACCTCAGTAGCTGTCAGTACTGAGCGATTACAAACAGTAATAATAATAAAAACGAGCTCAAAATCACATTTTAAATGGTTTATTGCATGAAAAACAGGCTTTATTTTTAATAAATAAACAAGTAATCAATGTATAGTAAAAACATTTGGAAAAAACACTTTGACATTTAAATTCCAACATTGTTTGTGAAAGACCAACAAAGTTAAATGCGGCAAAATAAATATATAAATAAATACTCAAACCTGAAAAGCTGTGTGGCTCCCTGTTTTCATTTCATTATTGTTGTGTAATCGGTGGCTTAGTTGTAACACTGTACTACAACTAACCCTGCTGTGTAAAAAATATTTTAAGCCTAGCTAACAGTTGCTAGGAGTTGCTGATATGTTTCAAAATGGTGCTATGTTTTAGCCAACAAGACAGTGATTAAGGTCATATAAAGTTAGATTTGGTGACATACACACCCAACTCAGAAACCGAAAAAAAACATGATGAAAAAAATGTACTTGGTGTCAAAACACTCTTTGTCCGAATCTTCACAAAATCTTATGAAAACTTTCCACAAATCTGCGGGAGACCGTCTTCTGGCAGTGAGAGAAAAAGAGTGGAAACGCAACTTGCTTGACCCTGACTAACTATGTAAATGGTCCATGTTACATTTAACCCCACGTTAGGTTGTGCCCCGCGCTCCCCTACCTTTGTGCGCAAACGCTGCCTGCAGAGTCATTGCCTGGCAGGAGAACGAGGCAACAAGTCAGCTGCCTAAGTTTTCGGACGCATCCAAGGTCTTTCTAAATGGGTCATTGAATCAATCACTCAACCCCTTCATCACAAATTGTGGATTCAATCAAAACATTGTTGTGTTGCTAGGAATCGCAACTGTTCTGCTGTGCCTTTGTTTGGAAATAATAATAAAAATTGCGAAATAGAGCAAAACCAATCAATATTCACAATATTGTGTTTAAAACTACCTGTTGTATACAATCATTATCACATTTGCAATCATCCTGATATTCAGGAAATAGCACTCTTGCTCTTGTGATATACAAAAAACAAGTACTCATAACTCATAAAGGGGCATTTTTATTCATTATGGTGGCATCCTAATGCTAATTCATTTCTATCTCTTGTGTCGATTACCACAGTGTAACAAAATGTAAATTTCACAACAACAACAACAACAAAAAAATATCACCCGTGATATCATACTACTGTCACCGCAATAATGGCAAGGAAGCAATATGCAAGTAAAACTCTTCTTTATTAAGAAATGTCTCATCTGATGGTGGCTGGACAGGGGGAGTGACAGGGACATCGATGGCCAACAGAGTGCAGGTGGAATGATGAGAATAGGTGATGATGATGAAGGTGGTGAGTAATCCAGAGCACGAAGATGAAGACACGACCGGAAACCACGCGCGCGCACACAAACACACACACACACACACACACACACACACACACACACACACACACACACACACACACACGACAACACCAAAAAACGATCTGACAAAGGAGAAGACAAAACAGTGAGTATAAGAAGGGTAAAGTGGATGAGCTGCAGCTGGTGATGAAAGTGAAACACAATACATGACAAAATATAGGCTACAGACAATTTACAATTATGAGCAATGAACTAACTGTGACTGGCATATCTTAATCTTAGTTGAACTGTTGTGCATGACAAATAGGCTTCATTTTAGATTTAAATTTTCTTGTGCAAAAGACAAGAATTAAAGAGGCAACAATAAAGCATATGTTTTATTATAGTGTCATACTATTTACATCCTCACGTAAAAAAAAAAAATAATGAAACAAATTTCAAAATAGTAATAGCGTAATAGGATTATTACTTACTACCGAGCTCTACCCCTTAGCCTACAGCCTCGTTCTCTTACGAGAGGTTCTCTCGTATTGCGTAAGTTAGCTTACGCTACGGGAAAGATTCATATTTTCGAGATATTGAGGCCAAAAATTATCCTTAATTTTGTATTTATTGCCAACGCAGTGCAGCAGCTAGCAGACCTAGAGCAGGCTGTCTAGCGTGCTCATTGGCTGCCCTGCAGCAACTGCAGCAGCCTACCAGTTAGCCTGACGTGACGTCACGTCCAATGAAGGGGCGCTAGCGCCCTCATCGCGTCACAGTCTGCCAGAATGGGCGTGGTCTAGCGTATATAAGCTGGGCTCGGAGGCTGCTTCCCTGATTTTCATCTCTTCAGTGAAGCTCTTTGCAACGCTGGACTTTGAGAAGCCGCGCCGGCGTTGAAAAAGCGACAAAGCCAGCTAGAAAAGCGTCTGAAGAAGCCGGCCGACTTCGCCGCCTTCAGCCATCCGTGCGAGCTGAGCTATCCGGCGATGTATCCTTTTACAAGCTCTACTCTCTCTGTGTGTGTTCACCGCTGCGACCTCCCCCCCCCCCCCCTTTCCTAAAAGAGCAAGCGGGCTCAACTCGAAGTTTTCAACCCGGAAGCCGTCACTCCGCCCCTTTGTTGTACCGTGCAAGAAGAAGCGCCGTTCCCAAAGACTGCCGGAGCCTGTGGAATCTGCGAAGCACTTGCCAGAGCCCCTCCCTCGAGCTTCGCCTACCCCTTCTCCGCCCCCTCTCCCGGACGCACAGCCGCCGGCTCACACACTTCGGATGATGAGGCGGAAGGAAACGCCACAGGAGACTGATGTTCCATTCTGGCGTCGGACAGTGAGGAGTGGTCGGGTTCTCAACACTCCGCCTCCTCCTTCCAGGAATCCGGCCAGACTCATGCTGGAGTGGACGCTGAGCTGATGCGCCTCCTTTCCCAGGCCGTCGACCGCCTCGGCCTCGAGTGGTCACCGCCTAAGGAGCCTGCACCTAACAGACTCGACGGCTGTTTTCTTCAGAACCGCCGCCGCCGCCAAGCGCCCGCGTCCAGGTCTGCACCCTTCCTTCCAGAACTCCACACGGAACTGGCTAAGTCGTGGAACGCACCAGTTTCCGCGAGGCTGCATTCTCATGTTTCCGCATCGCTCTCCCAAGTGGACGGCGCCGCCGAGAAGGGGTATACTTCTATCCCGCTGTGGAGGAAGCGGTCGCAGCGCACCTTTGCCCGCTCTCCGCGAGATGGCGCTCAAAGTCTGCCCTCCCATCCAAAGCCTGCAGGACCACGTCTGCTTTTGTTGGCCGCGCTTACGCTGCCGCCGGACAGGCCGCGTCCGCACTGCATTCTATGGCTGTACTCCAGATCCTCCAAGCCGATCTCCTCCGTGAGTGGGACGAGAAAGGCCCGGATCCAGCTGCCGTCACGGATTTAAGAAGCGCAATGGACCTTTCCCTTCGCGCTACCAAGTCAGCAGCTCAAGCTTTAGGGAGGTGCATGGCCGCGTTAACCGTCACAGAGAGGCACCTCTGATTGACGCTCGCCGACATGAGGGAATCTGAGCACGCAACCTTTCTCAATGCGCCCCTCTCCCCTACTGGTCTCTTCGGCCCAGCGGTGAACGGGATCGTCAACTGCTTCTCCGAAGTGCAGAAGACTACTCAGGCCATGAACTTGTTCCTGCCGCGACGCTCTAGTTCCTCTGCATGGTGCTTTAAGTGTAGAAAAAGTGCCCACATATCAGTGCTCACCCCTACACACAAGCACAACACTTCCCGTGTCATTCACAGAGCCCACTCTCATAAAGCAGGCAAATGCCACTTGAGTGTTAAATGTAGAAAATGTGCCCACGAGTCAGTGCTCACACCAACTATCTGCCCGCTCTATCACACGGCCAAAACAGCCCTACATAGGTCCAAATATTTCTGTAAGTCCAGTGCCCGCTCACAAGCGCTCACGCTTACAGACACACACTTCCCCCAAAGCGCCGCTCGCACGTTACAGGGTTATCAAAGGGCGCTTCCCGTCCCAAGTGGTCGGGGCGTCACTTATGAGTGTAAAACCCGTGCCCGCTCAGTCGCGCTTACGCATGTTAACAAACACCTCGCCCCAGGCGCCGCCCGCGCGTCTAAGAATTGTTACAAAGCGTCCCCCATCCAAGGCGATCGGGGCGTTAGAAATTAACGTAAGTCCTGTGCCCGCTCACGAGCGCTCACGCTTACTAATAGATGCTTCGCCCAGAGCGCTGCTCGCACATCACGAAGTGATGACAAAACATTCCCAATTCATTGCGATCGGGATGTCAGATATAAAACAGCCTGTTGCTGTTGTCAGCGAGCCGCCGTATTCAGGCACAGTGCCGCACAGCGTGCCGCGCCCATACCTCTGAGTCAGTTTCTCGAGCATGCGCAGTGCGGCGATCAGAAACCGGAGGTCATTCTACCCCTCGCTACACACATCAAAGCGTGGGAAGCGATCCCAGGGGTATCAGAATGGGTGCTGAGCACTATAAGGCAGGGTTATTCACTACAGTTCTGTCGCCGGCCTCCGCGCTTTCGAGCGCAGACCGTGACGTCAGTGGGCATGGAAGTAGCACATCTACTCCGCGCAGAAATAGTGAAACTGCTGTGCAAAGGGGCCATAGAAAGGGTGCCGCCTTCTCTGAGCGAGTCAGGCTTTTACAGCCGTTATTTTCTCCTACCCAAGACGGACGGAGCCCTCAGACCTATTCTAGATCTGAGACATCTGAACAAAGTTCTTATGAAAAGACCGTTCAAAATGCTTACGACCAGAAAAATCCTCGTGCACATTCGGCCGAGGGACTGGTTTATATCTCTCGATCTGAAAGACGCCTATTTTCAGATTCAGATAATACCCCGTCACAGGCCATTCTTGAGATTCGCCTTCGACGGTCAGGTATGTCAATACACCGCCCTGCAGTTCGGCCTGTCCTTGGCACCCCGTACATTCACGAAGTGCATGGACGGGGCTCTCGCCCCTTTGAGAAATTAAGGGTTGCGAATAATGAACTATCTGGACGATTGGCTGATTCTGGCTCAGTCAGAGATAGAACTTTTATCTCACAGAGCAGTGCTCCTCAGTCATTTGGAAAGCCTGGGTCTCACGATCAACTGGACCAAGAGCTCATTAGTGCCCAGCCAGTCAATCTCCTTTCTAGGAATAGAACTGGACTCTGTGGCCATGACGGCTCACTTAACGACACAGCGCTGGCTGAATGCACAAGCGTCTCGCCGAGCCTGGGCATCCGGCTGCGAGCGAATCAGAGTGACTCAGAGCTGCATTACGGCTCTGCAGCCCTGGTCAGCCGCCGACTGGTATCAGCGGGGAGTGACTATGGGAGCTGTCTCGTATCGAAAGGTAATCTCGATAGATGCGTCCAACTCGGGTTGGTTAAGTAAGCAATAGTTTTTTACGGTCTAATAAGTTAATGTTGCCTTGTCGTAAAAATTAGTTTCTTGCTAAAACATTTTTAACGTTGCATGAACACCCTCCCATTTCGAAACTTGTATTTAATGAGCTCTTAATTACGATTTCAGAAGTTGTAAATATCTAATTTCTGATAGCACGCAAGGCATGCCTTCATGGATCACTATGTACGTTTCGGAAATAATATCAGTGGTTGTTTGAACTTGTGCCGATTGACAATATCGTGTACTCATCGACGACAGTCATGTCGGTGATGGCAGATGCCTTTGACGATATCAATACGATAATTGGCTCGTTTTATCATTAATGTATTTTTATTATTATTATTATTATAAAACTAGTATTTTTATTAAATTAATATTAAGAACTGCAATTAATTTGCCTTGCCTAAATTCATAAGGACATCATATAGCACTTGCGACATCACCGACACACGCGTTTGAGGACTCCTCAAATAAAATATTTTTTAAATAGACTAAAAAACTACATCCCACATCAAAATTGAAATGCAAGGTGATCCATTCACAAATTGTCAAGAGTGCTTGTTTTAACAGACGCATCATTCTTCGGCATCGTTGTTCGTCAGTAGCCTATCAGCAGCGCTCAAAGTATCTGGCCTTATTTTGTTAAAGTTTTGTTATTTAAGAAATTCCACATAAATAATAATAAAGCAAGATATCCTGTTGAAATATGTGAGATGTGTGGTTTATAAACTGCAAAGGTAAAGTATAAATTAAAATTATTGTGACCGATGTGAAGGGGAGGAGAATTTATTCTTGCGTCACGTTTAGTCAATAAGCTGTGTCCCAATGTGAAGGCAGCATCCTTCAAGGCCGCGGACTTCGAAGGATGCAGCCTATTTGTCCTTCGAAGGACGCACCATATCCTTCGTAGGATTTCCTAATTGCGCAGCAGCTATTCCCGATTACCCGTCCTGGCGCCAAGCAACGGTGCGAGAGTACAGCTGCCATCCTGATAATTCATTTGTTAACCTATAACTGAATAAACAGCTATGGAGCCAGAATTGGCTATAGTCATTTTTTTGTTTTATATTTTACTGGAGGACATGGTGAGGATGTTTCAGTCATTTATTTTCGGCTTAGCCAAGATCATGGCCAGAGCTGGTTTGCTGCGTCCCAATTCAGAAGCTGCTTCCTGAATTGCCAGATTACACTTTAAACTGTTCAAGTATTGGGTGTTAATTTACGTAGGCCTAAATAATGTTTGAAAAGAAAAGAAAACAGCTACATAGACATAAAGGTTCAAATGTTCACTTATATCTGATGCGATTAGGCTAGTGTATTATTTTAATTATGTAGGCCTAGCATAAATGGACAATATAAATAATAAAAAATGAACATGGTGAATATATATTTTCAACCCCGTATTATGGAGCCCGGGAAGTCACCTGTGAAAAAAATCAATCCGTCCCCTCAGTTTATAAACTGTAGGCATACCTACTCACAATATTTTTTTATGTGTAAACATAAATGTATGAAAAGACACAATTTTATTTGTGTAAACTCACAATAACAAGAAAACTTTGTGCTTTTGTAAAATAAAATAAAATATCAGACGCGCTTTCATGATCTCCGTTAACTGGAGCGCGTCTCAAAAATGAACTGAAACAAAATATACCGTAGCCGCGTGATTTTTTCCCCCAAACCATTTCAGCGCGAACCACGCCCCTTAACTGAAAACCACACCCCTCAGCGATGACTCGCGACTATGGCTCGATTTCATTGGTCAACTCTATCACGCAGTCATCTGAGGTAAAAAGTTATATCAGCTAAATGGATCTGATGGTGACAAACGGTAAGATATGCCTGGTTGTTTCAGTATAATTTGTATTAAAATTATTTTTAAAGTATTTGTAGGTTTCAATTATGATTATAATTTTAACTTATCTTATGAATTTCTTTCTTCCTCAGCGGAGGACGCTTGTTCTGCTTGTTCTGGCTGTGATGAAGACCAAGCCTCGGATCTAAAGGTTACGAATTTGAATTAAATTAATTGATATAACACCTTTCTTATTTTTTCAATACGTTTTGTTTAATGTGAATGGGGGACCATCTCAGTTAATATGCTTATATTGACACAATTTCTCCCAACTTTAAATAGCAGTGGCTAACAATTCTTTTTAATCTAATTTACAGAAATGGTTACCCCCCGGGTACAATTATCATTTCTGCACCTATCATTTATGCACTCCAAAAGGCCAATCACACCTGGACCACACAAGCTTTGAGACGTCGTTCAGAATTGCACTGACAGAAGTTTGGGAAGTGAAGGAATGGGTGAAAAAGCTTGGGGATTCATCAGGAGTGAGCTGGAGGGTTGCAGTGACAAAACCAAGCAAGGGAAAACGTGTGCTTTTTAAGGTAATTAAATTATTTGTATATTTTGCTTTAGTTTGCCATTAAGAAATGATGAATGGGTGGGTGAATGAATGGATTTTCGTATGCACAGGTAGTCTAAAACAGTATTGTCCGCACATTGATCTGATCTCACCATCATGGAGTTTATCTGGGGTTAGATGTAGACTAAAAAAAGCTGAGATAGATTAAATCCTGTGGCAAAACCTCCAATGTCTTCAATGAGAAATCTACCTGCAAATATAAATAATACAATAAATAAATAATCATTTTACAATAATGTTTCACTAGTTAACATTGGTTAACTACACTGATTAAAATGAACTAGTAATGAACATTGCTTCTGCACAATCTGCAGCATTATTTAATCTTTGTTAATGTTCATTTTTAACATTCACTAATACATTATTAAAATCAAATATTGTATTTGTTAACATTAGTTAATGCACTGTAAATTAACATGAACAAACAATGAACAGATGGATTTGTATGAACTAATATTAACAATACAGTACCAAATATATTGTATTGCTCATGGTTAGTTCATGTTAGTTATTAATACAATAACTAATGTTAACAAATGAAACCTTATTGTAAAGTGTTGATGAAAACTATTTATGACATTATTTTTGAAAACATTCTCAATTTACTGCATTTTCTCAGACCAGATCCTATGGACCATACTGTCTGTTTTTGGACTCCTTGTGCATACAGAACTCTTAGTGGAGTATTACAGTTAAGGGCAAAATGAAAATTTGGAAATGTAAACTAATATTTCCTTTTGGCACACTAATGCAAATTCTAACATGCCTAAGACCTTTGCATAGTTATGTATATTTAAACATTTGTATTCTATCTATATCTATAGGCTCATTATAGGTGCCAACGCAATGTTTGTGCCCGATCAGGCACAGCTAATAAAAGACGGCTCTCAAAAAATACATGCTGTGAGGCTAAAATGGTTTGCACGCTGGTAAAGACTGTAGACAAAAGGGGAGGATCTAGTAGGTGGGTAAAGCAAAGTGAAAACGAAATAAAATTTTTTTTTGCTTTTGTCAGTTACTGTGTAAGAATTTGATCAGATTTTTAAAAATGTTTTTTTTTTTAGGAGCAATGATCCCCATATACCCATTTACCCAGTTTCTGTGCGCTTGTACAATGTACATAATCACAACATCTTTGTTGCGGAGGCACTGAGGCACAGAGATGTGGGGGTCAAGGCAATTGAAACCCTAAATCAGTTGTTCGAGATTGGGCACAGCCCTACGTCAGCTCTGGCAGTTCTGAAAAGTGACCTGTTGGCTGAGCATGGCAACAAATATGTATATGCCTCAGCTAACCGTGCCCTTTGCCCAGACCTTCAGTTTTGCTACAGGTATGTGAAAATGTACGTGGTCTTCAAATCAGTAGCTTCGACAGACTTATGTAGTAAAACAATCAATTTAATTTGCAGACTGTATCAGAAGGTGAACAAGCAGGAGTTTGGAGAGCAGAGTAGAGAGGGAATGCTAGCAGCTTTGGAAAGGCAGGTAGAATCATACAATGCAGCGTGTGATGACAGCTGTGCCAAGCTTAAAATGTCCTCAGCAGGAACACCACTAGTAGCCATTTGTTCCCCATTAATGAAACGAACACACAGCGTTTCCAATAGTGGAGAAATGTGTTTTATGGATTCATCTGGTAACATGGACCGGGAGAACTGCAGGGTGTTTCTGCTTCTCACACACACTTGTGCTGGTGGTCTTCCTCTTGGGATAGTGATAACCCAGTCAGAGGATGAGAGGACAATTAGTGAGGTTTTGGAGCTGCTGAAGTCCTTATTGACAAAGGATGCCTTTGGAGGGCGAGGTGAGGCAGGCCCTTGTGTGTTTCTTACAGATGACTCAAAGGCAGAAAAGGGAGCTATAGCCCAGGTCTTTCCTGAAGCCACACAGCTGCTCTGCATATTTCATCTTCTGCAAGCTGTGTGGAGGTGGTTGTGGAACAAAGATCACAACATTGAGATGAAGGACAGGCAGACCCTGTTCAGCATAGTAAAAGACATGCTTTACGCCAGGGAGATCAGTATAGTTGAATTGCTGTACCAGCAAGCCCTGGACAACCCTTTGACCAACAGGTAGAGACAATAGTAGACAGGTAGAGGTACTTCTGATATGTTCACCCTCCAGAAGCCTGTTTTGTTTTGAATTTATTATTTGTCTTAACTCGCTACAGATACAAGAAGTTCCTGACCTATCTACGAGTTCTTTACCATCGACGTGAGAGTTGGGGTCTCAGCTATAGGAGAGACTTGCCAACACGTGGCAACCAAACAAACAACTATGTGGAGGCTGCAATGCGTGTTTTGAAAGACAAAAACTCCAGAGAACAAAAGCATTCAACCTCCCTCAATTATTCAACCTTTTCATCACCCGTCTAGAGATGTACTATGAGGCACGTGTGACAGACGTTGCACTTGGCCATTGGGAGGCATTCCAGCGTTCAAGATTCCTTGCTACAAAAAATAACATTAAAGCGTCTGATATTTCTCAGGTGAAGAATAATTTTTAAATATGAATCATTCTAAAATTGTCAGATCTTTTTATAAATATGTCTGAATGTCATGTCTTCATGTCACTGTTAGGTTGGAGAGAAGAAGTTTCGGGTGAAATCCTCCACATCAGGAGACACCTATACCGTGGACATGGAGTTGGAGCTCTGCACATGTCCAGTTGGCCAAAGTGGGGCACCATGCAAACACCAGGCAGCAGTGGTGCAGAATTACAACATCACCTCCATCAACTTTCTCCCCATCACAGCTGAAATGAGGGCTGAGCTGCTGAAAATAACAAAAGGTAATTATTTCTTTGCAGAATCATTTGTCACTCATGGGGTGATACATGTGTTCAAATATCTAAAGAAGGTATTTCAAGACAATGCCTGGTTCATCTTCTTTACAGCCTCAGTTTCTCTTGACTTCCTGAACCCTTTAAGGCAAAATATGCCCAAGCCAAGCACATTAGCACCAGGTAAGAAAGCTTATGACAAATAGGACATATAACCTTCATTATACATGATTAATTCTAAACAAAACAACTAGTCAGCAGTGTGACATTAGTATACACTTTTTATAGGCATGCCTCCAAGGCAAGAAACCTGCAATACTGATGGTCAGTACAATTTCACTGCTCAAGATGATGGTCAGTATGAAGGGAGGGTTGGTGCTGTTTTGTTTTTCACATTTTGTTTTTCTTGTTTACAACGGTGACATAATGAACAGAAATTCTCTTGCAATATATATATATTAATTTTTTGTGTGTATGTAATAAACAGTAGACATGCATCAGCTGGACCGGTCTTCCCCCAGCTCATCTACTCCAGAGGCCTCATACACCAACCAACCCTGTATGCACAGTGACTCAGAGGGAGGTGAGTTCATGAAGCTTAGAAGAGTTAAAGGAACAGTTCAACCAAAAATGAAAATTATCCCATAATTTACTCCTCCTCAAGCCATCCTAGCTGTATCTTCTTTCAGCCGAACACAATTGGAGTTATAAAATATATCCTGACTCTTCCCAGGTTTATAATGGCATTGAAAAGTGTTTTGGCATTGAATTGGAGTTTTTGAAGCTCCAAAAAGCGCATCTATCCTTCATAAACGTAATCCATACGACTCTATTCTAGGGATGTCACAGTACCAAAATTCCAGTACTCGGTATATAAATACCATTAAAATTTAGCAGTTTAAAAAAAAAAAAATCAAGCCAATTCAATGACTTTATTATTTAGGATGGTAAATTTAGGCTACATGCTGTTTAAACGAAAATATTGATGATATTGAGAAATAAGTGAAAAATAAGCAACCTTCAATGCACAAAAACTAGTTTTGGGCTATTATAAAGCTATTAGAAAACACATTTTATGCTATTTTTCAAATAATGAAGTATGTAAATTGGAAATAGAGCAGAAGCATTGAATGGAAGCAGAGTAGTTTTGTTTCCTGGGTAGGGTTGCACCAGCCGTTCTAACTAAACTGGTGCAACCAGCCCCTTGTCCAAGTGTTTGTTGTTATTTTATTTGTATTGTTTGTTGTAGTTGAATTGTTTTTATTGTTTTCTTTTTAAACAGCATCTCTACCTCAATCTCCTGTGAAGAGGATGCTTGGGCTACTTAGTGAACTGGCTGAAAACTCCAACTACAGTGATGCCATGACTACAATGGCCAAGCAGCTTGAAAAGATGCAGCACAACCCAACCAAACTGGTCTCTGCATTTTACTGTTTTGGGAAAGGGATGTCGGTGTCAAAACGTGCTGCAGCGTTAAGACGAGCTGCTAGACGACCAGGTCCCATTATTGGCTGTCAGCCAACAGCAGTGGCCCGAAGATCAACCAAGACTGGTTCAAGGCGGCATTTGACAGCTGGACGCCCCAGAAAAAGTACTTCTGGTTCAGAGCATGACTACAGTAGACATGCAGGAAAAGGAGGGAAAAGGGTTGTCAGGGTACGCCACAAATTGTCAGAGTCTGTGGCAATGAATTACTCGCATCAAGCTTAAAATGGCACAAGTTTGTGTGTGTGTGTGTGTGTGTGTGTGTGGGAGGGAAGGAGGGAGGGGGATAATTACAGGTACAGGGTAATTAACAGTGTTTAAAATTATTATTTATTATTTATCAATTCTGTGCTATGAATTCTTGTTAATAGTAGCAACTGCACATTACAAAACTCCTTCCATGCATCCTTTTAAAGTTTATTTATTTATTTATTTTTTAGAAATTGTGTACTGTATGTAATGTTGCTTTTTGTGTACCCATAAAAGGCAAACACGTGTAATAATAAAAAAAAAAAAAAAAAAAAAAAAATATATATATATATATATTTGTTTCAGCTTTGTGTGGCCAGTCAGCTCTGTGATCATTGATTATCATTAGGTTAATCATTAATTTTTTTATTAAAAATGATTAATCATTAAATTTTATGCTAGGTAGGAAGACTGCAGGTAATGGAGTCGTATTGTTTGCAAAGCTATATTAAACAATAGAGAATCGAAAATAATGTTTGTGTTACATTACAGCAATCTCAAAGTGCTACAGAGCATATAATAATGCAATTAAAAAAAATCTTAGTCAATAAATAGTTAAAAGTAAAACCTATAAAATTTGTTCCATACATTAATGTGTAGTTTTCTCATTGTTAAGCTCTTTTTTGGTTTGATTGTTTGTGTATTTAAAATCATATTTATTTTGGACAATCAACACTAGCAACTGCACAGGGAAAAAAACACACCTCTTTATTTACATAGTTTTATGACTTTTTTATTTATTTATCTTATGGACCCTTTTAAATGTTTATTTATATATACATATAAAGTATACAAGTTGTAAATTCTGTGTAACCTTAAATTTTGTAAACATTTGTGCATCCGTTTTGTATTTTGGGTTTCAGCGATGTAAGGCCAATCAGCGCTTTGATAGAGTTGACCAATGAAATCGAGCCATAGTCGCGAGTCATCGCTGAGGGTTGTGGTTTTCGGTTAAGGGGCGTGGTTCGCGCTGAAATGGTTTGGGGAAAAAAATCACGCACCGTAGCCTACCTATACGAAGCTTGAAATGTCCACTTTTAAACGAACAAATTCGAATATAATTTCCAGATTCTAATTTGGCCTTAGAAAACCAGTAAAGTCGACATTTTTTCCATATTAATTTGTGAACGCGGCCTTCGAAGATGCAGATGCTTTACTTTGTAAAGTTTTGACAAATAAGTTTTTATAAAAAGATAAAGCTCACATATTTCAGCCTTTAAATATTTTTTCACAAAAAAGATAAACCTCACATTTCAGCCTTTAAATCATTTTTATAAAAAGAATGAGTCAAAAAAATATAATTTACTTGACATTTACATGAATGCACATTAGCTTATCTTTTATTAGGCTATTAATAGTAAAATTTGATCCAATTTTCACTTGGCGTCTGTCGTTGCTATGCAACCATGCACAGCGCTCTCCACAACGACAAAGAAATTTTAGTAGCTAATAGATTTCCACCACCAAAAAACGCTTGCTGTAGCCTAGCTCTGCTACAAGATTTATCTACGGAGAAGAGAAAAACACTCGTATTGGATGGGGGTGCACCCAAAAAAACTTCATGTTGACTGAGCTTTCAATGTTGTTACGGAAAGGGTGAAGCTGATTGGTTGGTTCTTGTCACATGAACTGCGGTGCGCATGCGGCATTCTGAAAAGTTGAGGTGTTTTCATCTCACTGCGCCTGGAAAAAATGAGCGAGTCGTTTCAATTCGAGCTACTTCCAGTCAGGCCACGAGCTACTGGTAGCTCGCGAGCAACGTTTTGGAGGCCCAGTAAAAGATATGCAGCAAGAAGAAACACTATGGTTCACGCTTGCGCGCATACTGCTGTTTTGACGCGCAGTGTTCTGATTTGCTTCCTATTTACTTGTCTGTTGGAGGCAATCCAGAATTACTGTTGGTGAAATTATAATCAGACCCCGAGCCCCCTTAAAAAAAACTCTTCGGATCTGCACGATTCAGTCACCCAAACTGAAGTGAAAAAAAGCGGGAGGTGCCGAAAAGCGCGCAGTTTGCATCCCTGTTAAATAGTACTTTGGTTCCGCCTGTTTTGTTATATAGGCCTACATCTCTAAAAAGTGCCTAATAATATGTCTATACTGAAATAATATTGGCATTATAATTATTATGACTATGATATGATTAATTTTTTATTAGGCTATTTTTGGTGCCCCCTCAGCACTTGGTGCCCTACGCACAGTGCGTGGTGGGAACGGCGGCGCTGGTCCTAAACATGTTGTTGTCCACATCCAGAGAGAGTGCAGCATATGCTAACCTGGAGATTCCCTCAGCCTTAGCAAGCAGTGCTCTGCCTCTCAAGGTCAAGTCTCTGCCTCTCAAGGTCAAGTCCAGGGGCGGAGTGGGACCAAAAAATCTACCGGGAAATTTCGTAGACCACCGGCCCTCGTAAAAAAAAAAATATATATATATATATATAATTTGTTTAGAAAAACGAGCGCGCTGCAGCCTGCATCACATGCGTATGGCAAGCCAAAGTATTCATAAACGCCTGGTCAGGCGTCTGATTGCACACTGACTGACCCGTCAAATATGCGGGACGCGCGATTTGCCATTGCGCGTTCTTAAAGTTCACTTTGTGGTCACGGAAAACGCGCGTCAGAAACGCGTGGTTTTTGTATAAAAAAAAAACAAAAACAAACAAAAAATAATAATAATAATGTATTAAACCTTATTGTAAAGTGTTACCGGAATTACAACTGGAAAATTTGCGAGATGTGTCTCGAACGACGAAGGGATTATTAGGGGACTGTCCAAGGTGCTGAAATAAAAAACAGTGAAGTAGGGTTGTTTTTCTTTTCTTTTTACAAAAACACTTCTGAGGCATAAAACACATGCAGACAGAAACAATCTCATTTAGCAGATCACACGTCGAGGACGCGCGTATTGATGCAAAAACCCATATTTTTGAAAATCCTAGACATGGGTAGACCTGAACTTCGTTAGTGCTTTCTGATTCGCCTGTGTTTTTATTGAAATAAGTGGCTGTAGCGGCCCGCCGTATGGGTTGAGAAAAGGCTGCACAGTTTGACCAGCGGGTAGCGACAACAGCTCGCCGGATGGTGTTGCTAAGAACTGCAATGTATAACTATTATCAGACCAGCCCTCTCGCGGCCTCAAAACACTACGGGCCCACCGGGAAAAGTCCCGACTCTCCCGATTGCCACTCAGCTACTGGTCAAGTCTCTCTGCAACCATCCATTCAATCTTCTTTGGGCTTTTATTATAACAGTTTCAAAGTTCAAGGTACTTCTATTATCTTGATTTTTAGTGATCACAATGGCTAAATATTCAGATCTAACTGGAAAAACTCCAGACAACATGAGCGGTGGAAAATTGTAAGTGATCTAGGAGATTTATACAGCTTTTTACAGCATTGAAAACACGGTATGTCTATCCCTCACAGCCTCGCTTATATACAGGTCCTTCTAAAAAAAATTAGCATATTGTGATAAAGTTCATTATTTTCCATAATGTAATGATAAAAATTGAACTTTCATATATTTTAAATTCATTGCACACCAACTGAAATATTTCAGGTCTTTTATTGTTTTAATACTGATGATTTTGGCTACCGCTCATGAAAACCCAAAATTCCTGTATCAAACAATTAGCATATCATGAAAAGGTTCTCTAAACGAGCTATTAACCTAATCATCTGAATCAACTAATTAACTCTAAACACCTGCAAAAGATTCACAGCCTGTTTCATTAATCAAAACCGCAATCATGGGTAAGACTGCCTACCTGACTGCTGTCCAGAAGGCCATCATTGACACCCTCAAGCAAGAGGGTAAGACACAGAAAGAAATTTCTGAACAAATAGGCTGTTCCCAGAGTGCTGTATCAAGGCACCATAGTGGGAAGTTTGTGGCAAGGAAAAAGTGTGGCAAAAAACGCTCCACAACGAGAAGAGGTGACCGGACCCTGAGGAAGATTGTGGAGAAGGACCGATTCCAGACCTTGGGGGACCTGCGGAAGCAGTGGACTGAGTCTGGAGTAGAAACATCCAGAGCCACCGTGCACAGGCGTGTGCAGGAAATGGGCTACAGGTGCCGCATTCCCCAGGTCAAGCCACTTTTGAACCAGAAACAGCAGCAGAAGCGCCTGACCTGGGCAACAGAGAAGCAGCACTGGACTGTTGCTCAGTGGTTTCATGTCATTCGGAAATCAAGGTGCCAGAGTCTGGAGGAAGACTGGGGAGAAGGAAATGCCAAAATGCCTGAAGTCCAGTGTCAAGCACCCACAGTCAGTGATGGTCTGGCGTCCCATGTCAGCTGCTGGTGTTGGTCCACTGTGTTTTATCAAGGGCAGGGTCAATGCAGCTAGCTATCAGGAGATTTTGGAGCACTTCATGCTTCCACCTGCTGAAAAGCTTTATGGAGATGAAGATTTAATTTTTCAGCACGACCTGACACCTGCTCACAGTGCCAAAACCACTGGTAAATGGTTTACTGACCATGGTATTACTGTGCTCAATTGGCCTGCCAACTCTCCTGTCCTGAACCCCATAGAGAATCTGTGGGATATTGTGAAGAGAAAGTTGAGAGACGCAAGACCCAACACTCTGGATGAGCTTAAGGACAGCAACATCGGCCCACGTCCGGGCCGTGTGGAGTCAATGTGCACCATGTGTACCAGCTGTGGGCCGGATCTGGGCCGACACTATGTTGTTGTCTGGGTTGCTTGTATGATATTGTAATTAATTTGCTTTTATTTTGGTGATTATTTTCACTTTATATCAAATTACATTCCAATTCAAAGCTAACTTGTGCCTGCCTGTTGTTTCTCACCACAACCCGCTACCTTAAATCTTCTGCTAAATCTATTTGCACCAACAGCAATTCATTTAATAATTAATTACCAAATCCTGTAGACACCTGTTACAGAAACATTACACACTGCAAAAAATGCTTTTCTTACTAAGTATTTTTTTCTTGTTTCCAGTCTAAATATCTAAAAAAATAAGATGCATTTACTAAAGTAGTAAAATGCCATAAGATATTATGTTATGAATTGTTAGAATTATTAAAATTAAAATTGTTAGAATTTTGTGAATTAAATTAATAATGATTAAAGAATTATTTAATATTTGGACTGGAAACAAGACAAAAATATTAAGTAAGAAAAGCATTTTTGCCGTGTTTTATTTTCGCAGTGAATTAGATTACATAACAGTTGGGTATGATGCAACATTTAGTTTGGGTTTATCACAGATTATTCGCCCAGTTGTAAAAAGTTTGGGCATCTCTGTTGCTTGACTAATTTTTAATTTTCCTAATTTTTTGGAGTGATAACTAAGTTATTTGCATTGCAATACCATTACCATTGCAGATTGTTTAACAAAAACTAAACTCTAGACATTATACACATTGCAAGGTATACTATGTGTACAGATGTGCACATTTTGCAGTGTTATTCCTTATTTTGAACTTCAGTCCACATGTAATGATCAATGTTGCTCGGGTATCCACTTTTAGGGTCAGTTTATAATGATAAGGAATCAAGACTCAGCCATAGCGTTTAACATTTCAGGGCTTATAGAGGCAAATATATGCAAAACATTATGTTTTGGACTTCTCTTAATTTTCTTTATGTGGGCGAGAATGTGTGAGAAAGTGATTTTTTTTCTACTTTGTATATATATATATATATAGATAGATATATATAGAAAGTGATTTTTTTCTACTTTGTATATATATATAAAGAAAATTAAGACTGCAAAACTAATAACACTGCAAAATGTGTGTATATATATATATATATATATATATATATATATATATATATATATTCCAAATAGTAGTGTAGCTCACATATTGGAAACCAGTGAAATGCACAAATGTACAGGTACAAAAACTTTTACAGAATGTATAAATGATTGGATATAATTCTTATTAATATTTATATTTTTTTAATGTGTCATTAATGTAAAATATTAAATCAACTATTCTATTTAAAATTTAATTTTGACAATTTAGTTGATGATAACTGAATAACCGATGGCAGGCAAAGAAGAATCCCAGTAGAAGAGATTCATCTGAAAGGTAAAATTATTCTGTAGTGTATATATGCATATGAATATATAGGCTACATATTAAATTCCCCATGTTTTAACTGAAGATATGTCATAATAGTAAAACTATGCAAATTTAATGATGTCACTTAACCTATAGGCCTAGGCTTTAATGAAAACAAAGATGTCTGAAATGTATAGGTCTACATCTAATTCGTGGAAATACTGAATAATAACCATATTAATTACAATAATTACTCTATGTGCCAATTCTAATTTTGTCTTTTTACTTACAAAATTAAAATCTATAACTTCCCACGACTTACCCTATAAAATACATATAGTTCAAAGTAATACGCCTTTACTGAACCAGTCAGTTTAGAATCACTCATAACTCAGGATGGGGAATGAGAGGGGATGTTGTATTGCTATACCACGATACTCAATATTTTGTCCCACGGTGAGTCATTTTTCCCTGTTGCACCTACACGAAATTTGAGGGTCCCCCCACCTGCCAAATCCCACTTTAACCACTGATACATTTTTGGAGCAACTGTGTATACGCCAATGGGTGGCGGTAACGTGTAACCATCGCGCGCTACAGCAGACAGGGAACCAGCGAAGAAGAGATTCAGGAGGGCCGTTTGAAAAGATTCACAGATCACACTGCGCGTCATATTTGTAACGCTCGAAAACTATACGTTTTAGGATGTTTTAATACATTAAAAATCACGATTTTTTTATTCATTATGAGCAAAGGACCTCAAGGTAAGGTAAATCTTGGTCTTTTTGTGGCTTTTGTCTAACCCTATTCGATCCGTCCGTGTTTAAAGGTTTAACGTTAGCGCTTTTGTGTTTTATGCTTTTATCACTACACTCTCCGGATGTTGTCGTTTTTTAAATGTGTTTAACAGTGCAAATGTTTCACTCCATAATAATTCGAGAAATCGATCATAATATCCTTATTACAATTTCCGCATTTTATTCTTTCTATCCAATTATCAAGTATTAAGTTGGTGTATTGTAGTCTATTACCGTATATGATAAAGCGTGATCCAACGTTATATATATATATATATATATATATATATATAAAATTCACGTTGAACATGTTAGCATGTTATATATATATAACGTTATATATATGTAACGTTATATATATATATATATATATATATATATATATATATATATATAAAACGTTACATATATATAACGTTATATATATATAACGTTATATATATATATAAAATGCTAACATGTTCAACGTGAATTTGATCATTATTGACCCTTGAACACAATCACAAAACAAAGGCAAGGCTTGCTTATAACAAGGAGATACATTAATTAATACACCACCGTCGAAATACAGCCTTTTGAGCATCTTGCCATCCAATTTATTGATACAGTTGAAAAAATAGGTCGGGAGGTGCAAGCTATAAAAGTCCACAAAATTATGTAGGGCCGGCTTAAAAATGTAAATATTTCCATTTTAATTTACACATTTTGATGAGCCAATGTTGATTTTTTTAACCAAAGAATCTACTTGTTTGCAGTTGATCCTTTCAAATAGTCAATATCATCATGCAATTCAAACATGAAATACCATGAACTTGATAGTTAGCTAGAAAAATGAACTCTAGAGAGGAGCATTTATATGATATATATTACATATTCGTTATATTTAACACGTTTTAAGACCGCTACCATTTCAATGTTTATATTTTTAAAAACAAATTTGAGTAGACAAAAAAACAGGCTAATTATGTTGTTAAAAATGTATTATAACTATTATCGTAACAAAATCTTATGTGCAATTGAAATCTTTGTATACAAACCAAGTTTTTTCTTTTACTTGAGAACATTTTTACATGCATTGTACCAGGTATCTAAATGAATTTATATATTGAATCAAATTGAATTGAAATTGAACCGGAAGTTGCAACCAACATTTCGGAGAGGAAAGCACATTTTAAGATTTTAATAATGTTTATGAAGACAAACGTTTTTCAATTGTGGATAAACTTGCATACTAATTTGTTCACCACAAGACTAGTAATGTTTGCTAACAAAATAGGGTAAATTTTGATTTCATGCAGGCTTTCACCTGTTTCTTGACAGGTAGGCCTATACATAGACATAATAAATACATAGACGCCCTATTGGCCGCTTTGGTGCGTTGCTGCGATACGTCAACGTGTCCGCCATTTTGCGGAGGGCAAGACTGCGCTGTGAACAAATGCAAGTAAACGGGTGAGCTGCGGTTTTCCTGGATAAAAACAATAATAACGTTTACATTTATCAGCCGATTTCAGTGGTTTGCACGTGGTGTACGTTACTATTACTAATTATATAATTACCAAATACAACCAGAAAAAAATGTTCAGTCTTGTTTGTGAAAGGTAATTCCCCGAGACCTGTTTTCAATTGTGTGGCGACTTGTACAGCCCCAAGCAGCGCACGAAACAGGCATTTTTCTCAATTCCCATAATGAGAGGTATGGGCAAGTTGCCCTCCTTGATATGGCGGCGCCGTTGACGTACGCTCCAGCAGCCAATAGGGTGTCTACGTATTTATTATGTCTATGGGCCTATATACCAAGTGGGTTTCTTGTATAGTTTACTCTTTACAGCATTAGTTGAGAGAATTTTGACATGTAGTGGAAATATTTCTGAAGGAACTGATATCGGATTGGATTGAAATCGAATTGAGTCAACAGAGTTCTGTTTGATATTCTTTGATACCCAAAACCAGTTAGCATTGTCTATACTATAGTCTAGTAGCTAAAACTGGCTACAAGAGACCAGTGAAAAGAGCAGGAGACAGGAGATGAAGTGATAGTAAGAATTAGTTTATTGAATGAATAATCTTAGTTGTGTCTGTTTCAACTGTCAAGACTTTGTCTAAGCTGCACAAATACAACATAATGCCAAAGAAGAAAAAAAAACTGTTTCACTACATTGTCCTGTGATTTTTAAAACCTTAAAATTGAGACATTCCCTTTATTTGTGAAGGCAACACATCACAACATAAAATGAAACAAAAGCAAGCATTGCAAGAGCAAGCAAAATATCACAGTGGCTAGAATGCATTTTGGAACTCGAGGAATGAGGAATTTTGGAATTACTCCTAAAATTTGATTTTATTATTAATATATTTTTAAAGCTGCAGTCCGTAACTTTTTTGGGTTAAAAATGATCCAAATTCCAAAATCATTTTTTGAGCAAGTACATAACCAGCCAGTGTTCAAAACTATCCTTGCCTTAGCTCGATTCAAAACGGTAAGCTTGTAATAATGTTTTTAACTCAAGTGGTACTGGTGGATTTTCGCGGGAAATTCAAGTATGTCTTTGCGTCATTACGTCACATCTGTACACATAAAGGTGTAGTCTCAGCTATAGGCTATGCTTGCGTGTGAGGATGTTCGAGGTGGAGATTTATAGCCTTTTCTCACAGCACTTGATATAAACTTATCAATTTGATGGCGGATCTAGAAAGGTTCAAACAACAATCACCAGTGACAACTGGAGATTCACCCGTTGTAAAATGCTAAAGAATTCGGACTTCGGAGTGGCTACAGAAAAAAAAGAGAACCGGGCCCAGGCGGAAACAAGGATAAATATCGGAAGGCCATTAAATGTAGTCACGCAATGCTGATGTTGTTAACATTAACAATTTGAGAACAAATTATAATTTGAACAGTTTGATGTGATATGATAAGTGATCGTTAGATTTAATCAGCGATTTACTGCAATGCTTTTTCCCCCTTAGTTAGTCAGAACAAAAGTGGATGTTAATAATTTAATCAAGTAATTCAGTTATTTTTTAAGGCCCCCATAGATTAACTAACATGCATATAACACTTATAAACTTGTTTCAGTTAAAAAAATGACAGAAGATATGTTTGGTGGTGTGAGGAGCCAATCCTTCTACCTGCATGACGTGAAGAGACATCAGTCTGCCACACTCACTGACATCATCATCCGTCTGGGAGGGGTGAGAGATATCATTTTTGTCATTCATCTGTACAGGACAAAGCAGAAAATTGGTTTCCCTATATGCAAAGTGATGTTAAATAGTGAATCATATTCTGTTTTTTGATTGTTTCATATAGAAAGTAGACAGTTTCCTCACTAAGGATGTGAATGTGGTCGTGACGGGCACTAAAGAAGAATGTACTGCAGGAGGGAAACAATCTGGAACCCCCAAGCCTGTGGTATGTACCCAATCCCTTCATACCTTCTAGGTGTATTTAGCTACTATGTACTTACATAAACTACATTGTACCTAACATTTTTGTGTATTTATTTATTCATGTTGTATTGCAAAACACTTTTGCTGCTATTAAGGATACGAGTAAGGTTATGGACGGGTTTGGTGGTATGGTTAGGGTTGAAGGGCCAGTTCACCCATAAATGAAAATGATCCCATAATTTACTCACATTCAAGCCATCCTAGGTGTATATGACTTTCTTTTTTCAGCCAAACAAGTTAGGCTATATTAAAAAAATCCTGGCTCTTCCAAGCTTTATAATGGGAGTGAATGTTATCTTAGGCCCTGTTTACACCTTGTATTAAGATGTGTTTTGATCGACTGGATCACAAGTAGACAGAGGGAGACACTTAACCATTTACACCTGGTGTTTTTATTCATCTCTTTTGTCCATTTTCAACCACTTCTGTCCTAATTTCTTCAAGGGGTCTATGGGTGGGTAAATCTATGGGCTTTCTCAGATCTTTTGATATAATGGACAAAATAAGCTCGCTCAATTTATATATGAACGCGCACGGAGACATCGTAAAAACGCAGAGCAGCAGCTTTCGTTTCTGCTCTGCGGCCGCAGGACCTCGCCAAACGTGGTGCTTGCGTGTTAGAAATCAGGAATTGTGAGAGAACATTGTGCTTGATACGTTTAAATCCCGTCTGGCTAGCGTTCTTCCCATAATGTTTACACATTAGGTCAGTAGGCGGAGAGTAGGTGTTTTTTTTTGTGGTTGTTTCTAAAACAAGTTCGGCCACATGAGCGTCTACACTAGGAAAGCAATCCGGTCGAATGCGTTTTCGACTATCTCTGGAAGTGGTTGAAAGTGGATGAGCTCAAAACATTTTGGACCCCGTTTACACCTGTGTTTAACTGCATCCACTTGTGATCGGATTGACGAAAACGCATTTTAATACCAGGTTTAAACAGGGCCTTAGATTTTGAAGCCCAAAAAAGCACATCCATACATCATAAATGTGTTATTCAGTGGTTCTCAAACTGGGATATGTGAGGTGACAAAAGTGAACAGGGGGCTACGTGAACAAAAGTTTTGCCAATCATTTAATTCTACCCCCACCTTAAAATAACATTAAAGTGCCCCTATTATGCTATTTTAAAGTTTTTTAATGTTATGTAGTCTCCTACAACAGGTTTACATGCATCAAAGGTCAAAATCTCATAATATACATTTGCACATCACCACATTTTCAATGATTCTCAAATGACTCGTCAGATGAATCAATCTCTCTAAATCCCTCCTTTCCGCAAGCTACTCTGCTCTGATTGGCCAGACAGCTCAGTCTGTTGTGATTGGTCTACCATGTGTACAGCTTGTGTTGAAAACAAAAACGCCCATTGCCATAACAACGGCAGCTCTGCGTGTCCCGAAGCTTCCTACACCGTAAACTAAACACAGTAACGAACAATGACTCGATTTTAACATATCAATCCTAGCGTGAGTCCGACGATGAAACATTGAAAGAACTAGTTATTCAACCCGAAACCTCCATCGCAAGGACAGCTATAAGTGGGCGGGCGATATGCTAATGTTTCGTCTTGACGTCACAACGAAACGGCTTATGACTCCTTTGAAAAACAATTCATTCCATCGACTCGGAGTGTTCTCTTACTTTTGAAAGACAATAACGTTATACGGTGCACTTTCAGATTTAATGCATTGCAGGATGTTTTCATTCACCTAGAGCGATGTTACGCACTACATGAAAGGTCATTTAAAAAAAATCCATTATAGGGGCACTTTAAAACTGAGCATGCATTTCTAGCAGGTAAAATGCAATAAATACATGACATCCAATCAAATTACCTCATCTTTCGCAGTCAAAACACCATCCACACAAGCACTGTGCATATCACTGCCTTTCCTTAAGCAAATCACGCTACATTACTGCCGTTCTGAATAAGTTAAAGTGAAAATGACATGTGAAGACCAAGTATGGTAACCAATACTCAGAATTTGTTCTCTGCATTTAACCCATCCAAATTAGTGTTAATTAAAGAAATTAAATAAAGGATTAAAGGGATGTAAGGGAATAAACAAGAAATAAGAATGGTAAAAGTTGTTCCAGGTCTAATTATAGCCTAGTAGTGAGGTAATCCTTTTAAACTCTTTGCAAATAATATTTTATTTAAAAAGTATGCACACATTCACTCTTGTCTCTCTGTCTAATATGTCAAATATTTAAAAAAAACGTTTCTTGTCTCATCACATTCAGTTATGAATGACTCCATTTAAATGATCATAGACAGTCTTTTTAACCACACGGTATCGTTATTTCTGTGTTACAAATATTCAAATGATCACAGAAGTAATTATTGTTTGGATATAAACACTGGTGCCTATGATAGCGATAAGGATTGTAAATATTATTGTTATCATTGTTATCATTGTTTCGCCACAAGGTGGCGACAAGTGACTGTTAAAAAATGTATTTGGCATTGGCTTATTCATTCAAGAGATTCATTCAGAAACGCTGAATCATCCAGTAATGAAACGTATTTATGAATCATTCATTCATACTGATTTGTTTTTTCAAAGTAATTTATTCATATTAATTAAGCATTTTTAAATCCACTGCAGCAATTAATAGACTAGAGACTCTAGTAAGTTACATGTTATTTTGTTTAGTTGTCTGTTCAGAATTGTGGGAGAATTGTGATCTCTATTTGAAATAAATCATGATTCTCTATTTATACTCAATTTATAATCATGATTCTCAACTTTTTTTATTGTCTAATATATATATTTATATATTGGATGATGTATGTGATGGAGTTTATTGAGGGGCCTACCGCGCTGAATCCTGATTCCTCCCAAGGCCGCTTTTTAAAACCTGTTTTTTTTTTTTTGTGGCCACATTCACTTTTGTCATTTTCCCTAGAGCGTATGAAAGCTCGAAGTTTGCACAGGGATGTTTAGTAGCTAATAATGACTTTTAAATGTCTTTTCACCTCAAGGTTTGTGGCAGTCGTGGAAGAGCGTTACTGGAAAAAGCCATTCACAGCAATGTAAGTCCACACCTGAATTTATGTGTAGAAAATCCTTTATTTTTCTTTAATGCAATGCGTGCATTTGGTCCTACTTGTCATCTCAAAGTTAATCCTTCATAATAAATAAAAAGTTTTAGGATTTGAAAAATATAAAACATTGATGTGACAATAGGTAAATAGGTCAGTTTGTGATGTGACCAAGACAGAATACAAGACATTTTGGAATTTTGCTGTTGTCGTTAAAGCAAAAAGGGGAACACCTTATACCAATACATTCTCAAATTCACCGTTTTTCAATACTCAGATTGTAATACTGATCATCATAACTATGTGTTATTTCTAATGAAAAACAATGTTAAGTTTGGGGAAAAAAGCTAAATATAAGAACATTTACTATAGTGGTCTCTGCCTTTTGAACCCACCTGAATTTTATACCAAATGTCTGGTAGCCAGTACATTATTTGTCATCAGAATAAGTCAGTGTTATTGTTGTTGACAGTTGAATGTTTGTTGTTGCTGTTGCAGGAGAAGTATCAGAACAGTGTGCTGGCTAATGCTCGCTCATGGGGAGTCAAGGTCTACAGTGTAGATGGTATCCTTTCATGTAACTGCTGCCAGTTCTTGGAAAACTCTCGCTGAGTGAACGCAACCGGACTGGACTAAATTGTTGTTTGTTACATCATACATTGTGAGAGAGCCACTCTGCGCTGCACAAACGCGTCTACCGTGTGTTGCAGGTTTTCGTGTGTGGTATTTTGGAGTTTGAAAGCCTAATTTCTTGTTCACTTTGATTATACTGAATAGCTAGAATTTCTTTTTTAAAGAATTGACTTTGTTTCATGAACAAAGTCAAATGGTTTGAGAAGTATCAGCAATTTCAATTCAGGTGAACTATTCTTTTCTCGACCCTGTGGCAGCTGGAAATAGCTTTCCATATGAAGTGTTGCGTAAAGGGTATCACAATTGCCAATTGTTTTAAATCATCTTGAGTCAGAGGTCTGTCACATACTATTTAACTCAATCTACGCAATTGACTGAAATGTCTGGCTTTCCATGTTTTCACTGTTATACGTTAGGGGGGCGCTATTAGGCCTCTTTTAAAAGAGTACTGAATCTCCTGATGAAAAGACAGCAGAAGTTGCTAAAGTAGTAAAATAACGAGATCATCAACATTAAACAGCATCTAAATCAAAACTGCCTAATGTTACTGAATGAACTTGGACTTGATCTACTGCATCTACTGTATGTTTCGATCATCGTTCTGAATCTGGATCTCGATCTGAATGTAGTTTTTCACAAAAAAGTGATTTTCTCAGCTTTGGTACAAAAGGAATGCATGAAGCTAGAATCAAATGTTTTTGTTGTTTAAGCAGAGAGTCTGTTGTTTCTTTTATTTATTGCATATTCATAAAACAAAATATTCTGGGGCCCATGAAACTTTTGTGAAAATGGTCAGAAATGCTGGCACTGGCGGCGAAAGAGTTAAAGGGGAATGTCATGAGGAATTACATTGTCCTGTTCACAAGTTTACATCCCTGGCTCTTAAAGTAGTGTGTTTCCTTATCAAGGCTTGGTGTTAGCCAATGAGAACAGGGGGCATTTAAACTAGAACTCAAACTTTCTTTCTTGCCCTGCACTGCTCAGCATTACAATGAACATAGAAAATGTAAAATACAATGTATAATTAAAAGCTATTTCTATGAGTGCTAATGAATGGTCTTCTTACAAGAAACCAACACCAAAGAGCACAATACAATTTTATTTTAAAGTTCAGTGAATGTGAAATACTAATATGTACTCATAGGATTATATTGTGGACCCCTATTATTAAATAAGCTATGATTTGAGTTAGAAGCACATTATTTTCTTATGACTACTTTGTTTTTTTTTCTTTAACCTAAATGTCAGAATTTCTAAAGTTTATCAATCATCTGAATCAGAAAATGAGGACAGCTAAGGTAATGTACTGTACTTAATTTATTGTTTACTGTCAAACATGAGTTTCTTATTCCCACAAACTGATTTCACACACTCTTTCCAAACAGAAAAAAAGTAGCAAACTTACAGCTCCTCATGTTAAAGGTTCGTAAACTACAGAAACATGTACTTTTTGTTGTAATTGTTCTTACCTTTAATATTTTTTGCACACCACTGTACCTGAGAAACCTGTGTATATGCTGTGGAGTGTTAATACTGAGTGTCTTCACACAGCTGGAGTCTTGAAGGGTCCTTGTCTGAAAGTGGAAGACTTCAGTCGGTGAGTTTTAGCCCTCAGTCTTATCTTCTTAACCCTATTTTCAGTTTAGATGGTATTGTATGTACTTTGTACCTCAATGTATATTGTACCTAATTAATTTTTATTTTCAAATGTTAACTGAAATATTACAGAGGTTGTTTCAGCCTCTTGTACTGTGATCAAATAATGAGTCAATGTGATGTCTGTCGTGGCTGATATCACTTTTGGTTCTTTCAAGACTGAAAATGTGATGTCAAGTTCTGTATATTGCATCGTGTGTACAAGTTTTTTTTTTTTTGTAGTAGATCATAGTGTTTTTAATAGATCATACTGAAAACTGCAGAAATATGATGAGTAGCATTATGTTATTCCAATCACAGCCAGTGTCTCTTTAGTTAAATTAGTGGGTTGTCTTTTGTCAGATTTAATTTTTTTATAAGATTATTTTAATATATCTTTATCTTTAAAATCCTAATTACTCTATTTTTAACATACACAGTTTAAGGTATATTTGACTGTTTGCATTGTGAAACTTTTTTTTGGTCCCCATGCAGCCCCATTACCAAGGCTAATGTTTCAGCTCAGGTCACTGCAGTTTTAGTAAAGTTAATTATCAAAATGTGCGGCGCATCCTAAGGGCCACCCTGAGGCCAGTCTGAAAGGTATCCCTTCCCTCCCCTGCAGAGGATCTGTGTGCACATGGCAGCTCTTGGCTAATGAAAAGATCTATTGTGTTTAGCGCTGCTGCAGACGTTGATCCTATATAGATCCTGATGGATATGGGTGATTAAGCCCATATAATGCATTATACATTATTTTGTACATATTACATCAACATAAAGACTACAAGAAATACTACAATGACATATACATCTGGTATAGTCGTGCCACTCATAACCTTGCTTATGTCAAAATGCCTATGTCGGCATTAGACAAGTATTGGCACAACTGATGCATTATAGTGAGCTTTTTTTTATTAAGCTTTTTTTTATTGTAATTATGCAAAATTATAATTATGCATGGTTTTCACAGCCATATTACATTTACATTTATGCATTTGGCAGACACTTTTATCCAAAGCGACTTACATTGTATTTCAAGGTACACATTTTACATTCTTATCAGTTCTTGCTCTCCCTGGGAATCAAAACCATAACCTTGGCGTTGCAAGCGGCAACGCTCTACTGTTTGAGCTACAAGAAAGCTCAACAACTTTCGTAGTTATTATAATAATTACAATTATACATAGAATATTTTTAAATCAATTTTTTACAATGAAAATGAAATTAAAAATGACAATTGTCATCATTTACTCACCCTCAAATTACTCATTCTTCAAAATATCATCTTTTGTGTTCATCAGAAGAAAGAAATTCATAAAGATTTGAAACAACTTGAGGGTGAGTAAATGATGACAGAATTTTCATTTTTAAGTGAAGTATTCATTTAATAAATGTGGATGCAGCATATCAGAGTCAACAGTGTGTCAGAACAGCTTGAAATGTTCTGTATCGTCACATGCTAAATCTCAACTCAAAATTACTGCCCGTTTGGTACGTAACTGACAATTTAGTCATAACTTTGTCAGCTGCATAAAAAATATAGATTGGTCAAATTTAAATGTGAAAAGACCAATTACCACTTTACTTGTCAGACTAGTTATTAATATATTGGCTTTATGAAATGGTTCTTTTGTTTAAAAAGCTTTTTTTTATTGTAATTATGCAAAATTATAATTTTGCATGGTTTTCACAGCCATATTACATTTACATGTATGCATTTGGCAGACACTTTAATCCAAAGCTACTTACATCAAGGTACACATTTTACATTCTTATCAGTTCTTGCTCTCCCTGGGAATCAAAACCATAACCTTGGCGTTGCAAGCGGCAACGCTCTACTGTTTGAGCTACAGGAAAGCTCAACAACTTTCGTAGTTATTATAATAATTACAATTATACATAGAATATTTTTAAATCAATTTTTTACAATGAAAATGAAATTAAGACAAAAGTTGACTAAAAGTTAAATGTTTTCACCAGCTACAGCAGGTAATGCGTTTTAAATACAAATATATCTTTTTTTTAATCCGAAATCTTGATGGTATCCATTTGTCATCTACCTAATACTTTGCAATTTAAATGTTATGGTGTTTCTTATATTTTCAAAAACAAAAGTCTGAGATATGAAGATATGAGATTATTATTCTCTTATTGTCTCATTTTCTAGATAGAAAATGAGAAAACTTGTTCAAAGAAGCTTGTCATTTTGTCTAATCTATGATTTTGGTTTTATAAACAGGAAGTTCAGACCATTCTATGCACAGACTCTGAGTTTCCCAATGATGATTTACTCAGGCAAATATAGCCCTTTTGAGCCCCTCATTCCTCGTCAGACTGGTAGGAGCAAGGATGAAGATCCCAGCAAGGACAATTTCAGGTATGTTATTTGCTTTTTGGGAAATTAGTAATCGAATCTACATTGTCACTTAAATCTGTAAGGTGTTTTTTTTTTTTTTTTTACTTAGGAAGAAGGAAGAACCCACTAGCAGCTGCCATAAGTTGCAGACTGTGCCACTTACAGCAAGCGCCACACCCAAAGGCCCAACTAAGAAAACTTCAGGCTATTGCGAGTGCTGCCATATGCCATACAAAGACCAGTATGAGGTAAGTTAACTTGGTACTTTGTTTGCAAAAATTGTAATACCAAAAAGATCAATTAGGGCTGTCACTAATTCTTGATAAATTTCTCGATATAATCCTCGATTTCAATTTGCCCAAGTCGAGTAACTGGCAATATACCGGAAGTGGCACATTCTACGGACGAGAATCCATGAACCTCATCATTAGACGTGCGTCTCAGAGTGGCTCCGTTCACAGTAAATGCTGCTCCACGTGAGCTGTTATTTACATGCGTGGAGCCCTTCTCAAACTCCATCTCTACATATGCTCCGAGTTTGGGTTGCATATAAGTTAAAATGTTAATCTAGGAACGCAATGTGCGCCCTTTCATCAGATTTGTAAGGTAAATCTAGAGTTGTTCCGATTCCGATACTAGTATCGGAAATGCCGCCGATACCAATAAAAATGCTGGCATCGGTATCGGCGAGTACTTCTACCCATGCACCGATCCGATACCATTTTCTTAAACAATATCTAGTTATGCACACTAGCTTTGCATAACGCTGCAAATCAGAGATCAATTCTTCTTCGCTGCTCTAAACAGTGGTTGCTTGTGGCGACACAGGAAGTTGTGCTGTTGCCACAAGCAACCACTGTTTAGAGCAGCGAAGAAGAAAACGCGCGCTATCAGTATGTCCGCTGTTTAGCAGTATTTCAGACTGGAACAACCAGACAGTAAAACGGCGACATGTCTCGTATGCCATACTGCAATTTCGAGGGGTGGAACAAGATTAGCAACTTCAACACGAATAACTTAAAGCATTTGAAGACGCGTTAACCCGCAGAACACGATTACACAAAGGCAAGGGCAGAGAAGAATGAGCCGCACCAGAATCAACAATCTCTAAAAGCTTCATTCAAACAAAGAGAAATGTTTTCAAAAGACAGCCAACGAGCGATAAATACAACATGTATTGAGTTTATTTTTCTGGATGACCAGCCCCGGTCAAAACTGAAATGCCGTTAATTTAACAAAATTGTTTATGGACTTTAAATTATAAAGAGATTATTTTCTTATATTATTCATATATCATTTTTTAGATTCCTAGATTTATTTGTTGCACTTTTTTTATGCAGTTATATTGTAAAACTAAAATACCTTTTTCAGTTTACAGTATTAGATGTGTGGTTGCATTTTAAGTTCTTTTTCACTTAAGAAAGATAAATAATATATTGTTGTGAAATGTATGTCAGATAATAAAAATACTCTAGTTCACTGTATGTATTTGTTCATGTTTAATTAAGGGATAAGTCTAAAACACACCATAAAATAATTATATCAATTCATACAGTGCTAGTATGAATTGCAGCTGTATAGATACTGTACACATCCAAGTATCGGATCAGTACTCGGTATCGGCCGATACCCTGAGTCCAGGTATCGGAATCGGTATCGGGAAGGGAAAAGGGGTATCGGAACATCTCTAGGTAAATCATTTATAAACCCACGCAAACACAGGTGAATACATCAATATGTTTCTAAATATGCATCCTGTTCACCGCGATTTAAAAAAATAAAGTTTAAACCCTTCTCTGAGTTTGCATGTTTTGATGTCCACATATTCTTGTTCAGGAAAATAAGTAGACAAATATTAAAGGTTAAGTAAACATTTGAATTAGTGTTGTCACGATACCAAAATTTCAGTATTCGGTACCAATACCAGTGAAAATCCACGGTTCTCGGTACCAATTTCGGTACCAAAGCTTAATTTAGATTAAATTTACATATATTATTAAAGTGTATATCACAGTTACAAAGATGGAAACTGTAGTAGTAAAAACACTTTACAATAAGATTATATTTGTTAGAAAACATTAGATAAAATGACCTAACAATAAACAATAGTTATATACTGTAGCAATTATTCTCTTTGGGGATAATTTAAAAATGTAGGCTACTAATACATTTTTAAAATCAAAAGTTTTATCTGTGAACATTATTTAATACACAATGAATGAAGTAAACAAACATGAACAATCAAGTGTTTGTATTAAATAACATTCACAAACATTAATTAATGTTTATTGTATATTGTTCACTCAATGTGTTGATAGATTAAGCATTAAGTAATGTTAATGAATGGTATCTTATTGTAGTGTTACCTACAGGAGATAAAACATGTTTTATTTGACCAAAAATGTCACTTTTGCCTGTCTTCAAAACTTGAGAACCCTGTAGCTTATTACTAACGCAAGGGCTAGAAATCAATTAATTCTTTGCTGATACTTCCTCGTCATCGCTTTCTCCTTCTTTCCAAAGGCGCTCGCTCTCCGCTATGCAACCATGAACAGGGGGCGCCTGGAAAAACAAGCATTTGAAATAACGAATTTGCAAGCGCTATGTGAGCGGCCCCTTATGGCAACGTGACATTAGCCTAATTCAAAATATTTCCATATGTGGCTCTTTCCTCCTTTCTTGTCAACAAGTGGATTCAGAGCTACCGCATTAGCAGCGCCACCGGTCGCCATGTCTCAGTGTTTTTATGAAAAGGACGCAACTCTGCACCTTTCGGACAGCGCATCAAGAACCGGATTAACCCGGTACTTCGTTACTACCGGTACTTAAGAAAAGCTGGTACCGTAACCGTTTAATTTTTTTTAGTACCGACTTGGTACCGAAGTACCGAGTTTTTTGACAACACTAATTTGAATTAAATGTTGTTTGGCCAATTTTAAACACTGATTTGATCTACTTTAAAGTGTAACCACATCAGGCTGCTGGCACCCTCTGCAAGCATTTGTTTTAATACAAAATGTACATAAGATGATTTATATTATGTATTTTTTCGCAGTGGTCTATAAAACCCTGACTTATTGCTTTTAATACTTTATTTGAACCAAATAGTATTGCCTCGTTGTTATAAATGTATTTTAAGTCATTTTAAAGAAATGAAATATCGATTTATCTTTGTTGAAGCTGTATTTTGTTGTTTTATTAACATTTATGACATAGACAGCAGCAGGAATATTAGGCTGCTGTCACTTTAAGACTGAATGCACAGACCGAAAATACTGACACGCATCCGGTTTCTTTCTCAACTGTTCAATTAATCCACAAATCGTATGCGTGCTGAACTGTGGGGCCTGGTCTGTACGTATCACGGGTCAACTGCGATCCGTTACACCCCTACTAAGATCTGATTTGATAGACATCAAATTCTTTCTTTCTTTTTTTTTTTTTAGCACTTGCAATCTGAGATGCATCGTTCTTTCATTCAAAATGACAGTAACTATGCTGTAGTGGACCAACTAACCGCTGGCATGAATGCTAGCTTCGTCTGTAATCCAAATCAAGAAGCTGATCCAACTCTAATCAAGTAAGGGGCTATTTTACAAAAGCTTTCTTTGATTGGAAGCAGTTCATGTGATTGACTTTCACTGTTGCTCTGTTGACAGTACAACACTGAATGTTTCTGTTTTAACTCCATTTTTTTTTTTCAGGTCATCGGCAGACTTCACCCCTTTACATTTGAATCATTTAACTGAGATGCAGAATACTGTCAGTGAGGATGAAAAATTTCTGCAGACTCAACTGTTTGAAGACTGTGGTCATGTACCGCCAATTACGGACATATTTTCTTCAGCTTTAGACAACAGAGAAAACTTTCCTGACCCTTGCTACAGTCCATCTGGTCAACAAAATGTGACCTCACATTTTGATAGAATTCAAAATAACTGCCCTGATCCTCTTGATCATGACAAATTAGGCCTTTACATCAGCTGCACCACAAAGGTTCAAGACTTTCAATCTAGTTTTCTCTCTATGGACATAGCCCCACATCACTTTTTCTCAAAATCCCAGTCTATAGAGAAGAAACTCAAAAGCCTCTCTTCTGTCACACCCTCAGAAACTCAGTCTAAAATGCTCATCCTAAGCTCCTCCAGAGATGACAAAATCCCATGTACCATCTCTGTTGATGAATATGTCCCTGAAACTCAGGATCGATGTGAAAGTGGTCGTGGTCGACTTGCATTGCATTTGTCAGAGGGTCTTATAGTCTGCTCACAAAATCAAAAACAGAACGGGGACCAAGGTTCAAAAATGTGGTCAAACAGCCCTAAAATGCTACTCCACAGAAGGGAAGATTGTAATTTTGAAAGTTGTGGCCAGTTTGTGATGGAAAATAGAAAGTTGTCTTCAACAAAACAATCGTTAAAATTGGCCCAAGATATTGTTGGGTCTCCAGAGTTTGGCTTCTCTTACTTTTCATTTCCCCATTTACTACCATTTCCACATTTGTCAGATTACCAATTTTCTATAGTTAACTTTAAAAAGCGCTGCAGGTCCTTCACTCCAAGTCCAAAACTTGCAAAGAGAAGAAAGATTAGTCAAAGCGAAAAGCCAAAGCTATCCTGGAATTGCTGTGCTCCTAGGATAAGAGGGTACTCATCTGTACTTTCCACCATTTCTTGTTTACCATTCCTCAAGGTGGGTTTTGCAACAAAGATAAATAATCGAACTGGAGGTGCCTTACCGGAAACCCATGAATCATCACTGAAAGAATCTTCTTTTGCAAAGCAGATCTCAACGCAGCCTTCCCTAAAATATTTTACTCTTCCCAATACCCACTACTTGCCTCAAGTTGACCAACAGGACAATGATGAAAGTCAAACTTGTGTCCATGTTGAGAAGTCACCTGAATTGTTTCCAATCAAAGATCCAGTGGAATCCCGAGTAACCACTTACTCATCTGATTTGGACCCTCCTCAGTTGATTCCATTTTTCCATGAAGACCATCGACTCCAGTGCAGTCAATATCATGATCCTCCAGAATTGTTTCCCGAAGATACCTCCCATACATCAGTCAGTAAAGCCTCAAACAGCTCATTTCAGTCACACTCCGGAGCCTCTGTTTGCATTGAATCTGCTCTGCTCCCAAACCTCACGTGGTCCACGGCCTCCTCAGAATCAGATTGGGACTCTGGACTCTTGTCATGGATTGCGACTGCTGTTCCTCTTCGGGTTAAAGGGGGGCCTGATGACCTGGGTCAGTTACTACAAAAACCACATACTGCCATGCAGGATGGGAGCTATACATCACGGTTGAGCTCCATACTGCAACCCTCTTGATTCACATTTATAGGAATAATGTTGCACCAATACATGCAATAGGACAATTGCGACTTGATGAATTAAATCCTAAATCGGTTGATTCCTTTACTCTCCATTCTCAATTCCATTCTCCATTCTAACTGAATTGTTGTGAAAATCTTTGTATTTTATGTACAACATTTATTTATAGAGGTGGGCTTCTGTACACACCTTTGCAGCGAATGTGTTAATAATCCCAGTGTTTTCCACGCATGTTCTATTTGATAAAGTTTGTTGTGATAATGAATCAGTCATGTCTTGCATTAATATTTATACATATTGTCAAGCATATCAGACATTCTATTTCAGTGTTGTATGTTTGTCTCCTAGTATGCAATATCTTATCGCAAACATAGTATTAATCAACAGTTGACAAGTATTTCATGCTCTCCTCTTCAAGTGACCTCCATGACGTTTCTTTTGGATCTCTTTTTCCCTCGGTTTTGACCATGACTTTACAGCAGCAATATCCGGGAACATGTGCTGGTATTGAGACTTTAATGAGGCTTTGCTGGAGGGGCATTACCCAATTAGTTTAAGTGCTGTGCCTGGCCTCTCTCCAGTTTAGAGGCAGTGTTGATGGTAGAACAATGCTGTGGTGGTTTATGAAGAACATGCAGGGTAGAATACACTGTGAAGGCAGAAATGTCCTGTGGTTTCATGAAGGTCTTTTAGGTAATTTGTGTAAAACCTTTCAGATTTCCTGCAAATGTGCTTTAAAAGGGTTAGTGGTATGGCTTGTACAATGGACAGTGTTTTAATTATTCTATGCTAATTAATGTTTAATGTCATCTATTAGTTACAGATCTATGTGCATTAATATTATTAGCTCTGAAAGGAGTATGTGGAGCATGTACCACTGCTGTCTCTGTAGCATGACCAACATCTTAAACTTTTATGATTTTCCATAAACACTGGAAATTAGCCTTATAAAGAAGGCCTATGGGCAATTATACATGTTTTAAGACCAATTCCTGAATAAATATAGAGTTCTACAATATATTTTTATTATTATATATTTTTTCTGTATTATGTACAATTTTTTTGGTATTTACAGTTCTATATTAAAAGCTGTTTACTTCAAGAAGATGCTAATTTACTAGTATTGAGTTTCATGCATTCTTATTAAAATCAGACAAAATGGTCCATCTGTGTGCTTTTGTTAAACATTGACTTGTGTTGAATGACGTTATCTCCTAATGTTTGCTAGTCTCTAATTTCAGATAGATATTGTGTTTGTTTATTAGTTTTTTATATAAATGGGTCTGTTATGTTGAAAGAGCTATAGGGCAATGGCAAGTGTTTATTATTATTTACACATTAATACTTTCTTCTGTAATTTATGTAATTATTGAAATCTGTAGAATAGATATGTTTTTAGCATTTCTATTATGGAATATCAGGCAATAATTAGTAATGCTGTAGTGACTCACAGCACAGGTACCATGGGAGGGCTTATTGCCATGTGTTTTTATAAATCATGTACTATGGTAATAACGAGGTATTCTTTAAAATTAATTTGATGTAATTCAACCGTTCCTAAGCAATAATAGATTATGTATTCCACAATGAAATGTATTTGTTGTTTGATCAGACAATGAAAAGTCAATGATGATGAGATCATTTCTTCCCAAAGATTGGCCATGCAAAGGTTTTGTAAACGCTGCTATGGCTGCAACATAAACTTTGAGCGTGGAGGGGGACCTGCCCTCATCCAGAAGCTCCTGCAGGAAGGAGAGAATCTCCGTAACACCACAGCAATGTGGGTTTAGGTTATGAGCCGAGCACCAGCCAGAAAATACTGACCACTTTGAAGCATAGAGACGTCTAGTAGAGGGCGCTCTAGCCTGTGTGATTGTATTAAGCACTCCTACTGGGAGACCAGTGGGTACCCGTTGATGGCCTATACGTGCAGGGCCCATAAATCGCGGCGCGGGTGCCAAATCACGCCCCTGGCCTGAGGGAGGAGATCTTTCCTCACTGGAACGGGCCACGGGGCCGTGCTTGCTAACTGCATCATCATGTCTGGTTCCTTCAGAGCGGCACCACGAGTAGCACAGAGCATTTTGTCTCCCTGATCCGCTCGATCACCTGTGGTAACAGCGCTATCGGGGGAAACGCATAGAGCGGGCGGCTTTCATCTCCAGACAGTTTATGTGTAAGTGCCCCTCGCGGGTTGCCCACAGGCCGAAGAACAGCCTGCCCTCGTAGAGGGCGCCCCAACCTAAGTTGGGAGGCATGTGTCGAGATTACTTTCCGATTCGAGATCGTTCCCAGATCAGCTCCTGACTGGTACCAGTCTACCGCCTTCCAGGGTTCCAGTGCTGTCACACAGTTCTGGGTTACCCTGAGGCGAATTCGGCCAGGGGCCCATGCTCGAAGCGGAACCCGCTTCTTCAGCCAGTGCTGGAGAGGCCACATGTATAATGAGCCCAGTCGAAGCACTTCCGAGGCCGAAGCCATAAGGCCTAGCATCCTCTGAAAACTTTTGAGAGGATGCATACTGTCAACCTTGAGAGAGGCTGCTGAGCGCTGTATCTGCAGGGCACGCTGTGACGTCAGCCGCGCTGTCATTGACACAGAGTCTAAGTCTGTCCCCAGAAAGGAAATTTCCTGGCTGGGAGACAGCGAGCTCTTGGTCCAATTGATTTGGAGACCCAAACTCTGCAGATGGCTGAGTAGTAAAGTCCTGTGTGCTATCAGTTCTGTTTCTTACTGAGCTAGAATTAGCCAGTCGTCCAAATAGTTCAATATTCGCATCCCCTGAAGTCTCAGAGGAGCGAGCGCCGCGTCCATGCAGTTCGTGAATGTACCGAACAGCAGAACGGTGTACTGATAGCTCTGGCCCTCGAAGGCGAATCGTAAGAAAGGCCTGTGATGGGGCGTTATTTGAATCTGAAAAGAGGCTTCCTTCAGATCCACTGAGATAAACCAGTCCCTCAGGCGATCTTGTGCGAGGATTTGTCTGGTCATGAACATTTTGAACGATCTCCACATGAGGGCTTTGTTCAAACATCAGAGATTTAGGATGGGTCTGAGACCGCTATGCTTTTTGGGGACAAGGAAATACCTGCTGTAGAAACCTGCTTCGCTCTGAGTCAGAGGGATGGTTTCTATAGCCCCTTTTTCCAATATTTCGTCACGAAGTAGATATGCTACTTCCTGTTTTACAGTAGTTTCGACCCTGGCCCGCAACTGCAGCAAATATCTTCGCTTTACGGTGTTCAGTACCCATTGTGACACGCCCGGGATCATTTCCCATGCTTTCATACTTAAAGCTAGCGGGAGAATAATGTCTGGGCCCTGGTCGCTTCGTGTGTGTGACGCACATGCAGTGTTTGTACTGCATGTGCGAGTTGGTGGCTCGTAGCGCTAAGTCAGTTGCGCTTCTGAGATCTGTAAAGCTTTCAGGATTCGGGCCGCTTTGTCCATAGTACGGCGAAGGTTGGACATAAAATTTGTAGCACCAACTCTTCACCTTCCAACTCTTAGATAACTCCTCGTGGAGAAGAAGGTCGGCTTCCAAATCTGCAAGGCAGATGGCTCGTCCTGCTGAAAAGGCTCGTTGACGGCGCAGGCTTCTCCAGAGAGCGATGTGTGTACTTCGCTGAAGAGATGAAAAATCAAGGAGCATCCTATCTGGACTCAGCTTATAAAGACATAAGCCAAGCCCATTTTGGTGGGTTTTGACTCACGCGGGCGCCTACACCCTCATTGGTGCTTACGTCATGAGTCCCTCAAAAGGCTGCAGCAGCCAATAGACGCTGCTGTGAGCTGCCTTGTCTAGGTCTGCTCTGTGCAAGCAATACGTTTTAAATTAATGCAAAATTAAGGATAATTTTTTGGCTTCACTATTCTCGAGAAAAGAGGTTTTCCCGTAGAGTAAGCTAGCTTACGCAACACGAGAGTACTCTCGTAAGAGAACTGGATACCACTTACACCATATGCATATTGAAATATGTCGTCCATACATAATTTTGATTTAATAATAAAAAAGTAAGTATAGGCAACATGCAGTGTATTGTGTGCAGTTAGCAGCATGCATTATTGTTCCATTCAGACATAGTTCTTGATAAAAATGACTGCTACAATACAATACAAGATAAAAATGTATGCTACAATAGCAAATTCCTTGCCCATCAGACCTGTCTTTCCCATGTTCCCTAAATAGTGTGCCATGTGCTGTTCATTATAGTCTATGAATTATTTAGAGTGCTGGAGATGGGAAAGGATTTTAGAGTAAGGGTTAGTACAGATCGATTTAGTCCTCAGGCATGAGAGATATTGCTGAGGACGAGAATATTTGATATGCTTTTATCTCAGATGACGTGATCTCTCACACACAGAAGTACTTGCGCTTGACAGAACTGTAATATAGGCCTATGCATGCTATAGCCTATTAGTAGGCTATCTGTAGTTAGGCTATATATATATATATATATATATATATATATATATATACATGATGTATAGGCTATATAAATACAGTGTATAACAATAAAAAAATTCCATTTATGTAATTATATAGCCTATTTGATATGCATTTATAGCTGAGTTTTATGTTTATTTTGCATTGTAATATTTTATATTTTTTAACATAACATTTGTTCCAGGTTACAGAAGTGGAATCTGATGTTGCATGTGAGTGCGGTGTAAAGTGAAGGGGAGGAGGATAGATGAGAGTGGGAGGAGGTGCGGATGGGAGTCCCACAGAAGGAGCGTTTCAATCCCAACATGAATTCCGCCCGCAATCTCTGACCGACAACACACCGACAAAAGCGGACACTTTCTAAACTCTTTCCCGTCAGCGTTGTCTTGTTTTCCACGAATGCCCTTAACGTCTTCCTCGTGACTTGTTGTGCAGAACGGGATGAGGCGGTAAATGTCGCGTTTCGAATCTTTTCGCTCCGGTTGAAGCCGCAGGAGTATGTGATCATGTTGGCGACGCGCTGCCTCCTCCTGTGGGCTGCGGTTACCGCGCGACTCGCCGTGACAGGTGAGCGACGGACTCCGCGTTTGGAGCGGATTCGTGATATTAGTATAAGCTCCATCGGTGTAGCTATTTATGTATAATGTGCGCCAACAGGTGCAACGAATTATTAATTTCACGGATGGCCCCGTTTTCTATCACGGGCATGGCTGTGAATTTTCAGTGTCGCGTCAGAATGCGCAAATGATGCCGCAGGCTAGATAAAGTGTAGTGGCTGTAAACGCATTAGAATTACTAATACATCGAATCATGGCTTTGACGTTTTTTTATGAATGTGTCCTATATTGAAAGGCTGGGGCAGCAGCATCAAACGGGACGGAGCGGAACGGGGACGCGAGCAGAACGCGTTTGCGGAGGAGCGCACGAAGCCTCAGCGCCTGCTGCAGCGAACTGACGCGGAGGAGGAGCTGGCGCACGGGCACTTGGGTACCCTAGTAAAGAGTGATGCTGATGGAGCGCATGTAAGTAACTCTCCAACGATACATAAAAAAATAAAAACCGACCTCATTTTCCATCGACCCTTCCAGCGTCCTAATTTGCGTATCATCTGAGTGAACAGCTTTTGATGAAGAACTCGAGTGTGAATAATATACTAGCCTATATTGTTTTTGAATGCCGGCATAAAAATTTGCTATGTAATGTAGGCTACTACATTTACCGTGTTGCCAATGCCATCAATCTGACCATGTGATTATTTTTGTGGCTTTTACGAATATATAGCTAAACTTTTTTTGGCCTCTGGTGATAGAAAAGTGGCATTGTTCTGCTCATTTGACCCCCCCCCCACACACACACACACACACACACACATAGCAGGCATATTGACACAGTCAGATGCAGACCACTGTCAATTAAGGATGTTAAATGTGAATACTTTCATCTTTTATTATTTTTTAAAGAGGCCATGAATTGAAAATTCAAATTTTGTGGCTTTTGCGTGTGCGTGTCACTTAAATATTTTGCTCAATTTGATTATGCGTCTGGCTGCCAATAACAAAGTAATATTCCCAGATCTTTGCTCATCTCTCCATCTGTGCCTGCTGCACCAGATGCAATCCAAAGTTCCACATGTACAAAAATCTCAGAATCTTCCAAATACCATGGCATCTAATCTGTAATACTCATATTAATGATTAACTGATATGTTTTCTTAAGCGACTGATCCCTAAATCAATGAATTTGACTCCCAATATCATAAATATGCACTTATGGCCTTG
This sequence comes from Meda fulgida, assembly GCA_030578275.1. Taxonomy (NCBI): domain Eukaryota; kingdom Metazoa; phylum Chordata; class Actinopteri; order Cypriniformes; family Leuciscidae; genus Meda; species Meda fulgida. Next base: position 23,122,342 of record CM060627.1, read on the forward strand.
AAAAAAAAAACATTCTTAGCAAACTCCATCTGTTATGAAGACTATAGAACAGAGAGAGAATTGGCATCAAGCCTTTTTCAGAGAGGTAAAGTGCACATTAAAGGTTATACTTTGTAAATGTATACTTTAATGTAATATTGACGACTTGCTGTAGAGGAGAGTGAATGTAAACAGCTGGGGGAAGAGTAAACCGGCCTGTCTCAGTGCAGGTATAGACTGAATCTGTGTGACTGAATAATGAAGGGTTAGTTCACCCCAAAATGTTATCATTTACCTCATCTTTGAAACACAAATGAAGATAATTGAATGAAACCTGAGAGATTCTGTCTCTCCATTGAAAATCATGTAACCAAAACTTTGCAGATTCAAAACATTTATAAAAACACTCAACATAATCCATATGAAACAAGTAGTCTTCTGAAGGAAGCTCAACAGTACGAGCTTGACGCGTGAAAACAAACCTAATTGGTTCTAATTAGGCGTCAAGCAAGCATGTTTGGAGCTTCCATTTACCATATTTGTTCACAATGAGTCAATCAATGGTTATATTTGATTAAAAGCCTAAATTAAATCTGTTCATCATATAAAGTGATCTTGTTAATATCAGTACATTACATGCAGTTTTTTTCATTCACCAACAAAAAATTGTTCCAAAAGAAGGCAAAGCATCATCTTATGGATATCATGCAAAACAGTACAAAAAAGGCAACCACCAAAAACTGAATGCTGACGCCGGACTAGTTTAAACTTCAATAAACCCATTTTATTGATAGACCACTTACCAACGATTGTTTGAAGAGTTCTAACGTTGTTTTCCAGCTCTGCGCCTCATTCTTAATTTACTGCTCCTCACTCACGGGTAAAAACATTCACTCTGGTAACATTCACATACTCAAAAATGACACAAACAGAATAAAACGCAGTGATACAAACAGTGAAACAGTGCTGTTGGACTGGTCATATCAGTACACGCTGCTTGGCCAATGAAATGAGAGGACTGAAACTAAGATTTAACCTTTTTATTCAAACCTTTAAGCATTCAAAGAAATACTGTATTGCACCCTTAAAGGGACAACTCTATAAATAAATCCTTTAAATGGTTCATATTAGTACCTTAGAGTAGTAATATATAACCTATTATATATGAACCTTTTAGGGGTAAAGATGTTCCTTAAGTTTATTTTTAAATAAACTGTTTGGATGAAATTTTCTGTGAAACTACTAAAATCACCATAAACCTCTAGTCTCGTAGCATTTTGCATAGTGATTAGATTCCAGATTCCAGATTTCTGAACTGACAAGTGGTTCTGGTGCGGCCATCTTGATTTTTGGAGGTTGATTCATGATTGAGGGAAACTCGTAGATTTTTTTCCTATATTTTTGCTGTTGTTTGTACTGATATTACTGATTTAATATTGTTGATATTATTTATTATTGATATAATACATCTATAGAGGGTATGCGCGTGACGTCACCGTCGGCCGGTGTGCCTGCAGTTACGTGCAGTGAGTGGCAAAAAGTCTGAGCGGCAGCATTTGTTTTCAGCGTGAATGTCGCGAAAAACCAACAAAACACATATAAAGCGGGAAAGAGCTTTGCGATTGACTGTACAACTTGATTTGACAAGAAATCTGAGGTATATTTTTACAGAATGACGAAAGCTACAGACCAGAGGAGCAAATGGATCGCTGCAATTCACAGAAACAACTGGACAACTGGACTGGACAGGCGGACAGTTATCATTTTGTGTCATTATGCTGACTTAAGGTGTAAAATCATACCCTATATATTGTATTGTTATATATTGTAAAACTCATCAATTAAATATTTATCATTGTATATTCTGCATTAGGCTATTGGATGTTTTGAAATAAACAATGACAAAAAACGATACAAGTTCTAGGGCTGGACGATATGATGATGATATATATATATAGAGGTCCTTCTCAAAAAATTAGCATATTGTGATAAAGTTCATTATTTTCCATAATGTAATGATAAAAATTAAACTTTTATATATTTTAGATTCATTGCACACCAACTGAAATATTTCAGGTGTTTTATTGTTTTAATACTGATGATTTTGGCATACAGCTCATGAAAACCCAAAATTCCTGTCTCAAAAAATTAGCATATCATGAAAAGGTTTTCTAAACGAGCTATTAACCTAATCATCTGAATCAACTAATTAACTCTAAACACCTGCAAAAGATTCACAGCCTGTTTCATTAATCAAAACCGCAATCATGGGTAAGACTGCCGACCTGACTGCCGTCCAGAAGGCCATCATTGACACCCTCAAGCAAGAGGATAAGACACAGAAAGAAATTTCTGAACAAATAGGCTGTTCCCAGAGTGCTGTATCAAGGCACCTCAGTGGGAAGTCTGTGGGAAGGAAAAAGTGTGGCAAAAAACGCTCCACAACGAGAAGAGGTGACCGGACCCTGAGGAAGATTGTGGAGAAGGACCGATTCCAGACCTTGGGGGACCTGTGGAAGCAGTGGACTGAGTCTGGAGTAGAAACATCCAGAGCCACCGTGCACAGGCGTGTGCAGGAAATGGGCTACAGGTGCCGCGTTCCCCAGGTCAAGCCACTTTTGAACCAGAAACAGCGGCAGAAGCGCCTGACCTGGGCTACAGAGAAGTAGTACTGGACTGTTGCTCAGTGGTTTCATGTCATTCGGAAATCAAGGTGCCAGAGTCTGGAGGAAGACTGGGGAGAAGGAAATGCCAAAATGCCTGAAGTCCAGTGTCAAGTACCCACAGTCAGTGATGGTCTGGGTTGCCATGTCTGCTGCTGGTGTTGGTCCACTGTGTTTTATCAAGGGCAGGGTCAATGCAGCTAGCTATCAGGAGATTTTGGAGCACTTCATACTTCCACCTGCTGAAAAGCTTTATGGAGATGAAGATTTAATTTTTCAGCACGACCTGGCACCTGCTCACAGTGCCAAAACCACTGGTAAATGGTTTACTGACCATGGTATTACTGTGCTCAATTGGCCTGCCAACTCTCCTGACCTGAACCCCATAGAGAATCTGTGGGATATTGTGAAGACAAAGTTGAGAGACGCAAGACCCAACACTCTGGATGAGCTTAAGGCCGCTATCGAAGCATCCTGGGCCTCCATAACACCTCAGCAGTGCCACAGGCTGATTGCCTCCATGCCACGCCGCATTGAAGCAGTCATTTCTGCAAAAGGATTCCTGACCAAGTATTGAGTGCATAACTAAACATAATTATTTGAAGGTTGACTTTTTTTTTTGTATTAAAAACACTTATTTTATTGGTCGGATGAAATATGCAAATTTTTTGAGACAGGAATTTTGGGTTTTCATGAGCTGTATGCCAAAATCATCTGTATTAAAACAATAAAAGACCTGAAATATTTCAGTTGGTGTGCAATGAATCTAAAATATATGAAAGTTTAATTTTTATGATTACATTATGGAAAATAATTAACTTTATCACAATATGCTATTTTTTTTATAAAGACCTGTATATATATATATATAACACTGATACAAGTGATCACCCAGATTTAGACCTACCTATTTTGTATTTATATAAAGCGTTCACAGGCAAATTTGCTTTAGGCCTATGTATTTCCCCGGCGTCGAAATCAGGCACACATAAATGTCAGGCAACCCGATTCCTGGCTGCATATCAATATCCATGGATCACTGGATCTTTAGAAAGTTGTAAGGAACACTATATTGAGTCCAAACTTTAGTTTAAATTGATAATCGTTCATTTTACTTGCATTTTCACAGTTTCCCCTATCAAATCTAGTCACACAGCAGCTCTTTTGCCACTCAGTCCGGCTGAGGGGGCGTGTTCCGGCAGGAAAGTGACGTCAATGCATTCCCTCTATAACAGACTTACTATGCAAATTTAGTATGCAACTAGCCTGACCCTTCTCAGTTGTAACTGAGAGTGGGTCTTAATTTACAGCCCATTTCCAAATGGGCGTCACCAACGGACGTCGCTCAAAGATAGACCTAAAACCAATCAGAGCGATGAAGGAGATGACGTATGCGTGAACGTATAAATCTGCTCCAACGTCGCTGAGCTATCATCATCGTGTAAAGCCCGCCTCAACGTATGTGATTGGTGCCTCGATTTGGAAAAATTGGAAATGGGCTTGAATGGGCTCTTGGCCAGACAGACTTTTGAGCAAATTTGCGGAAGCAGGTCAGGGTTTGCCCAGGCTAGTATGCAACGGGACCCGGGTTCAAATCCTTGTTTAACATATTTAATTGGGGGTTCAAGCACGTAGCGCTGAAACACTATTTTAATTGTTAGAATCAGCATTCTTCCCTAAAAGTGATTGGGCAAACAAAACCGTAAGTCGCAGACACTTGAAACTTTGAGGGATGATAGTACCCACCCTGTCTACAACGACACCAAAGCTCCCTCCAATCGGTCTGGTGGTGGCGGTAGTGCTACAGCGATCAAATTTAGGTAATGACTCATAACTCCTAAACTGTTTGTTTCAAGTGTCTTATAAAGTTGGAATCTTTGGCTCAAGACAAACAAAACACATGCCTTGGATTTGATCACCACTCTAATAATAAATAATTTTGGGGTATTTTGGATTTTTCTAAAAAAAATTCAGAAAAAAAACGCGATCGGAACCAAACCAGTGCAGAAAGATTCTCTGGAGTCTGATTGTTAATAATTAATCAAAAAAGGTCAACATTTCGATTCATGTCCACATGGGACGCCAGAACACTCAAAGTGGGTGTGGCCACTTTTACTAAAACAGCTATTCCTCTTGAACGAAATGAGATAATTTCACCAAACTCTGTACATCTATGTAAAGGGCTCGGTCTGTGGTTGCTTGAAAAAAGGTGCTGCGACTAGCCGCTAGGAACTTGTTTGGAATAATTTTTCTCTGTGGAAGCAAATAGTTTATTGGAAGTGAGCTAATAAAATATATAAACAAAAATCAATATCTTTTGCCCAAATAGCTGTGTTATCGCTTTACAATTGTGTCCTGAGCATTTATTTGCTTTAACATATGGTTTTGTTTTGCCTTCCCTGGCTGTATTTGATCTGACCCAGTGTACAGTGTGAGACTAAGTTTTTGAATGATTTATTTAGTAAAATAAATGAGTGTGGATGCACTCCCCGCTTTCTTGCATTCAGGTATTCGTTTTCATGCCTTCAACTGCAAGTATTGCAAGGTGATCACATTTCACACCCACACCTATTCGTCTCCTGTAACCATGGGTGCAATATATACCACCTGTCTGTCAAAGGCCATTTTATATCCTCATAACCTTGAGCTGTCTCACCTGACACTGGTGCAGAGCACTCGCCAACCCTACGTGACCGTCCTTCAGCGCTGGACCCGATGACTTCTGTCGGAATCTGTCCTGTGACACCTAATCTCCATTGACCTTTCTCATTCTTATAAAGGCAAACAAGTCTAAATGTAGGGATGGACTTGATTTTTAATCAGGAATTTGATTGGATGGTGAAATGTGTTCTCTATATGACAAGTATTTGGAGCGGAAGGGGTTAATGATGTCTGTTTGAAACAGAAAAGCTGTTTCAGAGGGAGAGCATTTAAAAGATTTGAAGAAGAATTTGATGGTTAAAGCCGGTTAACTTGCTGGAGGTCGCAGAGTGTATACACTGTTGGTTTCTAGGAGGCATTCTTGTTTTGCTGTATTATCCAGTTGTATCACAGGGCTGTATCACACACCAGCAGAATGATCTTTGTCACTGTAGAAATCAGAGACTCGCTGCAAATCTCTAAACTCTTATGAAGCATCTGAACTGAATTTAATCCTAAGAAGTTGCTGATTCGGAACACTATACACAGCTCTATATGATTCCAAATGAGTGTCCTTAGCTAGGTTATTATGTACTTACATTTAAAAAAAATTGTTAGGTACAATTGATTTGTGTTTATGTTGTTTTGCAAAACTCTTTTGCTGCTATTGAGGTGGGATACGGGTAAGATTAGGGACAGGTTTGGTGGTATGGTTAGGTTAAAGCAGGGGTTTCAAACTCAGTTCCTTGAGGGCCACATCCCTGCAGAGTTTAAATTCACCTGATCCAGCTAATAAAGCCCTTCATGGTTATTTGAAAACTCCAGGTATGTGTGTTAGGGCAGGGTTGGAACTAAACACTGTTGGACTGTAGACCTCCAGGAACTGAGTTTGAAACCCATGGGTTAAAAGGGAGGGTTAAGGAGTAAGAGAAGGGTCAACGGTGTAATTATAGAAATTAATTACAGCTGTAATTAGATGCAGGTATTTTTGAAATAAGTACAAATGTAAAAATGCGTGCAGCCATGCACAACTGCATTGTATAAAAATATTCATTTAAATGTTAGTACATAGTAGTTGAAGATACTTAAGTGGGACAGAGTTTCCATTTCCATTTTTACAGTTATTCATTTAGCAGACGCTTTTATTTAAAGCTTTATTTAAAGGCCAGTAATCACTGTTTCTCTTGACTTGTTCCCATCTTGGATGAAATTTATTTCTGGGATTGACTTAACAGAAAACTATACATCCGGTACTGAGTTTCATCTTGTCCTAAAGAAGGTGGCATAAATATGTAGGTATAGGTATGGAGTGGCATATTTTGAATGTTGATATTAGGGATAGGGTTATTGGGCTAGTTTTGGAACTTTTTGGGGGGATTGGCCATTGGGTAGTTTGTTTCACAGACTTGGTAACCCTGTTACATACTTTAAGAAGGCTTTTTACAATGATGTCCTGTCCCCCCCTGATTCCATGTTGATGAGCAATGTCTAATTTAGTATGTAACCAACATGCCTTTATCTGTTTTTCTTTCTCTCAGCCCATTCATTTGGCTCAGATCTCATTCCTGGTGAAGGCCTTTGGAATCCAGTTTGTTCTAGACCTGGATCTCAATCAGTATGTGCAAAATCACACACTAGCAGAGACACATATGTTATCATTCCCTCTAAACTGTATATTGATGATAATGAGTGTGTGTGTGTGTGTGTGTGTGTGTGTGTGTGTGTGTGTGTGTGTGTGTGTGTGTGTGTGTGTGTGTGTGTGTGTGTGTGTGTGTGTGTGTGTGTGTGTGTGTGTGCGTCTACAGCGATCTCTTGTCGTCTAACTATGTTGAACGCCACTTCGATAAGGATGGGCGACCTTTTCAGAGTCCGGTAAGGAAAACAATCACTCTTTTTCTCCCTTTATATTGAATTTGTTAGGGAGTAATATCATAATGACCAAACATGTTTATTAATATTAGATCTCCTATAACAAAGAATATCTTTGTGTCTGTTTGTAATTGTAGTTAACCCCTAATACACCCAGGATTGTATACCATAATACCGTGGTAATATGGCTTTATCAGTTTTTGTTACACACACATACTGTACAGACACACAAAAAAAACACTTCTATGTCTTCTCTGCATTTCTTCTCTTCTCTTGCTTGATTCCTAGTCTAGTTGTCTAATAAACCAGGCATTGTTTATTACGAATATTGTTGGCTCTTTGACAAATTGCTATTGCTCCTCTTTTGAATGTTGTTTTGTTTAAGTCTCTGATAAATGCATGCACTTAAATGTAATTGAATAACAATGATTTCTGAGTAATATGAGACATGTAATTGACAGATTCCGTAATATTTATATTTCACTGGCACTCTTGAATGTAAACTTCTGCGGTATAATCTGTGGGTCTGGGAATTTACCCACTCCCTTTCTTGGTGCTTGACTTTGATGCAGCAATGCAAAGGAGCCTGGGAAAGCATCCGCCCCTCCTGTTCAGTGTCAGCCGCGTTTGACCAATCGCAACGCTGTTGCCATGACAACTACTTATAGACAGTTCTTGTCCACTTTGGCCAACTGAGTCAGAGAGAGAGAGACACACACAGGAAGAATGAAGCATTGAGCGGAGAAGCTGAAGTCATTAAGCAACTACACTGCAGCAGAGACACAGAGGAACCAGAACTGCAGTGCAGAAAACTACATCCAGACTGGTAAAATAAAATCCCAGCAACAGTTGCAAATATACCTCGGATACGCCAATCACACCACTGCCATGAACGTCTCCCACGCGTTCAGTGTGTGTGGGTGCCAGCTTACAGACCCCACGGCTCTTAAATTTGATTGAGAGTGAGGCTGCGGAAATGATGAATGATTCTTCAAATCCTGTGTCTTGTCGAGTAGAGGTGTGCTGTTACTTTACTAAGCGATTAGATGCAACATTTTCACTATAGAGGCATATAGACAATAGATCAGAATATCATCGAGACTTGAGAGAGGGGTGGCTCATTTTAAAAGCTTTTGATGGACGTAGGAAAAGTGATCTGATGAATTTTAATGGGGGAATGTTGCCTTGGTTACTGTCATATTTGAGGGCTGTTCAGCGTTCACTGTGTAATCATTTCACTTCGGTGCAATGTGTGATGGTTTGATGTGTGTGAGATTTCAGGGAGGAGAGCACTGTTACTATCATGGTCACGTGAGAGGAGTTCAGAGGTCATGGGCAGCTCTCTCCACCTGTCACGGCCTACAGTGAGACGCAACCCTTTAACTGTTTTAACAATACAATCAATGTTTATTACCCTTTAAGAAACACTCCGTTGCTTTTTATGGAAGCTTGTTCCAGCCTATAAAAAAATCTCACAATTCATACATTTTATTTAATTTTTTATATCTTCCAATTCTGACTTTCTTTCATTACAATTCCGAGTTTATATCTCACAGTTCTGACTTTATTTCTAACAATTCGCAATTCTGACTTTATTTCTTACAATTCGAGGTATATAACTCACAATTCTGTTTGTTTATATATATATATATATAAATAAATAAACTGATATATAAACTTCCAATTGCAAGTCGCAATATATTTTTGTTTTATTATTCCATGGTGGAAACAAGCTTCTATAATTTTTTACACTTACACTCTATTTGGGCATTTTTGGACACTTATGCACTTATACAAAGCACTATTCCACACTTGTTATTTTTGGTTAAATAGGTGCATCATCCAGGGGTTTGATTTGACCTTGTTTTTGTTTTTTTACAATACACTATTTATACAACAAAATGGCATAGAATAGTGCATAAATACTCAAATTGTGACACACCTTGTGTTTTTTGGACATGTCCCATACTATGTTTTTGTTGAACATGTAGCAACTCTTTAGTACTCACCTGTTTTTTAAACATGTAACAGTAATTGTGTGGTTTTTCAAACATGGTCTAAGATAGGTCAAGACAGATTCATTTTTATAGCACTTTCACAATACAAATTGTTTTAAAGCTGCTTTACACAACGTCATGATGTTGATGTTTATGATATCGCAATATCTTTGCATTATAAAAATATAAATATTCGTGCATTGCATTATAATTGTATTTAGCAGATTAGAGTTGGGCAATAATATAGTTTACACTTTGCGATGATACAAGCAATCAAACCATTAAAATATTCTATATAGTATATATCACCCTACACTAGTATACTGTATGTATCTGGATAAAGTTGGACATACTTGTATGTCCAAATTTAAATAAAGAGCTGGGCGATAATAGAGTTACATTTTCATTTCATTTCATTTTCTCGTGCTTTTCCTCTGCAATGACAATACAGTGGAATCTAATCTAATCTAAAATAAATTTATTTTGCAACAAAATCGTCAAGTCAAAGTCAAGTCAAAAGTCAAGCAGCAGTTTTCTATATACTATAGTATAAATGGCTATACACACTGTATGTACCGTTTAGTGTACTCTATGTATACAGATATGTTTTATTAACAATAAATGGTAAATGGTAACACTTTGAAAAAAGGTCCCATTAGTTAACTTTACTAATGCAAATTTTTAAGTCAAGTATATTTATATAGCGCTTTTCACAATATAAATTGTATCAAAGCAGCTTTACAGTATCAATCAAGTAACATAATGTTTGTTTCTTAGTGGAAAAAAAACCCATCCACGATTGGTACGGCTGATCAATGGTATTAATGCTTGGTTAATTATTTTGAATATCCCCAACTGAGCAAGCCAAAGGCAACAGTGGCAAGGAACCGAAAAACTCCATCAAGTGACCTACTGGTGTCCTAAAACTCCATCAGGTCAAGTCAAGTCAAGTCAAGAGTATTTGTATAGCACTTTTCACAATATAAATTGCATCAAAGCAGCTTCGCAGTATCAATCAAATAACATAACAATGTTTGTTTCTTAGTGGAAAAAACATCCACGTTTTGTACGGCTGATCAATGGTATTAATGCTTGGTTAATTAATTTGAATATCCCCAACTGAGCAAGCCAAAGGCAACAGTGGCAAGGAACCGAAAAACTCCATCAAGTGACCTACTGGTGTCCTAAAACTCCATCAGGTGACTTAATGGAGAGAAAAAAACCTTGGGAGAACCCAGGCTCAGTCGGGGGCCAGTTCTCCTCTGATGTTTATGAACTAGAGGCCGGATTTACAGTAACTGTAATTTGATACAGAATTTTGTTTTATTTTATCACTTCGGGGTGGGTACGCGAACCGGAATCACAACGTTTTATCTGTAGAGTGGGAAAGGGATCCTCCATAGGGAGAGGCTAGTTGGCACTTCAGCACTGCGTTGTCATCGGGTCCAGGCAAAGCTCCTAGTCAGATCTGGATTCGGCCTGGATCCGGTAGGCTGCGGGAAAACCTCGGGATAAACAAACACACTAAAATTAGCGTAGATTCCATTCTTCTTATGATGATGTAACGAGTACATCAGGATTTAAGGGAAGTGTTCCCAATTCCGGCTGACCTAATCTATGCAGCCTAACATTGAATTATAGAAGTCGATAACATATTATGTGTATGCTAGGTCAAAGAGATGTGTTTTTAGTCTAGCTTTGAACTGACAGAGTTTGTCTGCTTCCCGGACAATGGTAGGAAGACTGTTCCAGAGTTTTGGTGCTAAATAGGAAAAGAATCTACCGCCAGCAGTCGATTTAGATATTCTAGGTATTATCAACTGGCCCGAATTTTGAGATCGCAATAGACGTGAAGGACTATAATGCGTTAAGAGCTCGCTCAAGTACTGCGGAGCTAAACCATTTAGTGCTTTGTAAGTAATCAACAATATTTTTAAATTTATACGATGTTTAATAGGCAGCCAATGGAGCGTTGACAGAACCGGGCTAATATGGTCATATTTCCTGGTTCTAGTAAGAACTCGAGCTGCTGCGTTTTGGACCAGCTGTAGTTTATTTATTAAGCGTGCAGGGCAACCACCCAGTAGAGCATTACAATAATCTAGTCTTGATGTCATGAAAGCATGAACTAATTGTTCTGCATTTGTTAATGAGAGCATATGTCGTAATTTAGATATATTTTTAAGATGGAAAAATGCGGTTTTACAGATACTAGACACGTGTCTTTCAAATGAAAGATTGCTATCAAAGAGCACACCCAGGTTCCTAACCGACGACGAAGACTTAATAGAGCAGCCATCAAGTGTTAGGTCATCAGTCATCAGGTGACTTAATTGAGAGAAAAAAAAAACCTTGGGAGAACCCAGGCTCAGTCGGGGGCCAGTTCTCCTCTGGCGTTTATGAACTAGAGGCCGGATTTACAGTAACTGTAATTTGATACAGAATTTTTTTTTATTTTATCACTTCGGGGTGGGTATGCGAACCGGAATCACAACGTTTTATCTGTAGAGTGGGAAAGGGATCCTCCATAGGGAGAGGCTAGTTGGCACTTCAGCAATGCTTTGTCATCGGGTCCAGGCAAAGCTCCTAGTCAGATCTGGATACGGCCTGGATCCGGCAGGTTGTGGAAAACCTCGGGATAAACAAAGACACTAAAATTAGCGTAGATGCCATTCTTCTAATGATGTAACGAGTACATCAGGATTTAAGGGAAGTGTTCCCAGTTCCGGCTGACCTAATCTATGCAGCCTAACATTGAATTATAGAAGTCGATAATATATTATGTGTATGCTAGGTCAAAGAGATGTGTTTTTATAGCTTTGAACTGACAGAGTGTGTCTGCTTACAGTATTTATTCATCTTTGTTAATGTTAGTTAATAAAAACACAACTGTTCATTGTTAGTTCATGTTAACTCCGGTCAGTTAAATAATATAACAGATACATCTGTCACGGTGGGCTGTAGAGAAGTGCATGACAGAGTAGAAAACAGTTTTTATTAAATGCACACACAGGAGATCGTAGAAGAAACCCTAAACACAACCACGTATAACATGATACCGGACACAGAACTAAGGAAACTCAGGGCTTAAATACATGGGAAACGTAATAAAAGAGAAACAGAACAGGTGTGTGGAAACAATTAACAGTCAGGGAAACTAACTAGGAACTCAGGCAAATAGGAACATAATCAACTTACAAACAACTTACTTTTAACTGATTTTGATTATCTATTAGTAAATGTTCAAATTAACATTTTCAGAGATTACTAAAACTAATGTTTTCATCATGTTATGTTTTGTGATGTTAGTTCATCAACTAATTTTAGTAAATTGAACCTTATTGTAAAGTGTTACCCAATAAATCATTCTTATTGAAAGAGTCTGCACTTTTAGGCTTTAATAGGGTTGTTGTCATTGGAGTGTCTCACATTTGTGATGTTGGTGTGTCTACAGAGGGATGTTCTCGGATGGCAACTTTTCCTACAGCATCGAGCTCGTGCATAACAGCAGCGATCAGGTCAGTACGCAGCTGAAATATTCATCTCTCTCATCTTTCTCATCTGCATGTTGCAGCCTGGAAAAACAAATAGATACATAGTCCTGCTCAATGAGAGACAGAAGAGAAAGCACTGAATATTAGCCACATGCTCAGAAATGTGCATTACTGCGGTTGACTGACAGGTGAATCAGCAGATGCCTGTATGTGGGACGGAGGTGAAGAGCAGAAGGAGGGTGTCGAGTGAGAAAATATGAGACAGAGTAGCTTATGCGTGATATTAGCAGCACTGCATTATCATATCGAAATCTGTCACTTTAAAATGAATGAAGAAATTCGATTTAATAATAAGAATGCCTATTTGACATTATTTTTCTGTCAAGTAATTAATTCGTACTTTTTAATTTAGACATTAATAGTACAAAGAACGTATTTCTGAGTTCAACATGGCAATACTATCCCTGGTTAACTACAGGTTAAACTCTGTCGACAGCATCTGTGGTCTGCAGAGAACATCATTCCACTCGTCTCTCAGTTCAAATACATTTACAGTCATGCCATTGCGATGGAAGCATAACAGGCACGACAGGTGAAGGGTGTAAGAGCAGTAATGTGACGTTTGTATTTTGGTTAAAACAGCCTCATTCAATTTCATTTGTCCTTTCGGCTATGATGCCGTTTGAATGGTGGATTTGAGGCAGGGCTACTTTTTCAAGATGGAGGAATAGATATCTGCAATGATTCAATAGGATTTTCCCATTGGCTCTGACAAATACGCTCTGACCTGAAGCAAAAAATCATTTTATGAATTTTGAAGCCTAAACAATAAGTTAAAAGGCTAAAAACGAACTACACCATGGTTGCATGACTTGAACATCACAGAATAGTTTGAAAGTGTGTGATCATAAACACAATGAGGCTGTGAAAGCAGACTAGTGAGTAGATGAGTTTACCTGTTCGGTTTGATGATAAAGTCCCCATGAGATCAAAATAGGCTTTTAGTATGAATATGTTTGACTTACTGTTATTTCTTCAATCTAAAGCGCCCCGCCCCCTAACATTATAAATACACGGCGAAAATCGGTCACACAATGTAATATATAGGGGATAGGGAACGATTCGAATTTGAATTCTGCACAGAATGCTATTTTTTAAAGCGATTAGATTTAGAGATTAGGAGGAAACTGCGGCTTTACCGAGCTCAACAGCTCTGGCCGAGCTGTGATATAAACAAAATGTTTTTGGCTATTTTAAAAAGGGGTAGGAGCTTTTTTATATGTCCCGCCCTGTCTTTTTGTTTCAGTGAAAATTACCAACCTTTGTAGTCGCATGTAGACACTTGTTAGCAACTGCTTTTTTGAAGACAAGTAAAAGCTTAAAAACAAATATCTTGAGCTTCTGTTAACCATAGACCTTTTTTCAGGCATTTTAACCAAAAATCCATTCCAAAAACCCAATGACTTTGGGATGATGAAATCCTAAATGCTGACTTTGGCCTAGAAAAAAATACAATATCCTTGCAGCACTCTATTCCAGTAATGTCATTTCTGTGGGAGGAGTTTGTTCCAAGACAAATAGAGAAGCCTCAAAAGTAACCAAGCTTATTTTAAGCATAGATGAAGATGAATCCTTAAATTGTGTGAATTAAATTAATTTAGAATTACTATTGCAATTCTTGTTGCGTTGAAATAGCATGTCAAAGGTGTTTGAGCGATTCTCTCTTCTTTCATTTCACCTTTTTGTTGCTGTTTTTCTTGGTCCTTTCATCAGTATTTATTTATCTCTCTTTCACTCTCTCTCCACTCCTCTTTCACGTCTCTTAAATGGGTCATTTTCATAAAGTATTCAAAGCCACATGTAAAGTGTCTCTCTCTGTCTGGGTAGATGGGAGATTAATAATGAATAGTTGTGTAATAGCCTTACATGGCAGAGATCAGTACATCAGCGAGCCTTTCATCTGAGAGGAAACGTTACCTAACAGCAGGAAACAATTCAGCGAGAAATGAGCACATTTATCAACGACATATTCATACAATTTGGTACCAGAATATACAGTATGTACCAAATATTGTGAGTTCAATTACAACATGACTTTGCAGCAGGATTAGAGAAGGGTGTGGCCTACTTTTCTCAAAAGGCTACAAAAATGGTTATGAAGTGTAAGTTGTGATTCTGAGAATGTAAAAAAAATAATACTGATAAAACAATGTGGTAAACGTGAAAAATGCTGCATCTGCCTAAATTTGGAAATCAAACACAAGGACATTATGAGGATACAAGCAACATTGTGTAAACTTTCACCCATAAGGCAAAGGCACACTAACACCATAACTATGTTTGGAGATGTGCTTACATTCTAACTCAGCCGCTAATAAATATGTTTGAACAGGCTGAAGTGGCTGATTTTAATGAAATTAAATGATACTATGTAGAGGGCATGTAGATTAGGTACCAAATTTGGATGAGAATCAGCCCAGCCACAAGGTAACGCTATAAAAAGCAAATTTACGTTTTAGCTAGTATCTTTGGACTATGCC
This sequence comes from Meda fulgida, assembly GCA_030578275.1. Lineage (NCBI taxonomy): Eukaryota > Metazoa > Chordata > Actinopteri > Cypriniformes > Leuciscidae > Meda > Meda fulgida. The sequence continues at coordinate 23,137,524 of CM060627.1, forward strand.
AGCAAAAATATTACCACTTATTTATTATTAACTCTAAATGACACCGACAACTGCAGGAATATTAGGCTGCTGTCACTTTAAGGCCGATTCCACGGACCGAATATCTGACACACATCCGGTTTCTTTCTCAACTGTTCACTTATGACATAACCAAGAGAATACTTGCCTACAAGAGAATACATAAATTGGCAAGAAAAAACACGTCCAAATAATAATCTTTCACTCTATGACGGTTCAATTTAGCAGTTAATCGGCGAATCACATTGTGCCCGAAACGTGGGGCCTGGTCCGTACGGATCATGGATAAACTACGATCCAATGCACTTTTTCACTTTTTCTTGAGTGACAGTATGTTCATTCACAATTATCATTACTCATAGATCCCCAAACCCTAACAATCCACAATAGAATCCACAATACTGTCACATCAAACAAACTACAAAATTTCACAATGAACATTACAGAACCTCTGAACCTTTAAACTGTGTGTTGACATTTACCATAATTCCACAGGTTCATTCAGCTTGTTTTCTTTCAAATTTGATCTATTATCTCTACTCTATTGAACTGCTTAGACCCCGGTAATTGTTGATTGTGAAACCGTACAGGAATAACCCGTCATGTGACTAATGTCAAGAGAAACATGCTGCATGCAGTATTTATGAAGGTTTCATACAGTAGGTGACTTTTATGATTCTGTCACACAGGATGCAAATACTCATGTTGTATACAGAATGGCAGACATCCGGCTGATGCCACAAAACTCAGGTAAGACATAGATTCCTCTCACATGCACATAAAATGACCTTCATGTCATTTTAAAATTGTATGACTTTCTTTCTTCAGTGGAGCTGAAGGTGAAGGGTTTTTTTTTAGCATTCAGACGGTATCCTTCCTGCTTTCTCTCTTTCTCCGTCTGCTGCATATTGATTTTTTGCGTGGATCATTTTTCAGTAATAGACATCTTTATCGATCCACTGAAAGCTGACGAGTGGGAACTTTTTGTTCGGGATGGTTTTAGTCCATATAATCTATGGCTTCTCTTCCAGGAAACACCAGGAACGGCAGTGACTCTGACATTAACAGTGACTATCCCGTTTCTATGGAGACTCATGAACCGGAGCTCACAGATGGGCTGAGACGGGCAAAAAGACAGGTGCGAGTTTTTATTTTTGACATCAGTTGATTTTTCTTGAAGATTCGTCATGCGTAACAGGCTGCCAAAAAGGGCATCCAGAAATCGGTTTCAACTGAGGGACGGCTGTGGTGATGGTTTTGTACCCGGCCCAAACTGTGGCCCTGCATAGATGTATCAGATTAGGAGGGCTGGTCTCACGTTATATTAGGTGTCTTTCACTACTAATGCACTTAAACTACCGGTCAAAAGTGTGGAATTAAGATTTTTTAAGTGTTTCTTTCTGCCTTCTGCTCACTAAGGCTGCATTTATTTGATAAAAAAAAAAACAGTAATATTGTGAAATTTAGAGTAATTGGTTTCTATTTTAATATATTTCAAAATTGTATTTATTCCTGTGGTGGCTTAGTTTTCAGGAGACATTACGTCACATGATCCTTCATAAATTGTTCTAATATGCTGATTCTGTGCTCATTAAACATTTTGTATCATTATCAAAACATTTTTTTATTGTTGTTGAAACCATGATGATACACTATCAAAATCACACCTGGGACTAAATAAAATGATGGGCCCTCAATTCGTTTTTTAGTCAAGTTTCTTTAAATACTGGGTTGCAATTACTGATGGGTACATTTCCTTCTGCACTTCCTGTGAAGTGATGTATCTATGTACCCTTATTCCCTATATCGTTCTTAATTTTTTTTGAACTGAACATGTATTCTCCCTTTGGATTGGAATCTCACTTAAGATGGCATATGAAGATTGTCTGTCAATCCATTAAGCAATCAGAGGTTTCCTCACAAAAGTAGTTTATTCAGCGTACTGAAGCCTCTTCAGTTACAGTATGAATGAAGCATTTTTTTCTTTTTATTTCTCATATACACTTTACACTTCAACCTGAAGTACTTCAAATACTATATATCTGAATATACTTGTGCATAGACACACCTACACCTACACATATTGTGTGTGTATATATGTATAAATATGTATATATATATATATATATATATATATATATATATATATATATATATATATATATATATATATATATATATATATATATATATATATACACACACACAGTAGTACAGTTGTTCTTGCCGTACATCTATTCATTAGAAATATATACAAAAAAAGAGAGAAATAGAAATAACTATGTACATATAGGGAGTAATCTTTTTGTACATCATAAACATTAACTAAAAAATAAAATCAGGTTTATTAGATGTTGCATAGTTGGTCCATTTTTCCCAATACAAACCAAATTGCTCCAGTTTATGATTTACAAATGCTGTTATCTTCTCCATTTTATAGATGTCCATTGTGATTTACTTCTATGCATTTGGGCTCTCCTGTGAATCTGATCATTTGCAAATATATTGTTGAATGACTTTAATTGGTCATTTTAGCCTCAGCATTTAAAAAAAATAGACTGTTGGTATTGACTATCACTAGTAAAAAGATGCCATTCGACAAAACAGTTTCTAAGCTATTTTATTGATACATCACAGTGTTGGCAATACGTTTCTGCTCTACTGAATGATTCTGTGAGTGGGGCGTGCGTGCTACTGTCTGTATGTGCGTGCCTTACAATGCAGCACACATTAGTTTAGAACGGCGATTAACTTACGTGTACAATAAGCTTTTCATTCCCTGATCAATTTTGAGCATCCAGATGGTATAATCAAACATGTCTTGTGAAGTGCTCTCTTGAGTATGCATTTATTTATAATTTTAACTGTTTGACTTCGAAGATTTCTTATCCTGTTGCGCCCTCTATAGGCCATGACTAGCGACTAGTCGACAATCAAGCTTATAACATCATGGCAGAGCATTTAAGTCGACTAGTCAACTTATCTACTAGTCTTTGTATTGTTGCTGTGGAGTCCAAGGAGCGATTGGTGGTTAGGTGTATTGCTCAAGGGGACCTCAGTCATTTCCTGCCAGTATTAAGAATTGAACCCGCAGCCTTTGGGGTACCAGTCTGACTCTCTAACCATTAGGCCACGACTGGCCCCCAAAAAAAGAAGTAATGTTAATAACTTGAAAATACATTAACATATAATGTGAAAATAAACTCTTAGTAATGGTTGCACTTCTTTTGAACTTTTTTTAAACAGTGTACATTTGGAAATTGTCTTCCCAGCATTATAAACTGGTTGAACCAGTGCACTGATCCACAAGTTACTCAATTATAGTTACACATTACAGTAACTCCGACTCAAAATTATCCAGTATCCTGGAGTATATTATCATATGATGCCCAATGATGACAGATTTTGCCAACTCGCAACAAGCAGTCTTGTAATGTCTTTTGCTGAACAGCTGAAAGTATAACAAATAAAATGTACTGTACATATATTTATGGCATGATTACATCAGTATTTGATCTGGCTGATGTAACAGTGGTCTGGTGGCAGTAGCTGTCAAGTCAAAAGTACACTGATACTATGACAGGCAGGGTTTGTAAATGAATGTTTAATAGTAAACGCGCTGAAGATTAACATTCAAGCTGTCAATTCAAAAAGCATTCAGCTGTTTCCAGGGCTGGACTAGGACTAAAATGTGGCCCTAGACTTTGTGGCACAGAAACATGTAGTATTTAAAAATATGTGAGAGAAACAACATTAAATGCATTAATGTATTTGTATGTATTAATATTTGTCTAGTCTTTGGTGTATGAAAATTTTGAAGAATTTTTACATGGCTCTTTTCCATCCAGGGACAGTTTAATATCACTAAAGTTGTAGTACACCATACAATTATTCCAAATGACACAAAGCTCATGTATTGTGTTAGTATGTTAATGTCAAACTTGTCTCATTGAAAGCAATGGGTTTACCAGCAGCATCGGAATACAGACATTTTATTTTGCTACTATTGGAGGCAGATAGCATGCAAAGTAATAGAACATAATCATAACTTTCAAATTTGGCTAGTGAGTTTATTGCGTTACTCACCACGGTTGATTTTCACCTGCAGTTTGACAGTTGGCCGGTGTTCATTTCAAATCCTGGTAACAGCAGTTCTCGGGTTAAGAGCTGGTTCCAGCCAATGGTTGCAACAGTCTCAGATTCGCACATGTCTGCAAGAACCGATGAGCGAAATGCTGATACAATCAGCATTCTTATACAGAGAACTTGAAGGAGGGAAAGAAATGTTTATAATAACAAATAAAACATACTGTACAACTTTTATATGAAATAACACTTTATTAAATCAGTAGAGTTCTAGCAACGCCAAGGGTAATTTACATTTACATTTAGCAGACGCTTTTATCCAAAGCGACTTTGAGGTCTCCAACAACAGGTTTACATACATCAAAGGTCAAAAAACACTTTCAATTTCTCATAATATACATTGCACATCACCACATTTTTCAACTATTCTCAAAGTACTCGTCCGAAGATTCAGTCTCTCTAAATCCCTCCTTTCCACAAGCCTACTTTGCTCTGATTGGTTAGATGGCCCAGTCTGTTGTGATTGGTCTTCCGCTTACAGTGCATTTCGGACACAAAACCACCATTACCTTAAACTTCAGCTCCGTCTGGAGGCTTCCGCTTAGCCATTGTACACACTGTAAAGAGCGTAATGATGCCGATGATTTTACCATATCAATTCGAGCTCGAGTCCGATGATGAAACATTAAAAGAACTAATATTCAACCCCATTGTAAGGACAACTGAGTAGGATGTTTCTCAGTGATGAACTACTCAGTTTGACATACATTATGAGATGTTGCAACTGTAATTCCTCTATACATACATGTCCATCAACAAACCGATGTCTATATTCCTAATTTATTGCGCGTGCACATGTGGGAACTGCATCATTAACTGTCTCATTATAGCGCATAGTAGCCAAGCACTAACGTGAATTACTGATGTAACATTAAAGTTTGTGAAACAAATCTAGCTCCATCATTTATCATTACTCAAAGTAGTAAAACAGGCAATCTGCATTAATGGACACGATTTTAGGCAGTAGGCCCACAGCTGCTTAGCAGAAGTTTTTCAGTAAGGCAGTAATAACGTGAATTAGCTGGTTAGCTGGAGACCCACACAATATAAAACACAACTACGTATTTTGACACCCGGTAGAAAATATACATCAAACATTAATCATAGCCTACTTACATTTTGTGAATCTGAGGAGCAAGTTGGTCTAAATAAATTGGGTACTGTCCCATCTTTGATAGATAAGCATTTTGAAAATCCCATTTAGACTTCACAAAGATTTGAGAAGCTATCGTTAAAAGGTTATACTGCTGTTGTATCGCTGTGGTAACTTTAACCACTCATCCCCATCCTTTGGAAGTGTTTATAAAGAGAATTTGCTTTTGCAGAGCAGAAAACAGCGTCTTCGACATGTACACAACACGAACCAGCTATAGTGTTTGAGGCCGGGTCAAAGTAGACGTTGTTCGCAGGCAGCCAATGAAGACCATTGGCGGGCATTATGCAAATATGTGACCTCGTTACATATGCAGGTCACAGAAGTGAGACTGGAATTCCTGATGACTTATTTAGGTGGTTCAGAGTCGATTCATTCTTTTGGGAGACAATAACTTTATTCATTGTGCACACAACTTTGCAAATTGTTTACATTCACAGTGAGCTATATTACACACTGCATGAAAGCTATTCGAAAAAGCATAATAGGGGCACTTTAAAAGTTATCAAAGCCAAAGCAAAAGGGCCAATCCCCAGTCATTGGGATAGAATTAAAACTGGATGCAGTGGAGAGGAACGGATTTCCAAGAACAGGCGAGGGACGAGAGCCTTTTCAATCCTGTCCTGGAGGACCCCCAGCACTGCATGTTTTGTGTCTCCCTTATCTGATACACCCAATTTTGGTCTTGCAGTCTCTACTAATGAGCTGATGAGTTGAATCAGGTGTGTTAGATGACGGAGACATACAAAATGTATAGTGCTGGAGGTCCTCAATGACAGGTTTGAAAACCCCATGTGTTAGACAACCAATCCAAAGAGCTACATGAATATCACGTTGAGAGACCAGCAGCATATCATAACCAGAGCAGTCTGATAGCTGGACATTGCTGGAGAGCGAGAGCAGCCACGAATAAGCACCAGACCAGACAAAACACTCGAAAGTTGACTCGACTAGACTAAAAAAAAGAGCAGGCAAGTAAGCAGACACAGGGCCCAAACTGGCAATGAAACAGAGAAAGAGAAAAACTTGGTAAATAGAGCCAAACAGCTTTGAATTGTTCAGTTCGAAACACCAGTTCTGTGGACAATGTATCAGACACTCTGTGAACAGACTGTGGGCGATCAGTGGGTGTGACGTCTGAAGCTGAGACTATCCTGTTAAAGGGTCATGGAATCACCCGGCCTATTTTAGCACAGATCATTTATGTCTAAGATTTGAAAAAGGCTAAAAAAATGAGTGCTAAGGCTGTGGAAAGGAGGGGAGCGGAGAAGGAGTCACACAAGAATCAATATAACACAGAACTACAGAACTCAATATACAGATGAATGAATATTAAAATGTAAATGGAGACAAAAACAACATTTGGGGGCACTTTGCTGTATTTTACAAATATAACCGTATGGCTAGGGGTGTGTAGCATGACAAAAACTATCAATGACAATAATGTTTTTGTGTTGGTACTGTCGTGGTCAGTACAGCTCCCGCTGGGACAGAAATGAACTTTTTCCATTTAGGGGCAATAGATGCCACCTTAAATTGATTTCCAATGACATTTTTACCTATTAAGGGCAATGTCTTATGTTAGTGGATGTATATATTTTATGTAAAATTCTTATATTTAATCAATAAATTCAATTAGAATAATAAGACACTAAAGGCTGTTACCAGTCAAATTAAATCCGTATCCAACATCCATTTGTACACTGGAGAATAGGCACAGAAAGTGCATCTAAATCAGCATTTAGATAAATTTACACTGCAATTAAAAATTGCAAAATAATGCTATGAGATGTTATGAATATTGAAATATTAAATTATTTTAGAAAGTTTAATATGAAAAGTCACTTTATGATGAGTCATTGACTTATTTATTCCACCAGTTTGTTCAAAGAGCTGGTTCATTAAGGAACGAGGCAAGACACTGTCTTTAAAAAAAAATATTAAAAATATATATAAATAAAAAAGTTGGAATATTTGGATTGGTGTGCTAATACTTAGTTGAGATTTTATTACAACACTTGATGTGATTGGAGTCTTTCAGCTCGGCATTCTTGATTAGGGATTATTTTCTCACTCTTCTTTGTAAAAAACATTCCAGATCTGTTAAATTGTGAAGGCATCTCCTGTGCATGACCCTCTTCAGATCCCCCCTCAGATTTACTATAAGATTCAGGTCTTCATCATGCTGAGGCCATTCTTTTGTTGATTTAGATGTGTGTTTTGGATCATTGTCATGCTGAAAGTCGAAAGTTCTCTTCATTTTCAGCTTTTTAGCAGTCACCAGAAGGAAAATCGACTGGTACTTGTAGCTATTCATGATTTCCTCAACCTTTACTAAAGCCTCAGTTCCAGCAGAAGAACAGCAGCCCCAAAGCATGATGCTGCCACCACCATGCTTCATCTGGGGTTTGGTGTTCTTTTGCTGATGTCCTGTGATGTTTTTGTGCCAACCATACCTTTTACAATTTTGGCCAAACAATTCAAACATGGTCTCATCAGACCATAACACATTTTTCCACATGGTTTATGGAGATTGGATGTATGTTGTTGCAAGGTTAAGGTTGGATGTTTTGGGGGGGGGTTTGGTCAGAAAAGGTTTGCGTCTTGCTATACTGAGAATCTTGGAGATACTTGTCACATATAGGGAGCAACCAGTAATTGGCAGAAAGAACTGCAACTATTTTAATGTTTCTAGGACTCTTGACAGCCTCTCTCACTAGTTTTATCTTTGTCTTCTCATCAATTTTGGAGGGAGACCCTGTTCTTGGTTACACTTTATTTTACAGTACATGTACAGTGTAATATAAGGTAACCACACTGGTCAAGGTTAGGTTTAGGGGTAGGTTCAGGGTTAGAACCTTGTTATAACCCAGTAATTGTAATTACTATAATAAGTAGTATGTACATGACTGCAAAATAAAGTGCTACCTGTTCTTGATAATGTTGCTGTTGTGCCATACTTTCTCCACTTGTTGATGACTGTCTTTTCTGTTTTCCGTTTTTTTTGTTTTTGTTTTTTGTTCTGTTTTTTGTAGCCCTCATATGAGCAGTACCTTTCAACACTGAGACCCTTTTGATGCTTCTTAAGCTCTTTGTGGTTCATGACTCTGTATTAGGGCCTATTTACATTTGTCACTTTATGAATTTTTACTGATCAGATAGCTATCCAATTTGTTAAAACTGTTCCATTTACACTTGAAAACATAAATGTGTCTCTGCAAAACTATACTGTAAATCCAATCTTCAATTCCCACACTATATGCAAATTCAACTGAGTTCAAACAAACGAAAGCAACAGATATGAACTGCATTGTATTTATCATCAGCTAATTTCAAGATCAAAGGCTACAATAGGAGAGAAAGCTATCAGCAGCCATATCACCCTGTAGCCCAAGATTGGTTGCCCACTAAAGCTAAGCAGGGCTGAGCCTGGTTAGTGCCTGGATGGGAGACCTCCTAGGAAAACTAGGTTGCTGGTGAAAGAGGTTTTAGTGAGGCTAGCAGGGGGTGCTCACCCTGTGGTCTGTGTGGGTCCTAACGTTCCAGTATGATGGGGACACTTATACTGAACCGAGGTCCTTGACTCTCTGTGGTCATAAATAAAATCCCAGGATGTCCTTCAAAAAAAAAAGTAGGGGTGTAACCCTGGCATTCTGGCCAAATTTGCCCACTGGCCTCTGTCCATCATGGCCTCCCAATCATCCCCATATACTAATTGGCTTCACCACTCTGTCTCCTCTTCACCAGAAAGCTGGTGTGTGGTGGGTGTTCTGGTGCAGTATGGCTGCACATTGGTGGTGGTTGAAGAGATCCCCCCCTTCCAAATGTAAAGCGCTTTGAGTGCATAGAAAAGCGCTATATAAATGTAATGAATTATTATTAATTATTATTAAAGTGACATCAGCACAGGTACACTCTCAGGACTTTCTAAAGAGATAGGCTACTCGCCTTGAGGCGGCCCATATCTGTGGTGATGTATGTTGCAGTAGCACTGTGGTAGACTACCTGGAACTGGTATAACATGCTCTCACACGTTTTTTTTTTTTAGCGTTTTGGGTGGAGTAAAATTAAAGTCCAATTCACACTGAACAGACAAATGCAAATGCCAGCATACACGTTTGTTGGGTTTTGTCGGATCAGTGTGTTACCCCTGTCGGCGTTGGTCTGGGTTTGTTTTCACCCGACTGAACATGTTCAATCAGTGTTTGTCAGTGTCTGCTGGGGCAGTGTCAATATGTTATTTTTCATAAAATTCAATGGCCAACTTGTTTGTTGCCATTTGTCTGTGCGGTGTGAATTGGCCTTTACATTTATGGCTTCAACTACCAGATGCATTTGCACTGGTCCAGTTGCAGTTCCATTTACACCTGTTCTATCCGATCAGAGTAAATGCATGAAGTGACCAGGTGTAAATGACCCTGTAGCATGCAACCAAGAAGATGTCAGAAAAATCTTACTAGAACAGCTGAGATTTATTTGGAGTCACTTCAAGCGAAGACAGGCAGGCCCGCAGAACACATAGGACCCTAGGGCTATAGCAAACCCGAGGGCCCCCTTAATACTAGCGTATGTTTTCTACTGCAGAAATAATTAGTAGCCTATTTTAAAAAGTCATATTTTTATCACAGAGATACAATGTATTGTATCTATATAAAAATATTCCAGGCTAAAACACATTAAAAGCATAAATGCGTTAACACCAAATATGAGGTCAAAGCAAACAGGTTTCCAGAAAAAGCAACAACTTTTGCGCATACGACTGCCTTAAGGAGTTTAGAAAGTCTTCTTTCTATACCTAGAAGAAGAGAATTATCAGGGCTGGAATGGTGCTAAAATTCGGCCCATCCGGCCCACATGTGTCCCCATTAATGTTTTGCTGGGGAAAGTCCTTCAAATTGGAAAAAAAAATGATATATTAATGAATAAATTAAGGACAGAAACAAATACTTTTGAATATCCTCTGAATGTTTTTAACAATATTAATATTGAATTATCTTAATTATTGAATTAATATTTTACAGTTAAAGTTTATTAGAACTGAACATATCTACACAGAACAAAAAGCTTTGTTCTGAATTCATCCAGACTATAGAGCTCTTAAATTCTTCTTTGCAGTTGCCCTAATGAAAAGTTACAATAGTTTTTGCATAGAATCCAGTTTATAGGGTTCTATAACAACAACAACAACAACAACAACAACAACAACAACATTACTAATAATAAACTATAGTATTTGTAATAAAAAAAAAACATCTTAAACGCTATAAAACAACCTCTATAAAAATGACCGGTGTTTAATGACCCAGTATTTAATGTAAGGCTAATAATAATAATATTAACAATAAATACCACAATGTCATATTTCTACAGCTTTAGCAACTGCATGGTAATTTATATAGTGGCGGCGCTGTGTGTTTACATGGAGCTATTCGATCTGGTTTCAGCTAGGTTCACCACAGAGCCTTTAATGTTCACATTTCATGATGTTGCTCTTGTGTCGAATTCAAATGAGACCAGCGACAAATGGCTATCGCTTCAATAGAGCGACAAAAGCGGCAAGCGAGTTTGTCAGATGCACTGGCTGCGACTGCAGGATGCACGTGCAGTTTAATCAGGTGCCGTTTCATTTCTTGGCTTTAGTCTTTGTTTCCCAGGTGCTCCACTAATAGTGGAGCGGCTAAGTGCTTATGTTTGGCAGAATCATTCAGTTTATTTTCACTGCGTGAAAATTGGCATGAGCAGTCTCCATGGGTCACTTGACAAGAAAATTGTCCGAGCCACTTGAAATTTCAAGATGGCGGCCATTTTTCAAGATGGCCGACACCTTAGTGGAGCATTTAAGTGATATAGTGGTTTATTTGGTGATACAAGCATGAAAATTGGCATGAGCAGTCTCTGATGGTCACTAGACAATAAGCCACCCACAGCTACTTGAAATATCAAGAGGGTGGCCATTTTTCAAGATGGCGGCCATTTTTCAAGATGGCCACCACCTTAGTGGTGAAATTGTAGAAAAGTGGAGCGTCTTTGGAAATCTTCTAAACTCGAGGTTCACAGGCTCCATCTTAAAGATCTAATGGTCACCTTGAATGAGATGTTGAAAAAGGCGAGAATGTGCTTTTTTTCTCAACTTATTTCCTCGAATAAGCACAATCCCAAAATCTTATTCGACACCATTAATACAATAATTTCTCCAACTAGCTCTCAAACAACTGTGTTATCTAGATCTGACTGTAATGAATTCCTCAACTTTTTTGTTAATAAGATCAGAGATGTTAGGGCTAACATTGAACCACCATTGGCTCAGAGCTTTGCCTGTGACTTGTCCCCTCCACAAATTTGGTCCACTTTTACACCTGTGACGTTACTTGACATTACCTCTCTGTTACATTCTATGAAATTATCATTTTGTCCTATGGATGAAAAAACGAATCTGGATCCGCTACAACCGAAAAACTATAGACCAATTTCAAAGCTTCCTTTCATGTCAAAAATTCTAGAATAAGTTATAGCTGAAAACTCACCCTTTTCCCAGAGAATCATGAGTTATTTGACAAATTCCAGTCTGGTTTTCTCAAAAAACATTCCACAGAAACGGCGTTACTTAAAGTTTCAAGTGATATTATGATGTCAGCTGACTCTAAAAAATACACAGTGTTGGTCTTATTGGACCTCTCATCAGCTTTTGACACAATTGATCATAATATTATGATAAGACTTTGTGATCTGGTTGGCATGTCGGGATCAGTTTTAAAATGGTTTTCATCCTACCTGTCTGGTAGAAGCTTTAGTGTTAATATGAATCAGATTATGTCTGAAACTGCAGAGTTGTCGTGTGGGGTACCGCAGGGTTCTGTCTTGGGTCCTATCTTGTTCCTCTTGTATATATTTCCTCTCGGTAAGGTTATTAGTCAGTTTAGCGACATATCTTACCACCTGTATGCGGATGATATCCAAATGTATTGCTCCTTTAAGGAAACTGAGTTGTTTAAATTGTCCTCTTTAATTAACTGTCGGTCTAGTATTAAAAAGTGGTTATGTGAGAACTTTAGCTTCTCAATTCTGACAAAACAGAAACACTAATCATCGCCCCTGAAAGTAAAATCCCAAAGATAATACAATATATTGGTGACTTAGGCCCGTCTGTCCAACCGAGCCTCAGGAGCTTAGGTGTTGTCTTTGAGTCAGCTATGTCCCTGGAGCTTCATTCGAAACAATTAGTTAGAAACTGCTTTTTTCAACTGAGGAACATTTCAAAATTAAGATCATATGTGACTAAAGGTGAGTTAGAGATGATTATTCATGCGTTCATCTCCTCCCGTTTAGACTATTGTTACAGTCTTTTTACATGTTTGAGTAAGAAGGAGCTTTATCGTCTCCAGGTTGTTCAGAACTCTGCTGCAAGGCTTTTATCCCGTATTAAGAAAAGAGAACACATCACACTTGTTTTAGCATCACTTCACTGGTTACCAGTCCAGTATAGAATTCATTTTAAAATTCTGGTTCTTACTTTTAGAGCCTTGCATGGCCAAGTCCCTACCTACATCACTGACCTGATACAGCTGCACACTCCTACCCGGAGTCTCAGGTCTTTAGAACAGATGTTATTAGTTGTTCCCTGTACTCAATTTAAAACTAGAGGGGACCAGTCATTCCAGGCATTCGCTCCCATGCTGTGGAATGCTTTGCCTCTTGTTTTACGTTGAGCGAACTCAGTTGATTCTTTTAAAAAACAACTGAAGACTTTGCTCTTCAAGCAGGCTTTTGGTTAGTCGAGGGTTTTTTTATGGTTGTTTGTAGTGTTTTGTTGTTTGTATTTTGGGGAATGTATTTAAATTGTTCCTGTATTACATTTAGCTGTGAAGCACTTTGTGATGTTTATCTGTGAAAAGTGCTATATAAATAAATTTTACTTACTTACTTACTTAGTGGAGCAATTAGGCTTAAGAAATCATTTAGTTGGTGATACAAGCATGAAAATTGAGCTGTCTCAAAGGGTAATTTGACAAGAAACCGCCCACAGCAACATAAAATTTCAAGATGGTGGCAAATTTTCAGGATTACTGCCGCCCGCAATGTGGATCTTTAAATGATACATTTTCTCATAGAAATGTATTGGGTTCCTCAAGAGACTCTGTCAAGAGAAGTAGTTTGACTGTTTTGTCTGACTCCTCACTCATGACCTGTCCAGTTTGGTAAAGTCTGTCAGGAGTTGCCTCCCACCGGCATAGCTCTCGGGGTTCATTGAGGTACACAAGCTCCCTTACCACGACAAGGTAACAGTCACAAGGGAGGTTTTTATTTTTTATTTTTTAAACTAACAGTTATTAAACATGTCAAATTAATACTGAGAGGCGGGGAAACAAAAATAAGATGAATAAATTAGCACAGTTGTGGTGCTGAACGGACAGTGCGCCAAATAAAAAATTGAGCAATGACTAATACTGAATGTCAATAAGAACAGATCCAGAGGCAACAGCGACTCTGGCTGACACAGCCATGGAACCATGACAAACAGAAAGTATCTCAAACAATACTAAAGAACTAAACTGAAAATGTCACAGTGATAGTTTGGTGACAAAATAAAACATGATGCCCGATGTGGCGAGGGGAAGCCAAGCCATAGGCCTACACCGGAAAACATAAATGACTAACACTGGCAAAAGAAACATGCAAATAGGTTCTAGCAAGGGCAACTACATAGGCATGTGCAACAGAGTCCATATCTGAAGCACTTAAACCTTCCAGTACATGCCTTGTTGCACCCACATTTGGTCAACTCCCAACAACTCTCTGCAATAGGTGGAAGTGGAGTCCAGAAGACTTTCCACTCTTCATCCTTTTTAACCCATCCCCAGTCGGATGGGCTCGGCATTTGTGGATGGGAATTATGTCTATAATCAACAAATCAACACAACTGTATTTTGATGCGTTAAAAGTTGTTCTTTAGAATAATCTAAAACATATTAAATAAAATGACACCAAATCATCCTTAATGAAAAAAAAAAACAATACATTTCTATCGGAAAATTGATCTTTTTAGGATCCAGGGGTTGGCCATCTTGAAAATAGAAATTTCAAGTGGCTGAGAGTGTTTTCTTGTCAAGCAACCCTTAGAGACTGCTCATACCAATTTGCATGCTTATGTCACTAACTAAACAATTATATAGCTTAACTGCTCTATTTAGGTGGTGGTAATCTTGAAAAAAAGGCCACCATCTTGAAATTTCAAGTGGCTGTGGGTGGTTTCTTGTCAAATGACCCTTTGAGACAGCTCATGGCAATTTTCATGCTTGTATCACCAACTAAATGATTTCTTAAGCCTAATTGCTCCACTAAGGTGGTGGCCATCTTGAAAAATGGCCGCCATCTTGAAATTTCAAGTAGCTGTGGGTGGCTTATTGTCTAGTGATCATCAGAGACTGCTCATACCAATTTTCATGCTTGTATCACCAAATAAACCACTATATCACTTAACTGCTCCACTAAGGTGTCGGCCATCTTGAAAAATGGCCGCCATCTTGAAATTTCAAGTGGCTCGGATAATTTTCTTGTCAAGTGACCCATGGAGACTGCTCATGCCAATCTTCACGCTTGTATCATAAACTGAAAGATTATATCACTTAGCCGCTCCACTATAAATAACAGCGCTTAATATGCGGGGCCGTGGGGTATTGGCGATCGGCCCACCGGGAAAAGTTCAGGTGCTCCCGATGGCCAGTCAATCTACTCCACAGCCAATCACGGGCTCCCTCCTTGCTCGGGCCCTGGGGCTTCAGCTCCACCTAGCCCTATTGTTAATGCAGCCCTGAAGACAGTTGTGAACTATTTCACATGAACTTGATGATTAGTTCATTCTGAACAGGCACATATACTCCATTATAAAAAGGTTAGGGTTTATTTTTATCTTTTTTTCTTTGAAATATGTAAATGGTTTTCAGAGGCATTCATTTTTTGCATGACAAAAACCAGCTGTTTTAACAGGGGTGTGTAGATTTTTTTTTTCCAAATATCTGACAGTAACCATAGAGACAGTGACTAAAGTAATACCAAAGATGGTGATGTAAATAAAACTGTAAAGTCTTATCAACTGTTAAGTCGAGCAGAAAGATATAAAAAGGAAATGATCAAATTAGTTTAAAGTATTAGTTTAAAAGAATGGCATATGATTATTTGAGAAATGATTCCTTTAGAATTTCTAACATGTGTTACTCACTTGTCAACTGATTTCCATCCAGTCTGGACCCCATATCTTGATTGTAATGATGTTTCTTTAAGTAATATTTTGAGGTTTGGTATATTATAATTTTCCTGTTTCCTTTTTATTTTATTTCCTTCTCTTTTTTAAAACTGTAATTGCTGGGCTTTCATTGTTTTGTTGTTTCTTTGCTTTTTGCTTAGGTTGTTAATGATTGAAATGTTGATAAAAAGATGCAATAAAAAAGAACATTACAATAGGAATTAATCATATTGATTGATATCCATATTCCCTAAACACTCTTTAAAAAAAAAAAAAAATTCTCCATCAAAACATTTCCATCACAATATGTTGTGTACTTCACACTTGCTGTATCATTGACCTGTACACTAACATGTCATGTCACAGTCTGTTATGTTGCTTCAACCCTTTAAAGACATCGGTTTGGTGAAACTGTGATTCCCTGTGTCCCCCTGCAGGTTCGGAGGGGTCCGCGCACAGTTCAGAGTGAAACAAAGTATGTAGAGTTACTAGTGGTCAATGATTACGAACTGGTAAGATCCGAAAATAGTTTATTTATTTATTAGTTATTTTTTTCTGTATTTCTTTTTCCATGTAATATTTGTCTTGATGCTTCTCTCTGTAGTTTGTACAGATGCGAAGATCGGCCTCTCAGACGAGAAACTTTGCTAAAGCTGTAGTGAACATGGCCGATGCTGTACGTCCTGAAGTTTGACAGACATATTCATGATTTTTTCTCATGATGTTTTCCTTAAGTACTGTAGCAATTTTTATACTTAAAACATCCTATTGTATTCCAGATTTACAAGGAGCAGCTGAACACTAGAATAGTGCTTGTCGCCATGGAGACATGGTCAACTCAGAACATGGTTTCTGTTGGCGACGACCCTTTGGTGACCCTGCGTGACTTTATGAAATACAGGAAGGAGAATATCAAAGAGAAGAGTGATGCAGCTCACCTGCTCTCGTATGTTATGCTTCCTTCTTAGACAACACATTTTTTTTTACACGCTCGGTCATTACATTTGACGTATGCAATATATATTGAATGTAAATATCCATTCAATATAATTATAGCCCCATGAAATCAACTTTGTTTGTGTTTTTATTAGCCTAAATGCTAGCTAGTGTACTACAAAAAGTATTTAAAACCTTTCTCTTCCTAAGAAATTGACTGAAAATATGTAATTGTCTCCTGTTTAGTGGCAACTACAATTTTTTGCTCCTGAGAATCAGAATATCCTTCCCCCTAAAAACTTTTGGTTTCAATCGGAAATGCATCAACAGAGGAAAGAAAATTTACTTTGTCAAACCATTTCATGGGGCCTTATGAAACACATTTGCATCACACCAGTGGCATTGCAATATAAGATTGCATATGAATTTTAGGATAACCAACTCTGTAAGAAGTTCAAAACCTTTGTACGGTAAATATTCTGTGAACTATTTGACCTACAGGGGACGCACGTTTCAGAGCAGTCGCAGTGGCACTGCATACATTGAGGGGATCTGCTCACCAACACGAGGTGGAGGAGTCAATGAGGTGAGAGCTCAATGGCTAAAGCTCAGAGCTACTTTTGCTAAAACTTTATTTCGATAGTCCACTTTAGACATTCTACTAACTTTTCTACTAATAAGTAACTTTGCAACTACATGTCAGCTACCAGCCATTAGAGTATTAGTAGACTGTCTGCTTAAAGGTAGGGTAGGTATTTCATAAACACTTTTTGCTATACTAGTTGAAACTCTCTTCACATCCAAATAGAAATCAATAATAGAAGTGGTCTAAATAAATACAATAAAAAATACATATATCGGTAACACTTTATTTTGATGTTCCCTTTTGAACATTCTTTTGACTATAAGTAACTTTGCAACTACATTAGAGTATTAGTGTACTGTCTGCTTTATATCTGATAACTCTTTATTGTGATGGTCCTCCAACAGACAGTCTACTGACTATAAGTAACTATGCAACTACATGTCAACTTATTCTAACCCTAACCCTACCAGTCTACTAATACTCTACTAACACTCTAATGAGAGTAAGTAGACATAGGTGCAACGTTACTTATAGTCAACAGAATGTGTTAAAGGGACCATCCAAATGAAGTGAAACCCATATATCTCCTGCGGAAGTCTCAGGACCAAAAAAAAAAGTGTCCAATCATCGCATTCGGTCTAAATGCAATGATAGGATGTCCTACCTGCCTGTCAAACTATGTATTCCCATACCTCTGCGCACTCTGCTTGCGCAGCGCGTTCCATTAAGCTATGCAGAATTGTAGACAG
Source organism: Meda fulgida (assembly GCA_030578275.1). Taxonomy (NCBI): domain Eukaryota; kingdom Metazoa; phylum Chordata; class Actinopteri; order Cypriniformes; family Leuciscidae; genus Meda; species Meda fulgida. Next base: position 23,155,352 of record CM060627.1, read on the forward strand.
ACAGTCAACGAGCACCGCAAACAAACAGCAACCGCCTTTTACAGTTCCTTCTGAACCAAAACAACAAGCTTATGCTGCTTTCATGTAATATCGTAATTATATTGTGACATTCTACTTGGAGCTATGTGTTTCTATGGCAACACTATCAATGGCGAAATGAATCTGCAGAAGTCAGTTGGTACAAGTCACAGCTCTTTAATTTTTTTACGTAAATTTTTATTGTGATGTTATGTTCTTTGAAACAGGACTTAATTTAACGCTGTCTCTCGTGATGCTTTGAGCTCTGAAAGGAGTGAGGGATCTTATGTTTTCCAAAACTAGCTTGCTATTGCTAGCCTCTCTGAAATTGCCCACTCTACCTTTAATATCTGTTAACACTTTATTTTGACGCTCCCCCAACACATTCTACTGACTATAGGTAACTTTGCAAGTACATGCCAGCTTATTCTACTAACCTGAACCCTAAGCAAACAGTCTACTAATATTCTATTGAGAGTTAGTTGACATGTAGTTGCAAAGTTACTTATGGTTAATAGAATGTCTAAAGTGGACTATCGAAAAATAAAGTGTAACGTCTTGGTTACTGAAGTAACCTCCATTCCCTGATAGAGGGAACGAGACATTGTGTTGACGTGGTGACACTAGGGAGCAACAAATACCTCTGACACTTTAGAAAAGGCTAATGAAAATTGGCGAGTGGAATTTGCATCCACTCATTCAGGTTTGTGCTGAGGAGCCGAAACAGTGTCCTGGCCATTTTAGCGGGTAGTTCAGTGTTGTGGCAGGAGGCAAACAAGTCTACCTGAGCTTCGACTAATTGACTCCAAATCAGCTGGACTACCTAGGGATGGATTCTCTACTCTCTTTGAATCTTGTCCAATCACAACAGTGCATTCACTGCATTATTGAGTTCGTCTGTGTTCTGTCTGAATAACTTCAGATAGTTCTGTGCTTGCTTCTTCCCACTCTACCCGAACCATACCAACAACTGCGTTTCTGCTTTAAAATTGGTTGCAACCCACCACTTATCTCCATTATGATTGAGGGAGGTGACCCTCTCCTTATCTTGGTTGGTGAAAACAGGCTCTACAGCCGCAACTTTTGTGAAACTGGTTTCTAAACTGAATCACGTAGTTGAGTCTGATTGGTCTATTGAGCCAGCACAAGGGGTTGGAAGCGCTAGTCGCGCCCATCAGAAGACCTTCCATTCGTACCCTCAGATCGCCCTCAGAGCCGCATGATTGCAGATCATAGGACCAGGACTTGGAGCAAGCGAGGTGACTTCCTGCTTTAGAAAAGCAGAAACGCTTTGACCGCAACGTTCCCATGGCCACATTCTCGCAATGAGAGAATGCACCATTCACAAAAGCTGCTCCAGCATGGGCATGGCCCAAACTGCAGTAGCAATCGTGACCATCGAATGGACTCAGGCCTTGAACTTATCCAGAAATACACAGGCGAAAAAGCATCTTTAAAAAGACGCTCTTCATCCATGTTTGCTCTTTTAGAGGAAATCTCTCTTTTATAAAGAAACTTTCTTGTTAGAGAATTTTCTCTTTTGGAAGTGCCCATGGGAACTCTCTGAGTTCTTATCTGTGTGTGTATAATAGAGGGAACGGTTGAAATGTGCAGTAGGAAACCAATGAAGCTTCTAGGCAGAGGTGAATGGAGTGGCATGTAAATTCCACTCGCCAATTCTCATTGGCCTTTTCTGAAGTATCAGAGGTGTTTGGGGCTCCCAAGTGCGACCCCTAGTGTCACTACATCGACACAACGCCGAAGTGATTGATTGACAGATATTTATCAGTGCACTTTATTCCAAAGAAAAAAAGTTTCTTCATAATCTTAATCAAATAACTGACTGCTGACTCACTTTTAAATATATATATAATAAGCGTACTGTAAGTTCCTTTGTATTAAAGCATCTGCTCAATGAGTGCTAACATACCATCTACCATCTCTGTGTTAATGTCAGTATGGAAATGTGGGACCCATGGCTATCACATTATGTCAGAGTTTAGGACAGAACCTTGGAATGATGTGGAACAAAGACCGTGCTACTGCAGGTAACCATCCTTCCACTCCTGACAAAATATAACGAAAAAGGGGGGACTGTTGTTTTAATGTGTGTGTGTGTGTGGTAGGAGACTGCAGATGTCCAGATCCGTGGTTAGGCTGCATCATGGAGGATACTGGGTGAGTCAAGTTTTTGGGTCTTTGTGTAAGTATATTTTTATTGCAACATTCATGCTGGAAACATACACCATGCAAGTGCACAAGCTCAGTCACAAAAGTTTGGCAAATGGATTGCAAGCATGTGGCCCTATTGTTTATGATGTGAATTCTTGCCAGAGTTAGCAAAATTCAGAATTGAGGATTTTTTTTTATTGACCATGACCCACAGGATAACTGGAAGAGGACTTAATTAATTGCAATTCAAAGAAACTCAACACAGGTAAAGCATTCTATAAGCGTTCTTCCACCATGGTCCACTAAAGCTGAATAATTTAATACGAGTAAGTTCTATTTGGATAATTGTTTATTTTGGCCATAAGGCCTATAAACCTCGAAACTTCAAATTATTTTGCAAAAAATGCTTTATCAAGTCTTATCTTATTTAGTTACACTTAATTATTTACAGTTACAGTGTGCGAATTTCTTTGAATTTCAGTTCATTCTACTTCCTTACATTGAAATTTGAATAGAATCATGTATTCAATCTTCATCTAACTCCAAATTTAGAAATTTAATTGAAATTTTAAAAGCATTCTCAATTAATATCTGAATTGCATACAACCTTGCTTCTTGCTTTACTGTAATCTCAGTACTCAAATTAGTGATGGACATCAATTGTCTTTACTTTTACTAAGTTACTATGAAGATTGCTAGCTAACTTGCTCTGTAAGATTCTTTTTAAACTCACTTCACCATGGAGAGTATTTATCAAGTCTTTTCAAGTCAGCTAAATAGTTTAGCTCTACCGGCACAACTGGTAGAGCATGGCACTAGCAGTACTAGTGATAGATTCGATTCCCATGATCACTCATAATGTATACTTTGAATGCACTGTAAAGGCCAATTCACACACTGCACCGACAGACACCGACCAATGGCGACAGTCACCAGATTACAGTGTCACATTTTCAAGACCTGACAAATGTAGATTCAGCATGTTTCTGCTAAATTAAGAGCCAACCCATGCCGAAAGGTGTGACTCACTGATCCGACAAAACCTGACGAATGTAGATTATGTTAGTGCAGTGAATTGGCCTAAAGTTGCTTTGGATGAAAGTGTCTGTCAAATATAAATTACATTTTGCTGTTCCTTCTCTAATAGTTTTACACACTGTTTCCATGTAAGGGTAAATGAACAGTATTAACTCTATTATGTGATCCTGACAGATACTATCTACCCAGAAAGTTTTCACGGTGCAGTATAGAGGAGTACATTCAGTTCCTCCAGCAAGGAGGAGGGAGCTGCCTCTTCAATAAACCTAACAAGGTTTGTCTGGAACATCTACTTAAATGTAAAAAAAAAAAAAAAAAAAAAAAAAAATTTGAAAAAAGTTGCCAGACTTCGACAGAATTTTTGATAATTTTCACAAAAGTTTCATAGCCCCCAGATTATTTTGTTGTATAAATATCTGAATATGCAATATATCAAAAGAAAGAACAGACTATCTGCTAAACAACAACAAAAACAAAAATGTTTTATTATAGCTTCAATGCATTCCTTTTTTATCAGCACTTGCATGTGGGAAAGTTTAATAAAAATGCAACATTTTGAGCAAAAAGCTGAGAAAATCGCGTTTTTGTCAAAGACTACATCCAGATCGAGATCCAGATTCAGAACGATGATCAAAACATACAGTAGATGCAGTAGATCAAGTCCATTAACACCCCCAAAGCTTGCACAGTCTTATAGCTCCTCCTGGGTTGACATTTCATTCTGTAACATTTGGCAGTTTTTATTTATATGCTGTTTAATTTTGACGTTATTTTACATATGCATCTGCTTACGTATGATATCGCTTGTTTCTGCACAATTGAGCACAAAAGCCTTTCAATGTATACTCCTTTGACCGTGAGCGTGTAGAGACACATTCTAGTGGACCGTCCTTTTTAAATGCTCAAATCACTTGCACATGCTCTGTTGTCTGCTCACAAGTCTGTGCGGATACAAAAATCTGGCTGCATGCAGACACGTGGACAGACATCAGCGAACTGTGTTGATGACGAAATTATGTCACGTGGACTGTCTGCGAGCCAGAGCAGAACGCGGACCAGGGAAGTATACTTTAGGCTTTAGAGCTTAGCAATCCCACACTTCCATACATATACTTGGTAAATGTTGTCCACTGCTGTAGGCTCACAAGGTGAGTCCACAGTCTTAGATGGACCTCTATCAGGGGCTGCTTTTCCCAGAAGCATCCACAATCTAAGCTAACAATACTTCTGGGAAATGCAGCCATGGGCATGTAGTAGTAACTTTCTAGCTGCACTTAACAAGTTAGTTGGACATGGTAAGCCATGCCTGAGATCCATTCCACAACTTCTCAAGGCTCCTGCACTGGAAATTCTCTCTGGGCAGTTCACCAATACCATATTTCCAAGGGCAAAATCTTTCCCTTTAGTGAAAACATTTTTTCTTGCCGGCATAAGCCATGGACCACTCTGAACTGCTTTCAGAGTTGGACAAAGTACTCCTCCTTTGCTTCCAGTGGTACATCTGGCTGTAGTGGTAACCCAAACACCAAATCTTAAGTTCCTGAATGTCTTGTCCAAACATGAGGGATGTTGGGGTATATTTTCTGGATTCCTGCACTGTCAAACAAAACAATATGCCCACAGAACCAGGGGGGATAGTGGGCCCAGTCACACTGATGTTGTTCAACGAAGATGCCAAGCTAGGTGGTTAGGGTACTGTTGAAATGCTCTTCCAGTCCATCACTTTGGGGTGTAGTGTAGGTCTCCTTGGCCTCAAGCTCTTGACAGACCTTTCGTGAACACCTGTGCTTCAAAGTTCCTCCTCTGGACACTGCAGCTCCTCGTGTACTCTGAGTGTTACCCGGAAGGGGGCCAGGATGTCCACCCCTACAGTACATGCCCCAGTGGTGACCCACTGCACTTGGTCCCTTTTGGGATGTGCGGAGGTCACAGCAGTAGACAAATTGTTCTGTATCCTGAAGGCACCATAGTCAGTAACAATGTCCAGAGGGGTGCCACAGTATCTCGGATACTCCTGCTCTCACAAAGTCTTGAACGTTGTAATGGCCAGTGCAAATTATGCAAAAAGGAAAAGGAACCTCGCCTCCAAAACCACAGACATAACAATACATAATATGAAGTAGCTTGTATTTAGCTACTTTTACTTTGTAGCTTATTGTGGAATTAGCTCCTTTATAATATATTTAATATACAATTTATAACATAATAAAGGATAGATTTTATGTTAATTGATAGAGAGCTTGATGCATTTTTGAGTAGCTTGCTTAACACTGCATATCTATTATAAATATCTGGCAGTGACATGATATTTTCTGTCGCTACAGTTGTTGGATCCTCCTGAATGTGGCAATGGTTTTGTGGAACAGGGAGAAGAATGCGACTGTGGCTCTCAAGTGGTGGGTGACAAGATAACTTAAAACAAATTTCCTTTGAGAATCCAACAGAAACAGAAATAATTCTCTGAGTAATGAAATTATTGAAATTATTATTTCATTCTTAATTAATGAAATCCTTGAAGTGATACCTGCCTTGAAGTGTGTTAGTACAAGAGAACAGGAAGGTGACGGTTGCAATGCTTTTTTTAAGCTAACAGGTTGTTTTTAATGGTTGTGCACTCTTGTAGGATTGCTCTCGTGCTGGGGGTGCATGCTGTAAAAAATGCACTTTGACCCATGATGCAATGTGTAGCAATGGACTGTGTTGTAGCCGTTGCAAGGTAAGTTGTGTTTGTTCACCCAAAACTTTTCTGCCATCATTTACTTACACATATGATGTGCCCAATGGCTGTCAATTATTTTCCCTGTCCTCGGCCTAGGATACTGGGATAGGCTGTCCAGCCCTTTGACCCTTCAGAGGGAAGGTTTGAGTAGAGGAAGAGAGAGTAGGGCTTTCAGGCTCCAAAAATGAGCAAAGTACCTTCATAATGGTTGTTTTTGTTCTGTTTTAGATCTTGGTCCTTAGTCATTAGGCATCATAAAAGTTGTCCTTAATCAGGAGCAGATCTACCAGAGTGGCAATTGCGCACTCAAAGAAAAAGCAATGCCACCCCAGAATTATCCCACTATAAAATAAAAACGTAAGCAGTGTTAATGTACCACTTTTCAGCAGTGGCACTTCAATTCAAGCATATCACAAAATAATGGCAAATAAAACACGTCTTTCTAGAAATTGTCCTAGTGGGTTGCACGTGGATGCAGCGCGCACAGTGTAGTCAGCTTCATTAACAAATGACTCTTATGAACCAGTTCTTTGTGAGTCAAAAACACAGTGCTGCCCAGTTACAAATTTACTGTTTTTCTATTTGTTTGTGAATTAGTCCGAAATATACTGTGAAATTAATGCTTTCTGGGTCATTTTCTTACGAATTACTGTGAATCAACAGCAGAATGATGCTAACATCACAGTAATTTACTGAGGTTTTTTGTACTTGCATGTTTTCTTCAGTTGTAGCGCATTGAACTCTCTCGGCCACTGTAATAATCTATTCATGCTGCATTGCATGCACCTTTATAGTAGCTTACATCTGTAATGTAGAAATACAGTATGATATTGTTTGTTTATAGTAACTTTTGTGTTTTCTAATAATGTAAACTCACAGTAAAACCATACTTTTTTACAGTACAATTCTAAAAACTTGACAATTTGTTTTTATTAAAATAGAGAGTCAAGTCACCTTTATTTATACAGCGCTTTTTACAATACAGATTATTTCAAAGGAGCTTTACAGTGATAACAGAAAAATAATGCAACAAAGTTTGTTTCGGCTGTCCAGCAGATGTAGAAAATAGTGTCATAGTCCAGCTTAAGTGATGGTTCATTTCTGTTGTAGAAAAGTTATTAATTTAGTTCATTTATATATACAGCCGCTCTGGAGAAAACAGTGATGTCATCATTCAGCTCAGTTCAGTTCTCATATAATGTTGTCAATACAGGCAGATCAATAATATTGTTGAATATTATGTATCCCAACTAAGCAAGGCAAAAGCCAAAGGCGACAGAGACAAAGAGTGTAGTTAGATACAAGAGCACTACTGTGAAATAACTGTGAAAGTAATGCGGTTATTAATCTGGAATATACTGAAATTTCACACTAAAATGTTTAAAAGTTTAATGATACAAGCTCAGAGACATTTAGAATCTGTTGATGTTTTTGGATTTTGGCTGCTCTCTCTCTCGCTTTTTAAAGCTGGTGAGCAAAATCCAGATAGTGTAATCATGTACTGTAACTATGTCAGGAAGGAAAAAAATTAATGCATCTTTTTAGCATGTAAAAACTAAATATTAATCGTTCAAATGAACACGTTATTTTTGACGTCCCAATCAATAATAAACTGTCGTATATTTACACAAATGCTTCGATTCTTTAAAAGAACCAGAGTGATTTACAGTATTTGAGATGTTACCTGAGGGCTACACTGGTTGTATCGTATGTTTTTTACTTACTAAAAATAACTGGTTCATTAGAGTCATTTGTTTGAACTAGATTGCGATTAAGAATATATATTTTTTGTCATTATTTCCCAACTCAATGTCTTTTCATCTCATCACACTGGAGCTCCACTGCTGTAAATCGGTCCAAGAAACTACTTACATTTATATTATATACATTGGGATACCATTTTTTTTTGCCACTATATCAGTTGATCTGGTTTACAAAACAGCCTGAATGATTCATTCAGTTATTCAGTCAGGTGACTCCATTATCGCGCTCATTAAAGAAAAGGATTATCTGTGAATAACTTTCTTTTACATTTGTAAAATTTGGTTTAGAATTTATCTTATTGTGTTCCACAGAAATAAGAAAGTCATACAGGTTTGAAACAGCATGAGCGTGACTTTTTATTTTCAAAGGGACAAATCCCAAGTCAACAGTCAAAACCTTTTTTTCCTTTTTCTTGCGTTATTAATTGTGTATATTGTTGTTGTGTATTTAACTCACTGAAAGATTGTGTGTTTCAGTATGAGCTGAGAGGAGTAGTCTGCAGGGATGCAGTGAATGACTGTGATGTGCCAGAAACGTGCACTGGCGATTCGAGTAAAGTAATGATACATTTATATAAAATCATCATTACCATCATAATAGTCCTAATAACGTAAGAGATTTACATGTGCTTCTCATTCATTTCTCAAACAGTGTCCACATAATGTCCACAAACTGGATGGTTACATGTGCGATGCTGGACTGGTAAAATATTTTTTCTATCTAATATGAATATTTCTTACTACAATAGTACAGTACTAACCATTGTCACTGTATTTTGTTTGCATGAATTATTGCATAACACTGGCAGACTTATTTTTTAAAACTATTACTGTACATAAACTATGGTTTAAATTGAATGAAAATGTTTCAATGATTAAAAGGGCACTCTGCATTTTGTAATTTTTTTAAATTTTATTTATTATTGTGCTGGATGATTTTGGCCTTTTATATTTACACTTAGTTTTTGTGTGTAGGTACATGCAAGTGTTCAGTTCCCAATGTCATTAATTGAAGAAATGTGGTGTTTACACTATACATTATTTACTATTCATTTTTCCCACAAACAAACCTCTCCAATAACAAAGCTGTTTCTGACTGGTTGTGTGATCTCAGCATGTCTGCAGACATGAGGCTACTGTTATTAGGCTACTGATATAACTGCAATAAGTGTATATGCTTTTAAAGGTATTTTATTATTATTATCATTTTTTAATGATATTAATAATAAATATTTGTTATTAAAATATTTAATATTTGTTATGTAAGGTATTTTTACATATTCATTTCATTCACCTTTATTCTTTTATGTGACTGTAGTCACAGAGGACATCAGCCAAGTGTTTTTTTTTTTGTCAGGCTTAGTGTGCGTGTGCGTGCGTGTGTGCGTGTGTGCGCGTGTGCGCGTGTGCGTGTGTGCGTGTGTGCGCGTGTGCGTGTGTGCATGTGCCTGTGTATACTATAAGCTGATGCACTCTCCTCTGGCTCTCTTAGGGCCGCTGCTATGGGGGCCGCTGTAAGACCAGAGATGCCCAGTGTCAGGCGCTCTGGGGCCACAGTGAGTAATATTGTAGAGTATCGTGTTTAAAAACCTCAAAACAAATAATGAATATTAATTACAGATGTAGACAATATGGATGGTTTTGGTTTTTGTTTGTTTAAATCTGTAGTAAAAAAAAAAAAAAAAAAAAAAAGTAAATCTCCAGTTTTGAATTTTACATCCTTCAAGTAATGCTTCATCAGTATTAAAAAATAAAAATAAAAAAATGACACAACATTCCAGTTGATAATGCTATGTATGATCCCTGCAGCACTCATCATTTGTTTTATTTGGGCTGTTGTTGTTGTTGAAAGTGTGATGATAGAGGCACAGACGAGCAGCAGCAACTGGGCTGCCAATATTCATAACCTCCATCAGACAGGATATTAGCAAAATTGTCTGAATTTGTCAATGACTCTCCTGGTTTCTTGCTAATCAGATATTGGTCTGTGTGACATTGAATGATGGCTGTGATTGCCTTGTTCATTTTAAATTAGTCCAATTAATCATTTAAAAAATATATTTTTTAACACTATTATGCTTTTTTGGATATTACCTTTCATAATACAGCTGTGAATCTAAAAGGTCTGCAAAGTTTCAAAGATGCACTTCAAATGGAGCTACAATCTTCCAAAATAAAGAACCGATTCTGAACTGCATGTAACGAGACATCAGTAATTCCAGTCTGACTTCCTGCATAAACCTACATATGTTTGTAACAAATTTACATAATGCTTTGCACTGTCCGGTCACTCCACTCTCAGACCTCGAGCCGTGAGGCCAAAATCAAGCTGCATTTCCACTGTTGAGCCAGTAGCCCTGCAGCACTACACTAAAACCCACCTTCAAAATATTATACCATTATCAATTGGCCAGAATTTTGAGATCGCAATAGACGTGAATGACTATAATGCGTTAAAAGATTGCTCAAGTGCGGAGGAGCTAAACCATTTAGTGCTTTGTAAGTAAATTCGCAAGATTTTAAAAATGTATGCAATGTTTAATAGGAAGACAATGTAGTGTTGACAGAGCCATGCTAAAATGGTCATACTTCCTAAGAACTCGAGCTGCTGTGTTTTGGACCAGCTGGAATTTGTTTATTAAGCGTGGAGGGCAACCACCCAGTAGAGCATTACAATAATCTAGCTGAACTAACTGTTACTCATTTTTCATTGAAAGTATATGTCGTAATTTATATATATATTTAAGATGGAAAAATGTGGTTTTACAGATACTAGACACGTGACTTTCAAATGAAAGATTGGTATCAAAGAGCACACCCAGGTTCCTAACCGACGACGAAGACTTAATAGAGCAGCCATCAAGTGTTAGACCGTATTCTAGATTATTAAGTGCAGAGGTTTTTGGTCCAATAATTAAAACCTTGTTGTTGTTTTTTTCAGAATTAAGTATTAGGAAATTAGTTGTCATCCATTTTTTTTTTTATACCAACTATGCACTCTGTTAATTTTGTGAATTGGTATGTTTTGTCAGGGCAAAGAAATATACAGCTGAGTATCATCAGCATGACAGTGAAAAGTAACGCTATATGCTTCATAACGATATCATACAAGACCATGTACAGAGTGAAAAGCAACAGTCCTAGTACTGTAATTTCTGAGTCTATTCAAAAGAACATTGTGTTCCATTCCATAGTATCAAATGCATCACTAAGATCCAGTAACACTAATACAGAAATACAACCACGATCGGATGATAAGAGCAAATCATTTGAGACTCTAATGAGAGCTGTCTCAGTGCTATGATACGGTCTAAATCCTGACTGGAAGTCTTTGCCGTTACCATTTCTTTCTACAAAAGGAACAGTTGTGAAGTATACTGCCTTTTCTAGTACTTTTGACAGAAAAGGGAGATTCAAGATCAGTCTGTAATTAACTAGTTCTAGGATCAAGTTGCGTTTTTTTAATAAGAGGTTTAATAAGAGCCAGCTTTAAGGTTTTAGCTTAGTCGGTATAGGGTCTAACATTAATGTTGTTGATTTTGATGATTTAACAAGTTTAGACAATTGATTCTTTGCCATAGGAAACGTTAGAAGTTGAAGCTTTATTTCTTGTTAATTTAGCCTCTTTTTCAAATAAATAGGGTTTCGCCCAGAATGGGAAAGGATATTTTTTCATATATTTACACTACCGTTCAAAAGTTTGGGGTCATACAAAACAAAAATACAAAACAAACCCAGTAATATTGTTAAATATCATTTCAATGTAAAACAGCTGTTTTCTATGTGAATATATTTTAAAATGTAATTTATTCCTGTGATCAAAGCTGAATTTTCAGCATCATTACTCCAGTCTTCAGTGTCACATGATCCTTCAGAATTCACTCTAATATGATTATTTGATGCTCAAGAAACATTTATGATTATTATCACAGTTGACAACAGTTGTGCTGCTTCATATTTTTGTGCAAACAGTGATTCATTTTTTTTCAGGATTCTCTGAAAGTTCAAGAGAAAAGCATTTCATTAAAAAATAAATACTTTGCATTATTATAAATGTCTTTAATGTCAGTTTATATCAATTTCATGCGTCCTTTTTGAAGAAAAGTATTAATTTCTTTAAAAAAACAAGCAAAAAAAACTGACCCCAAACTTTTGAACGGTAGTGTATATATTTTATATTTGTCATGGATTATATGTCAATTTAATAAATATCATGTTATGCCCAGTACTTAAAAAGTGTAATGCATCAATTTAGTTAACATACAAATCATGTTACCCTAATGGTATTTTGTCTCTGTGTGCATGACACATGTGCAGCGATTCAGCCATGTTTTATGGACAGGCCATTCTCTTATTTATCATTTGCCTGTTCTGTATTATAATGGTAGGTTTCAGTAAATTTTAAGGTAAAAATATATTTTTGGGGCTTGGTTATTTGTAACATATACACTATGCCATCCCATAATTCTGGATAATTTTTAAAAAAAGTTAATTTCTGGCAACCACAGTGGGCATTTAGTTTTTACTGTGAATTCACCATGTATTTTTACTTTTACCATATTCTTTTAAGTGTATAGTAATGTTTAATAAATAAAAACCACGAAATTGTAACAATGATAGAAAGATCTATGAAAAATCAACTTCAAACATATCCATACAAAGTAATTTAGAGAAAAATGGAAACGTTTCTTCCAAACAACAGAAAAATTCTATATTTTAACCACACATCAAAATTGTTAGTGAATACGAACAGTGTCATATAAGGAATGAGGAATCAGTGCCTATGTAAATCATGTACACATCACTTGTTTAATTCTAATACTGAAATTGCACATGCACAATGCTCAGTTATTTGACCGTGTGTGCCGTTAGATGCAGCAGATCGCATGTGTTATGAGAAGCTGAACATCGAGGGTACGGAGCGTGGCAACTGCGGTCAGGACAGCAGCTCGCGCAACTGGATTCAGTGCAATAAACAGTGAGTAACAACCAGAACACAGCTTCATAACCTTTTCAGTGGCGTCGTTTGCTGGAGCAATCCTTCTCTTTCCTCTTTATCTGTCTTTCACTGTCGAGTGTTTTCTTTCACAGGGATGTGTTGTGCGGATTTTTATTGTGCACTAATATCACGGTGAAACCACGGTATGGAGACTCACACGGAGAAATCACAAGTCTCACCATCTATCATCAGAACAAGTACCTGGATTGTCGGTAAATGCATATATTTTCTTCTTCGGTATAATGAATTCATTTTAAGCATGCTCTACTGAAAAACAATACTGAGGTCTTTTCACTTGTCTATGGAGTCTCTGCTTTTTCTGAGTCTTTCACATTTTTAAGGCACAGTCAAATAAAAAAAAGTTATTTTAGTTTAAGTAACCTAATTCCATTAGAAAATGTAAAAATGTTACAAAATGGCAACATTTTGTATGCATTTTTATGATGTGATTTGTATGAAAACGCATGATTTTTTTTTTTACAAAGGTCCACACCTAAAATTAACCATAAGTGAGGCATAAGCAAATTGTAAAAAAATAAATGTATGGATGAGATTGTAAGAATTTCCAAAGCGATACATTTATTATCCAATAAGAAGATGTGCATAAACTACGATGAAAACACATTTACCAAATAAATCCCTTGATGCACAACAGTGAATGCGATTGGATATCTGGACTAACCAACAGACAAATTTGAGTCCACAGCTTCTCAAATGTTGGTTTGATGATTCTGAAATGCCTGAGCCAAAGTCTGTCATCAGGTTATTATACGTGATTTGGTCTCAAAATCACGTTTGTAGTGTGTTTTTGTGTGTAACACTGAGCTGTTGTTTGTGTGTGTTCAGCGGGGGTCATGCAGTGCTAGAGGACGGCACTGATCTCGGGTACGTAGAGGACGGCACACCGTGTGGTCCTAATATGATGTGCCTGGACCATCGTTGTCTGCCGGTAACCACCTTCAACCTGTCATCCTGTCCCGGTTCAACCTTCTCTCAAGTGTGCTCTGATCACGGGGTGAGCTGCTCATCTTTGAAAAATCTAAAATCACAGTCGCATACTGTCTGTTTTCAGGTTAGTGCTGTTTTTTTTAATGAGATGCAGTGACACAGATAAAATATGCAACGTTACATTTGCCATAGGCTGGTACATTTGACTCATTCTTAAAGGGATTGTTCACTCACCCTCATGTCATCCCAAACCCACAAGATTGTCGTTCATCAAAACATATATTTTTAACATTCTCTTATCCTTTTTTCCATCCATTGAAAGTCTATGTAATCAACATTTTCAGGCTTAAAAAGTACATGAAGACAACATAAACCTGCGTGCTTGATGTGAGAATCAGTGAGGTTCTTGTGTTGTGTGTCATGCAATCACATATTTGATGTGCTCCATTTATGCGCGTTGATCAATGTTTATATGTGAACAAACACTAAATGAAATCTTGTCATCATATAAAGCGATTGTGTACATGGGTTAAACAACTTGATGCATATGGATTACTTTTTCAATGTCTTCATGAACTTTTTATGTTTTTTCAATGGATGGACAAAAATTATGTGAGAATATTAAAAATATCTTCATTTGTGTTCCTAAGATGAGCAAAAGAGTTTGGAATGACATGAGAGAGAGTAAATAATTAATATTTTTGGGGTGAACTTACCCTTGATTCACATTCTTCTGTATTTAATAGTCCAAAATAAAATTCTGCTTTAATAACGAATACTGTGGTAAAACAGTGTGAAAGTGGAGAGTGAAAAGAGAGATGGGATTTATTCACTCACCGTTGTCTGAAAAACTTTAGTACTAATAAACTATAGTATATTGATCTATAAAGTTCATTTCATTATATTCAAAACTTGCACCTCCACTGTTCAATTGTATATGCTCTCACTAGGCCATATTATTCAAAACAACAATATTGCTTATCACAGCTATGCAGATGACACCCAGATCTACCTAGCTCAATCACAAAGCGACTTCAGTCCCATAAACTCCCTATGTCAGTGCTTACATGAAATTCAGTTGTTCAACTACAGTAGTCAACATTTGAAGTGGGTCAAAAAAGTGAATCAAAGTTGTCCTAAGACAAGAACGGGTATTGCTCAAAAATCATTTATAATTTCGATGAAAGGTTTTGATCCACCATCATGGTACAGTATTTATTCAACCCATTTGTTGTTAATTAGCTCTACACACCCGTTTCTGTTCAGTTGATTACTCTCCCTTGTATTTAAGCCCTCAGTTTCTTTTGTTTCATTGTCCGGCATTGTTTACGTTAAGTGTGGTTATTTCCTGAGCTTCTTCCATGTGATTCTCCTGTGTGTTCTTGCAGAATTTATTATTAAAGACTCCCTTTGTTATCCTTTGTGATCGTGTACTTACTACAGCCTACACAGTGCCTGACAATAATGGCTTTAGACCAAAATACCTGGCAGATATTTTTAATGTAATCTTTGTTTAATTGTAACTAATTTTATTCCTTTCTTTTCTTACTATATAAAAAAATAAAAAAATTCTGTTAAGCACTTTGAATTACATCTGTATGAAATGTGATATATAAAAAAACTTGCCTTGCCTACAGAGCTGCTTTTCAGTCAAACTCATTGACTAACTTCTACCCCTAATATTTTACGTGAAATGAAATGAGGATTTATATTGCACTTTAAGGTACTACTGTACACCCAAAGCGCTTTACAATCATATCAGGGGTCTCTCCTTAAGCACTCCACTGCCAAACCATGTTTATTGCTGTGAGTGACTTACAGAAATGTACTGTGTTGCCCTGGAATTGGAAGGCCGATATTCTTGGCAATAAAGTAATTTGGTGCAATAATCTTTTCTTATTATCTTACAATGTATGGCATAACAAATATGGAGGAATCCATTTTGTTGCCATGTGACAAGAAAACCACAAAACAGGAAATGATTATCCTTGCAGACCCTTATGGCTGTGTGTAAATGTTATAAAGCCTCTAGTGAAAAAATAAGCTAATTTAACTTTCTGACATGCTATGGTCAGTTCAGATTGTCAGAAGTGACTTAAATACTTTTATGTTAAAAAATTAAGTTACATTTTTAATGATGATTATGACCATGTCACAAACATTTAAAATATAAGGATGTGAGAAAAGCATGTCTTTTTACTTAGTTTACGCCATGCATGTCATGTCAAGTCAAATTTATTTGTATAGCACTTTCCACAATACACATCGTTTCAAAGCAGCTTTACAGAAATTCATACTGATATGTCTTCAATGCCTTATTGCTTTACCATAGAGCAAGTTTTAGGTCTGGGTGATATGATGATATAAAACGATGATACGGGTGATACTCTGGATTTTAGAAAAAACTATATTCACGCAGGAACAAAGTAATTAAGTGATTTAGACAACAGTTGGTTTTGTTGTAAGCGGAAAACATCTAAGTGAAAAATAGCCGATCGTCAAAAAGTCTGTAAATTTAACATTTTCCAAATTTAATTAGCAGTCTTTTAAGTGACAATGTTGACCCTGTTCACCATGTGACACAAAGTAACAAAATCGTCTTTCATCCTTAATTCTCATTGTAACTTTCTCATTGTAATTTCTCATTGTAACTATTCCAGATAGTATTGTTATACTGTAATGTTGTGTATACTGTGATTTTTTTTCCCTGGTTTTGGCTTATCTAGATATTTTCTGCCTCTCCTTTCCAGACGTGCAGTAATGAGGTGAAGTGTATCTGTGACTCCGACTACACTGGGAAGGACTGCAGTGTGTATGACCCCATTCCAGACCCCCAGCCTCTAGACGGTCCTGAGAAATACAAAGGTTCAGAACACCACACATTCAGTGTTTGGAATGTAATACTAGCATGTTTAGTGGTGTAACTGGGACCGTAAGGGCCCCAGGTGTCTATTTAACTTAAAATAAATATAAAATGTATGTTCAAAATGGGAATAAATCGTGTCCATGGGAAAAGTGTCCGAAGAAAAGGGGGGATTCGTTGTCCTTGTTGTGAATGCTGAGGGGAGTTTGGTTCAGGTGAGGACGGGGTCCGGTGGACACTTTAAACAATTGTGAGATCTACCAACTTAATTTTTTATTCAGGTGGACGTATAGCGCTCAGCACCATATAACCAAAAATCATAATATTCAGAAACAAAACAAAAAAATGCTTGGGGTGGGACACATTGCATACATTATTGTATGAAAAATTGAGACTTTTTCTTTATCCCCTAATCGCAGAATATGATTGATAGCGAATGGAAAACTGTAGAATTTGTATTAAAAAAATGTACCAAACACATTTGGAAACTAGAATCTCCATAAAAGTGATGTATATTGCCCTAATATTAAATATTTAATGTAAGTATAACAGTTAGAACTATTATAAATATTATTATAAATATATACAATGACCCTACAGAGCATAAGGAGTTTAGAGAATAGATGGATGGATAAATTTATACATATATATTGTATATAAAGCGGGCTCAGAATTAATGGCACCCCTGGTAAATATTATCAAAACTGGCTGTAAAAAATAAATCTGCATTGTTTATCCTTTTGATCTTTCATTAAAAAAATTGCCAAAAATCTAACCTTTCATTGAAGTAAAATAAATGAAAGTGGGGGGGGGGGAGGTCACATTCTCCAAAACACGTTGGCCACAATTATTGGCACCCTTTTATTAAATGCTTTTTGCAATCTCCTATTGACAAGATAACAGCTCTGAGTTGTCGCCTATAAAGCCTGATGAGTTTGGAGAACACCTGACAAGAGACCAGAGACCATTCGTCCACACAGAATCTCTCCAGATCCTGCAGATTCCCAGATCCATGTTGGTGCTTCTTCTCTTCAGTTCACTCCACTCATCAGGTCTGGGACGGTCATGGCAGAAGCTTCATTTTGTGCTACTTAACACATTTTTGTGTTGATTTTGATGTTTGTTTTGGATCGTTGTCCTGATGGAAGATCCAACCACGGCCCATTATAAGATTTCTAGCAGAGGCTGTCAGGTTTAGATTTTTTATTTGTTGGTATTTGATAGAATCCACGATGCCATCCATGTATCTGAACAAGATGTCCAGGACCTCCAGCAGAAAAATATGACCACAACATTAAAGATCCAAAGGTATATTAAATTGTACACATGGGGTACTACCCATCTAGCGTGTTTGCTGCCAAAAAGGTTTTTTTTTTTTTTTTTCATGACCACAGTTCCAGTCGTGTCTGACAACTGAATATGCTGGAGTTTGTTTTTGGATGAATGAGGAGGATTTTTCTTGAAACCCACCCAAACAACATGTGGGGATGTAGGGGTTGTTTGATTTTTATTTTTTTTAAATAGGTTTTCTGACCCCAAGACTCAGCTAATCTCTGCAATTCTCCATCTGTGATCCTTAGAGAGTCTTTGGCCATTCAAACTTTCATCCTCACCGTCCATTAAGGCAATATAGACACACGTCCATTTCCTGGCAGATTCATAACATCTTTAGTTGATTGGAACTTCTTAATTATTGCCCTGATAGTCAAAATGGGGATTTTCAATTCTTTAGCTATTTTCTTACAGCCACTTTCTATTTTGCGATGCTCAACAATCTTTTGATGCTCATCAGAACTATATTCTTTGGTTTTACTCATTGTGATGGATGATTAAGGGAATTTGGCCTTTGTGTTTCCTCAAACTCCTGTGAAACAAGAAGTCATGGCTGGACAATGTCATGTTCCTAGTCACACTGGTGTGCTAAAAAAGGTAAATATTAATGGGAATATATATTTTACTCGTAAAAAAATCGTCTCTGTTACGTATGCAACCCTCGTTCCCTGAGTAGGGAACGGAGACGTTACGTCGGAATGACGACGAAATGGGGTTTCGCTTAGAACACCTATCGACTTCGAGTATACAAAAACGAGCCAATGGCAAAGAAATGCCATGGGTCTGCGGAATTTGCATGACGTAACTCCGCCCCACCTCTTGGGTATAAAAGGAGGACGCCGGCAACATGCAGTTATGTTTCTTCGCTGAGGAGCCAAGACTGAGCTCAGGCGATCCCCGCGGTACAGCGGAAATGGCAGGAAGACGTAACGTTTCCGTTCCCTACTCAGGGAACGAGGGTTACATACGTAACCGAGACGTTCCCTTTCGTGGTCACTCCGAGTTAGGTCGGAATGACGACGAAATGGGGTTAACCGTCTAATCACGCCACCTTCACAGCTGTCTTCCAGTGCCCTGCGTAAATCTGAGACCCTTGTGTGAAACTAGCACGGATGAAGGACTCCTATTTAACACAGGAATACCAAGGTACACTGGGAAGCATATCCCATAGTTTAGAGGAAATATGCAATTAACACCAACCCAGAGGGGGGGCATTTAGAAATACACATA
The DNA here is from genome assembly GCA_030578275.1 of Meda fulgida. Taxonomy (NCBI): domain Eukaryota; kingdom Metazoa; phylum Chordata; class Actinopteri; order Cypriniformes; family Leuciscidae; genus Meda; species Meda fulgida. Next base: position 23,174,434 of record CM060627.1, read on the forward strand.
TGACCCGAAGGAAGCATATGGAGAACACTGGGGTGTCTAGCCGCAGGTGGAATATTTCAACCCCAGGGGTGGTAAAGTGGCTTGCCAAGGGAAAGACACATGCTCAGAGAGGCTTACAGTGGAAATACACGTGTGGGGGTAGCTCCGGGGAGGGACCATGCACACGGGAGGCACCTAGCCGACGCACAGGCAATAGACACTGGCGCTAGCATCAGGGGTGCTGGAGGAGCTCAGGGCTAGCGGAGAAGCTCACCTGAGGAGAATATCGCACGTATCCAGTCCGTGGAGTGGAATGGCGAGCAAGCGAAGACACCTGAGCGGGTCCAGTACTAGCTGGTTGAAGCGAGTACATGAGAGGACACTGGCTCCACTCGGAGATTGTAGAATCTGGCGAATGTGTGTTAGGTGTCGCCCAGCCTGCAGCTCTGCAGATGTCTGTTAGCGAGGCGCCATGCGCTAGAGCCCAAGAGGATGCCACACTCCGGGTGGAGTGGGCAGTCACACCAAGGGGGAACGGACGACCTTGCTGCTGGTATGCCAAAGCAATGGTGTCCACTATCCAGTGAGACAACCTCTGCTTGGAGAGAGCCTTTCTCTTCAGCTTCCCACCATAACAGACAAAGAGCTGGTCTGAGGTCCTGAAACACTGCGTCCTGTCTACAAAGGCGTGGAGAGCGCTTATTGGACAGAGCAGTGCCAAGGCTGGGTCTGCCTCCTCCAAGGGCAGCGCTTGCAGGTTCACCACCTGGTCCCGGAAGGGAGTGGTAGGAACCTTGGGCACATATCCAGGCCAAGGTCTCAGGATCACATGAGAGTAAGCCAGCCCGAATTCCAGGCACGCTTCATCAACGGAGAATGCTTACAGGTCTCCTACCCTCTTGACAGAGGCCAATGCAACCAGGAGCGCTGTCTTCATTGACAGGAACTTAAGCTCCACTGATTGCAGAGGCTCAAAGGGAGCACTCTGCAGGGCATTTAGAAACACCGCGAGGTCCCAAGAGGGAACGAGAGGAGAACGAGGAGGATTCAGTCTCCTCGCTCCTCTCAAGAGCCTGACGATCAGGTCGTGCTTCCCTAAGGATTTAACTTCTACCAAGTCGTGGTGTGCGGCAATAGCGGCAACAAACTTTGAGGGTGGAGGGAGACAGCCTTCGCTCCAACCCATCTTGAAGGAAGGAAAGCACGAGACTGACCGAACACCTCCGGGGGTCTTCTCCGCGAGAAGAGCACCAGTTGACGAAGAGGTTCCACTTCAACGCATAGACGTGTCTCGTGGACGACGCTCTAGCGGAAGTGATGGTAGCCACCACCGCTGGTGGTAGGGTACTCAAACCTGCCTCGTCCCATCCAGGAGCCACACGTGGAGGTTCCAAAGATCGGGACGAGGGTGCCACAGGGTGTAGGGCACAGAAAGGAGGTCCTTCCTCAGAGGAATTGGCCAAGGAGGCGCTGTCGCGAGGAGCACCAGTTCGGAGAACCAAGTCAGGGTGGGCCGGTACGGTGCAACCAGAAGGACCTGCTCCTCGTCCTCCTTGACCTTGCGCAAGACCTGCGCAAGAAGGCTCACTGGGGGAAACGCATACTTGCGGCCCCGCGGCCAGCTGTGCGCCAGAGGGTGCCCTCGGTCAGGGAATAATACTGGTCGCAATGGGTCGAGTCGTGAGAGGCAAACAGATCTATCTGTGCGTCCCCAAGCTGGTCCCAAATCAGCTGAACCGACTGGGGATGGAGTCGCCATTCTCCAGGGAGGGGCTGAAGCCGTGAGAGCTCGTCGGCTGCACAGTTCAGGGCTCCGGGAATGTAAATGGCTCGAAGCGACCTCAGATGCTTCTGACTCCATAAGAGGAGGTGGCGAGCGAGTTGCAACATACGGCGGGAGCGTAGACCACCTTGATGGTTGATGTACGCTACAGAGGCGGTATTGTCTCATTGGACTAGTACGTGTTGACCCTTGAGCAATGCCCGAAAGCGGTGCAGGGCAAGGCATACTGCCAGCAACTCGAGGCAATTGACATGTCATAGGCGCTGGGGTCCTGTCCAGGAGCCTGCGGCAGCATGTCCATTGCACATTGCGCCCCAACCCGTGGTGGAGGCATCTGTTGAGACAACAACATGCCGGGAAACTCGTTCCAGGGGGACACCTGCCCTGAAAAACTGAGGTTCGACCACGGGGTGAAGGTCTGACGGCAGGTCGGAGTAACTGATACTCGGAGCGTGCCTTGTTGCCATGCCCACCTCGGGACTCGGTCGCGTAGCCAAAGCTGAAGCGGTCTCATATGAAGCAATCCGAGCAGCTGCAGATGCCATATGCCCCAGGAGCCTCTGAAAAAATTCCAGTGGAACCTCACTCTTGCCCTGAAATTGTCTCAGACAAGTCAGCAGTGACTGTGCGCGCTCGCTCGTAAGCTGAGTGGACATGGCGACCGAGTCGATGTCCATACCGAGAAAAGGGATCCTCTGCATGGGGCAAAGTTTGCTCTTCTCCCAGTTGACCCGAAGGCCCAGACGAGCTAGGTGCCGGAGCACAAGGTCCCTGTGTTCGCAAACCTGGTCTCGAGAGTGAGCTAGGACAGTCAGCCACCGAGATAGTTCAGCATGCGAACCCCGTGTTCCCATGGAGGAACAAGGGCTGCCTCGACGACCTTCGTGAAGACGCGAGGAGACAGGGCTATCCTGAAAGGGAGAACCGCATACTGGTATGCCTGCCCCTCGAAAGCAAACCGGAGGAACGGTCTGTGTCAAGGAAGAATGGAGATACGAAAGTAGGCGTCCTTCAGGTCGATCGCTGCAAACCATTCCTGGGGCCGAACACATTCGAAAATGCATTTGGCGGTGAGCATCTTGAACGGCATCCTGTGAAGGGAGCGGTTCAACAAGCGCAAGTCCAGGATCGGTCATAACCCACCGGTTTTCTTGGGGATAATGAAGTAAGGGCTGTGGAAGCCGGACCTCATCTCGGCTGGAGGGACAGTCTCGATTGCACCCTTCGCCAGCAGGGTGGCAATCTCTGCTCTCATGATAGGGGCATTGCCCCCGGCCAGAGTGGAGCGGACTCCCCTGTAGCGGGGAGGAGACCGTTGGAACTGAATCGCATTGCCGAGCCGATGGTTCGCGCGACCCAGCGAAACAGACAGGGAAGCTCTAGGCAGGCTCCCAAGAACTGTGCCAGCGGAGTCAACGAACCACCAACGTCCCCTCGGTGGTGCAGCGAAGCGGAATGACCGGCCCAGAGGTGGACGGCATAGCGGCCCAGAGTGGGGGCACGGTCATAACCGCACCCTGACAGAGGAGGCCAGGGAAGGACCAGCGTTCCGCGGGGGCCTGCTCTGCCAGGGGTCTGGCGACAGAGGGGGATGAGAGCGGTACGGTCCAGGGATGGCACACACTGTCATCCGGCTCTGGGACAGAGGGGGACGAGGGGTGCACGGCTCGGAGGCGGCGCACCGTGTCGTCCGAAACTCTGTATGCTCAGAGACAAGAGAGTCAGTTCTTTCTGAATAAGGATTCTTCCCCAGCCCTCCACCGGGGAAAGGAGTGGCCCTGCTACCAACTCCTGGAAAGAACTGAGTCCCATCTCTGAGCAGCCCATCTAAAAAGTGCCGCTTAACCCGGCGTTTAGCGGGGGGCGGGGCTGGAGAGGGCTGAGGCATCCCCCCACGGTCTTCCAAAGCCAGCCCGGTGAACGGGCGGGGTTGGAACCGTGGGAGGGCGCCTTCGGCGGTTGGCAGACTGAGGGACCTGAGCGGACGGCGGGGCCGTCGGCAGAATAACCTCAATCTGCTCCCGGGCGGTTGAGAACTGTTGGGCAGAAGTACTCAACCGCACTGCCGAAGAGGCCGACCTGGGATATGGGGGTGTCGAGCAGACCGGTCAGCTCCAGAGTGGTAAACATCACCTGACTCGGAGAGCAAGGTCAGTGGTGGCGCGCTTTTTGGTAGCTCATTAAAGAGCCTCGAGTCAGTCCCGCCCTCATGCATAACCATGAGCATCTGGGTCAGGTAGACCACAGAACGGTCATGGGATGCAGTGAGGCGGCTGCCTGTCCTGTGGCACTATAGGATTTCGCCACAGATTCGTGTAGACGAAAAGAACTACAGGCTTCGGACTGGTGCTTAGGATTGCGCCGGGAAGCACTCCGAGGACACAGTAGCATCGCAAAAGAGCGTTCAACCGGGGGGACCCCAGTGTACCCATGGGCAGCGGCCCCGTTGAGGGGAGGGAAAGGCGGATGAGACCAACGAGCGGTCCTGAGAAGACACGGGGTCTTTCAGGACGTCGAGATCTTATCATGCACGTCCGGGAAGAAAGATATTGGGGTTTGCCGTGGACGCGGGTCGGCGGCCTTACCCAAAAACCAATCGTCCCAGGAAAGCATGGCCGTCATCTCCGGATCAGACTCAGGCACAGCCATAGCACACCAGAAGGTGGCAGCTGTGACGAGTCGTCACTTCCAGAAGAATAAAGCCCACCTAGTGATGCTGCTACAGACATAGCACCATCCTCTGTAGCTTTCAAATGAAAACACACGGGCCACCCGAAGGTAGACTCGTGGAAGCACCTGATCGCTAGCAGGCACCGTCAGTGAAGAGGGGGGCTGGGGTCACGGACACAGAGTCGCCGCCTTGTTCCAGACCATCACCCTCAGGTCACCCTGGCCACCAGCCGAAAATCGGGTGGTGGATGAGGGGACTCTCACTCTTACGAGTTCACCGAGTCTCGACCTAAATGACGCGATGATCATGTTCCCACAGAGAGAACGTGAATCACCCACGAGCGCTGTTCAAGCATGATCAAAGCCCAAACACACTAGACAGCGCTCGTGCCCATCAGAGTCCGATACCAATCTGCCGCAACCACAAATGCACGGGCGAGCCGTCTTTAAAAAGACGCGCCGCGTGCGAGCTCTTTTGTGAGAGGAGAAAAAAAAACTCCGCGATGTTGAAGCGAGCAGGGAGAAACACACTCACTGGCAGATTACTGCACAGATCAGCAGGCAATGTGAACTCTCTGCAGATCGCCGTCAGACCAACACCGGAGAGAATGGCTCGTCTCGTAGAGCAAAGTCAGAAATGGCTGTGGAGTGAAGAGACACTCTTGGCTCCGAAGCGAAAACATAACTGCATGTTGCCGGCGTCCTCCTTTTATACCCACGAGGTGGGGCGGAGTTACGTCATGCAAATTCCGCATACCCATGGCATTTCTTTGCCATTGGCTCGTTTTTGTATACTCGAAGTCGATAGGTGTACTAAGCGAAACCCCATTTCGTCGTCATTCCGACGTAACTCGGAGTGACCACGAAAGGGAACTAGGGGTACCAATAATTGTGGCCAACGTGTTTGTTTTGGAGAAAAACATTTATTTCATAATGTGATTTCCCATTGGCCCATTGACATATAATTTTTTTTTCCTACTATAGAAGTCAATGGGGTCCATCAACTGTTTGATTACCAACATTCTTCAAAATATCTTCCTTTGTGTTCAGCAGAAGAAAGAAATTCATACAGGTTTGAAACAACTTGAGGGTGAGTAAATGATGACAGAATGTTCATTTTGAAGTGAACTATTCCTTTAAGAGCTCTTGACCCACTTAAAGGGATAGTTCACCCAAAAATGAAAATTCTGTCAACATTTACTCACCCTCAAGTTGTTCCAAACCTATATTAACACAAAAGATGATATTTTGAAGAATATGGGTTACAAAACAGTTGATGGACCCCATTGACTTCCATAGTTTGGAAAAAAAACGAGTCCTGTTCCACTAAATGAAAGCAGATATTTAGAAACATTGATTGCCTTTGAAAGGCAGGCTCTTCGTATCTCAAATAACAAAACCAAATGTTACCACAAGATGTCACTGCGCCTGTTCCAGGGAGCATGAAGCTAAAACGAATCAATACAGGTAACAGGAAGATTGGTTTTCAAAATGAAAGCACATGACAAAATAAAAGTCATGAATAAAAACATAAAACGAGAATATAACTGAAACCCACGTGACAGATATGCCTTTACCTGTCTGTCCACAGGTCCGAGCGGTACAAACATCATCATCGGCTCCATAGCAGGAGCGATACTGCTGGCAGCTATAGTACTGGGAGGAACAGGCTGGGGCTTCAAGTAAGGCATCCACAACAAACTGCATTCAAAAATATATGTTCAAGTAGCATTTTCCTCATTCATTATAAATTATTTATGCTTTATTTAATATATGGCTTTTAAGAAATTGAAGTTTTTTGTGGTTTACTGTATTGTCCTATCACTTAAAATAAACTTTAATTTTAAAGGGGTCATAGGATGCTTGTGTAATGTATCTGTTTGTGCATTTATAAGATCTTACAAAGCCTGTAGTCTCCCTCTAAAGATTTTAACACTGATCCAGACCTGCCTAAAACGCCTTGATTAAAGTCCAGATATAAACGCTGTGTTTTTAGGATGCAATAGCAAAACCATTGCATTTAAAATGCTGTTCTGAGCAGTACAACTCCAAAGTTAGTTTATGTAATTTTTACAGATTCCAGCTCGTACAACGCTGGCTGCACACACCTTAAACCGTATTTTATGTTGTCACTTCAGGACATAAAGTTGATAGGGTGAAGAAGACAAATGAAACCATGTAACGTCGTATCTGAAAGGTAAGAGATAAAAACTTGTGCTTAAGTCGTGCTTGCAAAATTGGTTCCGGTCTATCTGCTCGATCCTTTCAGAATCTGACTCCGGGTTGAACTCATATGGTAATACCGTCGACAGTATTAACTGTGTGTTTACAATTGCTTAAAGCCTTGGAGCCTGAAGCTCACAATTATGGAAAGGGACGTTAAATTTCCGACACACATTCCAGGTTTTTGGCCAATCACAGTGCACTAGGTCAGCTGGCCAATCAGAGCACTGTGGAGTTTTCAGAAGGAGGGGCTTTGTACTTACATAATAGGTACTGCAATAATGTACAGTATGTGCAAATAATGTGTTTTTTGAACATTAAAACATGTTACCCTATTCTATTAATAGCATCATATGACCCCTTTAATTTTCTTCACCGCTTGTCTTGTTTTTTTGGTAAATGCAGCACAGTGTTTTAATGTGACAAATACAGATGCACAAATTCAGTCCTATTCTCTCTCTGCTTTGTTTCTTGACTACAGAAATATCAGAAGAGGAAGGTATGAATCCGCCCAATAAGAAATGTGAAATCATACACCCATGTCCACCTAGCATATATCACACCAGCTGTTTTTTCTGAGCATCTTAGTTTCTCCATTTAGTTTCTGTTTTTATTTTATTTTTTAAAAAGAAATATAGAAAGAAACATGGTCCCACTTTATATTAAGTGTCTTTACCATTTAAATGAATAATTTTATATAATGTACTTATCGCGTACATGCGGCTTTACGTTGTACTTATATTTTTAAATGACCTGCATATAATTACAGCTGTCATTATTTCTGCAAGTACAATGTTAATATTACACCTTAACCTAACCTACCTGTACCACCAAACCTGTCTCTAACCTTACCTGTATCCCGCCTCAATAGCAGCGAAAGTATTTTGAACACAATAAGCTGTTCTTATTCACATAAAATACATAGCAATTAAAGACACCTAATGCAAAGTGTGACCAAAAATGTTTGCAATGCTTTTTTACATATTCATATAAATATACTAATAAATACACACCACATTTATTCACAAATTCCAGCTAGTAGATATTATGCAGACCTCATTGGATTACCAATATAGAAACAATCCCGTAACCTCATAAAACGTATATATTTGAGCTATGAACAATCATAAAAGCCATTTTAATCATATAATTGCTTCAGTAACTTTTGAAGTATTTGAAGTTACTCGAGTGGTCTTCATTTAGGCAAATAAAGAATATAAACTACAATACATAGTGAATTGTATCATTTAACACATTCTTTCTCTTCCTATATTTTCCTTCTTTTCTGTGTCTATTCTTCAGATCTGGAGGGGGATAAAGCATGTCATCTGCTCTCCTGTGCTTCTGCACTGTGTTCTTTAAACTTTGAGGGAAACAGAAGAAACTACCAATGTCTTCCACTCTCTCACCAAACTCCAGTGTCACTCCCTTCTGTCTCTTCCACTTCCTGTTACTGCCTGTCGCCTGTTGCCTCGAAACACTCCGGTACATCCCATGGTAACATTCTTAAACTGATTACAGTTTTGAAGATGCTAGATATTAGTAATCAGTTTTGATCTTTTAAACCTAGCAAAGAAAATGAAAAAAGTCATCATTTGCTCACCCTTATGTCTTTCTTTCTTTCTTTCTTTTGCGGAGCACAAAATGAGATGTCGAGCAGAAATGTCACATTGTTGCGTTCCGGAAAAGGACCAAAAAGTACCATAGAGATTGCTTGTGCGGTATTTGCAGATATATCACTGGTGCCTCGAGACGCATCACTTCAGGTCAATAGTCAGAATTATCAGTTCATTATTTTTTCCACAAAAACAAAATGTTATTAAAATGATTCGCAATGTTTATGTATTATCCTAATCAGCGAGCTGCCACATTAATCGAAACAGACACTGAGAAGCCGTGACTCTTCAAGTTGTTCCATGCGGATAGACACACTCTTCCCCAAACATTTTGGAGAAAAGCTCTCAAAATATATATGGATTTCCCTGTAGAAATCTACCTAAAAAAATGTATCTCTTGCAATGGAATGTCTGCTTGCATTCCATGTTTACCCTCATACGAGTCTGATATCTATACTCTTGCTGCTTTTAATATCATAATAGTTCAAAAACATGCATAACCATATGAATGTACTTTTATGTAACAAAAAAATAAGGCATTGCTTGTATGAGTTTAATGTAGTTTATACTTTTCATAAGCACATAGCTGAGTGAGGCAAGGCCAGATAATTTTAGTAAAATATGTATTATGTATAATTTGTAAATCTTATAAGAGGAACACTGAGCTGACGATACATATGTATATAATGTATATGACAACACTATTTTGCCCTTCAACTGTAAAAATAACACTGTCAGATAAAAGCACAAACAAATTTATAGGGGTCAAGAATGAAGACAACGTTGACACCGATGGGCAAAACCACAATAGTCATATTTTCCAATCATTTTTATGTTACAACAATTGTGTCCACTATAGTATAAAGGTGCACTTAGAGACTTTGTTTTTCTGTTCTGCTGGCTGATGTCACAGAGCTTTTAGACTGACCTGTCAGTGTGGATCAAGGTTATCATTTTACATTTTATTCATTAACTTTTTATTTTATTTTTTTTAAAGTACTTTTAGTTACTTGTAATTTTGATAGATAATAGATAAATGTATTTTTATTTTATTTTTTATTTTATGGACATACAGTACTTCTGTTTCAAACATTCAGAAACAAGTAAAACTTGAGGAAATAAACATTTGTATTTTACAATAAATCATACAAAACAACATATCAGCTCCATGCTGCTTATTGATTCTCGTGCACAGCAGAAAACCAGTAGGGCGGCAGTTCGTTTACACACAAAAGGAGCCGAGTCAGACTGGGTCATTTCTACTCTCTTGTACGTTTTCATGTCGTCATTGTGTATGTAATGAAATATCAAACTCACAAATTGTACTGATGGACATTATATTAGTTTTCTTCGATAATTTTCCATCCTATTAGACTTTATAATATCAAAATCCAGTTCTTAAATGACATCATCCTTCAAGAAGTTTTGGTGGGAAAAATAGGACGTATTAGCAATGGATTTGATGATGCGATGCTCTGCACTCTTAGACAAAAGGTTCAGTGGGGTTCTAGATTTCTTGACGGAATTTTAAAGAAAGCTCGGTTACACTTTATTTTAAGGTGCTCTTAGTGTAATTATAAATAAGTACTGAGTAATATTAATTAACGACATGTACTTACTATGTAATTAGGGTTAGTTGCTCGTAATTATATATAATATAACGTTATTACTTACAAGATGTGTAACGGACACTGAAATAAAGTGTTACCGAACGCTTTATGCCAAAAAGGTTCTATATAACGAGAAATGTCATAATACTTTCATGTTTAACAAGTTATTTCATCTTTTTCATTTTTCATTGTGTTTACAAGCTGCTTAATTCATAAAAAGTGAATTCAAACAAAATTAATTCAAACTAGATCCATAAAATGATCCCGTGACAGAACCCTTTTAAGGTTATATAGAACCCTTTCTTCTAAGAGTGTGTTACTATAGCTCACTTACAGTTTCATTCTGAAAATCTCTATGATAATATAACAATTTAGTATATGCAGTATATATATAAACTAACTTTTTAGAAACTTCTTATAAGCTAACCCGCAGTGTCTCTCGGCTATGTCAAGAACTTTAACTTTATTTCTAACTTGTTAGGCGTGATGGAGACCTGTTCATGATTATTGTGTAACTAATCGAGCTGTGCTGAATAATGTTTAAGAGACTGAGACGGGTCAGAACATATTTGTAGAAGAGTCTAATATACTTTATTACAGAACTACTTCCTTAAATTACAACTTAAGCATTTTTAACCTTTTCAAGATTTAAAAATGAATAAAATGACTGTAGAAAAGGATTGAGCCAGTTACTGAATAATACACAGTGGATACTTTACAGTGATCACCGGAATTCGGGTGCTTTTCCATAAAAACATGCTTGCAAATATTGTCTCATCTTAGTCATTTAAAAAGTATCCATGCAGCCTTTTGTTTTAGTAGAATCAAGTAACGATTAATTAGCAATATTTATTTCTTCAGACGAAATGTTTGGTCGTATTTTCCTGTGCCTTCAAAAATACTTCATAATCAAAGTTACATTCGCCAATGATCAGCCTGTTCCAAAAGTTACTATAGAGGTACATGTGGTCATGTGTAATGTTATCGAATACAGTACAGCCAAAAATCAGATCTGAACATACAGTATTAAATTAAAGGCATGTATACATTTATATATGTCTTTAATTATCTGATAATGTAAATATATTGGTTCCTTTAAAAACACAATCACACATCTACACCAAATATAGAGCTTGTGCAAGATTCCAAAGAATGTTTTTTTTTAATTATTATTTATTGATTTATTGATTGATTGATTTTGGGGTTAAAAGTTCTAGTTCTACGTTTTCATCCAACTGATAGTTTAGGTTGCATATTGATGGACCACTAAAGAACCTCTGTGAAAAAAAAAACCCATCAACTTGATAGATGCTGAGAGGAATTTTTAAGGACAATCTATTAACGTAGCCAATAATGTGTTTTTAATATATTGCCTTCAGTCACATTCCAACGTTTCATTAAAATCACTGTGTCTTTCATTCACTGAGTTCCAGTGTTTTAGAAGTTTTCTCTTTGAGTTGATTTTTAAACTTCTTATAGATTTCTATGTCTAGGGTTATTATGGAAATATTATACTTTGTAATACATTTTAGACAATTAGATTGATAGATTGAATGACATCTAAGTAATATCAGGTTAAGCTAAAGCTCACTGCAAATAAGAATTTTCCTCAATGATGCGACACTATCTCATTTGCAGTGATTTGTAATAAACATCTCAATAACATCGATTAGCACTGTGGTAGAAAAAAAAAAAACATCCCAGAAAAAATGTTCTTCTTTCCACGACTTGATTTGTTGTATTGACAAGAACAGGCTGCCAGCAAATTAAAGCTCTTTAAAATAAATTTAAAAAAAAATTCTGTTATTAATGTTTGGGAAGATAATTTTTTCAGAATGTATCAGCTGTAAACGACGACATTAATGCCAACAGCAAGAGAGCAGAACAATGTTTCTTTTATGTATATTATTATTGTCTGTATGCAAAGGTCTAAATGTATTTGTAACACAGAAAACAGAAATGTGATAGACAATTTTTGTCATGATTTGTCAATTTTCACAAATACAAGTATCTACTGTGTATCAATATGTAGTTAAAAAAAAAAAAAACTTTGAAAGCATTCAAGAGTAGCAATGTTTTATTGTATATTTGTGTATAACAACTGCCATAAAAAACAAGAAATCCTGGAGAAATGTCTTCCGGGGTGAGTGTGTGTACATTTTGTAATGGCTTACCTGAAGCTTAAACTAACTGAATGGAGGAGAGGTAGACACATCATTGATTTTGTTTAAATTGCCATACAAAAAAATGGAATCTACTCAGCATGCGTGTGAGTGAAATGTTGAAAACAACTAATTTCTGTTCTTTTTCTCAGACGAGATGCAATGTAATTCTTTTTTTTTTTAATCTTCAAAAAAAACACTGGGAATGTTGACGAGACTTGCAGGTTACAAAGCTTAAATAAATAAAAAAACGAACACTTCTTGCATTGTTTTTAATAAACTATTTCAAGTATATGAAAACGCCACCTTTCTTTAGTCTCTCCTTTATCCAAGGAGCTCTTCCTTTATCCAACGTTCCTGTGCTAGTGAGCCAATCACAGAAGACTTATGATGATTAGTGGGAGGATCTCCTGAGTTAGGGAAGGACAAATGAGGTTTAGCCAGGCACCTGAGAGATAATGATGGGAGAGAGAAAATAATAAACACCGCAATCCATGTCCACAGGCGTAACAATACATACATGTTCCTAGGCAGCTTTACAGATATGATCTATGTAGTATTATTAGCCTATAACTTGTGTGTTGAACTGAACTGGGTGATTTTTGTTGTTGTTTTGTTCAATTTTGTGAGAAAGAGCTTGTATAGTCTATAAATTTACATAAATACCTTTTTACAGTTTCAGTTTTGGAAAGTAGACCTACAGCAAGAAAATATTCTACTGTATAGAGGTACATGGGAGACCAAAGCAAATTTACTTTTTACTTTCCCATTTGCTGTAACTGGAAAAGCTAATTAAAAAAAATCCAGTATTGCATTCCCTTGATTTTCCTAAAGAGGACACAATATAGAGAGAGAAGTAGAATGTCAGTGAGAATGAGTATGAGTATTTTTTGTAGGCCAAAACCTAGGAACGAGTTTTAGCACCCTTTGTGTTTTTGAAGCTTTTACTTGTCTTGAAAAAGGCTGTTGCTAACAAGTGGCTAAATGGGACTATTGGTGACGTGAAACAGGTAAACTCTTCTCTTCTCATCTAATACTAGTCCGCTTTCACAGTCGTGTTGTGTTTATACTCTTGCAAACTACTCTAACTTAAGCTTTCAAGGAAAATGTTTAAATAAAGCTTGAAAGAGCTGATGGAAGCTTAATGACGATGAAGTCATTCAACTGTGGTGTAGTTCCTTTTTTAGCTTTTTACTTCTGCCGACTGCATTTAGCCTTCTAAACATAAGAATTGTGTTCAATTGTGAAGATCATCATGATAAACAAAATGTGTATCGTTGGTCACAGAGCTTATTTTCTACTATAAAGAAAATGCCAGTGGGGAAAAAAAAAAATGTCTTAGGAACTTCCAGGTATTGTATATGGAGACACAATAAATCTGTCATTGCCATACTGTATAAAATGAGACGAATTCAAATTCTGCTATAAAGCAGCTGTGCAGAAGACAATTGTCTCATTATTCAGCTCAAGTCAGTTCAGTGTTGATTCAGTTCATCGATTATCAAGTTCGAGTTCGAGTTCAATTCAGCTATAGGAAGCTCTACAGAAGACAATAGTTCATGTAAGTCAGTTCAATGTTGATTTAATTCAGTTTAATATCAGTGTTGATGTTGCAGGATTCACCAATTATGAAACAAATTCGATTTAGATATTGAACAGCTCTGTAGGAGACAATGATGGCATAAAGTCAATTCAGGTCAAGTTTTTGTTCTTATTTAATAGTCAGTGCAGACAAATTGATAATGCAGTATTACTGAATTAAGTGTCTTTGAAACCCCAACTAAGCAGACCGTGGCAAGAAACCCAAACTCCATCAGGTGGAGAAAAAAACCTTGAGAGAAATCAGACTCAGTAAGGGGGCCAGTTCTCCTCTTGACAAAAGAACAAACATGGTGTGATTTATGATGCCTGGCTGCATCACAACTCAGACTGTGGATTGATAACATTCAACATTTTCATCCAGCTCCTTTTGCTTTAAGATCGGGATACATCACGCTGGCATTTGATGGGACGAGTAGCACGTAGTCTGTAGCATGTACAGGGTGAAAAGCAAGAGTTCTAGTACTGAGCCTTGTGGTACTCCACACTGAACTCCGATCTTCAACCAGATGGAACTGGATAATATTCTGAATGTTCTGATCCAATCTGACTTCTGACCTCTAATGCTGCCTGAATCAATCATACACTGTTCGTTTCGTTGGCCCCCGACTGAGCCTGGTTTCTCCCAGGATTTTTTTTTCTCCATTCTGTCACCTGATGGAGTTTTGGTTCCTTGACACTGTTGCCTTGGCTTTTGGCTTGCTTAGTTGGGGACACTAAATATTCAACAATATTATTGATCTGCCTGCATTGACACAATTATATGAGAACTGAACTGAGCTGGACGATGACATCACCGTTTTCACCAGTTATTTGTATATATATAAATAAATTAACTAAATTAAGAACTTTTTTACAACAAAAATTACCCATAACTGAACTTACTTACTATGGTTGGACTGACACTATTTTCTTCTAGATCTGCTGTACAGCAGAAACAAACTCTATTGCATTATTTTCCTGTTATGACTGTAAAGCTGATTTGAAACTATCTGTATTGTAAAAAGCGCTATATAAATAAAGGCGACTTGACTGAACTTTTGATTGATGATACCTCTTCGTTTACTGCCACAAATTGATAATGGTCATTGGTCAAATAAATACGACTTGAACCCTGCATCTTAAAGGGTTAGTTCACCCAAAAATGAAAATTAAGTCATTAATTACTCACCCCGATGCTGTACCAACCCCGTAAGACCTTCGTTCATCTTCGGAACACAAATCTCAGATTTATTTTTGATTAAATCTGGATCACTGCTACATAGGCTGCCTAAGGGAATGAAACTTGACGGCCCAGAAAGTCATTGAAGAAAATGTTTAAATATTCCATATGACTACAGTGGCTCAACTATAAGTTTATTAAGCGACGAGAATACTTTTTGTGCGGGGAAAAAAACAAAAATAACGACTTTATTCGACTATTCCTTTTCTTCCTCGTGGGCCTGAGACGAGAGTTCAAGAGATTTCCACGACGCATGCGTGAGAACTGAGAAGAGAATGTTCTTCTTCTAATACTTCTTGTTCAGTTCTCGCGCATGCGTCATGGAAATCTCTTGAACTCTCGTCTCAGGCCCACATGGAAGAAAAGGAATAGTCGAATAAAGTCGTTATTTATGTGTGTTTTTTTTTCCGAAAAAAAAAGTATTCTCGTCGCTTGATAAACTTATAGTTGAGCCACTGTAGGCACATGGAATATTTAAACATTTTCTTCAATGACTTTCTGGGCCGTCAAGTTTCATTCCCTTGGGGAGCCTATGTAGCAGTGATCCACCTCTCAGATTTAATCAAAAATATCTTCATTTGTGTTCCGAAGATGAACAAAGGTCTTACGGGGTTGATACAGCATGGGGGTGAGTAATTAATGACTTAATTTTCATTTTTGGGTGAACTAACCCTTTAAATGCAATTCCACTAATCCCAACATAATTTATGAGTCTACCTAAGAGAAGGTTCAAGGTTCAAAGTTGTGATCTGTGATCATTTCATTAACGATAAGTGCTTTAGTAGAAATAGATCTAAAATTTATCAAGCTAAGCTTTATTAATTGTTAATTTATATTGGCCATAAGTCTGATCGCCACGGGGCCCGGTGCGGTCCCACAAGTTTGCACCCAAGGCCAGACAATGTATCTCCTATGTTTCTCCTCGCCACGGTAGGCAGGGAGGGGGCCAGAGCATTTTACAGTGTATGACATTGTACTTGCAAGTTCACACACCACTTTAATGTTAATTTTAGTGATATTTAACTGACGAAGTTTGACATCATTAGTGCCGACATGGATAACGATTTTGCTGAATTTATGTTTAGATTTACCCAATGTAGTTATTTTAGTTGCTCTGCACTGTTAGAAACAAAAGCTCAATGGGTTTCCATATAGATCGCTAGGGTTCTTGACTCAATTTTATGCCAAAAAGGTTCTATACAAGGAGAATGTCTAAAATGACTTCATAATACTTTCATGTTTAACTGGTTATTTCAATTTGTTTGACTTTTGATTTGGCATTTTTATTATGGTGGTTGTCTCTCTGTTTTTATGTTCTACTACTACTATATTCTACTACTCTAGGGTTTATATGGGCATGACTTCCACCCCTTTTAAAGCCACAAATATGCAGAAATTGGCAAGAAATCTCAAGAACTGAATTATTCATAAACTTTCAATATGCATGTATAATTTATTCAAACTTTTCTGTCTCTCAATATATTTACAGACACCAGAATTTAATTTAACAGAGGAAGTAGATGACATAGAAAAAGAACATGTATAAAACGGATGTCAAAAAAAACCATGGAATTTTATGAAATTTAAGGCATTTCACAATGTGAAAAGTGCTGTCCAGTAGTAAACACTGCATGTCAAGATGAAATGTTTGCACGTGTTTCGTGGTAGAGTTCAGATTACGTAGTCCAGAGATATTTCAATTTCAAATATATCAAAATTGCCAAAATAAAATATCCCTGAATAAGTGTTTATCAGTTTAAACAGACTTCTGC
Source organism: Meda fulgida (assembly GCA_030578275.1). NCBI lineage: Eukaryota > Metazoa > Chordata > Actinopteri > Cypriniformes > Leuciscidae > Meda > Meda fulgida. Next base: position 23,191,070 of record CM060627.1, read on the forward strand.
ATCCAAATTGATCATTGCACCTCAGAGACCAACAGTTACTTGTTACCCAGTTAGTGCCACGTTAACGTCACATTCTAGAATATCAATTTTATACAGTTTTCTAGAATATAAATCTCAGGTAATTCCCAAATTATCATGATAAGCTTCTAGATATTTGATAAAATGTGAAATGTTTGACATTCATGGAGTTCTAAGTATGTAATCTCTCAATAATGTCACTAAGCATCTGCTCTTCATTGAGTCTCTATATCCGAACACATCTAAAACATATCACACAAACGGTTCAAAGTTCATTAAATAAAAATAAATCAAAAATCAATTAAATCTATGAAAACATTTTTACAGTTCATAATTTGAAAAACAGATTTACAAGTAATGCATATGCATGTAAGAGAGTAAATGATGTTAAATTGTTGAATTATTTTTTAGTAAAACACATTGGAAAGCCAAACTGCATAAAACAAAACTCTTCTGTAGTTGCATTTAGGACACTGATGCTCCAGTCTTAAAATGCAAAGAATATGTGTCATAGCAAACAACAAGAACACGATGTGATCAGAACAGGTAAACAAAGTGCAAAAGGTGCAAGACTTTCCAGTGTGTTCCTGAAGAAAAGAATGGCTGTCATTTACTCAAAACTATTAGATGTTAAATCTGCTTGTAATAAAGCAGTACTATAGAACTATTTCTTGTGAAATACAGTCTTAAGACTCAAAGTGCAAAAGCTAAAGATATTTTGAAAATCATCCATCCATTGTTCTTTCATAACAAACTTAGTGTTTCTTTCACTCATTCTATTCAAATCTCACTGAACATTTGAGCCCAAACTATTTATACCTGCGCTGTTATGAAAAAATATAAATAATCTTATGGTGTAAGTGACTGGTGTAAGTTGTTTAGTTAGTTTTTATTTCATTTCTGGTTTAAAACAATGATGAATAGAATATGCAGATAAGCTCATTTTCCTTATAGAAAATTCTTACTCATTCAAAATTATAGAAATTATAAACAATGTATGTGTATATATATATATATATATATATATATAAATAAAAGCAATATAACAATATATTATGTATATATGCAATAATAATTTTAAATATAAATTTCTTGGGCAACAGTTAAAATATAAATGAAACATGGGTCATAAATTCACATGGGAATAATGGGTTTATAACACGTGGAAAAATACAGAATGAGAGCTTCCTGCCATTTTGGGAGCTTTTCATGGTTGTGCTTGGTTATGTTCAGGCATGTGTTAAATATAACACAGGCTATTCACAAAAGTTTTTTTTTTTTCTGCCAGTGTTTTTATGACCCCTTGAACATGACATATGAGACAAAAAACATTAAAGCGCCAGATCCAAGTTCGATGTACACGATTCAGGTAGGCTGTTACAACCATTTTTAGTTTGTTAAAATGATCATTGTAAAGCGAGATGGAGCGGGTGACCATTGAGAAGAAAGTGGTGTTTCAGTGCCGTCCACATGTGTGCATAAAATATTCAAGCTGTAAACTCATGTATTTACTGATGAACAAACAGAAAACTCAAAATCAAGCCGAATTATAATTTTCCGGTTTTGAACTGTTGTTTTACATGGAAAATGAAATGGCTAGAAGGTATTCAGACCAAAAAGTCTTGACTTCATAATTTGATTTTTTTTCTTTTTTTCTTCAGTTGATTCATTAAAACAAAGGTTTGAAGTAAACAAACTATCTGAAGGTACACGGACCTTAGTGCATCTTTTTATTTCTGAATTATTTTTTTTACATTCATATAAAATTATCTTAAGAACTTGCGGTTTTACTTTGATCAGTGCAATTCAAATGAGATTATTTATACCAATATACTTTTACATATACAGTACATATATCCATGAAAGTTATGAAGATTGCTGAAAGTTTGGTCAAGTAAAGTGCTGTGTCGGGGTTTTTTCTGTATTGAACAGAGCCTTTGAAACTTTAATGACCATAACAACTAAATAAAATAAAAGGATTAGCATAATAGTGTGAAATACTGCAAATAATGTAAGTTCTGAAAACGTGGGCTCTTTTCTTCTTATTTCTTCATGTGTTATTCAATCAAAAAGCTGTGTAGTCCATCATTATGTCAAGGTGCTATTATTTATTAGTGTTGAAAATGTGAGTTCACTCAGTCCATGATAGAAAGCTTGACTTGGACATAAAAACTAATTTCCACGTACCTGCCTGATATTTTTCGTCCGTCCACGTAGCACATAAGAACTGCGCGCTCATATGAAGCCAAACGTGTTCATTTGCTGCTTCTACATGAGTCCACAGCACGGCTCTTTTGTGTTAGTCGTGTCCTCTTCTGGTGCTCTCAGCTTTAGTAGAGGTGGATCTCCACTAGCTTGGGTAAAGTACACTGCATTTTGGGACGCATCCTGCTGTACTGATTCAGGGGGTTCCAGTGGCCCTCGGGGTCCTTCAGGGACGAGCTCATCCTGAGGGCCTGCAGACGGGGGTAAAGGAGGTGCTGGGTGTTTCTGTAGTTTAGCTGCAGCTCTCTGCCGCTTGAGATCTGCGAGCGTGTGGTGAGATCTCTCTCTGCTCATGCTGTCCCCGCCGGTGGCATCCGAATCTGGAGTGAGCTGATAGGAGGCGCTGCGATCCCTGCGGCCCCCGCCCTGGAGTTCTCCAGGAAGTGAGGAAGAAAAGGACGCTGTGCTGCCGTTCCCCAAAACCTGAGCTCCGTTTTCCACATCTGATGGAGGAACAGGGGTGGCATTAGTGCCGGACACCTAAGGTGAAGGAGGGAAAAGTACAAGAAAATTCCCCAAAGATGGTCAAATCTATACATCTATATGTAAGACACAAACACATCACTGAGCTCACTAGAGGTTCACAAACACAAGATCAGTGTGCTATTTACACAATTATTCTATTTTTCATGCGATCCTTAAATTCAAAATACCCATAAGCAGTCATTGCCAAAGCAGTTGGAAATCGTGGAAAATATTATCAGAACCGACTAATTTGAAAGAACAGATGCTTCTGATGCTGTGTCTGCCATGCTGGTGAATGGAAACAGTTCACTTTTTTTTTTTTTTTTTTATTATAGCACCTTTTAGCAATGGAAGTCAAGTGCAAGTGAACGTCACCTCATGGTGCCATCTCAGAGGCACAAAATCACTTTCAAGGACCTTCACCTGGACTGTCCCCTGCTGGTGGAATGACCTGCGGACTCAACCAGAGCTGCTGAGTCCACATTTTTCAGCAACACTTGATCCATTAATACTAACAATTTCTTTTCTCTTCAAATCTATATCTATTTATAAAAATGAAAAATTATGTATACTGCGTTAGACTAAAGTGAGAAGGGTCAGAGCACTTGCATATTGTTGTCCTATTGTTAGTTTAATTGCTTCTATTGCTGTCCGTATTTGTAAGTCGCTTTGGATAAAAGCATCTGCTAAATGATTAAATGTAAATGTCTAAAGTGAACGTAACCAATTGAGGGAAAAAAGATGTCTAACATTATATTAGATCCGTGCATTAGGTCTTATTATTGCAATTTAACATTTGATTATGTTGGTCATAATCTCTTATGATTAAGAGATCTCTTTCTGTTTGTGAAAGATGTCTACATTTTACAAAAAAATTATATGAAAAACTTTACTAGATTTGCAAAGTTGACAACAGTGAAACCGGTCTATAGAAGGTGGAGGAGTTTTTAGAATAAACATAAATTTGATTATTAGAAAGTCGACTAAAGGGGACCTAGGAGATAAATATTTAAAACATCTGTACATCTGTATATTTCATTGTACCCCTCTGTAATATTTTGATAAAGCTCTTTTCGTTTGTCTTGAATTTCATCTTGATCACTTGGCCCTAATCAACATTTTTATGCAGACGACAAACAGATCTATATCATTTTGAAATCTGGTCAAAATGCGACATCTTCCTTTCTTTTCAGCTGTATTTTCAAAATATATTTTTTTATTTTGTCTTAATAGTAATAAGACCAAAATTACCAAAAAGGATAATGTCTTATTTTTTGAATAACCATGATCTTCACTGGAAGCTTAGCGTGTTCCCAAACTGTCATATTTCATATTTCAGAAGGTGAATAAGCCCATTCCTCACCAGTGCAGCGTGCAGGTTCAGTTCTGCATCCGTCTGTCTGTCTTCATCATCATCCAGGGCATCTGTCTGTCTTCCTCTCTCTTTCCACACCATGGCTTCCTTCTGATGCTCTCTGCGGTACAGACTGCTGCGCTCATTCACACTGCTGCGCCTCACTACTTTACTGTAAACACAATCCACAAATAAAAAGCTCACACACACACCGTTTCAGAGGGATTCTTTATATTATCATTATTAATTGTATATTAGAGCAGTAGATGCCAAATAGAGCATTCCAGTTCAAACGGTACAGCAACTGAGCGACGCAAAAAAATTCAGCATTCCAATCACAGTCAGCGAGGCTGTTTCCATGTTTGCTCTGGCGCAAATGATCATTGTTATGCGGTAGTAACAGTTTCTTCTTAAATATATAAAGGGGGAATCAATTAAATTTTTAATACAACTGTCGCTGTCACTAATGCAGCTTTGCCGGGCTGTGACGTAAACTAAATTCTTTTGTTTTGCTGTTAGTTCTCACCCTCTGCTGCCTGTGCTGGACACTCGTCTCTGCAACGTGTTCTTGTGTTTGTCCTGACCCTTCATGATGGCATCATGCTTGTGTTTCAACTCCATTATTTTGGCCCGGACCTCCTCATCAGTGCACACATCTGCAAAACAACACAAGTAGTATCGTGAAGCCTCGTGCCAAGTCACTCCTGATCAAACATGTGGGATGTGTCGTATACCCAGAGGCGTCTCGTCCAGCTCAGACTTGGCGTTTAAACTCGCACCATTAGCCACCAGCAACTCCACCATCTGGATCTATAAGAGCAGGAAGACACAATCATGGAAGAATAAACATCAATTTTGCCATTAAAGTCAATATAATCATTCCACCTAACAGCTTTATGATTTAAAGGTCCATTACATATTTGAAATGACTGAGTTTACCATTTATTACTTACTAAACAGAACGTGGGGCAGGACATTTACTTTTTTTTTTAAAAAGGCCAAGAGCCTTTCCTTCATTTTTCAGTCATGAACTATACTGGTTGAAATGCTCTTCAAATCCTGATAGCAATCAATAATAGAAGTGATCGAAATGCTAAAACATGTATATCTTCTGTGGAAGTCACAGGACCAAAAACCGACCTACCTGCCTGTCAACATATGCATTTCCATTCCTCGCGCAGATATCACATCATCAGCGCGTTCAGTAAGGCTACGCAGACTGAGCGCCACAAACAACAGCCGCCTTCTACAGTTCTTCCTGAACCAAAACAACAAGCTAATGCTGCGTTCACGCAATGTCTTAATCGTTACATGATGGCAACCCGTGACGTTCTACTCACAGTGGTTCACGTTCTCAGACTTATGCGTTTTTATGTCAACACTATCAATGGCGAAATTAATCTAAAGCAGTCAGGTGGTTCAACTAGAGCTCTAGTTCTAAAGCTGTTTGCGTTCATTATTATTGTAATGTTATGTACTTTGAGACATGACTTATCTTAATGCCATCTCTCGTCTCGTGACGCTTTGCAGATGCTGTAGTGTTTTGAAAGAGGTGTGGCTTTGGAGAATGCTCTGAAGGGAGGGTGGTATCTTGTGCTTTCAAAGCTAGCTTGCTATTGCTAGCCTGTTTGAAATTGCCTACCCTTCCTTTAAAGGCAGGTTTTATAATGGCCGGGGCGCTCAATCCTGTTCCTGGGGATCTACCTTAAAACTAAGTTTAGCTCCAACCCTAATCAAACATCTGTATCAGCAGATTACGATCTTCAGGAACATTTCATAAATTACCGAGAGGTGTGTTGGAGCAAAGAGTGTTTACCAGTTGTTGTTTTTTTACCCGCCTTCCAAAAAAAGCAAAGTCTGTTCTAATTGGCCAGCTGGTCCCAGTCTGTTGTGATTCGTCAAGTCAAGTCACATTTATTTATATAGCGCTTTTTACAATACAGATTGTTTCAAAGCAGCTTTACAGAGATAACAGGAAAATAATGCAACAAAGTTTGTTTTCGGAAGAAAATAGTGTCACACATCACATCAGAAATGTAAGAGAGGTATAAAATAAAAAGGCCACTGTCATGTCATGCTTGCGAAAGGTGGTTTGGCTTGTTCTCTTGTTTTCTGACTGTCATTATCGGACTAGGGCTTGAACTGATATGGCAAAACTGATGGCATAGGTAGCGTAGTTACAGTAGTATTTACAGTGCCTCATCCTTCAATGCTGAAACGAGCTGGTTATGGTAAAAGGCGTTACATTTCTGGTATGCTCTGTCTAAGCAGTTGACATTTTTTTTTCTTCTTTTTTCCCCATCCATTCTGCCACCTGATGGAGTTTTGGTTCCTTGCCACTGTCACCCTTTTCCACCTTTGTTGCCATTGGCTTGGCTTGCTTAGTTGGGGACATTAAATTTAACATTAAATTTAATATTCAACAATAATATTAATCTGCCTGCATTGACACTATTATACAAGAACTGAACTGAGCTAGACGATGACATCAAGGTTTACTCCAGAGCGGCTATATATATATTAACTAAATTATTATTATAATTATTATAATTATTTTTAGACAAAAATGAAACTTCACTGATCTTACTTAAGCTTGACTGGTTATAACTGTCATTTCTTTACATCACGGTTAAACTGTGTCAGTTAACACACAAAATCTTTACTACTCCCTATGAAACTTTGCTTTGTGATGGTGTATTTTAGATCATTTAAGTCGGAAAGAAAACTCGTTATTTATATTTTGCTTAAAAGGTCTTTACAAACAAATATTTAAAAACTACAATAAGACCAGTAACATGTATTAAGAAAATAAATGGGGTACATTTTGATTTTATAAAGGCTGCAGACTATAAACCCTCATGAGTGTCAGTATTCACCTGTCCCCAGCAGGCGGCAGCATGGAGCGGCGTCCACCCATCAGCGTCCCGGTCGTCAGGAGACATCCTGTGCTCCAGCAACAGCTCCCCCACTGACATGTATCCATTAGCAGCAGCTATATGCAGCTACACAGAGAACTGGATCTTTAGTTTTTGTAATATTATAAATGATTGTCCTGTCTGTATGTACGCCGGTCTCTCACCAGAGTGGCCCCCTGCTCGTCCTTCACATTCAGATCAGCTCCGCTCGCCACCAGCTGTTGCAGGTCAGACAGCATCGCTTTCTCCTTGGCTCCGCGACATTCGTCAATTCTCTCCTGAGTAATCCCTAATTACAAACAGTAATAGATAATAGACTTATGGGAGATGTTTAGGAAATCACTGTTTAAATGTGTTGGACTGCAATAACTAATCTACAACATCAGTTTAAAATGCTACTAAAGTTACAGCCACTATGATTTAGTTGGGTCTGTGCTCTTATAGTTATAAGTAGCAAGTGTTATACAATCGAATTTTGCTGTAAATCTGTAACATACCGTATAAAGAGTTACTTTTTCAAATAAGTAACCTGTTGCAAAATCTAGTGTTGCTGTGTCAAACCTCTCGTTCTCAGTGTAGATTGGTATTAAATTTAGCCTGTGTCATGAGTCTGTCTTGTTTTCTGCCAGCTGTGCACTCAACACAGACCGTGTTTGTTGGTCCCCAAGTCCGATGGTATGTCCAGATTCTTCACCGATTATTGGAAAGTTAATGCATTGACTAAACCCGATTCATTCCTGTTGCCTCGTGTTGAAGATTTTGTTGACCGTGTTGGAAATTCTAAATTTGTCACTAAACTTGATCTATTAAAATGATAGGCAAGTTCCACTTCCGAAATGTCTGCTTTCGCTGCTCCTCATGCATTCCTTCTATATAGGGTTATGGCGTTTGGACTACGGAATGCCGGTGCGCTTTAATGTCTAGAATATTACTTATTGTTCCTAATTGTGAGATGCTTACCTCGATGATGTGGTTTGTTATTCGGATTCTTGGGATGAACATGTCCAACTTCTGAACATCTTGAAAGATGCCAATCTCACATTGAATTTGGTGAAATGTGAATTCGCTTGTGCTAACCTATCTAGGAAAGGAGGTTGGAAATGGCAACGTTCAACCACTTATCTCTAAAGTTCAAGTTATTTTGGATTTTACTGTGCCTACGACAAAGAGAAGCTTAGACGTTATTTAGGTATGACTGGCTACTATAGAAACTTCTGTAGAAACTTTTCAGATGTGGCTAATCCTCTTACAGCTTTACTCCGAAAAGGTATTTCTTTCGAAAGGACTCCTGAATGTCAGTTTGCCTTTGAAGCATTGAAAACTCTTGTGTAGAGCACCTGTACTTTCTGCCCCTCATTTCGACAAAACTTTCAAGTTGGAAGTTGATACCAGTAGCACAGGTGCCGATGCAGTTTTAATTCAGGCTGATGATACTAGTATAGAATACCCGATTAGTTTTTTTTTTTCAAGAAATTTCTCAAACTCCAAACTGAATTATAGCACTATAGAAAAGGAAGCGCTAGCGTTGTTACTTGCCATTCAACATTTTGAAGTGTACATTGGGTCTAGTGCACAACCAGTTACTGTGTATACTGACCACAATCCTTTAGTCTTTCTTCAAGGCATGCCGAATGCAAAATCACAGGCTCATGCGTTGGGCACTAATTTGTAAAGGTTTTAATTTGAATATTCAGCATAAAAAAGGAGCTGACAATGTGATCGCTGACACTCTTTCACGTATCCATTCTTAAAAACCTATGGTTTTTATTTTAAGGGTGGGGGTGTTACAGCTTATGTCTTTTAGAGAGTATGTGTTTGTGTTTCTGAGTGTTCTGTTGCAGGAGAAGGTGTGGCCTTCACTCACGTCAGCAGAGATCCTGACTGGTCTGATCCTGATTGGTCTGGTCCTGATTGGTCTAATTCTAGTTCCATTGAAAAGGACCACCCCAAACACTCTATGGAGGCTGAATGGTGCCATTTGTTTTGCGCTGACTTGATTTCTTCTGTGGTTATGTGCCCTTTGTGAAACTTGCTTTTGTTCATTTGATTTATAACTCTTGAGTTGTTTTGAATTACTTTGGCCTTCAGTTATATTGTGTAAATATTATTTGTATATTTAGGGGAAGTAGGGAGTGTGACGCCATTTATTTTGCATATATGTTTATTCTGTTTTGGGTTAAGGAGTTCGGGAAGTTGCGCTGTATTTTTCTTTCAATGTGATTTATTTCTTTTTTAGAGAATTTAGAGGGTACTAAATTAGTTATTTTTGTTTATTATTTTGGCATTGTCCACTCCTGAATTTAACCCCTTTGTTTCTGGTTTTCACTATATTTTTGTTAATAAATTTATATTTGTTTGAACATTATCTTTGTGACTGAGTGCACATTCATTTATGTTGCGGCTGGCCCTAAACGGTCGTAACAATATGTCTGTGATTGGCTACAATGATCAACAATGACATCTTTGATGCTCTTCATTGAGCGCTTGCACAGATACACACGGGAGCGTTTTAAAGCAGGGGTCCATCAGCGGATCCCTAATATATCCGCTGATAGACGGATTCACTTATAGATGCCGCTTTCAAACGCTCCCATGTGTATCTCTGTAAGCATTCGATGAAGATGTCATGTTTGATCATTGTAGCCAATCATAGACACAATGGCCAATCAGGAGTGTTTAAGAATCCATTCAACAGCGCTCAAAATGCTAAAGGCAAATGCTGGTATCGTCACATTTTTAAATTTCAGTACAGACTTTAGTACAGAAGTTAGTACTTTTTCTACTCTAAATGCTTAGAGTAGAAAAAGTTATTGTGTAAAACATTACTAGTTTATGAGCTTTTATCTTTTAAAGGTTATGTTCAGCAACACTGCAGATAAGAGGTTTGATTTAGCTCAATATTAAGTCAATTATAGGCAACCCTCACCCTGCTCTGCCATGATCATCTCTATGAGCTCTAGCGTAGCCTCGTCCTCACACAGATCATACGGCATGTTTCCATCTGCATTCACCACCAACAGATCTGCACCCCTAAACACATGAACTCAGACAGTATGCATCACAGTTTTAAAGAATAAAACTTGTGTGTGACAAAACGCAGTGAGATCTGCATGGACAATTGAGACTTACGCTTCTATCAGCATCTGGACGAGGTCAGTGTGCCCGCAGGTGGCCGCTGCATGTAAAGGGGTCCACAGCTCACTGTCACACGCATTCACGTTTGCGCCCGCATCCAGAAGACAGCGAGCCACATCCAAAAAATCATCTATGCAGCTCTGCGGAGAAACAGTTATCTGAATTCTCGGCTGTAGAAAACATGAGTCAATAGTAAGGATGGGTCAAGACAATCGGCTAAGTCCTCCATCAACCAACTAGTTGATTTGTGTAGTGATGGGCTGATATATGTATATCGGCAGATATTTGGCATTTTTTAATCAATGATTTTCTGTTTGGTCATTAAGTGTCCGAAGCAGACTTTAATTTTGATGGCGCCAAGACTTTTGTTTTGACCAAAAAATCACAAATAACTGCAAAACTGAAATCTCTTTTTTTGCACAGTACACAACATTTGCGCAGTTCCCCCATTTTTTCACACAGACACACCAATTAACGAAATGTACACGCATCCTTCCTTTTTGGTTGAACTAATCCTTCATGTATATATTTTTTTATTTAAATATAATTAAACAAATTGATAATATAATAGCAGTATTACTGCATCAGTTTGAATGCAGATACTGCACTGTGTGAAAATTATATTAAAAGAATATGAAACACTCTGCAGACAGTCAAATTAACTGAAAAAATTACTTCAGGGAAGGTAAAGTCTTTTGTCATAACCAAATTTCATTTCTGACTTCTACATTTTTGCTTGTGCTCCTAAATTTAAATGATGCTTAGTCACAGCAATACCTTAATGTTCACATACACACAGATTATGTATGTGTGTTGTTTGTGTGTACCTGATGTAGCGCAGTGAGCCCGTCCTCATTGTACAGGTCTGGACTGACTCCATTATTCAGCAACTCCCGTACTGCCAACAGACACAAATGCTCTTAAGTCACCAAGCCTACAAACTCTAAACATTTTGAACAAATGATGATATAAAAAGGAAAGTTCATCCAACAAAAAATGAAAATTCTGTTATAATCCTCATGTGAGTAATGACATAATTTTCATTTTTGCTTACGCGTAAATTTCTAATTTCTTAAAAAGTGTTTTTTTTTCCCATACAAAAGGAAGTCAAGAGGGTTGTTTGGACCTATTCACAAATTTGTAAATATGGAAATATAAATTTCTAAAAAAAAGTAAATATTAAACTAAAATTTTCACATTTTCCGCTATGTCTACATTAATCTGGATAAATTTTGAAACGGCATTTACGTTTCAAAACGCTCTCCGTCCACACTAGCATCTTCAAACATTTTCCAAAAGTCTCTCATCCACACTGTAACATCGGAAAACGCTAAATTCACCTTACTGCGCATGCATAAAACCTTATAAAATCTCACTGAGATGATACAGACAGAACAGACATACTAAAGTTCTCATGCTATTCTTCTGCTGAATCATTTTATTTAGCAAAATATCTCACCATTCACTGATGCGTCCAAGGTCACACTCATTATATGTTTAGTCTAAACTGCTCTCATGTTTTGCCGCAGGACAGCAATTGCGAGTAAATTTTGTCCTCTTTTCAGGACTGCAGTAAGAAGATTGTACAAAGTAACATATCTTTAGCAACAGTGTGAAAGTGAATAGCACATAACTGGTATAAACATAGACATGACTAAACATGCGTCATCATTTCCACCTCCCCTTTTTACACTCTACAAAGCAAAAATAGTATTTTCAAATTTATCTACTTGGGAACAAGCTCAGTTTTCGCAGAATAAAATGTGGACGGAAGGCCAAAATGGAGAGAAAAGATGCATTTTCAAATGAAAATGTATTAGTGTGGACAATCCCTTTAAAGCATACCAATCAACTTCTGTTGAAAATATAGTAGGATTTTATTTACTAATGATTTGGTGTTTTGAACTTGTGTTAAAGTCTATAATCTTGATTAAACAGCTGATGAAACAGTTTCATTGGGTGAGAGAGGAAGAGGATGGTTATTTGTAATGGTCATTAAATTAATAACTAAATTAATAACTGCTTTTAATGTAACATTACAGAGAAGATCTAGCAAAAGAAAAAAGACCTAGCAAGATTTATCTTCGTTTTAACAGGGGTGTGTAGACTTTCTACAGCCACTGTAATAAGGGAAAGAGATTTGCACTCTACTCTTACCCTCCTCTATGTCATTCCTAGCTGAAGCCTCCAGTAATGTCACGTTGGTCTGGAAGGTCACCCTTCTGCTTTTCTTCACCCCATCTCCCTTGTGACCACGGGCACTGTCCTTGTCCATCTGATCCCAGCCTTTCAGCTGTTGCGCGCGTCTCTTCTGTGCCTGCTTCAGGCGCTCAGTGGCCGAAAGACGGCCGATAGTTGCCATTTCTGCTAGCAGCTCTGCATGCTCTGCCATATCTTCCAAGTTAAGACTCTCAACGACTTCACAGTCCCTTCTGACACCACGAAGAGTGCTTGGACCTTCTGCTGTCTCCTATCATAGACATTCGACTCTCTCACACCTGCAGTTCTGATGTCCAAGTGCCTGATGAGAGCTGCATACAAACTCGAGATCCAATGGGATAATGAAGAGATGCAGGTGACAACCAAAGACGGACCATATTCTTGATAACTTTTCCTATGTGGACCAAGAGGACAAGTTCTGCAAAGAAAGAGCGAAAAGTTCTGATGTCTTGCATTTTAAGTGAATTTACACACCAAAAATACAGAATGAAAGATGGATAAAGATTCTCAATGGAACTGTGCTATAGATAAAACTAGTTTAATACTAGAGGAAGGAGCTCCGAGAACAAATCTCAAGAGATATAAACCAATGAATCTGAATGATACAAGAGTTTGAGTCTGAAACAGAGTTTACTATACATTTATAAGTAACATTAATAAAGTGCATGTTTTTCAATAGTTTAACATAACAAACTTTTATGCAAAAACACATCTCTGCTCAGCCAACATGCGTTCTTAAAGGGAAAGCACTCTTCAGGAGATGGGCTTAATCTCTGTCATCATCTATCCCTAGGTTTGCCATCTTCAGTATGAAAAATGAGGACAATAACTCCTATTAAACCCAAATAACAATATTTAGTATTTCCTATATACGGGCTTTAGCTTAGAATTGCTCTCCAAGCATGTTTTCTTGGTTGTTAAGTTCTCAATATTCACTGTAGGAAAACAACTGTAGAGTGATGAGTGGTGAACTTAGCAAAAACTTCTTACAGACGATGGGAAACCGTCTTGTATTGCACATTAAGGAATACGCTCATGCATGGATAACGCTGACTAAAAGAAGGGGAAGAGCTGAAGCCTGCCATTTTCTATGTGTTTTAAAGGGGACTGAGGCGATCGTAAATTCATGTATAGATTTAATCACAAATATTTTAGGGGGGCTGGGTAGAAATTTAGGGGCTGAAGCCCCCCTAAAAAGGGCCTACTGTTCACTGTCCTGTCCACAGCCCTGCAGAGTTTACGCTGCATTCACGCCATGTCGTACTTACAGTAGTCTCAAGATGACAACATGTGATGTTATATTCTGAGCTGTTCACATCCTTTGACAGGGCATTATGTGTTTCTATAGCACTACTATCAACGCCTAAATGAATCAGCGGTCAGCGGTCATGTTACAATCTGCAATTACAAGCTCTAAAAGGACATGAACACTTTGGTTTTACAAGTTAAACACGTAATTGCAGTAATTATGACATGATGTGAACGCCAACCCTTTTTTTAAATAAGCCTAAAGGGTCTTGATTAGCAGGATCAGGTGCGGTTAATTAGGATTGAACCTTTATTCTGCAGGACTCAGCTGGCCTTCCAGGAACCGAGAACACATGCTTTTAATACAGAAATGATCTTTACTTATATTTAAAGTTCCGACGTAGTCAATAATTGTTCCCCTTAAACTCATTTTTGATCACCAAAATTATACATTTAAACGTTTTTTCCTGTGAAAAAAAATTTCTTCATGCCTTAAAATAGCTTGCATGTAACTCTACACCCTTGCTTCATTTAGTACACGCAAACAATGAATATGCAAATTAGCCCGCTTTCAGTCAGTCACACTCGTGTCAACTTTACTGTATAGTAAACACTGCACCATTGTATCGCTCTTTACAACGTCGGACACGTAACGGTAATTAATATGATTAGCCTTTGGCTTGACTACATTATCAAACAGCTAATAATGTGTTGCTAATGTTACACAAACCATTTTCCCATTCACAATCTCAGAGTCAGACAGCTGCCTTCTAAAAATCAGTAATCACTTTTAACTACTCAGAACGTCAGTGGAGAAAGGCATCATCGTGATATACATGATAGACATAATTCACCAGCTATATTGCTAAATGTACATGATGTTTCATATCAACAGAAAAATATACTAAGATAACCTGGCTTCTACTTAAGCTAAAGCCCGCCCGCCCATAGTTTGTGGTGTAAGAAACACCGTTGATTTCAACAACCACATTTTCAAGACGGTCTTTGGTTAACTGTAGTTTTAAGGAGAAAATACTCAGCAATGGTTATGACTTATGATTTTGCCTATGGTTTGTCTAAACTAAAGCATATTAAAACACCACATAGATATAAACAACATTTAATATATTTGGGTGAAATTTAATGACAGATACATTAGATTAGCTACTTGTTCATTATGTCAATCTCATGTAAAATGAAATACAGACATTTGTCAAATTACCAACCGATAACTGATAAGGAACCGATATATCATGCATCCCTAAAAGGCACACATTTCTTGTTGGTTTGTTGTCAATGAAGGGGTAAGTAATCATAGCATTATGTAATGATCTTCAAAGCAAGCAACACAAATGTTATTGGACGGACTTTCATTCAGTGATGCCTCAACAAAGCAAAAAAATGAATAAATAATAACTGCAAAATAAGTACATAGACATTTATTTAAAAATCCACTGAATCAATGCAGACCAGGACCAATAAGTACAAACTCAAAAGCCAATTATAAACAGAACTCCTAAAACTAAAAGGTATATCAATATATTGAAAATATTGAGGTATGTTCAGGTATGAAAAATACCTTTACACATGGCAGGTGGACAAAATAGAAGAAAAGCTTGATAGTACTGGCAACTATACATTATTTACGAGTATTCTATTCGTTATGATATTGATATGGGATCAGTTGTTGTAAAGTAAGTTTCTATTATAATGGTTCCCCTTAAAATTGTTATAAAGTTCATATTAGTAAGCTGTTTTCCCTCAAGACCGTTATTATAACAAGCCTAAAAGCAACCCTAATTGTTATACGCCAGTTTGACATGACAAAAAAGAATGTAGAGTCGAAACACTCCCTCAACTTGCTTGTCTTGTGACTGGAAATTTCTCTGAGCCTGCCATGAGTGACAGAGAAAACAAATGCATGCAAACTCTGAGCTCTGAGGTCAATTTAAATGATTTTGTTTTCCGCTCCAAATATAGTCAACAATAAAATAAAATAATGAATTATTTAAAACTAATTAACATGACAGTAATTAGAACGTAGCCTTTGTAAAAAAAAAAGAAGCATATATATATATATAGCAAAAGATACATCTGCAAAGAATATATAATGTAAATGAATAGTATTTCCAATGTCAACAAGTAGAAATATGGTAAAACCGTCGCCTTGGTTACTGTTTGCATCACTGTGTAGCTATACAAGTGCTGACGAAGCTTCCGGAGCTGAAATTCAGATACGTATGTAAAAAAAAACAATATTCAGTGTACAAAGTCAGGTTTATTAGAAAGCAAGGACACAAGCTAGAGCAGAGGTTAAATGCAAAGGAGAGAAACGTGTGTGTGTGTGTGTGTGTGTGTGTAAGTGTCTTAGTTTAAGGTTGTATGTACAAGGTGTCTGAATGAGGATGTGAACTAAAATATTTAGAATCATGCTAATAGAATATACGAATATGCTATAGTAAGCTAATTTCCAATTTTGAGGTAGGAATGTGCCAGAAAACATTCCAACTGTCCCACTGTGGTGGTGAAGTATCACCAGTGGTGAGGCACACATTACTTGGCAAATCCATTTTTGCACATGTAAATGTTGCTGGTTTAGGTGACCACAGGGTCAAGAGGGAAGTATACAGTAAGCAATTAAGACCGCAAATAACAATTATTTTTTTAACCAGTTACTCTTTTTTTTTTTTTTTTAAAGGGGGGTTTAAGGCCATCGTTCACTTTAAGGACTGTCCCTAAGTCAAGATTAAATTCAACCAAATATAAATCACTTAAACCAATAAAACTAAACTAAACTAAACTAACAATACAAAACTACAAACAGTATAAATAAGTCACAACTAGGTCTGCACGATATTAGACAAAAACTGACATTGCGATATTTTGTTTTTCTGCGATATAGCGATATGAAAACAACTTCAATAGACGACTTGATCATATTTCTGACTGATCTAATTCCCGTTGTTCGGGTCACCCGCTGTCCTGATAAGTAATAGGCCTAGTAGAATGGTCCAGTGTTGCAGTTCCATCTTCTCGGGATCTCTTTTGATCAGAAACACCATTAGCTTTAGCCTATATGAAAAATGAGAATATGCTTGCCCGTCTTTTAGACATTTCTATTAAAAATTAGTTGGACAATTTATTTTTAATATAATAATTTGTCAGGTATATACACTCTCTTCAAACTTTCCACTGCTCACTTCTTGCAAAACAATAAGCAGCAAACAATGAGAATGATTTTGAACCAGATTGGTCAAAAATGTTGAGGGCCAAAATACATCTGCATAAACCCGAGTTCACTCTGTCTCACATGCATGTAACGCACTTGTTAATGCTAAAATCCAAAATCTAACATTTTGTGATTTCAACTAAGGAGGGCCCACAGTAATAACAGCCCCAATTACCCAGCTATAGCCCAGCTTATACAGAACGCTGCTGCCCGCATTCTGAACAGAACACCACCAAATCACACCAGTCTTTACACTGGCTTCCAGTTACAATTACAATTGATTTTAAAGTACAGAGAGGCCTTCAAACTGCTAGATCTGCTTATTTGTCAACCCTATTCGAAGAAAATAAATAGGTATTTATTTGAAACAGTGGCTAAATTAACAAAAAAATAAAGTTTTAACCCCAGACATTTCCAAGCAGCACAACAGTAATGACTTTATGAACTTTACTTACAAGATTGATAACATCAGGGAGAAAATTATAACTATGCAACTGATACTACTACAGTATCGCATCAGGCAGTGCATTGTAGTCTCACTGAGGAAAGATTCAATTCATTCATTGCTATAGGAGAGGAAGAAATTTCTAAACTCGTTAAATCATCTAAATCGATAACATGTATGTTAGAGCCTATAGCAACTAAGCTACTCAAAGAGATGCTTCCAGAGATCATAGATCCTCAACTTAATACCATCTTTGTCTCTAGGATACGTACCAAAAACCTTTAAGCTGGCTATGATTAAAACGCTTGTTAAAAAAACACAACTTGATCCTTCAGAATTAGTCAATTACAGGCCGATCTCAAATCTACCTTTTCTGTCGAAGATACTAGAAATGGCAGTATCTTCACAACTATTTTCCTTTCTTGAAAGAAATGATATCTGCAAGGATTTCCAGTCAGGATTTAGTCCGTACCATAGCACTGAGACAGCTCTCATTAGAGTTACAAATGATTTGCACTTATCATCCGATCGTGGTTGTATCTCTCTATTAGTGTACCTCAATCTTAGTGCTCCATTTTATACTATTGACCACAACATTCTTTTAAATAGACTAGAAAATGATGTTGGTATTAGTGGAATTGCATTAGCATGGTTTAAATCATACTTATCTGACCGATCAGACTGAAAACACATCTCTTTGAATTATAGAAGTTTATAATGTGTTATGTGTATGCTAGGTCAATGTTTGGCTGCATAGATTAGGTCAGCCGGAACCGGGAACACTCCCCATAAATCCTTATGTATTTGTTACATCATAAGAAGAATGGCGTCTACGCTAATATTAGTCTCTCTGTTTATCCCGAGGTTTACCACAGTCCGCCGGATCCAGACCATATCCAGATCTGATGAAGGACCTGCGCCTGGACACGACGACAACGCAGTCCTACAGTGTCAACTAGTCTCTCCCCTGTGAAGGCCTCCTTCCCTTTACCTCAGTACAGATAAAACGTTATCAAAATAGTTATGGGTCACATGGCAACTCGGAAGCGATAAATAATTCTGTATTATAAATTTAAGGCCAGACAAATAATTTGTTAAGGGTCAATTTGTAAAGAAAGACTACACGCCTGCGTACATATTTAAACGCGCATACATAGACAAACTCTGTTACTTTCATTTCCAATTGTCACTGTAAAGCTGCTTTGAAACAGTCCATATTGTTAAAATCACATTTAAATCCACATTTAAATCCATTTAAAAAAAAATTACTTTTTATTGTTTTGTTTTGTTCTCAAGGTCTCAATTTGAGGACACACAACAAATGTATGGCCAGTGGGTAGCACTAAAACAACAAATATAAAAATATCTCTGAATGTGTGGCTGCTCTTCCAGTGAAATCGAAATTTTGCATGCATTGTTGTTAATCAAAAATCCATTCACTGATGTAACATAAATATACTATATATAGCCTAACTATCCAACAATCTGCATCATGCAACTATTAGACAAGGTTATCAACGCCCAATCAGGACTAAACTTGGTGTGACTATACATGACGGTTAGCCCCAAAGGCATATGTAATTTCTTTTTAAAACAAGGCCACAGGGTTCTATCTATCATAGTATGCATGCAAAAAAGGCCATGGCTTTTTTGCATGCATACTATGATTAAAAAAGATAATTGTGACTTTACATCTCACAATTCTGACTTTTCAGAAACACAGACAACTTGAACAACTACTATCAATCAAATTCTTTAGTCTTAAATTCGTTTGGCATTATGAATTTTTGTTTTGTTTTTGTAAAACATACATTTGCAAACTAGTGATAGGCAGTTCACACCATTGGATCAAACCCAGTGCAAAAAAGTCTCTAAACGTAGTTATTAAAAGTTTTCAAAATCATGTGCTGTAACGACAATAATACAGTCATCTACAGTCAAAATGAAAATGCAATGAAATTCTGTCCCCATTTGATACCCATTCTTTGGTATATATTCAATCTAAACGCTCAACGGATCTGGAGAGGCTTGGCCACTTGGTGACGATATAACAATTACAAACCTAAAGGCTCTGATCATTTGTTCAAGATTCTTTGGCATTCATAGGTCAATTATTATCAAAAACATGATGAACTTTGAAATCAGCAAGGCTTTTTCTGCACTAATAATGACTTGACACGTGTAAGGTGTGATTCTGAGATGGTAAAAGTTGGTGCTGATAACAGCCAGACAAAACTACAACGGATGCATAATTTGAAGCAAAAAATAATCTGTTAAATCTACGTCATATCATAGATTTCCATTATTTTTTGTCAGCTAGGCTACACTATGGCCTACATATGAATTTTCATTCAATCCATCCAGCAAAGAATGTCATTTCAAGTAATCAAAAGGATCAGAAAATGAACTGAACTAAAACTTATAACAGCATGTCCTTTTAACATCTATAAATTGTTCTCTCTGATAACTGCAGAAATATTTTTTTCTTTAAATGTATCTTTATCACCCTTAAAACATTTCACTCACTTCAAGGGGGTGACTTAACAAGGCTCCTCTAGAAGAGGCATTTTACAGGTGTAGTTGCCCTAATTTAAAACGTTTTCAGAGCTTGTATTGTTAAAAAAACAAAAAAAACAAAAAAAACAGTATGCACGTGATAAGCCAGCTCCTGTTTAGCCCAGTTTTAATACAAGAGTAAACCGCCAAGAAAAGAGATTCATTATTCATGGGCACTAAGCAGATTTAGAGGCGGAACAGCGAGAGTGAGAAGTTCTCCTAATCCAAATGTTCTGGACAGGATCAGCACAGCAGTATAAAGACTCATTCACAGCAAGAGCCAACCGAAAAGCATGTCACATGCTTTAATGCCAGACACTTACCTTCCGACCTTACAGATCTCACTCACTGCCATAGCGGGATACAGGAATATCACAGTTTAATGACAATAACAGAAGTGCACTATAAGTAATAATAGTACAGCTGTTGTCATTAAAACAATAATTCTAGATTAGTATAGAACAAAATTCTTACTGATTTTACTTCTTGCTAATCAACCGAAAGAGTTATGCCATCCATGATTTCTAATCTCTTGATCTCTTTAAATAGTTTGATCTGCCTGCTAAAAATACAAACATTTCAACATAAAACTGAATTCAAAAATATTTTGAGATGACTCAATACCAACGATTTGAGGTCAAGTGACAATGCAGCACATTGTTTGAAAGATATATCATTGCATTCTGCATCACATCGACACATGTCAAACACCTGTCACTTTATTGAGAACAGCATTATGAAAACGTCCACATATTTTCAACAGCTAGAGAAATATTCTGGGTTCAGTACAAGCTCAATCGACAGAACTTCGACATATTGTCATGTTGATTGCCACAAACATTTGTATATCCATTTTTTTTAAAGAGCAAAAATATGAGTTATAGTAAGGCCCTTAAAATATTGAATGGAATATTAAATTCAATTTTCAACTCTCTCAGCATAACAACATAACCAAAAAAACAGCTTTACAGATCATATTTGAACAGATGAATGAATGTACTGCAAGTGTATAACAAAATGCTGTTCTGTTAATATGGGCACGGGAAATATCAAATGCAAACTGAGTATGTGTGAAACAGGCGTAAGCATGGCCCATTGATCTTGCACATCCATTTATGATGTCCCACCTCTGTTCCTGACTGAATATGTCCAAGTGCTTCTCGTTTCAACTCTGACCTGCTGTAATGCTCTGTTGGGCAGCCTTCAAGGTGCCTCTGTAGATGATCCAGAACACAGCAGCGTGTCTGATCTTCAATCATGCTGCCACTAGAACTGCACCCCAGCTCAACACGCTCACACGCATACATTATCTCACACTCTGTCAGAGAGGGAGCAGCACCTGGTGTTTCTTTTGCAACCAGGTACAAAGGCACTTTCCAAGACTAGTTGCTCAAAGGTTCATTGTACAGCAAGATATTGACTCAAAACAGTTATCAGAACTGCCTTAGAAGAGGTTTCCAGACTTACCCCTGGGCTGATTTGGGACGAACTGGACAATATATTTCTGATGCCTCTACAATATAGGCCTATATGCAGCTGTGCGTGGCTGCGTGTGAGCAGACCAAAAACCTCTTGAATCTTATTCAAAATGCTTGTCTAGGGCTTGGAAAGATGTTAATGCAACCAAAGTCAGTTGTATCTTAAGGGGCTGTAAACAGAAAAGATGTCAAGGAAAAAAATATTGACAAAGAAAGGAGAATTTCTAACCGGTTGTCTGAATACTGATAGTGAAAGATGGCGGGCACTAGAGTTGCACGATTAATCGTTAAAAGATCGCGGTCTCGGTTAAAAGATCTCATATGACAACGATTCGACTGTTTATTAATTCTTTTGACAAGTACGATCACAGCCAACATTGACCCAGAGAGCAGTTGTTTCAAATAGGTATTTAACAGCTTCCCAATCAGTCTTTTAAACCACATTATTTCGGTTTCAGTTATTCAAATTATCACCAAAGTGCTGGAATAAAAGTTTATAGTTTGGATATAAACACTGACGTAGCAATCAAAATAGAGTAAATCACCTTTTGAAAGTAACCTGGCGCTTCAAAAAAAGACTATCAATTACATCGTTACACCAGTAGGTGACGACAAGTGACTGTTAAAAAATGTATTTGTCATTCAAGTTCAAAAGCATTGATTCATCCAGTAATGAAACAAGTGAAGTATTTATGAGTGAATCACTGAAACATTCATATCAAACCGATTTTTAAAAAAAAGAAGTTCTTCAAAGTAATTAAATATTTTAGAAAAAAAAAAATGTAATTCTCAATTTATCCAGAATCATGCAACTCTAGCAGGCACTATTTGTTTCATTGCTTTTAATTGTTCTTCGTGCAATTACTGCCACCCGTTTGTCTTTTTTCATTCCACGAAGTTATGTATTCATTACTAATATTCATTTATTTACATTAATATTTGCCATTAATATTTGTTCAATAGCACTTTTTGGTATCAAAATTTCAGTATCATGGCACTAAGCCTAAGACAAGCGCATATTGCTGAATATGATACAGTGCTCTATAAAATGTCTGCTAAATTAGTAAAGACAAGATCATTTTAGATTGCTTGTCATGTAGGAGACGTGACTCCTAAAAAAAAACTCCTAAAAAAAATCATGGCATTTCCTAGTGAAATGTGGTATTATTTGTTCTGGTTAAGCTGAGCTGAAAAAATGTGATTGGCACAGTGCACAGATAGGCTACTCCAAGTACCCACATTGAATGTTTCTAGAATTCCTAGAATGTTTGATGGGGCAGTAATTCGCCTTCCTTCTTTTTCTTGCTTAAACACATTACACAACGTATTTAAAAATTAGGGTATTTTAATTTATATTCTTATCTAATTTCATTACGAATCGAAGTGAATCGTTATGAATTTGCAATAACTGCTTTTGAATTTAATCGAAAAGGAGTATAACCAACCATTACAAGCCAATTTAATGCTTGGTTATGCCAAAAGCATGGCACTTTGATATGTACCATGGTAATGAATTAAGGCTTACCATACATTCATGTACTGACATTGCCATGCTACTTTAAGGGGTAAGAATGGTACTATGTTACCAAAAAAAACATGCAACACGTGTCAAAAACGTGGTAATACTAAGGAACGTGTTAAAAAAAAAACATTATTCGAAATGTTCTATTTCCTGTTTACTAGCATAATGCTAACCTGTCTGAAGACCAGAGTTCGTTCCAAACTTCATCCCTCATACGAAAATAAAACCGATACAAGAAAAGTTGAAACATATCATTGTATTGAATCAGTCATTAAGTAATAAAGCCATTTTAGCGTTCATTTTAATGTGTGTGTTAGTGTCAGTGGCCTGTGAACGCACCTGAACACACACCTGTCATTTGACCACCTTGTCATGTCACAACGCTTCTGTCTCACCTGTTGCTTCAGCTGAACTCAATCGGTAAATTCATGTCCGTCTGATCACTGAGTCCTTTTCGTCAACGTTTAGGGGAAAATAAAATAAGACATGACACTCTTAACAGCTGCTGCTCCCTTCGGTCAGTCTAGTCTACTCGCTCACCGCATCCCGACAGTCGGCGCTACACTAACGCACACACACTGGGAGTTTGCACAGAAAGGGAATGTGCTGGCAAAAGGCTTTAAGGTTTTAAGAAATGGGCGGGTTGGTCTGAATAATAATTATGTTTTATCGCTTCGATGTATAGGCTATTTTTAATTACATTTCTGTGCCAGTGTTGTTGTTCAGGTGTAACTTCTTGTCCAGTTCTCCGACGTTGCAATAGACGGCGTTATTCCGTGATACCTGTTACTTTTTTCAGCGTTGGTCAAGTTGAACCAATCACATTCGTTGTGATTATCAAATAGCGATTTTTGTTTAAATATTTTATAGAGATCGCTGGGCAGAATTTTATTTATGTCGGACTGCAATCCTTTGCATTCACAGTGTTTTAACAAATGTATTTTTTTTGTGTAGCCTACCAATATTCCTAATTATGCAAAAGACGTCCTGAGATGTGAAAGATGTCAAGCGCCCCCTGCTTGTTTATTAGAGGGACATTTCTCCCAAAAATGAAACTTTTGTCATCACTTACTCACCCTCAAGTTGTTCCAAACCATTATGAGTTTCTTTTTCCACCCATATAGTATTCTTTTTCTTACTATGGAGGCCTATCAACTGTCTGTTTAGCAACATTCTTCAAAATATATTATTTTGTGTTTAACAAAAGAAATAAACTCATACAGGTTTGGAACAACTTAAGGTGAGTAAAAATGACAGAATTTTGGAGAAATATTGTTTTGTGTTGTGTCGTTGCAAAAAGCCTTTGCCTGAAGACATTTACTGCAGCAACTTGGAGTTGCAAGCATCCTCCATTGTCAACACGGTGCTCAAAAATCTTGTGATATTTCTCCAATTTTTAGATCTTTAAGGAAAAGAATTACCATTTTCTGCAAGAGAAATCCAATAGTCATCACTCTTAATATGAAGTCTGTATACTCTAGCAGTTGCAACCATCTAGATTCAACAAAATGCTCAAAGATATAATATTAGTCCAGTAAAAAGCTTATACATAGAAAAGTTTATTACCTCTGTAACTATCAGCACATCTAATATTTTATCTGGCAATTTGGAATAGGACCCATGTTAATCACATGCAAAAGGATTGTGTTATAGTCATTATGGTTACTTGCAATTGTAGAAATGGACTGTTTCTTATTCTATACCCTATTGGCACACCTTTAGAAGCCAATTTACAGGCAGTTTGAGTGTTTTCTTGTGAGGCAAAGAGTGGAGCCTCCACATGCTCAGTACGAGCTGGGGTTCAAACTATTATGACTGAGTGTCTCAGGAGGATAGCCACTAAATGAATGTAATGATACCACAGACTTATATGCCTTTATAGTGCATGACAGATAAGAAAAGACTTGTAATGGTGGCACCAGTAGGGAGCCGAACAACAAGCACTCTTGTGCAAAAATTCCATCAAACTTGGGAACTTGGTGATATATCACTTACAGGTCACCTGACTCTGGATGTTTTGAGATTTAATTGGATTTTATGGACATTTACTCTCTGTAATGCATTTGAAATCAACACTCATTATTGGCATCAAGGGTTTCACCTTTGACATCCAACCTTTCAATTGCACAAAACATGTTCATAGAAAATGTTTAGATTATTCAAATGTGTTTTTTTTAAGACCTGTTCCTTGAAAGGTTATTTGGAGAACTCAAATGGTTTCAATATGGCATCGCTGTGAAAACCCTATTTTGGTTTTTAAGAGTGCAGGACTTGGACCTATTGTCCATAGGTTTCTGTGAAGTTTTAGTCTATTGATCTTGATCTTTGATATTGATTTTGTCTTTTTTTTTATTATCGGTTATGTAGCTACACTAGGAGTGTTGAATTTGTGAGACTTCTGATTCATTAGCTGCGCTTTAGGTAAATAAATAAGAATGCAACCTATTTCGGTGCATGTCTCTTTAAATGAGAATGAGCAATTGCTCTCTTTCATGGGGGGTGTCCACATAGACATAATAAATACATAGACGCCCTATTGGCCACTTTGGAACGTTGCTGCGATACGTCAGCGGGTCCGCCATTTTGCGGAGGGCAAGGCTGCACTGTAATCAAATGCAAGTAAACGGGTGAGATGCATTTTTTTCTGGATAAAAACAAAAACTGTTTTTACATTTATCAACCGATTTCAGTGGTTTGTATGTGGTGTACAAAAAGTTCCATCTCTAGTTGTTTAAAATCTCGATAGTTAGACTTGTAAAATAATTTTTTTTAAATAATGGTCAAAGCTCAGGCTTGTCATGTAGGCCTATCTGGCTCTTTATTCTTGGATAAGAATGGGGAAGACCCCAATACTGAGATATAATTTAAGTTTTCTCATTGTGGAGAAAAGCATTTTCTGTGATTGACCTGATTTTAGCAATAACAAAGATAACTGATGGATCCTTTATGATAATACATAATGTTATGGCACAAATAGTAAATATAACATAAAGTGAGAAGTAATAGTAAATAGTTTAGTCAAAAAATAAACTAATAGTATACAGCAAATAAAATAGTAATGAATAGTATAATTATAATATCATAAGTACAACAATAATAAAATATTGATAATACCATTTAGTTTATTAATAATACTATAATAATAGCAATAGAATAAGAAATATAAATTACAGAATATACACAATAAAAAAAGAATTTAAATAGTGACTTATATTTAATATTTAACTCTTTGTTAAATGTCAGTTTTATTGATCAGTAATAGCCATTATAACAGAAGTAGCTTCAGTCAAACATACAGCAGGATACAACGTTAAAATTGCCTAAATATAAAGTTATGAAACTTCACTTTCTTCACTTTGCCCTCAGCCAAAACGATTTACCAGGGAACCATTTATAGATTAATGAGACCAAAGATTGCCCGTTAGATATATATACACAAGACAAATTATATCTCATGTTTAACCACTAGACTAGAGACATCCGAGCCAGCGGCAAACGTCAGAAGCACTGGCCGAGGTACGGCAGTTCCAGGCGGTGTAGACGAGCTCTGAGCGCCCGGTGATCGCATCTTGCAACTCCGAAAACGTCAGATCAAATTTTTAAATAGGCGCTATCTTTATAAACAAACCACATATTTGAGCTTTAAAAAACTACATTGTCGACTGAAAAACTATTAAAACTACATTTCGTGACACAATAACAGTAGTATTTTTAAATGTATCCTCTGAATGTTACTATTACTAATTAAATCATGACCAAATAGAACCAAAAACAAACGTTTGTTCTTGCTTGGGAAAGGTAATTCCTCGAAAGCTGTTTTCAATTGTGTGGCGATTTGTAGGCCTACAGCCGCAGGCAGCGCACGAAACAGGCATTTTTCTCAATTCCCGGTATGAGAGGATGGGAAAGTTGCCATCCCCAATATGGCGGCGCCGTTGACGTACGCTCCAGCGGCCAATATGGAGTCTATGTATTTATTATGTCTATGGGTGTCCACACAAGGCACAGTGCTGCCATGGCAACCTGCCTTGGTGGACAGTATACAGATGGCTGAGGGCGGAAATATGCTAATACAGTCCGTCAGCAGTCGTGGGCGGAGCATGGGCAATATGACATCATATTGCTCAGAAAATCCAAAAGGCTTGATTATTGAGTGTGTTTAGACATTTTTTTTTAGATTAAAAAAAAAAGGAGTGAATGGATTTTTTTCATTGTGTGGTGGTTGTGTCCACACACTGCAAAGACACATTTATATGCAAACACCATAAATAAAAAGAGAATTTTGCATCCGATGACCCCTTTAAAGAATCCAGAGCAAGGTTATAATCGTTAACGAAAACGAACGAAAAAACGAAAACTAGGTGGGAAAAAACATTGTCGTTAACGGAAATAAAAATAAAAACGAGGCATTACAAAAAAAACGTTAACTAACTAAAACTGTAATGTGTGTTTGGCAAAACTAACTAAAATAAAATAAAATTATAGAGTAAATGTCCTTAGTTTTCGTCTTTGTCAATGTCTTTCATTTCTTAACGCTATTTAAAACACACAGTGTTTTCACACTCTTCCTCCGTCTCTCTGTCACATGCACGCGCTCACGCACACACACACACACACACACACACACACACACACACACACACACACACACACACACACACACACACACACACAGCCCCTCCCCTCCGTGCACACCGCGTCTCCATGAAAACGAGGGTTCGACGTTGAAAGCTAGTTCGCGAAAGGTTGGTATCTCGTGAACACCTTTACACAATCACACATTAAAAAGGGGTGTAAAAATATTTTAAATTCTGAATACAATTTTGTCAGTGTGTTAAATGTCGACCCGAGAAGCGATTGCGCCTTCTTTACAAAGTTATCTAGTCGCAAATTTGAGGTAAAATGCACTTGGGTTGTCGATGTCAAAACACTATATAAGCTGTGATTCAAATATTAAATAATTTTATGTCATTATTTTACTCTTACTCTGAATGTTTGCTGCTTCAATCCAGATGAGTATTGTATCTCACCCATGAACACTCACGCACACACCCACAGCACACACACACTAAAAAAAATTAAAAGCTGTATTTGAAACAGCTGATTCATTAATGCAAGGAACTTACATTCTTTTGTTTACCATGTTGCGACACAAGTTTATTTTTATTTGTCATGTTCTTTTCTCAGATTGAGCTCCCTGACACTCTGACAGCAGTGTCTTGTGTGGCTCAAAAATGGGTTGAACACATGCTGTTCATGTGTGTCTTCTTTAGTCTGTTGGCTATTTCGTTTTTTTCCTGGCACACGTCACTTACACATTTTGCACTTACTGCGGAGTCTTGTGTAGACTGTTTACATATTTGTGCCCATATGTACATTTTATGTACTGGTTTTATTGTTGAATAGATATTTCTAAAATTGTATGATGTTTTTTTTGAGTTATTATTACACAATTCTTTTTCTGACCTTTTTTAATCTTGCCCCTGACAAATAACCCAAATGACAAAAAAAAACTAAAACTAACACTAAAACGAATAAAAACTAAACTAAAACTGAGCATTTTCATAAAATAAAAACTAAACTAAACTAGCAAACCCACTTTAAAAACGAATTAAAACTAAACTGAATTTAAAAACAAAAATTCAAAACGAAATAAAAATAAAAACTAATGAAAAATGCAAAACTATAATAACCTTGATCCAGAGCAAATCTAATGCCAATATGACCTATTTCTTGTACATGCAATTTCCAAATAATTCACCTAAATACCCATTGCAAATAAGAAAATAGAGTCTTGGAGAAAATGTTAACAGATTAAAGATTAGAATGCTTCTCTGGAAGTACAGATCTGACCCTATTATAATTTTGATTTAGATTGAGTTAGCACATGGACAGCCCTCACAGCAGGCATGTTACACATGGCTTATCTGTTTATTAACTCGCAGGGCTCGTAAAAGGGTCATCATGACCACTAGTCAGCAATAACTGCTGAATTATAGCGGAACATTGGGTCATATAAACTAGAATCAGGCAAAAGTGAAATGACGAGCTTCAGGTTCTAAATATGTTGAACTGAAAGTGAAAACTATTTAAGGGGAAAGATTAAAATGGAAATCTCTATCTGAGATCACTAACCTCATCTCAAGTGTTTAATCTGGTGACCCCTGAAATGACCTCACAGCTTCTTCTGATCTTTTCCAGAGGGACGCAGGAAATAGAGTCCTCTGCTTTTCTTTACATGCTGAAGTGAAGACAGTTCCGCTTTACTGATTACAAGAAGATGTAGCCTATTATTCCTCATCATGAGTATTTTATTATGAAGCTAAATCTTTGGCAAATCAACATGCTGACACTTCTGTCACTTAGGCCTACATTTCAAATTTACTTACTAACTCACTAGTGGTTCAGACCATGTGTGCCAATTTTTTCATTTAATTTGCTATTATGAATTAATGCAAGAAACAAAGTTTCTTAAAGTTGTGCAGTTATAAATGTAAAACCTCCCATATTTTTTTTCACAAGCTTCATTGTTTTTCATATGTTTCCCCACACAAGAATCTGTTTGCGTTATAGTGCACAAATCTAGACTATAATTGAGATTAATCTATATTTAAAATTGCATGTAGGCTATTTTCCATCAGCATGATCTGTCATACCACTTTTTACACTGTTTCTACACCAGTGAAGAACCAGCACTGATTTCATAAAACAGAAGAACTCAATCTAAACAGTGTCGGCTACAGATCCTGATTAAAATAAAATATCAAAATCTTACGTGCAAATTAGTTTCTGTATTTCTGATTATTTGTGTCATAGCCTATTGTATTTGTTTAGTTTTGCTCGTATTTATTAAATGTTCAATAAAAACTCTTAGTGCCAGCACTTACGAAAAATTGTCTATTTTATTGTTTTAAATATTCAGTTTATAAGCACGTTAGTAAGTAAATAAGTAAATGTGAAGGGTATATAGATTTGGCATGTTTGGTTTGGCCAGGTTCGTAGTAAATGACGAGTTGTTCGTCCAATCAGCGTTGAGCGTTCGTTTGATTAGAGCATCACGTCATCATTACGCAAACGAGCTGCAGATTCTTCTCAATCAGTCAGAAAGCGCGTGATCAGGTAAGACACACGTTCATTCATTTACGTTTAGCAACATCAGCTCCTTTGACATCACTTAAAATGTTTCTTTGTTATAGGTCAAACAAATGTGTAAGATAAAGTGGAAAATAAACCAAGCATATCCTAATAATGTGAAATAAATTAACCAAAAAAAGGTCACATATTGTAACCTGCTACTAATTTGGAACCAGTGATTCAAGAAATATGCATATGAAAGACGAGCATCCCAATAAACGTGCTACAATAGTAGTCAGTATGTTGTCAATCTGTTTTCAAGGCGATTATCAGACTCTCGGTGTGATAAATTTAGTTCTCATCCCACTATTGTGTTTTTGAACCCCCCGGGACGGAAGAGATTCTCTCTAATCCAACTTGTTTTCTCTGTCTTGCTGAGATATGAGAGTCCTGCTTTAAACCCAAAGCAATCCCCAACGGCCCTTCTTTCAGCCTGTGGAAATTCACATAGTTTACACATTTCGATGTTTAATCCGGCTAACTAGTTTTTTACGCAATAAGCATCGGATGCGGTTATTGATATAGCCGACTATGCGTCCTATAAATTAGGCCTATAGTTTGCGGTTATTTCCTGATTGTGGATTGGGTGTTAATCTGTGTTTTGCTGTTTCCATTCTTTTATTATTCACACCTCTTAATATCTGACAGACAGCATGGGAATGTAGTTTTCCTCAATAATATTTAGTTTTTTTGTGTGCTTTTGTTGACAGTTCATTCCAGTAGCTTTTGTGATGTGCTGGCAATGGATTTTAAAAGCGTAATATAACCATTCATTGAGAGTCATAATCGCACATTAATTGGATGTTTTAGATGGCCTATAATTCGCTTTTAAAATATTTCACTAAACTATCGTTACATATGGAGTAGCCTATAGCATGTCACACATGCTGTCACTGTCATGGCATGTCAGATACCCCAAAATCTGAAATCTTTAGATCTCACTAAAGATGGTGCACTTATTCTGCTGTGACATTGATTCGTTTCAACAGGAGAAGCTCACTTAAGGATTTAAGCTATTCCAAATGATCTTCCACCCAGCACAATCGCCTATAAGGACCGAGTTCGAGATTTTGTTATTCTTATTCGCATAATTTGTGGAGAAAGGTCTTCACATGTAGGGCATATCATAGATAGGCCACTTAAGATGGCTTTCAGGTAATCTGAGCGCTGATTTTGATCGTGTCCTCCCCCTCCTCCCCCGCGGTGATCGCGCATCGCGCCTCATTCTCACTCCCATTACGCAGCGGGATTGACATGAAACTGTGAATTGTTTGCTGCTCAAATATAGTTGACCTGGAGCCAGCAGTCTGAGGGGTTGAGGAGCGACCATCCCTGCCTCCCTCCTCCCCCTCTACATCAGCATGACAAAGCACTGGGGGGGTCCGGGCTTGTTGGCACCACCCGTGATCATTGTAGGAGCAGGAGCCCAACGCGACCATCACCTTGACTGCAAAACCAGCTATTCCTCTTCCAACCCCAGCTGTCATTGCTCCACAAACCCACTGCTGGAGTTCGTCGGCCGACT
Source organism: Meda fulgida (assembly GCA_030578275.1). Classification (NCBI taxonomy): domain Eukaryota; kingdom Metazoa; phylum Chordata; class Actinopteri; order Cypriniformes; family Leuciscidae; genus Meda; species Meda fulgida. Next base: position 23,222,579 of record CM060627.1, read on the forward strand.
GGATAAGTCCACAGGGATGGCGCAGGACTCCTGTTATAGAGGCAAACCGTCGGATCGGAGCGCATGGGAACTGCAGGATGGAAACTCCAGTGGAGGAAAGAAGAAGAACTATCAGCGTTATCCCAAACCACCGTACTCTTACCTTGCTATGATTGCCATGGTCATCCAAAACTCTCCGGAGAAGAAGCTCACTCTATCAGAGGTTGGTCACTTTTCACATGCAACTTTTTTTGTTTTTGTTGTGTTGGTCAAAATCCAACAGGGAATGCAAATTAAGTTTCATAATCACTGTTAATTGCACAAAAAAGCTGCAGAAACAATTCTCAACCAGGAACTGTAATTTCACAATTTATTACAAAGAAACGGCACAACATGACCTTTTTGAAGTATAAATATTTTCTTGCAAAGTAACCTACTCCAAATAATTTACTTTTATATTACAACTTCAAAAAATATTTTTTTTTCAATGTAATATTTCATCATGTTTTGTCATCAATTATTTTCTAATTTAAGAGTTTTCAGCGTTTCAGCTGAAACTATTATCCTTATCAGTTAGCCGTACCGCAACGTGTAAGTTACACTTTCAACTTAAGTTGTGTGAGGCAGCAGAATTACTAGTTCATTTTTCATTTAGTTTAAAATCTTATTAGATCCTTTCAGATTTAAGGTTCCAAATGAATATAAGTTCTATTAGTGTTATAGGCCACTTAATTTGATTCAGAGGTATTACCTGAAAATTAATATAAAACTTAGCATAATTATATACCATCACAACACTGGCGTTTATCTCCGCAAAGAAACTAGGCCTACATTATTTACATGTGACGTGAGTTTTATTTTATTGTTATTTATTTTATAGTTGTATTGCCTGGGGCGCGTAATCTGTCTCGTGTCTGGATCTCGATGGGGTTTATGTTGTGAATAGTGAAAGCAGAGGGCGATACTCTATCATGCTGATATCTGTGGCTGGAATCACACTGTGCCACAATTACTACGCGATTGTTTCGAGATGTCGCAATGTGTAAGAATCCAGGATCGGGATTAACAGTGTGCTGACTATTCAAGAGTGACTCATGTGAATTTTTGTTTATGAATTGAGGTAGAACCTCCAGGTGATTGGACTCGACATTTTCTTTGATTAAAATAGCACTTAGATCCTGTATTTGGTAATTTAAGAAAAAAAAACATTATTATAATATTATTTTATAGCCTATTATATTATTTTTTATTATCCATTTTAAACGGTAAACTGGGGATAATATTTATTGTGCGTTTTTATATGTATAAAATGTCAACCCACAGAAAATAACAGTTTTTAAAATGTGATTTAATTGGTGTGTGTGTGTGTGTGTGTGTGTGTGTGTGTGTGTACATATAAAAAAACGTATATATATACATACATACTGTTTTTTTCAGGAAGTTAACATTTATGTATTTTTAGTGATATAGTTATCTGTCTGTTTTGAATCGGTGCAGAAGCTGTGGCCAATAATAATGATATGTTTGAAATAACTATCAATAAATTGTCTTCATGGAACAGATTCTGAAGGAGATCAGCACTCTCTTTCCATTCTTCAAGGGAAATTACAAAGGCTGGAGGGACTCGGTCCGACACAACCTGTCCTCGTATGACTGCTTTGTGAAGGTGTGTGTTTGACTTCAAGTAATTGATAAATGACATTATATGTTAGTTTGATGTTAGTTTGACGTTGGTGCCCTCTCCTCCTCTCTCTAGGTTCTGAAAGATCCTGGTAAACCCCAAGGTAAAGGTAACTTTTGGACTGTAGAAGTGAACAGAATTCCCCTGGAGCTTCTGAAAAGACAAAATACGGCAGTGTCCCGCCAGGACGAAACCATCTTTGCTCAGGACCTGGCCCCGTACATCTTTCAAGGTTACGCTCCGTCGAACAAGTCCAAACCTCTGCCCGCTGACCTCTCATTACCCCCGGTTCCCACCCGTCACAGCCCGCCCCCATCAGAGGACCCCTATCGTCCCAAACTGGACTCTACGTTTGCCATAGATTCTCTCCTGCATAGCCTCAGGCCTGCTAGTTCTGCTGGGGAGGGGGTTCGAGAGAGGGAATGTTGGGGTGTTGGACCCCCTCCACACACTCGCTCTGCCACCCCACCTCGCCCTTGTAACGCCTCGTACAACTGCAGTTCGTCGGCGAGCTCCGTCAGTCCCGCGTCAGATTTGTCCGACGAGGACTGGAGAGGGGTGACGCTTGTCGGGAAAAGGTCAAGTGATCGAGGATCGACTTCAGATGGATACAGTGACTCCTGCCCCCCGCCAAACAAAAGCTCCAAGCGTGGCATCACTCCTCCGTGGGAGCTGCCGACCTCCTACGCCAAATACACCCCCCCCAATGCGGTAGCCCCTCCTAGCATGCGCTTTAACGGAAACCCGTTTATGCCTCTGGGCGGGATTCCGTTCTACAGTTACGGTGGTGCGCACGTCACATCATCACACTTGATTGGTCACACTTATTGGCCCATTCTACCAAGTGGGCCGGTTTCCATTCAAGCGCCTCCTCTTCTCATGGACTTGGACAGCATGCTGCAATCTGTTCCTCCTAATAAGAGCGTGTTCGATGCGCTTGGCTCCAACAATCAGACTTCTCACCCAACTCCAAACCAGTATGCCCTTCAGAACGGACCTTCCCTTTGCAAATATTCTCTTTAAACTGTCTATCTCATAACAGTCCTGGAAAAACGTCCTATCTTTGGCACTGGCCAGGTTTACACACACAGACTTGCAAGCGTTAATGCTGCTCAACACAAAATACGCAATGTAAATTGTCTCAGGGAATTCTTTGAGAAAGTCTCTCTGTATTACTGAGCTGTTACTGGAGTTAAGATGGGCCAATATTGACCAAAGATTCTACCCAACCAATGTTGACACTGTTCGTCCACTCATGTGACTTTCTATGACATAATTACTACCTCAGACTTATAATGTCAGTGGAGAGATTGGTACATTTAGCTGCTCTTGTTTCCTGAATGGACCCTTGTAGTGTTTGGGGATAATGCAATGCAATTCTTCACATGATCAATTGAATGTTGTCTGTTTATAAGCCTGAAATATTGTGTGTGGCTGCTTTAACTTCCTACGAATCAACCAGAAATATTGTGCAGGACATTTGTAGGGATTAGGGATGTTTGTGTGTGAATGTGTACTTTTGAATTTGTAAGGAACCTGCAATGTTTACATAAAGACTGGCTTTTCTGCCATGAATGTGTCACTTTTTATATGTTGTCGAGTAAACATGCATTTTTTTTTTTGTATGGCTTTTCTGACCTGATTCTCTCCCCCCAATTTGTGTGTTTAAAACTTTCATTTCACCCCCCACTCCACTTGGTAAAAGTCCAATCTCAGGCTCTGATAACAACTGTGGAGGCTTGACAGATCTGATAAGATCCAGTCTTGCGCGTTTTTTTTCTGGCATGCATTCACTTTGAAGAACTGTAATTAGAGCCATTTTTTTTATCAGTCTGTGTCTCTAAGCCTTATCACAACTCTGTGTCCCTGTGGAGGATAGCTGCTGTAACTATGATTTTCTTTTAATAATCTGGTCTTCAAATTAATGTTTGTCACCTTTCGATCATGCATGTCTGCATAAAACTGTTCAGAAGCTCATATTGAGTTTGATGAGTAATTGAATGTAAGGGTCATTTAAATGGTGGACTGTGGTTGTCCCTCTGTCTGGTGCACGTCACCTCGCCACCTCCTGCTGTTTTTTTCTGTCCTGTCCTCCCTCAAATCACTCATTCACACCCCCAACACTTCCACTCTCTTACAGGCCCATTCCTTTATAATGGACCTTAGTATGAGCATTTGTGGCTGATTAATTGGCTCCACTGAAGAGTTTGCAGAGTCTTTCTTTATTGTGTTATTGTGTCATGGTAGCAGTCAGACTGTATATTGTGCTTAAAGTGTGTCCATTTTCGGTGGAATCCCATGGAAACATGTCCAGAAGCCTCCCGTAGCTTTCTAGATTTCATCTTAAAAGTGTGTATACGCAAATGGTTTAAGTTTGCCAGGGAAAGTGGACCAAAGTTTTTATTTTATTTTATGGTTTTATTTTATTTTGAAATGTCAATTACAAAGCATGAGAGACATTCTCACAGCAAATACATGTTTGTTACTGTTGTTTTGCTTTGATAGTTAGTCAAATGTTCGGTTCTTGCGTTCTTTGATCATGTGTTGTTACTGTCTAACAGTCAAATCATAACTTTGTGGTTTGAGAAGCCCTGCAAATCGCTATTTTACTTGAACCTAGTGACGAAATTGACAGGAATTTTAAAAATTAAGAGATTAATAAATCAAATGCAACCTGATTTGACTTATTTTCTTGGTATTTTTAAAACAATATTCTGTATTTAAAAAGATTTGTGCTGCTCACAAAGAAAAATGCAGTGGAACAACAAGAATATATATATATTCTTGTTGTTCCACTGCATTTTTCTTTGTGACCTGCACAAATCTTTTAAAAACTATTGAAAACCACAGTAAATAAAAAGGCTCAAACAACATTAATCAACTCTTTTAAAACTAAGTTTGTTTTGCTCAGCACACATCCTTTAATTCAGAAACTCCTAACCACATTGTTTTCATTGTGGAGACAAAATGGACTCTCTTAAGTGGACCTGAGACCAAAATAAGAATGAACAAATGAAATGTAACTGACCAAATCGTAAAATGACTAATTATTGCTTTGAACATGCTACAGAAAATAGAATTGGGGGTAATATTGTTTGAAAACTGGAATACACTTTTGAAAATAGAACTTTAGGATTTTTTGTTGTTGTTGAGAAAACGCATATTAAAACACTACCTTTTTAAGGGTCAGGATCAAAATATAAAAAATATCGAAAAATAACGCCCTTATTGGCTACATTTTTTTTATTTTCTCAAAGTAAATCTAGTAGCATTAATATCGTGTTAGACAAAGGACCTTCATAACCACATTTGAAATACTGATGCTTTTACATAAAGAATGTTTTAATGAATAATTAATCAAATATGGCCTAAAAAAAATGCATCAAAACCCGTCTTCCTCTGAAATTACAACATTCAACGCCTAGATATACAGCCTGTTCTCACGTAAATGCGTCTCTATAGCACGCAGTGTGTATTATCGTGTAATTTATACACGAAAATGAGTTTTTACGTGCATAGGATATACACACGCACCCCACACCACTAATTCTACCCATGCGTATAATACACACGCACCCACACCACTACTAAACCTACCCTAACCAACCCATGCGTATCCTATGCACATAAAAACTCATTTTCGCGTATAAATTACACGATAATACACTGCGTGCTATAGAGACGCAATTAGTGTGATCGGGTTGAGATATACCATGCGAGGCCTAGAGCTTACATCTCAATCTGCATATTACTTTCTATATAGTTTATTGAATACCCAAACAAATGTTATTACAAGGAAAATATGTAATAAGAACTGTAAATGTCGCTTAAACTGAAAAGATCCGTCAATCCATTATCCAAACCGCTTGCCTTCGCGTTCTCAAAGGGTTTGAGATTGAAACATTTCGTTTTCAATAAAACACACAATACAGAAAACAATCAAGTAGCCTGAAAAACAACAACAACAAAAAAACCATTTTAACAAACACGCAACCAACGTAACAAACAAAAAGTAGTCTAGGAATTAGGAAATCAAATCACATTTGGAAAAAAAAACTCAATTAGACTAGCCTACATATTAAGTGGAGGCATTTAAGTGAGTTAATGGTTTAAATAAAACCAACAATAGCTAATAAAAAACATGTTAAAAAAGTAACCACAACACAAAACAATAATTCGAAATGGTAAAACGCTTACGAAAAATCAATACGAAAAATTCCTTCATTTTAGTAATGTGCACGATTTTTACAGACTTAAGAGTGTAAAAAAACAAAAAAAAACAAAACAAAAAAAACATAATTGAACATGGAATATTTGTCGAGAACATAGCCAAGCCGTATATTTGTGGTAAAAAGCGCATCTGTTGGGACAAATAAACATGATAATAAATAGCTGTCTGAATTTTCCACTTGTTGATATGACATGGTTAGATTCAGATGGTAAATAAATATGATATATTAAGTTGGGTGTCCACCTTAGAGATAATCACCATTTATAATGAAACCATCATATTCAAAAATATGACATTAATCATGTCATATAATAAAACATAATTTATTGTTACTACGGTAAATCTATATTAAATTATCCTCTTCAATTCTTTCATAATCTTTACTTTTTAAAATTATTTTGTTTCTGTATTTTTCAAATACATTTTTAAGTTTTAAACGCAACCTTTCGGACCCATGACTTCATCAGGCAAACATACAGACAATACAAGATGCACAATTTAAAACCTACCATGACCAATCACTGCGTTTCTTGACCACATCGTGTCATTCAAATATTAGAACGTAGGCTATAATAGAAGGCATTGAGAATAGTATTTCAAAAGCAGCACATGATATAACAGAATATGCATGTACAGCTTAATGGAATGTAAGTCGCTTTTTGATCTACTAGCCTTTTTTATGAATAAGCTTGGTAATGTAACGCGCCTAATTGCTCAATATTACAGAATTAAATAGGCGTATTAAGTTGATATTTTTTTCACTCCTGGACGGTGTAGGCTTTTGTAATTATTCCAGCAAAGTGCAAAATTGTCCCCCACGTTAAATTGGAAAATAATAATGCCACAAACAAAACAAAATAATAATTAAATAAATGATTGGAAAAAAGAAATATATTTAAGATTTAGAACTTTACATTTCCTTTTGCAACTTTTATATTGTATCCTTGTTAGCCTATATTTTGTCCCCTTATCCATTTATTTATGCACAAATATGTATAGGCCAGATATGTAGGCTATTTGCTAAAATGCTTGCAGTTAGCGCATATAGCAGTTTCTTTTTAATAAACTCTGATGTTTGTGCTGGAATAGCCTACGCACATTTATAAGGCAACAGTTAATTTCATCAAGAAATCAAATAAGAAAATGTTTTAAAAAAGAAAAAGAAAAAAAAAGAATAAGCCTAAAAACCTTTCAAATTGCGGCGAGTGCTGAAGTCTAACACCTCTTGCCAGTAGCCTATACAAAATGTCACTCATAAGCTTACTGTAATTTCATTATCGAGGATTCTTATCCAGTGCATGCTAATAGCATTAACTGTTATTGAAATACACTGATTATTGATTTTCTCATCACTTTATATACCCTAGGCCTACTCTACATTAAGAATAAACAATCTTTGTAAAACACTCTAGCAGAACAGAAAAAAAAACACTTTATAAGAGGTTGCATTATACTTTATTTCAGCTTTCTTAAAAAATATTTTTCTATGTTCCAAAGCTTTGTTCACTAAAATGCATGAATCAATGAGGTCTTCTTAAACGGTGTCCTGTGGCTCATGCAGGCAACGACGTTTAGAGGGAATGGTTTGGTCTCCATCCTGTTCATCCACACCTCCATATCCCCCTCCTCCAGGGGTGAACAGACTGAACATGTCCTGTCAGGAATAACACAGGTTACGCTAGTACATTTTATCTATCTATCCATCCATCCATCCATCCATCCATCCATCCATCCATCCATCCATCAACATTAAGGCATTGTTAAAATTAACATTCTGTTGAGTTACAAATGACAGAATTTTAATTTATTTTAATTGAACTTCCTTGCATTCAAAATTGAGGTAACAAACCAGATACAGTATACAAGTATACAAAAACACACACAGTTTGTCTTACCCCAGGATCCAGGCTGATGGTATTCTTGGCCCCTAAATTTAAGACTCTGCCGTCCGTTCTATGCAACAAATTCAGCCCTGGTGCTCCGTTTTTACCTCCTAGACAAGCCAAATGTATGTGTTTGTAGCATAAGCACATAGATGAAAGCATAAATATTAGTGCTGTCAAAATTAAAGCGTTAACACATGTGATACATTTTTCAGTTTAATGCATTCAAAGTATTTAACGCATTTAACACAGCATCCGTTTTTTTCCCATCATCCTTTGGCTAGTGTTACAGTATATGATCCCACTCTTATTCATGCAAATGCTTTTAAACCATTTACATAAGACACAAAAGAGAACTGTGCAGAAGTGCAGTACTGGGGTGCGGTCTGTGAATCTCCTGTCTGTGACACACACACACACACTCGTGCGCACAGAAAGCCGCTTCAGACAGCGCTTGAACGGACAAAAGCAGAAAAATTGGTATTTTCTCAAGAACAGTCTGAAATTAGTTAAATTAATTCTTAAATTAACGTAAAGATTTGCAAGAAAATGCTAGTCATTTTACTTTATAAAGTTTTAAATATGAATATTTTTCTTACATAAACTCAGCGATTTGCCTCAGAAGGCCTTTATTAACCCCCCGGAGCCATTTGGAGTTCGTTTATGATGGAGGGATGCACTTTTTTGAGCTTCAAACCGTTGGTTGCAATCCACTGCCATTATCAAGCTCGGAAGAGCCAGGACATGTATTAATAGAACTACGATTGTATTCGTCTGAAAGAAGAAAGTCATATACACCTAGGATGGCTTGAGGGTGAGTAAATCATGGGGTAATTTTAAAAAAAAATACTCCTTTAAGGATAATCAAAGAAAAGAAAACCACTCACTGCTCTTGACTGAATAGCTAAGGATTAATCTGCATTTTAGTTTATAATTAATGCAGTGAAGTGTGATACTTTAATAGTTTAATAACTTTTCAATTTCTGTATATATCATACCTGTTAGACCTACCTGAAAATCTTAAAGCACTGTTTTCAAGGTTACATGGGTAAAAAATGACAAAAACAATCACTTTTTGTGCATTTTGACAGGGCAAGTCAAAATCTGAACTGGCCAAAAAATTGAGCCCTGAATTATTGAAGGGCATTTATTATAATGGGTTTATGTGAAGATTGTTTTAATCTCACTTAAATTAAAAGTTGTTGTATATTTTAAAGCTTAATAAATGTTAAAATGTATAGCTCTCAATTATACTGTAATGCTGAATGGCTATAATTAACGGCTAAAATTGAGAAAAAAAATCTATTACATAGAGATATCAATATTGGTATTGGTGATACATTCCTTCATAAAAAGATGTCATTAAACAAATATAATAAAGGCTACTGTCTTTATGTTGTTTCTACATTACATTCATTTGGAGTTTAAATTTAAATGATAAAACTACAAAATTATACAAAAAACTTTAATGTTAGGTGTGATTTATCGTGATTAATTACAGAAAAATGTGCCTTTTATTAGTCATTTTTTTAATCGATTGACAGCACTAATATATTTCTAAATATATATATATATATATATATATATATATATATATATATATATATATATATATATATATATATATATATATACAGTCGTGCTCAGAATTAATGCTACCCCTGGTAAATATGATAAAAAATGGCTGCAAAAAATAAATCTGCATCATTTATCCTTTTGATCTTTCATTCAAAATATTGGCAAAAATCTAAACTTTCATTGAAGTAAAAGAGTAGAAAGTCGGGGGGAAATCACATTATGAAATAAATGTTTATCTCCAAAACACGGTGGCCACAATTATTGGTACCCTTTTATTAAATACTTTTTGCAATCTCCTTTTGCCAAGATAACAGCTCTGAGTTTTATCCTATGATGCCTGATGAGTTCGGAGAACACCTGACAAGAGATCAGAGACCATTCTTACAGAATCTCTCCAGATCCTTCAGATTCCCAGATCCATGTTGGTGCTTCTTCTCTTCAGTTCACTCCACTCATCAGGTCTGGGACGGTCGTGGCAGAAGCTTCATTTTGTGCTACTTAACACATTTTTGTGTTGATTTTGATGTTTGTTTTGGATCGTTGTCCTGATGTCCAACCACGGCCCATTATACGATTTCTAGTAGAGGCTGTCAGGTTTAGATTTTTTATCTGTTGGTATTTGATAGAATCCACAAAACCATGCATGTATCTGAACAAGAAGTCCAGGACCTTCAGCAGAAAAATATGACCACAACATTAAAGATGGTATATTAAATTGTACACATGGGGTACTTTTTATCCTTGTGTGCACCAAACCCATCTTGCATGTTTGCTGCCAAAAAGCTATTTTTTAGTTTCATCTGACCACAGAACCCTGTGCTGTTTGAAGGTCCAGTCATGTCTGACAACTGAATTTGCTGGGGTTTGTTTTTGGATGAGCAAGGAGGATTTTCCTTGAAAACCTCCCAAACAACATGTGGTGATGTAGGGGTTGTTCAATTTTTTTTTAATAGGCTTTCTGAACCCAAGACTCAACTAATCTCTGCAATTCTCCATCTGTGATCTTTGGAGAGTCTTTGGCCACTCAAACTTTCATCCTCACCATGCATTAAGACAATATAGACACACGTCCACTTCCTGGCAGATTTGTAACATCTTTAGTTGATTGGAAGTGCTTAATTATTGCCATGATGGTCAAAATGGGGATTTTCAATGCTTTAGCTATTTTCTTACAGCCACTTTCTATTTTGTGATGCTCAACAATCTTTTGATGCACATCAGAACTATATTCTTTGGTTTTACTCATTGTAATGGATGATTAAGGGAATTTGGCCTTTGTGTTTCCCCATATTTAAACTCTTGTAAAACAAGAAGTCATGGCTGGACAATTTCATGTTCCTAGTCACCCTGGTGTGCAAAAAAAAAGGTAACTATGAATGGGAATATACTTCAGAGATATTTTACTCGTAAACAATTCTAGGGGTACCAATAATTGTGGCCAACTTGTTTTGGAGAAAAACATTTATTTCATAATGTGATTTCCCCTCCACTGTCAATAATTTTACTTCAATGAAAGGTTCGATTTTTGCCAATTTTTTGAATGAAATATCAAAAGGATAAACGATGCAGAATTATTTTTTAAAACCATTTTTCATCATATTTACCAGGGGTACCATTAATTCTGAGCACGACTGTAAATGCAGATGAAGCTACCATGTAGGCCGTAGGGTCGCGTAGAGCGCCTCTCCGTCAATACTGAAAGAACCACTGGACTACGAAATCGAAGTTTCCGGATCACACCATCACCGCCACGGTACAGACCTTTCCCTCCAGAACCGGTCCGGAGAGAAAACTGCTCAAGAATAACTGGATACCTGAGATGGCGACATCAACTCGACTTCAAATATCTCTTTAACGTTATGAATGAAAGTAATGTTTCTATAATGCTGTTAAACACTCAGACCTGCTCTCCAGGATCTCAGGGTCAGTGATGCGAGTGTTGGTCATGTGAGTGTGAACGCCCCCACGCCCATTCCAGCTTGGCCCCGCCCCCGCACCACCGGCAACCGTCTCATAGTAACCGCTTTTCTCACAGCCGAACGACACGTTGTTCATGCAACCCTTAAAAAAGAATGAGAGAAAGCACAAAGTGGGATCATAAATGGCATCTAAATTGACTCTCAAATGGAGTTTTTAATTCCTTGCCACAGATGCCTTTTGCTTACTCTAAATAAAGATATTATGTACTATGTACAACGTTTTATGCCATGATTTTTTTGTGTATGATCTGAAATCCAGGTCCGGATTTTTTGCTTTGTGAGTTCAGAAGCAGCTGTAGATACAGATTATTCTGTTTGATAGAACACACACCTGGGAGGCCGCACACACTTGGAAGGCTCTGAAGATGACGTCCACCACTCTCTGTGAAGTCAGCACATTACCGCCCACTACTGCAGCATTCTCAGATGGCTGCAGGATCGAGCCGGGGGGGATGAGGACTTTAACAGGGGTCAGACAGCCCTTGAAACACAAAACACATCATGACACAAAATGGCAAATAATAGTATTCAAAAAGATTTATTAAATTAGAAATCATATTTGTAAAAAGTGCAATAACACTTTATTTTATAATGTTCTTGTTACATGTTACAAGTCAAGTCACATTTATTTATATATCACTTTTTACAATACAGATTATTTCAAAGCAGCTTTACAGAGATAACAGGAAAATAATGCAAAAAAGTTCGTTTCCAGAAGGAAATAGTGTCACAGTCCAGCTTAAGTAAGTTCAGTGATGTTTCATTTTTGTTTTATTCATTTAGTTCATTTATATTTATATATATATATATATATATATAGCCACTCTGGAGTAAACCGTGATGTCATCGTCCAGCACAGTTCAGTTCTTGTATAATAGTGTCAATGCAGACAGATCAATATTTTTGTTGAATATTAAATTAAATGTTAAATTTAACATTCTTTTTGTCCTACACAGTAATAACAGTAAATTATGCATAATTACAACCCTAAACCCTATAGCAAGTATATGTTGTTAATTAATATTATTCAGTACTTATTTGTGTAACACTGTAACAAGGACACCATAAAATAGTGTAACCTAACACACTGAATGTGCGAAGACAAGTGTAATTTTAAACTCATTGAAACCATAAATGCCAAATTGTCTAAGATGATATTAGGTTAAAATGCATATAAATTAGTGAGTGAGTAAATTTAAAGCAACAATATGTAATTTGCTTTAGCCGCTAGGGGTCGCTAACCTCTTACAATAACAAAGGCGTAGGTTGAAGACGCATAATCAGAATTATGGAACTTGTCGTCATGCTTACGGATCTAATTATGTTTATGGATGAGTAAATACATTGATGTTTTTAACATGATTGTGGTATGAAGCAGGTCATGATTGCTAATAAGAGACAGACATCAGTGCCACACGCGAGTTCCACGGATATAAAGGAATAAGGACATTTCATTCTACCGAACTACCCGCAAGTGCTACTCACACAGGTCAGTTTATTAGACGAATGAAACTTGTGAGGTAACGCAGCGCTGTTTCACTTGGTCTACACTATCATACTAAACTGCATTTGAGTGTGTTGAAAGGTTATTCTGTGTTAGTTTGTTGGCTATATGAGACTAGCAGTAAGCTAGATCAACATTAGAATAACATACTAATCATATTCTAACATTTCATCATGTTGAGCTATATAACATTGATTGGTTAATATTTGCTCACCTGTCTAATAAAGTACATGCAAGAGCGGCGTCTCTTGTCAAGTCGAAGTTTGTCACGGACGTGAAGCTTTCGAAAATGCCACGCCGATATTGATCCTCGTTTTAGTTCTCCTTTTGTCCGAAAGTCTGCTTGCCATGGTCCATAATGTTTGAACGAAACAACAACAGCGTGAGCGTGCTGCTAGACGTAACGCAGTTGTCCATGTTGTTACCATGGTTACTATGGCAGTACGAGGGGAAACCAGGGATAATTCGGATATGACGTCATTGACAGGCGACAATGACAAGGGACGAGCCATTATTTAAAATTGTAATTTCTCTGAAATTAAAAATCTTTGGTAACTTTTGGGATATTGTAAGTACACAACTGCAGGACATATATCACACCGTGCAAGCGATTTTTGGATATTTTATTACAAAAATAGTACATATTGTTCCTTTAAGTGACAGATAAACTACCCACGCAACTATGTGTATAAATATTAGTGCAACAAATCAATGTAAACTAAAAGGGGAGCAGACCCATGGGCAGTGAGGTATAGCAACTGATGCCATTGTTTTTTCTTGCTTCCGTTTACCATATTTGATGTGCTCTATATATGTGCTTTGATCAATGTTTATATTTGAATAAAAGATAAATCCGTCATTTTGACCGATTACACAGAGGGTGATCTATTGTAAGTTGTAAATGTAATTCTCAACCCTGACCACTTGGTATGGATTTCGGATATCTTTCATCATATTTTCTGATGTTCATTTATGTTTATTTCATTCTGTAACATAAATGTAAAGTGGAAGGGATGATCGTGTTCACTCACACTCCGCTTCACTTGAACTGAGGCTCTATAGTGATCTCTTGTGTTACATTAAAGGGCACAAACACGGCATTTATTGTTTGAATTTTGTGATAAAATGGACAGAATTTGAAAGCTGACACTTTGTTTCATATCAAAAGTAACAAAGCACAAAGCTTATTGCGATTTATTGGACAAACATTCATGATGAAACCTGAAAAGCGACCCACAGTCTCTGTTCAACTTCATAAATAAATAAATGAATAATCTAGCCTATATGCTTGTCCTGTAAGTTCATGGATGGACATGAAAATGTAAACAAAAAAAGCCTATAAAATGGCTTATTATCATTAAAATATGAAAATTAAAATGACTGGTAATAATAGATTATGACTTTTTTTACGACCTTCTCTGTCAAAATGACGGACAATGCGGAAGTCTAACGCGATCTCTGATATTTATATACACACTATAATATAGTTACTACATAACCTGGTTTAGGGTTAGTTGTTTGTAATTATGCATAATTAACTGTTATCATTACTATAGTAAGTACATGTAAGATGTGTAACAGGGATACTGTAAAATAAAGTGTTACCTAAAATATATTTAAATAGAAAAGGTTATTGTAATAATATTTCACATAATTAACTGTTTTTTTTTTTCCTGTTTTACTCTACTAATGTTGCTTTGGAGAGCATAAGACACTTCTTTCAACAACATTTTACTAAGCACAATCCACCAAAGTGTGTCACCTGGTTGAGGGGGATGTCCTGGCCCACCATGCATCTCAGACAGTATATGAGGGCCGAGAGAGTGATGGCACGAGGAGCATTACAGTTGCCCCACACTTCTGTCCCAGTGCCGGTGAAATCAAACACTGCGCTGCCCTGCAGACAGACACAAAGATGGACAGATGTATTGATCATCACGTTACTGCACCTTGAAAAAAATATATTTTTATGTAATTTTACCACTCAAGTGCAACAGTTTGTACTGTCTTACATCTATGAGGACGAGTATGTTAAATGAGGACGAGCATGTTCTTACACGCTTTGAAATAGTCTTCCTAGACATGTTCCACACCTAGAAAAGGCCTTCTCTGCCTAAACTCTCAGAAGAAAAGGTTCTAGATAGAAACTAAATATTTCCATTGTGCATAAAGGCTCGTCCTGACAGTATGTGAGTCTTCAGACTTCAGAGAATGAGCTCCAGTGCACATAAAGGTCAATAAGATGGGGTGCAATACAATAGGAATGCAATAATTCTGACTAAAATACACCAATTGTATTTTTTTATTAGAGCAGTAACAGAAAAGGGACTATTGTAATTGAGTATGAATGTAATACTGTATATTCAGATGAGTGAATGAATTTTCCTTCAACTTTGTACTAGTTAACATTTAGTCTGCGCTTTAGTTTTTCTTTATTAGAATTCATAATTTAAAAATGAATTGATTGTAACTTCTACTTTCAAATGGTAAGCAATCTGTTTAATGTTTAATCATGCATGGCTTACATTAATACACTCAGTATATTTGCTTTCATTGTTTTCTTACATTGTTTGGAGGACAACATTGGGCAGGAAGTAGAATAACAATTTTGTAAATTAATCACTGTTTGGGGTCATTATGACCCCACTGGACTTTTCCTTCATTTTTAAAAGTGTTACCTTCATCTCAGGGGCATGAAA
This sequence comes from Meda fulgida, assembly GCA_030578275.1. Taxonomy (NCBI): domain Eukaryota; kingdom Metazoa; phylum Chordata; class Actinopteri; order Cypriniformes; family Leuciscidae; genus Meda; species Meda fulgida. The sequence goes on from CM060627.1 coordinate 23,238,113, forward strand.
CTCTCGGACTTTTCCTAAATAATTAATATTTAAAAAAAAAAAAAAAACTGGGCTTGATTTGGGTGTTCTAAAGGTTATATTCCCAAAGGTTTAAATATATATTCCCAAAATATATATATCAAAGTTGTGAGCATAAAGAAAAACTGCAGAGCATCAAGAAAAATGAAAAGTGAAAATGAAGGAGTCTCTATGGACCTCTATTGGATACATATGTGGTCATTGCACTTTAATTCCTTGACTCTAAGAAAAAAGGTTTTTCGACTAACCTCCAGGTGGCAGTATTCTATCCCTAACACATAGAGCAATGTCCAAAAACTATTTAGATTTAATTAGGATGATCATCTAAGGGATTTTTTCTTCAAAAAATCATTTTCATGTGCCAATTTATGGCCTAGTTATGTATTTGTGCAGTAAATAGGTAAAAAACTTAAACATTTCCAAAAAACAGCATAAATGTATAGCTGAGAAGTAAATAAAAAAAAATGATATTTAGTTTTCCATGTAAAATGTACATTTCCTTATGCAATCGCTCTTTAAATGTTTGGGGTCATTTTGACCCCAAAGATATTAAGTGTTATCCTTTTTTAACAGTGATTAAGGGTTAAAATAAGATTTATTTATTTAATTTGATTTAAAAAAAAAAAAGATTTGTTTATCTGATTAACCAATTAATCTAATAAATAATTAACATATTTATCGTTTATCAAAATACTTGTTAGTTGCAGACCTACATGTAAAAGAACCACACATGCACACATCAATCCACAAATCCTTGTGCTAGAAGAAACAAATGTCATGCTGTATGTGTAATTTAAGTAAAATGCATTCGTAAATGCAGCCATTTTAATTGGTATTCTTCCTCAAGAATGTATGTTCTATTGCTTCATATTTTATGAAATGTTTTGATTGCAAAGTATTTAAAATAAACGTCACTTGTTTTGATATTTTGTTACATAATGTAAAGAGATTTATACATGTTTAAATGCTGCTCAAGCGTCCAAATATCTTAATATTAAGTACAGTATGAAACCTAGGGTGAAAGGATCAAAATGCAAAAAAACAGAAGAAGAAAAGATTCAGTTCTAATTTAGAAACTGATTTTAATTTGAAAAATTGAATTTTACTTGTTGTTCATCGATCTGGACCTTCAATCTGATTGGTGTCCCATCGTCCATTTGATCTTCTGCTTCCACCTCGAGGGAGCCAGTTTCCTGACGCCGCCGACGGGCGAAATCTTTCAGCATGTCACGAACTGCAAGCTCTGCGTTACTCTAGATATACACAGGGCGTTTTATGATACACACAAGGCAATCCCTGACATAAACAATCAAGCTGAGATTTTCACCAACCATTGCAGCCATATTTAATACATCACACCAATGTCCACACCTGAATGTACCCCATGTACGCCTGGACGACCTCCAGGCCGTAGCTGGTGATTATCTCCCCCACGAGCTGACAGCCCCTCTGATTGGCTGCTACCTGTGCTCGAAGGTCCGACAGGTTGTCACGGAGATTGCGTGTCCCAGAACATCCGGGGTATTGAGCAGGTGCCATGAGGGCTTCTGTCACAGCTGATAGACATAAAGATGAATAATGACAAAAATGAAAATAAATACCACCAATCTTATATAGACTGACCATGGAAATACCCATGTATAACAATATGGTGATAATAATTCAGTACTATCCGTTACATTGTTTTTTCTAACCTTTCTCCTGAAAGACTCCACCCGTGACCAGTTTAAAGGAAGTGAAGACAGCGCCCTCCTGCTGTAGAGAGGTGGAGTGGGGGGGCATGGAGCCTGGAGTGATTCCTCCTATATCAGCATGATGCCCTCTACTGGCCACAAAGAACACTGGTGCACTCATGCCATCACGAAACACCTGCAGAAGACAGAGCCAATCGCATCAAGTTATGCTGCAAATTAATGTCTTTTGTCTAATGTCTAAACTAATGTCTAATGTAACTTTTTTTACATTGGGATATATACATATAGATGTAGATGTGTGTGTTATGTTTATATATATATATATATATATATATATATATATAAAAACATAACACACATCTACATCTATATCTATCTATCTATATATATTAGTGTTGTCTATCGATCAAACAAAATTAATTGCACATTTTTCTTTAATTAATCGCACCTATAATTAAAGATTTTAATATATGTTTGTAATACTTTCACATTGAATCTCCAAAATGATGTAGAAACAACATAAATGCAGTATATTTTAAATATTTGTTTCATGGAATCTTTTTACTAAGCACTATGAATAAAGGCCGTCTCACTGATACCAATACTGATACTGATGTCTCTAATAAATTGTTTTTTTCCCCTAAATTTTAGCCATTAATTAGAGCCATTCAACATTACACTATAATTTAAATCTATCTATTTAAACATCAAATAGGCTTGAAAAAAATATAACAGCTTTGCCACTACAGGAAAAAATTACGGAAAGAAAATGACCGAAAAACAGTTATTGACAGTTAAAACAGATATTTTAAATTGTAATATTTCAAATATTTCAAAACCTATTTTAAATATTTCATAATATTACTGTTTTTACTGTATTTTTAATCAAATAAATACAGCCTCGGTGAACATAAGACACTTCTTTAAACATATTAAAACATGTTATTTATAATAACAAATATACCATTTGAAATTGTGTTTGTTACCTTGAATGACTGTATTGCAGTATTGATGTCAAAAGCATCCAGAACATTACAGTAATGAAAAACAGGGCTTCATTTTTCATTTTGGTGTGAAAACAAGTCAAACATGTTGGTGACAGCCTTAGCATATTGTTTAAAATGAAACTGCATAAAGTTCATCATGCGCAACCTACAGGAGTGATGACGGTGAGGTCTGGTAGATGACTGCCGCCCGCACACGGATGGTTACTGAGAATCACATCTCCCTCCTGCATGCTGCCTCCTGACGCCTTTATCTAACATAAATCAAACTTACAGTTATTACAATGCTTTAGTATGTTAGTTTATTCAAAATTCACAACATCACCAAAAAAAAAACATCATTATCCCGTTTATACCATGGTTTCACATTTAAAAGGATTTTTTTCAAAACTCAAAAACTTTTTTTTTTTAAGTTTTCAGCACAGATTAAGCATCTCTATTAGGAATAGCTCAGTCTGACATGAGTTTGAAATCATCAAGCAGAAACAAATTGTGTGTTTTTTGTGTGTGTCAAGAGAGAGAGAGAGAGAGAGAGAGAGAGAGAGAGAGAGAGAGAGAGAGAGATTTTGTGTTATTTTCAGTATGTGTTTTCAGTATGTGTTCAGTAGTGTGTGTGTGACTGAGTGTGCCATTGAGAGTGTTGGATACACATTAATATGAAGATAACTATCAAACATCCTTTTATGGTAACACTATTTGACAGTATCTTTGTTACACGTTACATGCAGTTACTGTAGTGACAACTATAAATTATGCATAATTACATGCAACTAACCATAAACCAAACCCCAGTCCTAACCCTATAGTAAGTACATGTAGTTAATTATTATCACACAGTACTTAAATGCATAATTACACTGTAACACTGAAACATTAAAATAAAGGGTTACACTTTATTTTAAGGTGTCATTGTAACTGTGTAATTATATATTTAAGTACTGAGTAATAGTACTTAACATGTACTTACTATAGGGCTAGGGTAGGATTAGGATTTGGTTGAGGGTTAGTTGCATGTAATTATGCATAATTTATAGTTATTACTATGGTAAGTACATACAAACATATGTAACAAATACACTGTAAAATAAAGTGTTACCAAATAAAGTGTAACCCTGTTTATTATACAGATTAGTTTTAAAGGTTTACAAGCAAAACAATAAACAGACAAATGCAAGAAATCATATTGATTTCTTATGACATTGAAATGATGTGATATTTCTTCAGTAGTGATGTCAAAACAAGCATTATCTGGTGTCCTAAAAATGACAGTGTGAAATATCATCCTGTCATGTTTAAACTGTTGATACATTCTTTCATAATGTTTTATCAATAAAACAGTCTCTTCATTGTCCCAGAAGAGCTGTTGCTTAGCAGCCGTGACTGCTAAGTTACATAATCAGATTAATGTATTTAATAATGTAACGCATTACTTTTAAATTTACAATAAAATATCTTGATGAATAAAAACAGTGATATGCAAACCTGCGATAATTAAATGTTAAACTACATAAATATACTTTATGTATTTCATCTCACAAAGGGCCTTTACATTTGCCAAAAGAAAAAAAAAATTGTTATTATAAAACAAAAAAACAAGCCCAGCCAAGGTTAGAAAAAGAGTAATGTAAAAATTTAACTTTTTTAGGGACTAACGAAATATTGTAATACATTACTTTTTAAAAAAAGTAACTTAACCCAACACTGGCTACAACAATCAAAAATTCAACAACTGTGTGTTGTAATCTGTTGTATATTTGTGTGTTTGTGTACCTGGAACTGTACAGTCTCCTGCATGGCCCCTAGATGAACAGGGATGTGAGGAGCATTAGACACCAAACCTCCATCTGGACCAAACACAGCACAGGAAAAATCCAGACGCTCCTTTATATTGGTGGATATGGAGGTTCTCTGCAGGACACGACCCATCTGCTCTGTGTTTGAGGAACCAGAAAGCATTAGTGCACTTACAGATAATAACAGCCCACTATACACTGATCAGATTTCACATTTACACACTCTTCATTCATTCCAAACTTTTTTCAGTCCCATCAAACCTGCGATGCTCATGAAGCGATGAGAGAAGATGGACAACTGGATGGTGTTGAGTTCAGTTCCTACGACACACTGCGTTCCTATACCGACATCAATACACACGTCACCATCCTCTGTCAGATGAGCCACACACGCCGGCTCCACGAGAATCGTGCTGGCAAAAGAAGAAATATTATTAATAAAAATGTTTTTTTTAATTTAACATATATGGTTACAGAAACAATGAGAGTATCTAAATGCCTTAGATCAACCCTCAATTGGCAAATCCCAGAATGGAAATCTTACTTCCCCGATTTCAATGGAAGAACTGGAGACAGAAACAGATAGTGACAGCTTCCCTTTGGAAGGACATCAGCAGTTTAGAGAAGAGTTAAACCCTCTACTTTTAAGATCTTTTTATTGGAAGCTTGAAGATTGATAAGTTTTTTCAAAAACAAGTTTCTCCCACAGTCCCACAAGTTCATGAAAACTTAAATGAAACATTCAAACGTTAAACCATGTTTAAGTATGGTATTGCTTGGAGATAGGTATCTCTGAAGCGTGATGTTCTGCTGATGATGCTTCGGTACCTCTTCCCTGATGGCAGAAGAGTGAACAGGTGATGGGTGGTGATGTTTCTCGCCTTCCTGATAATTCTGGTGTCGTAGTGTGAGGCTATGGTAGGCAGACTGCAGCTAATGGTCTTGGAGGCTATGCGCACTACTTTCTCTAGCTGTTGCTTATCCTGACTGGTCGCGTTACCGTACCAGGACAGGATGGAGAAGGTCAGCACGCTTCCTAGGACGGCTCGGTAGAAATGAGTCATGCCTTTCTGGCTAACCCTACATTTTCTCAACTGATGGAGGAAATAGAGTCTCTGATGGGCTTTGCTTACAATGAGACTGATGTTCAGGTCCTATGAGAGGGACCGGTGTATGGTGGTGCCCAAGAAGCAGAAGGAGGAGACCCTCTCAACAACCTGACCATTGATGGAGAGGGGAAGGTGCTGGACTGCCTTCTTTCTAAAGTCCAATATCATCTCTTTGGTCTTAGATTTATTGAGGATTAGGTTATTGTCCTCGCACCACCTCACCAGCTGTTCCACTTCACCCCGATAAACAGATTCATCCCCATCAGAGATAATAACATTTATTATAGGTGTGCCGTAGTGATTCAGGATAAGACAAAAATGCGGTTAAGAAAATAGATTCATGATGTACTCGCTCATTATATAGCAAATTTTGAAGCTTTAAGGTGACGTTGTTATTACTATAGGAAGTACATGTTACGTTTAGCCCTAACCTTAACCCTATTGTAAGTACATGTAGTTAATTAATATTACGCAGTGCTTATTTGTGTAATTACTGTACACTAACAATATCACCTTAAAATAAAGAGCAGTCCATTTATTCCCAAAGAAGGTGAAGAACACGCTATTGTGCAGAAATAAAATTAATTAATTAATTGTTTTAAGACAAGTTATTTATATATTTTGCTTAAGTGTGCCAGTAATATTAGTTTACACTTATAAAAATGTATTTTGGCACTAAAAATCCAGTGAAAACATTTGTATTAATTAAAATAAAGCTGAAATAAACAAAAAACAAACTAAACAAAAAGAACGAAATAAAAAGTTTAAGTTGAAGCACTAAAATGACTAACTAGAAATAAATAAAAACTTTAAAAAAAAAACTAAAACTAGAACATTAAACTACTAAAAAAATTGGAGTAAAATCAAAATGAAAACTGTAAACAAAAATAAATGCTAAATCAATATAAGAAGGAAAACTATAATATTATATAAATAATCCTAAAATAACACAGATAACTTGATGCTTTATATACCTTACTTAAACTAAAACCAGAAAGAAGAGGCAAAGGAGTGTTTGTTGAATCTTCACACTAAAGCTGCACGTAAATACGCTTTGTACAGCAAATGCAAATCATAATTCAGTCCATTTTATCTTCACATTATGCTTTTGTTCTTTTCTTGCGAACCTCACGTGAGTCTGAGGCAGTCTGTCAGCCATGTGCCATTTTTAACAGACCTCCAGCATTGGGTGAGATCGGCATGTGCGCTTCAGATCAATCGTGGGCTTTGTTACGCGGGTTTGGCCGGATACAAAATGAAATGTTCTGTCAAGTACTGCAGGTGCAGCTCCCTGAATCTCCTCAACAAGACATGATCTGAGGAATCATTCATTATTCATCATATCTGGAGCAAATGGTTCAGGATGACACACATCCTGAACTTTAACAGGTTTTATCAAACCCCTAAAATTAGCAAACATTTAAAGTGGCAAGCATAATGACCATGTATAATATAATATTTAGATACTTTCAGGAAATCACACACACCTGTTCTTATCAATAATGATGGCTGGTCCCTGGATGCTGTGATCACAGGAAAGATTCTCCCACAGATACACACTGGTGTCCAGATAACGGTCCTCAAAGTAACACTGGGTCATCTGGGTCCGAAAGATGTTAAAAAGTTAATCAATAACATTCCTGTATAATTCCTTTTTATTAATAACAGCCACAATAAAAAAAAATTCTAATATGTGTAAAGCATCTTGGCAAGTGAAGTGGTAATCTATGGTAAGGCAAGATGCACTACTAAGAATGTTTCTTATATGATCTTAAAAACCTTTTCATTTAAAGTCTTCTATTAAAACAGACAAAACAATGGCTGAGGTATTGATGAAAATGTTACATCTTTCTCTCTTCTGACCACGACCAATGCAATCAATCTCTCTATATTTTTTCCGCTTTTTATAAAGTAATAGAAACACAGAGTTTTTTTTTTCTTTTGCTATTGGAGCAAATGAGAACATAAAAATTATATTTGTTGACATTTCCATTCACCATAGAAACTAGGTCATCATAGTTCGGTAAGCTTCTGAGCCACAGAAATGTGAAAAGGGACTTGACTTCCTAACATCTACAGCTATCAGAGTAGCAGTTTCAGAACTCTCAGTATTCAAGGACTGATGAAGATGTAACTTTACATCGAAACGTTAGTCATTGTTTAGTTATTGTTATGCACCTCAAATAAATTTATCATTAAGAAGACATCTTTGCTGCACCGGCGATCCCCTTTTTCTGCCGTATTTTGTCCTGCCCTGGTTGCACCAGATTGTTTTGGATTACAGAAGCGCAGAGAACCCTTTTCTTCGTTTCAGTATTCTCTGTTCTATTCTTTTAAAATATATAGTTAGGTTTGCATTTGTTTTTTAATACCTTAATAGGTCTTAGAGATTTCTGCTCTGCTTTTGGCTGAACTTTTGACCTAATTCCAGACTTCCCAGAACCACGCACACGGATATCATCCACCACGATTGGCCGATCTGTGATGGTGAAGCCAAACTCTTTCAGATATCTGTTGTAGAATCAGAAAGAGTGAGAAACAGAAGAGGATGCATCAAGTCATTTTTGACCATTCACAATATAAACAGCAGTACCGTTTAGTGAAGGCCGTGCGAAAGTCTCCCGAGCGACAGGACTGGGCGTTACTGGGGTGACCTGCAGCCGTAATCATGAGTGCGCAATCTGTGCCCTCATAGCGCAGGTGCAGGAACACTTCTATACTGATCTGAGAACTGTACAGACACAATCATGTAATTATCAACTTATTACAATAATATTTTGTTGCATTTTTTGTTTGTTAAAAGATAATGATACACCAGATGAGCAAAAAGAGAAGCTTTTCAATGTGACTTTATCCTTGAGAGTGACCTGTTAAAGCCTTGTTTGCTCAGTATTTGGTCGCAGCGTTGAGAGAGTTCCTCTATCCTGCGGTCCAGCTTGGAGAATGAGCCGGCTTCATACTGTAGAGAACACGGTTCCTGAACCTCCTCCACCACATCAGCCAAAGCCAAACCATATGCTGACAGCACTCCGCTGTATCTAACAGTAGAAAAAGAAAGAGTATTGTACGATCACCAATTAGTTAAAAAAAAACTTAAGCACTTCATGTCAGTGTTCTTATTCTAAATGGCTCATAAAGACTCCCCAGAAGGCATGGTTGTCAGTTCTCATAAAGCACTTCTACTCATAAATACAGTATGAATATAAATATGAAATACAGCCAATCAGGGCCTAAAACTAACTTTTTGCCACACATGATAATGGCCATGAAACTGTTTTTGCAAAAACGGGCAGTAATGACACCATATTTAAGTAAACAAGAACAAGTAATCAAATTACAAGTAGTAGCACACATAAATTGAGAACAAAGATTAAAAAAAATTAAACAAACAGTGCTTTTAAGGTTTTTCAGGTAGGTCTAACAGTAGTTTTCAGGTATCGAATCGAATGTAAAATAAAACTGCACTGTATAAATTAAATATAGATGAATCCTTAATAAAGTTACACAAGTTTTTCAGTCAAGAGCAGGGAGAGACTTTTTTCTTTGTCTTTTGTAGTTTGATTAACATTAAAAACAGACATCAGCGTGTATATTAGGCTGCTGTTACTTTAAGACATAATGCAGGGATCCAATTTACTGATACTGTATATATGTGTTGTCTTTCTCGACTGTTTACGTTCACTTAAGCCATTAGTGAATATGTTTACTAGGATACTCGCCAAGACTGTCTTTCTTTTAACATAATTTTGTAATGCATATAATAAATAATTATAATTTTACATAATTTCATCTTCTTGTGCTTGAATATTTAAATTGGCAAGGCTCAAACTTTCGTGACGATGCAGCACTGCCCCATAAACTGTCCTGAGCACCGTTCACGTTTATGTTCTCACAACATTGCATTAAGATTCATAAAAATGTCACTGGCCAACTGGCGATTGACTCGCATTTGGTGCTTGGTGAGAGTTAATTTTAGGCCCTGAAGCCAATCATTGGGGTCTAAGGACATGTGAAGAGAACATGATGTGAACAGTTTTTCAATGTCATTAAAACTTTTGTGATCACAATTGCACAATTCTTAATTTTCTTAAGTTATAGTGCACACTGTTATTAAAAACTAATGAGATTTTCCATGTGTACCACAAGATACAGAGCAATCAGTCATTATGGACCACATCCGCCAATGAATTAACTTAAGGGTAGATGATAGACCAAACTTCAAGCAAGTCAGATACATGAGTCCAAACAAAGTTCACAATGGCAGGAAAAAAAAAAAATCTGAGTCAGGTCCACCCTTGATTCAGAATAACAGGTAATTGAGATTATAGCTCACAAAGTTTCTGAAATAACAAAAAAAAAAAACATTCAATAATATTTGTGAGCCAATCACAAAATTTGGTAGACAGCATCATGCCCACACCCTGCATGTATAAGACAAATTTGATGGCCATCAGCCATTCACAAATTAATTTGCACACAGCACAACAGATTCTGGAATCCCATTCAAGCATGCGACAAATGCTGAACACACTAAAACACACAGATACTGCACACATATAAACATATAGACATACTTGTGTATGAAGACAGTCTTCATGCCTAAGGCTCTTGCGATGGCACAAGCGTGTTGACCACCAGCTCCTCCAAAACATGCCAGCACATGCTCAGATGTATCATGCCCTTTAGCCTGTTGAGAGAGAGCTGATATTCAAAACACAAATTTAGATACACGTCCTGTAAAGCAGCAATTGGTTGGATGGTGGGCTTTACATTCTAAAATTTAAAAAAATAAAAATAAAAACCTACACAGCTGTTGGGCATCTGGTTATCAGTGAAATAGTTATTACATTCTGATTAAAGATAACAAAGACGAACAATTCCTTCCATAAAGATAACACAAGGAACACGTACAAGGTCAAATCTGATCTGATGTTGTTAAACTACTTTACAGAGGTACATTACTTGTTTAAAAGGTTGCATACGGCAGATAATTTAGATATAGAGGTGTTGCTGTAGCTCAAAAAGTAGCACAATGGTTATTGGTGATGCCATGAAGTGTCAACAAATGCATGAAACCAAGTATGAAATTAAGGCCATGTACACACTGCAGCTGAATTCAGTTCTCAATTCACCTTTTACAGCTTAATCCTTTTCTGTACACACACAAACCAGTAATTTATGGGAGTGACAACCGCATACTACAATGCTATACAAATATTCTATACAGTGTGCATGGAACCGAACTGAAAAACGAGTTGCTAATGATGTATTTCAATGTGCATCAGAGATGTTTTTCTCTTTTGTATGTGCTTAAATAACAGTGAAAGTGGTACAAGCCTTGACTCATTCGTGTTAAGAAAAACAGCAAACGAGACCAAGACCACAATAAACCAACATAAATCCAAGTGCTTTATGCTGAAACTAAGACCAAAATTTCACGACCCACACCACCTCACTTTAATAACTTCATAAACTCAATATAATTATAATAATAATTTATGAGCAAAACAAGCCCAAAAACGATTATAAGTGGACATGGCAAAACTGCAAGTGTGAGCAGCCTTTCCAAGCATAAGCCATACAAAACACCTCCATTGACTGTGCTTAAGTAAAATTGCTGAGCATAACGAGTCTTTTGACGCTATACTGTTTCTTTAGTCAGAATAGCAGAGACCAAACACCCGAGACGCCAGAAGTCGGCAGTTTCGGGAGTGAGTCGTGTTCCGTACATTTAAATGCATTTGTCACTTCTGAAACTTTAGTCTGTACATGGCCATAACACCCATCACCCAGCCAAATGTGAAATCTATGTCAACTCACTAGCCGATTTGACAGGTTATGATTCTGAAATGAAATTCTGTTACTAGTATGTAAATATCAGCGGATCGGTTAAATGCGCAGTGCACAAATTCTGTTCACAGAAACAAGAACTATTAATGCAGTGTATGAGAGCTGCCCATGTTCACTTTTTCCTTGATCTCAGTGTAATCTTGTTATCAAATCAACAAGTGACTACCAAGATAAGTTCAGTGGCTACCTAAACAAGTTTATTTTGAGCAGACTATGGTTTTTCAGTCTCAAGAAGGTTGAATGTTTTTTTTTTGGTGGTGGTAACTTATTTCTAATTTAAAACAACCAGCCTGGAAATTCCTGCTAAAGGATAGAAAGACCACACCTATTCTCTTATCTAAACTTGTTTCTAAACTATTCTCTGTATCTAAAACAGAATAGTGTGCTGTACCTGTGTGAGCGCTCTGATTGGCCGGCACATGGCCTCATTGGCCACACTGATGAAGCCCATAGCAACATCCTCTACACTCATTTCTGAGTGGTGTCTTCCAGAAGTACTACTAGATGATTGGTTAGTTGAAAGGAAGAGGTTAATTTCTTGCGTGAGTTTGCGGAAATGCTTCATGGTTTCCTCAGTTGAGAGAGGCTCATTTTCTCCAGGGCCAAAGATTTTTGGGAAGAAGGAAGGCAGCAGGCGACCAAGGGCTAGATTTGCATCAGTGACAGTCAGAGGACCACCTGAACCAAAAGAGAATCAGAATAAGCATGTACCATAGAGTGAGTGTAGCTTTGAGTCCCGTCTTTATGATACACTGACTTTTTAAGTTGAACAAAACATGCCCGAGTATGTAAGGTAGAAGCTGTCGCAGCAAATTTTAAAAGTATGAAGAACATAAAACCTAAAAGAACATATATAGCATTAGTGACAAGTAAGGTGCAAGTAATTTGTGCATTCAGATCACCTGCATTCAGTGCCATTTAGTTCATCTTCATCTATCAGCAGGTAGGGTTTCACATGTGACATCAGCTAATGACAGAATAACTTAATTTTATATTTATTAGATGTTGTGTTGCGGGTAGCATTTGTGTTTTTACAGTAAAAAATTTTTAAAGGTGTTTTTTTAAACAGTGCATTTCATTGACATATTACTTTTATCATAGTTTTCGTCATTTCGCTGATGAAAACGAGACGATAACTAATAAATGGCAATAAATGGCAAAAACTATAATGGAAATCTATTGACCTTTTCGTCAACGAATAAGTACGAGATGACAAGTTTAGGGAGGGTTGACTTGGGGAAGTGAATGAGCGTGGTAGCCAGGGAGGTAAGATGCGTACTTTTGAATTATAACATAAATCTACCCGGTGGATTAATAGCATACAATCACTGCATGTCTTATAAAACATTTAAAAATGTCAACATCTGTGAGAAAGAGAAAAACAGACATATGTATAAATTTCACATTTGATGTCAGGGAAAACAATACCATTTGTAAATGTGTGGAGTGACGTAACAATCTCCTGGAAACCCCCCCCCAAAATTTGCGATTCTTGTGTGTTGAGCTTCTGTTTATGATCGCTGATCTATGTTCATATGTGAATAAAAGACTAAATTATATCTGTTAATCAAAGCGGTCAAGTCTCTTCAGAAAATTTGGACTAAATGGCTCGATTCATATGGAATAATTTTACCTTTTTCAAGCAACAAAGTGGTAGTTGCGTAGGCTGTCAATGGAGGGACAGAAATCTCTAAGATTTCAATTAAAATATCTCCATTTGTGTTTCGACGATGAATAGAAGTCAAACAGGTTTGGAACAACACAAGGGTAAGTAATTGATGACATTTTTTTCATTTTTAGTTGAACTAACCCTTTAATGTCACAGTACTGGAATACTTTCTAACAACTTGCACAATATTTTGTGTTATATATATGTGAACTAGGACACAGCAATAGACAAGAGACGCAGACATTTGAAGGACAGATGGCAAGAGCAAGCATTAGGCAATGTAGAGCTAAAGTGGTAAATGTACAAGCAAGAAGAAGACAGAAAGATGGTGAGTCTGATCATAGACATTTAAAATACATACACACCTCATTGGCCGCTGGATCATATGTCAATGGCGCCGCCATATTGGTCTAGGCAACTTGTCGTAACTCTCATAATTGGACTGAAGAAAAGATCCCGGACTATTTTTGAGGTTTAACAAACCTTTGTTCAATCCAAACCCTTTCTCAGGGAATTACCTTTCACGTGTAAGTCTGAATAGTTGTTTTTGGTTTTATTTGGTCATTATAACATTATGTTGAGCCAGACTATTAATAGCTAGCGATAACGCTAATTAGCTATAAAAACTGTGACTCTATAAGAAATAATATAAAGTTTACATGATTCTTATGACGTCAGGCTGTCAGAATTATAGATAGAGCTAGAGTGACTCATCTCTCCAAAGAGGAGGTGTTTTGATTGCTTGTTCTCTAACTGTGGCTCATTTATATTTTTCCCCCGTTTTAGCCAGTGGAACCAGGACAACACAAACCTCAAGTTTGTGTTAAAACAACATTCCTTCTTATGTTCATTCATGTTTATTTGATGCTATAAATTAACTAGAAGGAAGAGATGATCAATTCACAAGCAGCTTTATCTGAGGCTCTACACCGATCTGTCAGACACATTAAAGAGACACAAAACGGTATGCATTGTTTAAATTTCGTAAAAAATGACCACATTTGAAAGTTGAGTCCTGTCTATCAGCCTATTAGTGTCCTCTCTGCTCTGCGATGTATGTTTCTCTGCACGAGACCATGGTGGGGGCGTGAGAGCGGCGTGGCTTGTCGGACATAGCTAGTAACAGTAACTAAAGGGGGCGGGTCTTAGCGAACGGTCAATTGGAGACAGAACCTTTTTCGTACTCCACGCATATCATAAACCGCTGAAATCGGTTGAGAAATGTAAACTCTTTTTTGGTGATTTTTGTCAAGAAAAGCTGCAGCTCTCCGTTTACTTGTATTCGTTTATAGAGCAGTCTTGCCCGGACCAATATGGCGAACTTTGAGGCGGCCAATACGGCGTTTATGTATTTAATTTTTCTATGAGTCTGATAAGAACCTAACATTCGTTCGCCTCTTACCCTTCCTATAGCAGGCCGGCCCGGGATGAGCACCAGCAGACTCTGGCCCCACAACAAACATCCCTGACCTGAAATACAGACAGACAAAAGAAATGTTCAACTTTCCTAACTTACACAGGGTTAATATAGTTAAGCTCTCATTCTATATGGTTGTAAATGTACTATGACATGTTAATGTTTTGTATGGTACATAAAATGTACTCTCTGGAAGTGATCCAAGGTGGTAATTAATTTTAAAGCTAGATTAAACACATTTCTTACATACAGACCTTGTTTAAACCTATTAAAATATTTTCACGCATGACAAAAATGTCATATCACAAAAAATTACTTGAACTAATTTTGTACGTGAACTTAAACTATCCCGTGATAGTTTAAGTTCACGTACAAAATGAGTTCAAGTTCACGTACAAAATGAGTTCAAGTAATTTTTTGTGATATTACATTTTTGTCATGCGTGAAAATATTTTAATAGGTTTAAACAAGGTCTGTATGTAAGAAATGTGTTTAACAGTAGATACATTAGATTCTAATGTATCTAATGATTCCATTTCTTCCTCAGTTGTACCCGCACTCACGCACATTATAAACACCTCTCTTCACACTGGTACATTTCCCACAGCATTTAAGTAGGCTCGGGTAACCCCACTGCTTAAGAAACCAACTCTAAATCCAGCACATCTGGAAAATTACAGACTGGTATCCCTTCTTCCATTCGTCGCGACAACACTTGAACGAGTTGTTTTCAACCAGTTCTCTTCCTTTCTTACACAGAACAACCTCCTGGACAACAACCAGTCTGGTTTCAAAAGCTGACACTCAACTGAGACTGCTCTGCTCTCGGTAATTGAAGCTCTGAGACTGGCAAGAGCAGCTTCCAAATCCTAAGTTCTCATCCTGCTGGATCTGTCTGCTGCCTTTGACACAGTTAACTACCAGATCCTCCTGTTAATTTTAAAGACGAAGGGCATCTCGAGAACCGCACTACAATGGTTCAAGTCTTACCTCTCAGGTAGGTCCTTCAGGGTGTCGTGGAGGGGTGAGGTGTCCAAGACCCAACGTCTAGCTACTGGGGTGCCTCAGGGCTCAGTGCTTGGACCACTTCTCTTCTCCATCTACATGACATCACTAAGATCTGTGATTCAGAAACATGGCTTTTCCTATCACTGATGACACACAACTCTACCTCTCATTCCAGCCGGATGATCCGACAGTTGCTGCTCGCATCTCAGCCTGACTGACAGACATTTCTGGCTGGATGAAGGAACACCACCTTCAACTTAACCTTGTGAAAACAGAGTTGCTTGTGGTCCCAGCCAACCCAACACTACACCACAACTTCTCCATTCAGCTAGGTTCGTCATCCATAACTCCATCAAAGTCAGCGAGGAACCTTGGAGTTGTGATTGATGATCAATTGAACTTTACAGACCGCATTACTAGAACTGCCCGGTCCTGCAGATTTGCCTTATCAAACATTAGGAGGCTCTTCCTATCAGAGCATGCTACACAACTCCTTGTCCAAGTACTTGTTTTATCCAGACTGGACTATTGTAATGCTCTCCTAGCAGGTCTAAATAGTGACAGAACAGAAAATATGCCATGTGCTTAAACACAGAAAACCAGACACCAAACATAAAAATTAAACCATGACCTAAATGATAGGCTCCTGTCAGGGATGATTGCAGTGAACATAATCTTTATTTACAGATACACATTCCAAAACGGAGTGGGCACACTAGCTTCGGATGATTACACAGTCAGTGTTTGCATGAATGCATCTGTGCTGGCATTGATTAATCGGTAATCTTAACCAAGTAAATTATTAACAACAAAACATTTGGTCATTGATTTAGCATGAACAACCCCATGTCAACCACTAGTTCTTACTTATCCGTCTTATGAAAAATCTCAATGAGAACAAGTGAACCAATCTATCTAAATCTAAAAGAATGCTTTACAATCTGTAAAACATATTTTTTAAAAGCATTACAATATCAGAGCACAGACTCAACAAATCAATAATTACATTATCTATATTAATATGATATGTTTGTTACCGAAAGAACAGTCGAGAGCCTCCACCTGCTGCTACAGTGTTGATGTCAAGCTGTGGTGCCTGCAGGGTGATGCCAGCGACAGTTGCTTCAAACACATGTTCATACTGTCCAGCGTATCTGCTCACATCTGTAGATGTGCCTGTACAAATAAATCTATTATCAGTAATGTCAAAGTACTCCAATGTCATCAGTTCAACCAGTTCAAAACCTCCTTCACTGCATGCTAAGCATGAACAAATAATACATAAAGTATAAGATTTGAGAGCTGTGTGTCAGGGTTATACTTAGGTTTTGCTTAGTTTCAGTATTTTGGTCTTATACAGTCTTACTGCTCATTAGTTTCCCTGACCTGATCTATTTCAGTTTTACTCAATTACTTCCTGTAATTGAAACCCTAAGGGGGTTGCACACCGGACGAGAAGCGCAGCGTCGCGTTGCGTCTAGGACAACTCGAAGTATCGCACACCGGACGCGCACTTTCTCAGTTTATGGCCAGCAATATTGTTATGTTTAAGGACATTATGGAATTAAGATAATGTCTGTAGGCTACTATGTTATGATTGTACTGTACAATTAAATACAATAGTTGCTAAGTCTGCAGTCTGAACACTTTACCTGAAAGCGTACATTAACTGAATGAATTGAGAATATCACCTGAAAATCCAATAACATCAGCAATTTTCATTCAAGCAGCTCATTGCTGTAAATGAATGTAAAACTAAATGTATATTACAGCACAGGGTGGAGTCAGTATATACATTAAAAACGATTAGAGACAAATAAATGTAAATTTAATATAAAACTATGTAAATAGCGCTCTGTAGCGTGGCAGACTTTTGAACAAGGTCCTGAGCCGTTGCTGGGCGCCAAGGACAGACGCTGAATGGCGCCGCCGGCACACCCCTAGAGAATAATGACTTTTGAAATATCCCGTGATATACATGTCCCACAATGAGGTTTCAATTGTGTTAGAACACTAGGTTTGTGACATGTGCCACCCCTTATATTGTTTTAAGTAGTGAGAGTAATTCATTTAGGGCATTTCGATGCTGAAGATTTTCTTTTGATTTGGGTTTCTTGTGAATCACCTGTATCGTAGTGAACATCTTTTGTGTTTCATAGAAAAAAGTCAGTCATAAGAGTTTTAAACAACATGAGTAAATGATGATCTCTTACCTCCCATGTCAAAACCAATGACGGGCTTCTTTTCCGTAAACCCATAACATGTGACAGCATAGCCCACAACTCCGCCAGCAGGACCAGAGAGAACTGCCCGAGAGCCACAAAACTGCTCCATTGGTGTCAGCCCACCATCTGACTGCATGAACAACACATCCACACCCTGAGAGAGAGAGATGGGGTATTAAATTAAAGGAGCAGGAAGCGATTTCTGAGAAGCACTGTTAAAAGTGGTTCGGACCAAGCACCACAACACACTTGTAGCCAATAAGCAGTAAGAGGTGTATACACTCATGATGGGGGAGGAGAGAAAGTAAGCAAGAGGGAGATTTGTGGAAAGACTGCAGAAAGAGAGATGGCTGAGAGACATTACAAAAGAGAAAAGGTCAGAGGAATATAACAGGAAAAAGAAGGTTTATGATCAGGCAAGAGCTGTAGGACCCACGTTCATGTATGTTAATTTTTTGTTCTTGTCATTCATTCGTCATCCACTCTTGCATTGCGTGTTTGTGCATTTTGGGGATGGGGCAATGAAGGGAGGGGTGTGTTTGTTTGGGTTGATTTCAAATATCGACAGTATTCAACAATGTTTCCCAGAAATTGCTTACTGCACCACATGCACATACCTTCAAGCCACCTTTAAAGCCTGCAGTGAATTCAGTGAGGTAAAGGTGTATTTTTGGTGTAAGGTAGGCGTCAGCACAAACAGTGTATCCACGAGGCACTGCTCGCACCATAGGCATAACCTCACTGGAAAGAGACACCTGAATGAAACCAAGACGCTTCGCCAAAGACCCCACAGCCTTCTCATGAGCCGCCCATCTGAAAAACACAATCAGGAATGATAAATATGATTTCAATCAATATAATCAAATGTCTCAGTGTGTTTTAATTATTTCAGTGTTTGATATAATGGCACATTGGGCATTAGTACATTTCATCTCCACACCAACTACTCCAACTAAAAGAGCACCAACTGGTGTTCCACAGGGCTCAGTGCACAGACCACTTTCACTCCCTCTTTATACCAAGTTATGAGTATTTGTGAGCCATTCTTACACAGATAATAAATCAAATAACTCTCTCAAATAGCGCAATTGACTTTGTACACCGATGCATGTATCATTCCTATTTTGCACCCAACGCACAGCGGACTTTTCCCTCCAGACGCACGTCGGTAAATTAGGGAATGAACTTGCGCTCCCGGGGAAAAGAGAAGGCGTGTTCCGGCGCAAACGTTCCCTGGTGCAATTTTGCAGTTTCAGAAAACAATTTCGCTACAGACCAGCAAAAACCAGTCTAAAGTCAGTGGCGCGTTATTCAGATACTATTTTAAGGGCGAATGCTTGGCCATAATGTAGCGTGTGCACAACGCGCATATACTTTGCTTCTCTCATTTACACAGATGCAGCAGTTCCCATTTTTGCAAACCATACATAATTACAAGGAAAAATATTACCACACGAGGGAAATCATTGTGGTGTCCATGAAGATGTGAAAAAATAGGCATAAATCTAGCTTATAAGTTTACCCAAATTATTATATGCCTGTTTAACCAAAGCTAATTTGGGTGGGTTTCTCCCATCCCCATACAATGTCACTTCTCTGTCTTTTATGGCCCGGTCTGGGAACGTAGAACGTCGGTCTCCTCGGCTGTGAATCAATCCGCCATGGAGCAAGCGCCCCTGCTTTTAAAGGGAATGTGAGATGACGCTCTGATTGGTTTATTGCACGTTACGCCCAAACCACACCTATGAGTAATGTAGCTACTTCAGACCAACCCATTTTAGATTTGCGTCGATTGCGAGATCCGCCCACAAAGTTACTTGCGTTTGATACTTGCGTTTCAGATCGTTAAAATAGGGCCCATAGTGTTAGACAAGAAAACAAAATCATATTACCACACCACTGTAAAATTACTTTATACAATTTTCAAAAGTTAAAAGATTATATTTTAATTATGGCAAAATTTAATTACGACTATGTTGATATATAAGATATTACATAGTCTTGTTCCATCACCTCTTAAACAACTTGTAACACGTTATACTAATGCTACCATCTTAAGTTCACCTTAAAGAGGTGATAACTACATTAAATTTAGATTAAAAAAAGGTGGTAGATTAAAAGACATACCATGCAATATTGGAATTCCTTGTTGAGTACTATTAGAGAGTGCAATACTTAATTTAATGCTTAAATTAAAATCACACTACAATTTAAGCTGATATTGTTACAGCATACAGTGACTTGTCTCTGAACAAAAAAAGATAATTAAAAACAATAAATTAAATTGAAACAATTCTTTGAGAGACTGGTAATGGGCATTATCTTTGATAGTACATTGATCTCTTAAAAATGTCAAATGATCAAGGAAAATTAGATTTCTTAATTCATGACCCCTTTAACACTAAAGTCCTCCAATTTAATTTGCAATATAATAGATAAATGAAATGCATAATGGTACCAGTTCCGTTTGTATGAAACAAGACAGTAGTGCCGTTTTCTGTTAATCAGGTGAGCGCTTCTGATATACAGCACTGCTATGGATTACAGTCATTTATGTCTATATTACGCTGTACAGTCTTTAATGATAATTTCAACAGAAATGAATCAATCAAAACTAACTTTAGCTGGAAAATAACATTATTCAAGGACCTCTATAAAGCCAAAACAATCTCTGTTACCTTAAATTATATGTTTACCTCTGTAAAGCTGCTTTGAAACAATCTACATTTTTAAAAGCGCTATATAAATGAATGTGACTTGACATTATTAAGAAATATCAGATCACAGAATACTGCAATTGACCAAATAGAAAAAACATATTCCAGAGAGCCATGTAATAAATACATAAGACATATATAATGATCTATACAAACGTGTAAGAATGCAGTAGCAGCACCGCCAGACTTCTGATGCCTTTGGATTTAACACGTCTCAAATCCTGCTCAACACATAGAAGATCCAACTCACGCCACACCTCAAGACTTTCTCCAGTACTGCCTGAGAGAAACAGAGATTCCATGCATAGATTTCGTGCAGTTGACATTAGTGATACTTTTCTGAGATTATATAAACCAACAAAACTAGTTTCATATGACATAAACATTCAATGCTAGCCACGGTTTCTTACGCTCCAAATAGCTTTAATGGCCATTTTTACACTCTCTCTCTGACCATATGAATTATACATGCCATTTCTGTTGCTATGCCTTTAGGATGTCTAGAGGTAATTTACCTCTGTAATAACCTTGACAATGGTTCTGAATGGGCATCATAGATATTAATGTTAATGCATTCATTTTTGTGAGAAGTTGTGGAATTTCAGACCAAATAGTTTTTGCAGCTCAGTTTCAATAATTGCCCTTCTGCACTGAGGAGAATGTTTTGACCTCTAAAACGAACAATACATTTTTTGCGATAGAATTACTTTGATGTAAAATAGTCCTTACATATAAAGTCCTTTACTACAAAAGATCAAGAAAACCTTAATCCTTCATGATATGACCTGTTAAAATTAGGTATATGTAGTAGATGTTGACATGTTGTTCACCTGTTACTATTCGTTTGGGCTCGTTTCTGGGAAGCTGACAGGAATCTTGTCTGAGAATAACCCTCTCTTCCACTTCAATCACCTCCTCGTACAGCACATCCGGCATACACACCTCCTGAAACAACATCACACACTTTGAAACACTCCGGCGCAGCCCCTACAACAACAAAATATCTTGATTATCTTGGATTTTCATCAAAGCATTGTTAGTTGTGAACAGTTTTTCAGTGGTGAGATGAAACACTGTTAAAAGACTAACCTAATTTGGTATTATCATTCATTCTCCTCTGGGGTTTCATACAGCTGCATTTCCAGTGTGTACTTTGATTTTTTCTGAAAAATACTTTTACTGTGTTTTAAGGGGTAGGGGAAACCGGAGAACCTGCAACATCATTACAACATCAATATTGACCAAAAACTGGTATGGTCCCAAATTATACTGTGTATCCCAAATGGAAACTGGAATTGTGGCAGATAGGATTTTTGCAGACTCACAGTCATTTATGAAAAATACTCTTGTCCTGAGAACAGAGTTTAAACTTTCTGTTAAGATTGAACTACATTATATAGTTGACCCTTGCCTGACTATAAATCAGTGTGGTTTCATCGTGTTCCCCTTTTAGCCAAGAGCTTTTACAAAAATATGATACTGGAATTTTACAATTCAGAATACACAAACATTATTCCAATTTAAGAATTTTACTCTAGTATAGAAAACAAACAGTTGTAACATTTGACAACACTTTTTAAAATATACTTTTTGGAACAAGAAGTCTTTTTGATAAAAAAAAAAAAAGAAAGAAGTGTTTTTTGTGAGAGACAGTTTGAAGGACAACATAATTGAATAATGAGACAGGCACTTTAATGGCACAGACATTTGTAGGTATACTCTATTAGCCAAGAACTCATGTCGGCATTTGTACAAACTCATGTAACGCATGATTCTGGACTCAGCGATTCAAACCACTAGTAACATCAGGTTTGTTTCCTCATTTCCAACTCACTTTTTATCATCCCTCCCACTAATCTTTTATTCACTCTTGAGGTGGTGTGGCATAGTAGTGGCAAATGATTCAAAGATGCAAGGGGTGACCCCTGAGCCCTTGTACACTTGAGCAAAACTTTTAACCCTGGATAACTCTAAGGGGCCAGTCGCTTATAAGTATGCTGTTAAATGACTATTACTCACCACTATTTGTGAAGGAATCTGTGTTTCCGAACAAATCTTTTAAGATTGTTCTCGTTCACTTCTGTTCATTGAAGTCTCTTACTTTTTAAGCCCATGACTTTTTTTCCTGCCTGTAAATTCATAACATAAAGCTTCTGTGTTGTACGTCACACGCAATCACACACGACCATCGTCGGCCAATAGTGAGCCTACGTGTGACGTGCAACACAGAAGCGCTACGCTGTTGCACTACGTGAACTCACTCAGAGGCCCACAGAGAAGAAAAAGAATAATTGTTTTTTTTGCGCACAAAAAGTATTCTCGTCGCTTGATAAACTTATGGTTAAGCCACTGTAGTCACTTGGACTATTTTAAAGATGTCTTTACTAATTTTTCTGGGCGGGCCAGTTTCGATCCTATAGAAGCCTATGGAGGAGTGATCAAGCTCTCAGATTTAATCAAAAATATTTTAATTTGTGTTCCGAAGATGAACGAAAGTCTTAAGGGTGAGTAATTACTGACAGAATTTTCATTTTTGGGTGAAGTAACCCTTTAAAATCTGTTTTCAACATTGATTATAATAAGAAATGTTTCTTGAGCACCAAATCAGCATATTAGAATGACTTCTGAAGGATCATGTGACACTGAAGACTGGAGTAGCTGCTGATAATTCAGCTTTGCCATCAGAGGAAAAAAACTTTTAAATAGCAATGTAAGGCCCAGTAACAGAACTGTCATGCTTGAAAAGCATTTCTCGAGTATCTTGTGTGCACATGCCCATTGTAATAAAGAATTATGATGTAAAGAACTGTTGTGAGTTTGAATGAATCTGTTGAGTGAATGATTCATCATTCAAAGGCTCAACTCTTATAAAGACGCCTTTCTAGTCAACACCAAGACTCTGGGATGAATTTACATCATAATTTTTACTCACCAGATCAAAAAGGTCAGGTCGCGCTTGCGTGCCAATATGTAGAAGGTCCCGAAATCCGCGTGTCACCAGTAGAGCTGTTCTCTCACCCTGTCGCTCTAGTAAGGCATTAGTCGCCACTGTGGTGCCCATCCGAATCCAGCCAATCTGAGAAGTGTCCACGGGCTGATCTCGAGCAAAGTTCTGCCCCGTTTCCTGTTCAATACACGAACCCAACAGACAAAGTGGACTTTTATGTGATACTTCAATAATGTGCAGACTTCTGTTCTCTACATTCTAAACTATCCTCTCCAGATCTAATCCATAACAAAACAAAAAATAAAAACTCTTCTCAATAAGCATCTACATCCAAATATGTTAAGGTTTTCTCCTCACCTCCTGCAGTACTCGCCGAATCCCCTCAGTAGGGGCGTCTTTGTAGTTCTGGGGGTCGTGTGACAGCAGTTTTAGGACTCTCTCTCTACCATCGGGCAAACGGGCGAACACATCCGTAAAGGTTCCTCCCCGATCAATCGCAAAATCAAACTTCCCTTTAGTTTCAGCCATGCTCGGACACAGACTGCAATGAACACAACATTTAAAAGTGACATACTGGCTGGATCTCATAATTTAATTAAAATTCTGCCTTCATTTACTCTGATTTCTTTCTTCAGTGAATCCTAAAATAAGCTACTCTGTCTTTCATTCAGTGGACAAAAAACGCTATTTAATTGATGTCTTCTTTTGGTTTTCTTTCATTCTTTCGTTTTTTTCAGCTACTCTGTTTTTCATTCAGTGGACAAAAACGTTATTAAATTGATATCTTCTTTGGTTTTCTTTCTTACTTGCAAAACATACATTCAAAAAAAACAACAACATTAGAAATCAAGAACAAGTCACAGAATACAGAGGGGAAAAATATCATTTAGATTTTTTTAAATGATATTAGAAAACAAATCCAAACCAAATGTTTGGGTTTAAATATAAGGATTATTGCTTTGTGAATGTGGCTTTTGCCCATCATACAAATGAAGTCTATGACATCATCTAGCTCCTTCTTGCCAGAAACTAGTGATGGGCACTTTCAAAAAACACTGCTTCATGAAGCTTCGAAACCTTTACGAATCTTTATTTTCGAATCAGTGGTTCAGGGTGTGTTTCAAACTGTCAAAGTCACGTCAGTGACTTCATTGAATATTCAGTAATCATTGAACAAGTTTCTATGTCTATTTCCTGATCTCTGAGGAGTTTTATACATTTGTAAACGTTTTAATGAGGTATTTGTATAATTAAAAGGAATAATAGTATTTAATAGTCTCTGTTTAGCTGACCCATCCATAGAACAAACAAAACAAGCCCTGAAAATTGATCAAATAAGACATTTTATTTGGGATGCCCGCTAATATTCGACTAATCGTTAGTCGGCTAGAAGAGGTTTGGTCGACCAAAATTGTATTAGTCAGAAAAAAAGAAAAACGCAGAAAAAAAAAAATGTCAGTCGCAGAAAAAAATAACTCCACAGGAAGTGGCGAAATCCCGCAGTCTGTAACGGACAGATTAACCGCAAGAAATCTGAACATTCGCCTATCATCAATTCGCCTATCAGCAACTTTACAAATCCGCTAGCTCTAATGCTAACCTAGATAAATGTGCGCTATTATTAGGCGCATATCCAAGTGTTTGTGTGGAGAGCGTGTTTACTGCATGACATACAGGTGCCGGCGTGATCACTTGCATTTAACTTGAAATACTCCATAATTTTTGGTCATACGAGAGTAATGCAAACTGTAAAGGATCTACTTTTACTTCTCTAAACTCACAATAACAACAAAATGTGCTTTTGTAAAATAATGAAAACATATAAGGATGAGCTTTCTGCCGTCTAGTTCTCCCTGAACTTGAGCACGTCGCCAGCCTGGTTGACACCAGACCCTTCTCAGTTGTAACTGAGAGTGGGTCCGGGGAAGGTTCATTCACAGCCCATTTCCTAATGCTCAAATGCCTCTGGGCGCAATTGGATAGACCTAAAACCAATCAGAGTGATAAAAGAGATGACGTACGCATGAACATATAAATCTGCTTCAACATCGCTGGGCTATCGTCATCGTGTAAAGCCCGCCTCTATGTTTGTGATTGGTGCCTCAATTGGAAAAATCGGAAATGGGCTTGAATGGGCTCTTGGCCAGACGGATATGCAGAGCAAATCTCAAATTTGCCGGAAGCATCTAAATATATCTATAGAAAGCATGAAAGGTCTACTTTTAAATAAACCAAACAAATACTTTAAGAGAATATAATCTGTGAAAAACTTGCATAGGGCGCGTCCACTACAGCGGAGATGAAGAGTCAGCATCGTTGACTTAAAACAGAACTTGGTAACTTTTTTTTTAACTTAATAAAGCTGTCTAGAAATCATTTGGATGGTTAAACAACCTGTTCTAGTGATATTGGTGACTTTACCAGCTCCCCCAGCGTTCCCAGGCGTAAAACCAACCTTGAAACATGGTGACTACCATCCCGGCAAAATAAAAATCGGAAGTCTCGTGAGAAGCGAGAACGAGAACGAGCGCGAAACACGAACTGCTTTACGGCAATTCCACACACACACACACACACACACACACACACACACACACACACACACACACACACACACACACACACACACACACACACCCCTCAATACTAGCTATAAGTAATAACCTGAGTGATACAAGCGATGGATAATGCACATGTTCCAGCGAAAAGACAGAAGAGACGGTTATCGGCGAAGGAGGTGAAAGAGAGGAAAAAACTTTTTGACCATGCCAGGGACCACACAAGAGTCAACATTGTTCGTGCATTCACTGAGTGGCGAGAGCTAAAAGAAAATGAAGAATGCAAAACAGACGCTGACCTTGCGTTTCTGCTAATGCATTGTAAGTATGTCTTTGTTTTCTTTATTCTTTATTCTTGTTTGTGTTTATAAATGTGTTCAATCCATAACCGTCTGTGGTAGCTGATGATGTGTATGATGTATTACCCACCTCGGTAGACATAGCAAGTAAAGTTGGCCGGCTCCGATAATAACAAAATGCACGTGAGCAGCGGTAGAACGGGGGAGAAGGGTGCCGCAAGTGAGATTTTACGACAGTGTTGCGAAATATACGCCCCACAGCTGTAGGGGGAGCTCGTGGGGAAAAAATGCGACAACAAAAGTGAAAATCAGCGAAGAAGTCTAGAAGTTGCCGAGTTCTGCTTTAATCTAGAAAAATCTTTAGTCAAGGCCATGCTCTAGTCTATAAAGACACTTAATATTTAATGTTATTAAATGATTAGTTAATTGCATTTGATAGATTATACTTTCAATAAAACATTTACAATGGGTTTGTAAAAGCTGTTTTTATGCATGTTTGGCATGAGTTTTTGTTGCATTTACACTGTTTTGACCAGCAGGCGTCACAAGCGTGTGGTGTTAACGCTTCGAAAGAGTGAATCATTTTGCGAAGCAATTGATTCGAAGCTTTGAAAAGCTTCGTTTCTCCCATCACTACCAGAAATATCAGTGTAAAACAACATTAATGACAGAAATATCAAACGAAAAACACAATAAATAAGGATGGTGACATGTTTGGTGTAAGAAGAACAGAAATAAAAGAAGTGAGAGACATTCTGCCTCATCTTGGCAAAGAAGAGAATAAATTAAACCATACAGGTTTGGAACAAACTTTTTTGAACTATCATTTTAAACTAGAACGTGCACATGCAAATAATAAATGAACAGTTAAATTCTATGATAAAACGCTTTGCTGTCTGTAGATGCTCAGCTGTTATAAATAGGTACACATTAGACTAAACGCTTAAAGGGCAGAACAATCCCTTAAACCTTAACTTAATTAGGCTAAAGATCACTGACAATATAGTACGTGTTGCAATGTTTCTATCAGTAAATGCATTACATACAAGAACAATCAGGTAATTACAACATGAGCATGTTCTGCTGTACTTACACTTGAAGCACTAGTGAAACAATAAACGAATAGACGATTCCTCTCGTGTCGCACTGACTGTTTACAAATATGAAGCCACACTTCACGGTAGATCATACTCTCTACCACCACTTTCTGCTACACTGCCTCCGCCTTCTGAGATGTATCACGTGACTGAGGCCAGGGGGCGGTGGATAGTATTGGCGCGTGATTGCTCGAGAAGGAAGATGAGTCCTCAGTTCATTATGTTGTCCAAAACCTGTATGACTGTATTTCATCTGCTGAACACAAAATAATATATTTAACTCGGTTACATTAATGTTTTTTGTGTGTGTGTGTGTGTATTTGCCCTCTTTTGTGCTATGTAATGTCCTATCATTAGGAAACATGGAATTAGCTTTCACTGTTATGCCGATGATACTCATCTATATTTCTTCAAAACCTAACGAAACTTACCAATTCACAAATTAACGGAATGCATAGCTGATATAAAAAATTGGATGACTAGTAATTTCCTACTACTAAACTCTGAAAAAACAGAGATTCTAATTATTGGACAAAAAACTTCCACACGTAATAACCTAGAATACTGTCTAACACTTGATGGCTGCTCTATTAAGTCTTCATCATCGGTTAGGAAGCTGGGTGTGCTCTTTGATACCAATCTTTCATTTGAAAGTCATGTGTAGTATCTGTAAAACATTTTTCAATCTTAAAAATATATCTAAATTACGACATATGCTCTCATTAACAAATGCGGAACAATTAGTTCATGCTTTCATGACATCAAGACTAGATTATTGTAATGCTATACTGGGTGGTTGCCCTGCACGCTTAATAAATAAACTACAGCTGCTCCAAAATGCAGCAGCTCAAGTTCTTACTAGAACCAGGAAATATGACCATATTAGCCCGATTCTGTCAACACTGCATTGGCTGCCTATTAAACATCGTATAAATTTTAAAATATTGTTGATTACTTACAAAGCACTAAATGGTTTAGCTCCGCAGTACTTGAGCGAGCTCTAAATGCAATATAGTCCTTCACGTCTATTGCGATCTCAAAATTCGGGGCAGTTGATAATACCTAGAATATCAAAATCGACTGCTGGCGGTAGATCCTTTTCCTATTTAGCACCAAAACTTTGGAACAGTCTTCCTACCATTGTCCGGGAAGCAGACACACTCTGTCAGTTCAAAGCTAGACTAAAAACACATCTCTTTGACCTAGCATACACATAATACATTATGGACTTCTATAATTCAATGTTTGGCTGCATAGATTAGGTCAGCCGGAACTGGGAAGACTTCCCTTAAATCCTGATGTACTCGTTACATCATCATAAGAAGAATGGCATCTATGCTAATTTTAGTGTCTTTGTTTATCCTGAGGTTTTCCCGCAGCCTACCGGATCCAGGCCGTATCCAGATCTGACTAGGAGCTTTGCCTGGACCCGATGACAACGCAGTGCTGAAGTGCCAACTAGCCTCTCCCTATGGAGGATCCCTTTCCCACTCTACAGATAAAACGTTGTGATTCCGGTTCGCGTACCCACCCCGAAGTGATAAAATAAAACAAAATTCTGTATCAAATTACAGTTACTGTAAATCCGGCCTCTAGTTCATAAACGCCAGAGGAGAACTGGCCCCCGACTGAGCCTGGGTTCTCCCAAGGTTTTTTTTAATCTCCATTAGGTCACCTGATGGAGATTTAGGACACCAGTAGGTCACTTGATGGAGTTTTTCGGTTCCTTGCCACTGTTGCCTTTGGCTTGCTCAGTTGGGGATATTCAAATTAATTAACCAAGCATTAATACCATTGATCAGCCCTACCAAATGTGGATGTTTGTTCCACTAAGAAACAAACATTGTTATGTTATTTGATTGATACTGTGAAGCTGCTTTGATGCAATTTATATTGTGAAAAGCGCTATATAAATACACTTGACTTGACTATGTTAAGGTATTGTATAGGCCTATTAATATCCGTGTTGAAGTAACTGTTTATTAGATTAATCTTATCTGACCAATAAAAACCGGTTCTGAATCTGATAGCTACATATTAAATTGACTAACTGTTGCAATATTTAAACAACGTTAAAAGGATTGACAGTTGCAGCAGGACTGATTAATTGACTTGGGCTATTTATTTGGAGATGTCTTTTGAATGTAGTCTATTTTTAATTAGGTTACTAATACATTATTAATTATAACGACTAGCAGTTGAACTTAAATTAATTATATTTTATTTATATTTTATTCACTTGAAAACAAACACTTTTTCATTTTGTGAAAACAAAATAACTCCACTAAATTAAATTTGTTATGTATAGCACATTTACTATTTGTTATAACACATTTAATCCATCAGCACATAGGCAAATTAGCAAAACAATACTGTATAAACAATACCAACAAAAAAAAAGCGCACCTGTGTTTTCAGCAGAGAGTTCTTGTGGAGCCACAATACATTACAGCGTAGTGCTTTAAACTTATGAACTTATAAACTTACATGTAAATTCGTAAATTAAAGGCATTCTCGAATTTAAGAGAGGTATAGTAAAACCACTGTAAAGGGCTGCCAGTGACAGATGTGTACAACTAAAGGTAACACTTTTGCACATATTTTTTCCTGACATATTTCTTAACAATTACAGAACATAACAATCCATTTTAACAATCAATTAAAAATTTGAATTGCAAAAACTAGCTTAATTATAGTAGTATTAATTATTATATGCACTTCTGTACACTACTGCTCAAAAATTTGGGGTCAGGAAGATTTGTAATGTTTTTGAAAGAATTCTCTTCTGCATATTTGATCAAAAATACAGTAAAAACAGTAATATTGTGAAATATTATTACAATTAAAAAAAGGCTTCTACAACTCCTTACAACACATTTTCCCAGAAAGTTTGAATAGTTTATAAGCGGAGTTTACCGGCGTGATGACGTCTAATCTCCTCGACAGCCTCTGTAGTCCCATTTAGCCACTTTTTAGCAATCGCCCTTTTCAAGACACGTAACAGCTTAAAACATCACGAGTGATGTGTATTTTATGTCGTAGAATAAAACTTGAAAGTGTCTTGGGCTTGTGTTCACCACAGACCTTATTTCAGGCATTTAACAAAAATCCAATTTACTTTCGTGACGATGGAGCAGGAAGGGCTAAAATGTTTACTATTTTCCGCGTTTTGGCCTACAAAGTGATGTCATACCTGCACCACTCAGTCCAGAGTTGCTGTAGTAGTAGTAGTAGTAGTAGTAGTGTATTTTTGTGCAGTTGGAGCTCATGGATGGATAAACGCGGTCAAACTTTGAACATCCACAAGTCATCATCACATCTTTCTGCTGCAGGTCTCCTTTAATGCTGTGAGCACGTTTTATCACCTTTATTATTCAGTTGTTCTCATGTGACTGCTCTGAGCTGCTTTCTAAAGCACTTTTACTGGTTAGCTTAACAGATGTTAAACTGCTCCCGTGGGTGATAGTTCACCATGTTAACGGACTCTGATACACTTTTTAAATCGTTCATGGCACAGGTTCACTGTCTGGTGTTAACTCTACACTTTGAAACACTTGTGTTTGTATGTTTGATCCTTAAGGTTGAGCTAATGCTAGCTGCCGATGCTAACTTCCATTGCTAACTTAAACAACCCACGAGCCCTCACATTCTTAATCGAAAATGAATGTGTAGTGTTTCATATTGTACAACATGATTTCTGGGATATTTAATTTCAGTTTGCCTGTTGTCTTCCAGTTATCTTAGCTCTTGAGGTTAAAGCAACAGGTTTGTGTGGATGCTAATTGTATGTGCTAATATAGTCTGCTTCAAAAACAGCAATACGAACAAATACATTTTTTAAAGAACAACGTAATATTATTGTTTTATAAATGCGTGTATCTCAAATCGTATTTATTTGGCAACCTAAATACCCGTTTTTGTCGTCAGGAAGAGTACATGTGATTTATTGTGGTGCAGTGATGGTGTTACGGGTGAACTGAGGACGCGCGCGTGCACGCAGATAGTTTTACCTGGATTTCCAGCAGATGTTAAACGGCGACAGATTCATTCCCTATTTTTTGGATCACCGATTAAAAACAAATATTTCACCAGTTATATACACTGGTATGCGAATGAAGCCATTTACATTTATTTTCAACAAGTTGCATTTATTTATCTGCATATATAGCCTAATTTTATAATGGATCTGTTATTTTTATATAAAAACACTTATTTTACTCTGCTGATAATGTACAACCATCTCTGATGCCTCCGTATCCTTTTCCCTGGACACAAAGTAGGTATAGACTACTTATTGGGTCATGAACTTAATTATCTCATGAACATTTTCAACAGATTTATAAAATAAATTCTTCTTTCAGAACAATTCTGTAGGCCTATAATTGTACATTTTGAATTGTACATAGTATGTGCATAGTACTACATATACAGCTCAAACAGTAGAGTGTTGGTGCTTGGAAAACTAAGGTCATGGGTTCGATTCCCAGGGAGAGCAAGAACTGATAAGAATTTAAATTGTGTACCTAGAAATGCAATGTAAGTTGCTTTGGATAAAAACGTCAGCCAAATGTGTAAATGGACATTATGCTCAGTAGGAGCATGAACTTGAATGTTGTCTAATGTCTTGTATTAGACATGTAGAGAACACTTTGTCTTTAGTGATTAAAGTCCTGTGAAAAACACTGAGTGGCAACCGCAAATTGTATTACTGAAATAAGCAGAACATAAGGAGTGATGATGAATTATTACAAATATATACTGATATATATTCTCTATGGCTAATATTACTAACCTCTTAATCATGTGTCACCTCGCATGAATAGCATGACCCTCTCTAAAATAGGAAATGTTTTGTTTACTTTTTTGCTGACCTCTTTAACAAAAGAAATATGACACAATGGTCTTTCAGTTTTATAAATAAAATGTCATGGGTGTGGACCTCTTTTTATGTAATATGAATTTGAATT
Source organism: Meda fulgida (assembly GCA_030578275.1). Taxonomy (NCBI): domain Eukaryota; kingdom Metazoa; phylum Chordata; class Actinopteri; order Cypriniformes; family Leuciscidae; genus Meda; species Meda fulgida. The sequence goes on from CM060627.1 coordinate 23,270,485, forward strand.
ATGCCAGTTCTTTTCATTTGACTGGTACCATGAATCTCATTAACATATTATCTTTACTTGTTATTCATCACATCATGTGCTTTCATTGTTGTCGTCTGCTAACTGTTAGGGACAGATTAAACGGTCTATAAATTAAGTGTCATTATTGTACTGTTGTCATTGTTGTTAGGACAGATACTGCCACAGCAAATTGATGCAATCAAAGTTAGGCAAATCAAAAACTTTGCAGGATATAATCAATATTCTGATAGCTGCTCAAGAAAGAAACACTATTATATAAAGAGGAGATGTAGAAATTTCACAATGAAGGGTAATGGTTTGTTAAAGTGTTCTTACTATACAAAGGTAATACAACTGTGACATTTATTTTCTAATACAACATGATTAGATGGAGAGCAACGTAGGTATGAAGGCCAAACTGGCCAGTGGGTAAGAAAAATGTATGTTGCAAAACAAGTAACTGTTCTTCATTAACATGTAACTTATTATATAGTTAGATTGAATGTTCAGAATGTGGGTGGTGGGAATGTGTGGTTAGACCTTCACAATTGGCAAATACAGCTGTCCTGCATGCATACAAATTTGCCTATTTTTGCCTATTTTTCTTTTTCTTTTGTTATTGTTGCATTCATACCTTTCATACATTCCCCTAAATAAATGCTGTGGGTAATTCACTGGATCCATAAGCTATGGCTTATCATTTTTCACCACTCTTTTTAGGAACATAATGGAGTGTACTGTATGCTTTATGCTTTAACCCATTCCTCAGCAACATTAAAATATATAAATAATAAATAAATAAATGCTTGACATGTCCCTTTAACCACAGCAGTATTGCAGCTCAATTTAAATGAAGCCTGAAATTGGCATCATAACAATAATCTGCGAATACACACGCACTGCAAAGACACAATGTCAATGGCATAATTTATTTAATCTACTTGCAGTTGTCATCAGATATGAATTTCATTGAAACGAATGTAACAACATATTGTGGGCGTGGTCTGTGTCGCGAAATTAAAACGCATTAAAACTTCCCTTAAAGGCGTCTGAAACACAGCGGAGCAGCGACAGAGTAAACAACAGATCCCTAATATGATACAAACATTTAACAATTACGTGGGAAGCTTTTAAATCTGCTCAGTGAAAAATTCGCTGTGACGAATCTGTCACCGTTTAACATCTGCTGGAAATCCAGGTAAAACTTTCTGCGTGCATGCGCGCGTGATCCGTAACACCGGTATTATATGATTAAGTTATGGTACTAAATGATTACCATACTCGTGTATCATGGTTTACATGGTTCGTCAATAATATTAAGGCACTCTTTAGGGCACATGCGGCATGTTAAGGCAAAAACAAATGATTAGATTATTAGTGTAATGCCATACTGATCTTTTTCTGCAGTATGTATAACTTTAAGGCCGTTTTAAACAAAATGCTACTTTGTCTCTGCAGTATATAGGCTAGTACACAAACTGTGCACATTTTGTGTATACAAAGAATACCTGGATGTCCTTTGACAAAAATATTGTATCCTATAATAATAATAATACATTTTATTTAACAGCGCATTTCTAAGCACTCAAGGTCGCTTTACAGATAATAAAACAGGTACAGGGAACAGAAAAGTATAAACAAACAATTCTAAAAAAGGACGAGAACAGTGCATTTACAAATAAGCAAGCTGGAACAGGTGGGTTTTGAGTCTGGTTTTGAACAGGGGGAGAGAGTCGATACTGCGGAGGTCAGGTGGTAGTGAGTTCCAGAGCTGGGGAGTAGAGCTCTGGTCCCCGTAGTGACAAGTCGAGTAGGGGGTACAGTGAGGTGAATAGAGGAGGAGGATCTGAGGGAGCGGGAGAAGGTGGCGATGTGAAGGAGGGCAGATAGATATGGAGGAGCAAGGTTATGGATAGCTTTAAAAGTATGCAGAAGGATTTTAAATTGTATTCTGAATTGACCCGGGAGCCAATGGAACTGCTGAAGTACAGGGGTTATATGATGAAAAGAGGGGGTTCTGGTGATGGCACGAGCTGCTGAGTTCTGGAGAAGTTTGAGTTTATGAAGAGACTGCGAATACATTAGCACTGTAGAGTACATTTTACTAGACATTCCATTTCTTGAGCCTGTAGTGACATCAGCGATAGTTTTTAAACATTGATTTGATAACCGTGTGCGTTCCCAAGATGATTTCTAAATCATTAAATCATGATTTAAACATGCAATGTCATGAGGTCATGACTACAATGTAGCACGTTTGAAACATTTGTGGAGTGATGACTTGTCCCTCTATATTGTGAGTGTATAGAGTGCTGCGGTGATGACACATTATTATTGTAGGCCAGCCCAGAAGTTGGCATCACCCTGGTTTCCTCAACAACAAAAACCCAATATATGATTTTTTTATGATTTCGTGAAGTTAAAATTCTGTTATCATTTACTCACCCTCAAGTTGTTCTAAACCTGTATGAATTTCGTTCTTCTGCTGAACACAAAAGTAGATATTTTGAAGAATGTCTGTAACCAAACAGTTGACGGGACCCCATTGACTTCCATATATGGAACTGTCCATCAACTGTTTGGTTACCCATATCCTTATAGTTATTCTGTGGGCATTATGACGAATCACATCCTGCACATGAGCAATATCTAAAACTGACTAGTCAGATTTAGCCATTTAACAATAACAATTGGTTGCAGAGGACAGTTATTTTTACTAAAACACACAAAATAAAATTAACAATAATATAGCTAATTACAGTTGCCACAAAGTGATTTATTGAATTATAGGCTGGGGATAATGAGTGCAAGATTGGTATGACCACTCGGCCAAAAACGACGTCCACACAATTCAGTATGTTTCATTGCGTCATGACAAATTATACAACTGAAATGTGGAACACGTACATTAGTTTTATGCTCCCGGCACAACTTCACAGTCAAGAACAAGATATTTCTTTTGGTTCATTTGTCAAACAGAAGGTCAAGTTGAGCGTATTTCATTATGTGATACAGTTTTTATACTATTCTTAACGTTGCAATGGCACATCTCTGTCTATCTGTCCAGAGCCAGGTATGGCGCTGTGGATTCAGGCTCAGCAGCTGCAGGGTGACGCCCTGCATCAGATGCAGTCTCTCTATGGGCAGCACTTCCCCATTGAGGTGCGGCACTACCTGGCACAGTGGCTGGAGGCTCAGCCGTGGTGAGTGTCTCCTCCCCTAAAAGCTCAGATCTATGTATGTGAGGCTGCGTTTACACTTGGCATTAACATGCGACCTGTATCCGGATGTTGTCCCCATACACATACAAGTGTAAACGTGCTTCTGATCCGAATGTTATCCAATTAGCGTGACCACTGTCTAGGTTCGTAGGGAGTCGAGGACGCGTTGTGATTGGATCTCAGTGTAATGTAAACGCAATCCAGCCATCGTGTCTGCATTCATAGGTGGACGTCACACAAAAACCCTCCCCCTCCTCTCTCCAGGAATTGCTGCACGTAGCTGTGTGGTTTTGCGATACAGTCGAGTGCGAAGTACATCGCAAATATACTGAAATGTTTGCCTTCGCACCCGAAAGTTGCAGAACCATTCATTTGCTGTAAAGAACCCACATTTTTCCTAGCACAGCTAACGTTCTCGGACCCATACCTTTATCTGTACCGTTTCCATTACGTCATCTATCCACATTATTAGTACTTGCAGCCTCTACATCCTCCTCATTTTGCGAGATTTGTAAAATGTCCCCCGACTAGAAATGTTTTTTAAAAGAAAACCCACCACTTCAGGTCGACTTTGCACCGAAGGCGGAGGACATCCTTTATTTTTATTTTTCGCGGGAATGCGAGATCCGATCTGTTATCCAGATACAGAAGCTACTTGATGAGGACAGGTGTCCTGTCCTCATCAACTCACCGTGTCCTGGTTGGCTTATGATCCGATCTGCTTGATTGTATCACGGTGATCGCATGTTAATGCCAAGTGTAAACGCAGCCTAATAGACCAGGTTAGATGCCATATTGAATTTAACGCAGATGAAAACCAGTCTGTGAGGTAGACAAACACTCTTCACTAGGGGTGTAACAATATACCGAGTTTTAGTGTCAGTACTACATTAAACTACTATATATAATGTTGAATATAATGTGTAATAATGCAATGGGGGACTATTTGTGGGTCCTGATAATGCCAAATGTCTAATGTTACTAAGGCGTTACTGTCTTTCCGTGTGGCAAAGTAATTTGATTAAATGAAATACATTTTCTCATGTATTAGGCTAACTTGTATATTCATCTGACTCTATAAATGAAAAGGTTTTAATGATATCTGTGCATCATTAAATGTGAGCGAATGTTTGCCTATTCTTTTTAACTCTTTACTGAAAATAATCAGTCAGAGTCGCTTAGAATAAAATCAAATGTTTACAATTTATTATGTCAGGTAAATGTATCATGCCAATTTCATAATCAGTTCAAAGATAATAGATACAAAACGAAAAGAATGCGAACCTTGACATTATGAAATCTTGGCGACTCTCAGCATTCACCAGCCAATTTATGGTACAAATCGCCCCGATTTATGGTACCAATAGCCGACACGCACTGTATAAAAGTTCTAGATCACATAATTTTCACAACTCTTTCTGTTTCATGCAGTTTTTGACTCAAGGGTTGTTTTTTTTTCCGGAACGGCTTTTCATTAGTTCACAACAGTACAGTCCATTGAATACACTTTTCTAACCCTCACAGCCTTGTTTTCATTCCTGTAAAAAAGGAGTATAACACTACCCTGACTAAGGTCAATAAAGTCTGTGTACTATCGTAGCAGGGCATGATATGGACTGAAGCACTTTTATGTCGTGTGCAGGGATGCCATTGACCTGGAGAACCAGTTGGATGAGTTTAAAGCCAAGCGTCTGCTGGAAGGTCTGATCCAGGAGCTGCAGAGGAAGGCAGAGCATCAGATGGGTGAAGATGGCTTCTTGCTGAAGATCAAACTGGGCCATTATGCCACACAGCTGAAGGTATGAGAACCAGTTGCAAGTCTATGAGGCAAACCTGACAAGGATGAAAGATTAGGGTTTCTTGGTTGCTTTCCTTGTGAAAAAGCACAGGGAACAGGGAGAGATTTTCATTTCTGAAATGGTTTTGCATTTCCTTCCAATAGACACTTAATAAAGAAAAATGGTTAAACTTAATGTGATATCACACAATAGGCAACCGTGCTAGACGGTTCTTTAGGGTGCTTTCAGACTTCGATTCACAGTTCAATTGCCTGGTCTGAACCTAAGTTTGATTGCTTAGGTTATATTTATAGGCATAGTGCTGTCAATCGATTCGTTTTTTTAACTGATTTTGAACGCAAAATATGAACGCATATTTTTCTGTAATTAATCACACCTAACATTGAAATTTTGTATATATTTTCATATTGTATTAATTTCACAACACAGTATATGACATAGTTCTCTATTTAGTACTCTACATGGTGAACAATTAACTGCATACCCTTCATACTAATGGTTATTACTTTATAACACAATAATTAAGAACCCACAACTAACTCTCTTTAATTTAATTCATGCACTGCACGCTATTAATGTGTCTAGTGTTGGGGAAATGTACTTTAAAAAGTTATGCGTTACAATATTGCACTACTTTCTAAAAAAGTAACTGTTAATTAGTTACTTGTTATGAAAAGTAATGTGTTACAGTACTTTTCTTCACCTGGTCTGGGCTTGCTTTCTTTTCTTCTATTTTCTATTTTTAAGTTCTATTTTTGACAAATGTAAAGACCCTTTCACACCAAAAGTAAAAAGTAACTCAGATATTTCGAATAGAATAATATGTCGTTATTCAATCACATCTGCTCCAGTTTATTTGTGATTATAGGGCTTTGTTACCCCACATCCATTTGGGCTTGTAGTCTAATAATATTCACATTTGGAGAAATATTGCTGTATTCACACTGTTTAGGTCATATTTCATCATTTTCCTCTAAATTATGCGAAATGATGAGTATGAAGCTGCTTCAAAGGCTCTTTGACTGTTCACACTGTCAGTCCAAATTGATTTGTGTTCATTTGCAATATGATCTTAATGATTGAGAATTGATGTCAATCGCATGTTATTTTAAATGATTTGTTCCTCTGATGAATTGAGTTTATACCCACGATGATGTGATTTTGATGATCCTATGTTTTGTAGAGCTCGTATGACCCTTGCCCTTTGGAGCTTGTGCGGTGTGTCAAACACATTCTGTACACTGAGCAAAGACTTGTACAGGAAGCATCCAATGTAAGTCACACACGCAGTTTCTTTGGTTGTTGATTTACACTGAGGATGTAATGATTGGAATGTGAAAATTGAATGATATTTTGTATGTTTGTGGTGATCAGGCCAGCAGTCCAGGTTTGTGTCCGGTGGACGGGACCCCTCAGAGATACCAGCAGATCAACCAGACATTTGAGGAGCTGCGTGTCATGACGCAGGACACAGACAACGACCTCCGCAAGCTGCAGCACAGTCAAGAATACTTCATCATTCAATACCAGGAGAGCTTGAGGATACAGGGTATGAACATATAAGTGTCATCTCATTCAGCACATATCATTTAGTTTTTTTATAGTCTATATTATACCACAACACCGCTGAATGCTTGATTCTGCAAGCGAAACCTTTTTAGAGTAAATATTAAATAGAGTACATGCCGTTGATGTCTACAGATAAACAGAATATATTTGACCTCTTGGAGACTCAGCAAGTTAAAGCAGGCTATTGGCTACATTAAAGTGATTATCAAGTCTCAAATCTAGTTTAATTATAGAGCAATTTACAACTACACAGTAGAGTAAAAGACTGTACACTCAGTAAAAAATACAGAGATAAAATTAGCAACAAAATCAAACAATTATGCGTTACATTTTATTTTAAGGTGTTCTTGTTACAGTGTAGTTCTCCATTTAAGTACTGAGTAATATTAATCAACTACATGTACTTCCTATAGGTTTAGGGTTAGTTGCATGTAATTACAGTATGCATCATTTATAGTTATCACTATAGTAACTACATGTAACCTGTTACAAGGACACTAAAATAAAGAGTTACCTGATTATGCATTAATATGGAACTTGCAGTTCAGTGAGCTCTGAGGTGCCATACAACAATGTAAGTCTCTGCGTGCTTATCTACCATAGTACGATGCATCGGTGCAGGTGATGGAGTTAATTAATCAATTCAAGATTGTATTTAATGTCAGATTGTTATAGTTAATTTACACAAAACAACAGAATGCCGTTCCTTTTTTTAATCAAGTTAACATGCAGTATGTAGTTGGTGTACACTTTATATATATATATGGTTCACGCTGTCAACAGCTTTCTCCACAACGTAATTTCTTTTGACTGAACTCAAGCTGAGTGAGTCGATCTGAGCAAAATGACAAAGTCACAGGGCTTTCTGGGAACACTTTTGTGTACTCTTTGAACTGTAGCTTGTAATTTTTAACCGATTCATTGAGGTTGTATCTGTGTCGAGTAGCACAGTTGAGTAGCTTGGCCAGCCTTCCTCCAGCCGAGCGTGTTCAGAGAGAGTCGGGTCTGCAGAGCAGGAAGTCCACGCTAGAGGCCTGGCTCACACGAGAAGCCAACACCTTACAGAAATACAGACAGGTACACTCAAACTCCATGATACGCATGTCTTTTTTTTTACTTAGTACACAAATATTTTCCAGCAGTTGAATTATATAGTGTGTTTGTGTATAGGAATTGGCGGAGAAGCATCAGAGAACTCTAGATCTGTTGAGGAAACAGCAAACCGTGATCGTGGATGATGAACTGATCCAGTGGAAGAGACGACAGCAGCTCGCAGGAAACGGAGGACCATCAGAGGGAGGACTGGACATACTGCAAGCCTGGTACTGTTGCACAATATACACACACTCACACACATTTACTGAGGGGGTACCATAGGCTTGTTTTTCTTTTTATAAGCTAATTAATATGAAGGACCCTTATACAAACCTTAAGGCCACACCATACACAAAAGCTGCCCATTTGTTTTTTGCTATCTATTGGAATATTGTTATCAAAGTGAAAATCAATATACATTACCATAGATTCTGGGAAAAATGCATCTGAATACAAGCCGCAAGGTAAGTCACATTGGTATATAAGTTGAATTTCGTTTTTAGATGCATAAAGACTGTAAAATATTGGGTAAATAAAATGTAACGTTTAACATTGTAACACTAGAAACATGTATTTTAGTTCCCCTCTCTTCACAAAAATCCATCATATTTAACGGTATGCAGAATAAGAATGTAATATTTATATAAATTGAACTTAAACAATGGTGGCGTTTATTATAAACACCAAGCCTAAACGGTTTTAAAGCAAAACTGAATTACTGGCTACAACTACAGACATACTTGACTTGCCTTACTTTGCCTAACAAACACAAACTTAAATGTGAGGAGAGAACAAAAATATAAAAACCTATGAAATAAAAAGTTTCTGTATGAACACACAGACCAGTAATGTCTAATTCGCTTACAGTTGACTTGCGTTGACTGATATTTAGTCATTTACCAAATTCTAAAAACATATAAAAGATAATTAATGATTTCTGTTATTTTGACAAGTAAAAATAAAATGTGGTCTACAATGTTTTTCTACTTTACCTCATTAAAGAATGCAAATATAGGGATTAAAAGAATAAAAATAATGTTCATATAAATAAATTCCCTACAAAAATGACCAAGGGTGAGACGCTAGGATTAATTGTGCTTAATGACTCTTTTTAGCTTCAAGCACACTTTTTCTCATTGATGTATGTTTCTTTATCATTATGACATGTCAATAACTTACACAGATATATTCACATACCACAATATAAAAAAAAAAAAGCAAAATCTTACGCTGAGACCTACTGGTTTTAGTTTTTCATTTTTGGGTGTCATCCAACAGGTAATCAATCAGCTGAGTCTAACAGTTATGTCAGCCTGTTTGAACGGCCGCTGAAAGATAACATGGCAGCACAGAAGAGTGGATTCGCTGAGATTCAGTTGTTTGTGTGAGATGTGCATGCGCTACATTGCTTTATACAGGTAACTCTTGAACAGTATTTTATGTTCTTGTTTTGTGAATGCAGGTGTGAGAAGTTGGCCGATATGATCTGGCAAAACAGACAGCAGATTCGTCGAGTTGAACACCTGACACAGCAACTGCCCATACCTGGACCCACAGAAGAACTTCTCACTGAACTCAACGCTACCGTCACAGATGTCATATCAGCACTCGTTACCAGGTGCGTAAGCAGTCATTGGACACTATTGTCTCTCTCAGAGAAGCGAGGTTTTGAGCGGTGTCTTTTTTTTCTGGCCTCTCTGCAGCACATTTATCATTGAGAAACAGCCTCCTCAAGTGCTGAAGACTCAGACAAAATTTTCGGCGACGGTTCGCTTGCTGGTCGGTGGAAAACTCAACGTCCACATGAATCCTCCTCAGGTTAAGGCCACAATCATCAGCGAACAGCAGGCCAAGGCATTACTCAAGAACGAGAACACCCGCAAGTAAGTGTTTTTTTAGCTATAGAAATAAATAACAAGCAACTTACATAATGGTCTTAACCTGGCTTTGACTAAAACTTAGCATGGAAGAGATTTAGCACTTGTTTCTTTATCTCATTTGCGGTAGGTGCCCACATTGTCCAAAATATTACAAACATTACTGAAGTGGCGGAGCCCCTATTTTATTACTTCCGCTAGGGGTAAGATGTAATAAATGAATAAAAATACCTAAAGGCTTCCATCAAGCCATCAGACCAAAAGGACCAGGGAAAACACTTAGAAGATGATTTTCTTTTGTAAATAGCTGAAAGAAGTAAAAATAAAATGGTAGAATTAATTGAAGAGATCCATGGCCCAAACAAAAGAAAGGAACAATAAAGTGGTATAATTTGTTGAACAAAAAAGGAAATAATCAATAAAGTGGTATTTTTCATCAGAGACCCAAGGCCCAAAATAACAAACAAAACCAATCTAACGAAATTAAACAGCAATGTTACTAACCTATCTTAAAGAGAGAAAAAATAAATATACAATCAACCTTATCTATACTCTTACAAAAAAAAAAAAACACACTAAATAACCAGGTTTCAAACTAAAGGGCAGGTCTCTCCTACATTACTACCACATTCTAAATAAGTCAAAAGAGTCAAATAAAAACTCAAAGTACTTTAAAACCCTTTTGGTCTGACTTCTGTAACAGTGCAACCGGCCAGGAGTCGCAGCAGCGGAAGAGGTGTTTTAAAAGGACCGCCTGCTGAGCGACCAATTGCCGCTGACCGGTAGCACCACAATTGGCAAATCAGCAGTGATCTGATAGCTCAAAAGAAGAAACAGTTAACAAAATACAAAAATACACATTACGTAACACTGTCCGAGAATAATCATAACGGTCCAAATTGAATTTAATACCTAATTTTTCATCCAAAATAGAATTCTTTGGTAGTTACATATAACATCCATAAAAGGCTAACACAGCTATCACACAACATGGAGGATAAAACTGATATAAGAGTGGACCTATCATAAAAAATGTGAAAAAGTGAAAAGTAGCCTACTTCATACGATACAAAAATTTTATTTTCAAGGGGAAAATAGTAAGACAACTGCAGATGCACATTTGGAAAACAACTTTCTTTTTTTATTTCCCAGAATAAATATTCCGTTGTCCATTTCTCTTGTACGACATTCTTAATCCACCTTCCATTTCTTTGAAAGAGGGTTACTCGAAACCAATCCTGTAATCCTGAGTTTGTTTAACTAGCTTTGTGGTACAGGCATCTGGATAAGTCACGTATATTTGAGTACGGTTTGATCTTCTCATGATTGATTTTTGATTAATATGAACCGTGTAGAACTGTCTGCTAAAATACTCTCTGAGATGCTGCATCTATTGATTTTTTGAGAATTTGCTTCTCTGCACCACCAGTCAAACAGTTCACCATCCTGGCACATCACTAGACACCACACTGCAACTGTAGTTGCGTATCGCATACAGCACGTGCATCACAGATGTCTACCATATTATACAGTTTTATCTCCACCAAGGCCTGTCGAGAAACACTGTTTTGTTCCTGCATATGTACATGACTTGCTTGTCCTTTCTTTATACTGAAGTGACAGCAGTGGAGAGATTCTGAACAACAACTGTGTGATGGAGTACCATCAAACCACTGGCACCCTGAGTGCACACTTCAGGACCATGGTAAACTGCGCTTAAATGCTTCATGTTACACATTGAGTGTGTTTGCAAGCACCAAAAAATGCTGTTAACCCTATAAAGCCTACTATGCAAAGGCCTCAATTATCAACATGATCAAAACATTGCAATATGGAAATATTGAAATGCAATATGGTTTTAGTTGGAAAAATAAAGTCCCCCTGTAGTCAAACATTTTATCCCTTAAAAGTCATCTTTGATCACCAAAATTACATATTAAAAGTTTTTTTTTTCTTGAAAAATGTAGTCATGCCTTAAAGTAGCTTGAATGTAATTCTACACCCTTGCCTCATTTAGTGTATGCAGTACTATGAATATGCAAATTAGCCCCACCTCCACTCACTCACACCAGCTCAAAGATCCACTCATTAATGTGATTGGTTACAAGGTAGTTTTTGATGTCAGAAACACCAGCGATTTCAAACCGCGTTTTTGAGACTGTCTTTGGTTCACTTGCAGTATTAAGGAGAAAATACTCAGCAATGGTGTTGACATGAATTTGCACATGGTTTGTCTTAAAGGGACATTGTGTAGGAATTTCTCCCATCTATGGTGAAATTGTATTTTGCATTCAAACGAATTGTACTCTCCAGCGCCTCGATCGCTTTTTCAAATGCGTGTTGCATCTACGGTATCCGTTATGTACCAAAAAGCTATGACAGGATGTCATCTAATAGCACTTTGTCGAGTTTTCCTTCGGTCTATATAATAAAGTAAACAACCAAGCAATAAAAAAAAGCTTTTAATTAAGTAAAATTGACTTACCTGTCGAGGAGAAAGCAGGCAACTTCAGCGTCTCTTTTGAAATCTTTCTCCTGCTTTAGCTCTTTCCACCTGGAAAACGCTATCCTGACATTGACTCTTGTTTTTTGTAATCTCCGGTCACGTTTCCTTTTACGTTCAATTTTGGACTTTTTTTTTGGTGACGAGGATTTCTTCTCCTGTGGCTCGGCATATGTATGGTCTGCCATTAAAAATAACAGTGCAATGCAGCCTTTTAAACTTGACAAGCGCCTTTCACTGGCACTGCTCTGCTCCTCCGTTTCTGGTGCTTTCAGTTACATGACGCTGGCTCTGAACGAAAACGCGTTGTGGAAATGTGGAAATGTTGGCCTAGTACTTTTTGTCCCTCTCTGCTATTATAGTTTTTCAAGATGGCGGAACTACATGCTCCTTGGACCTACCCGTCCCATGTATATATAAAGATAAAAAATTCTTCGTTTACGAGGATAAGTCAGATAATTGGCAGAGGTAACTGTACACCATTGAGGACATATTTATGAATAAAAATATTGATTTTTAGATAATAAAATACCTAAAAAAACTACACAATGTCCCTTTAATGCATATAAAAACACCACTTAGACAAATAAACAACATTAAACGCTTGATTATCACCACAGGGGGAATTTAAGTTATGTCTGCTTTATAAGCTTACGTTCCACAGGGTCCAAACGGACCTGGGAATGCAACAGGTGTATACAGTTTTTTTATTTATTTTATGTATTACCAGGGTTAACATGTTGTTAGTAATATTTCATGAGCAACTTAGGTTAACTTGATTATCCATACATACATTTTTAGATACAACATATGATACACCAGACTTTTGAAGAATGTTCATCTCTCAATCATCATTGCATTGTTTTGCAGAGCTTGCTTCCATTAAAAAAAAATCTGACTATTATTTCATTAATTTATTTTTTGACCTCCTGTTATTTGATTCAGTGGATGTTTTGATGAATCAAACCTATTTTTTTTTTTTTTTTTTTTTAATGATACTTTTTTTATGACAATTTTTTTCCTCTTTTGTGCAGTCTCTGAAGCGTATTAAGCGCTCAGATCGCCGTGGGGCGGAGTCAGTGACTGAAGAGAAGTTTACAGTTCTGTTTGAGTCTCAGTTCAGTGTGGGAGGAAATGAACTTGTGTTTCACGTGAAGGTGAAACATTGAACTAAAACAAATCTTGTCATAGTCCTATTCCTATTCATTGTCTTATTCAACATTGTATCATTAATACATTTTTTCCTTTATTTCTCTCTCTTGTGCAGACATTATCCCTTCCTGTTGTGGTCATCGTTCATGGGAGTCAAGACAATAACGCTACAGCGACAGTATTATGGGATAATGCTTTCTCTGAGCCGGTTAGATCATCACTTACATATTGTTTGCATATTTTAATGAAATGTACTGATCTCAGTTGAAACGTCATCAATGGTATCTTTTAGTCATGCACTGAATTTTTTTTATTTTATTTTAATCTTAACTGAAATTTGTTGTTGAAATATAAACAATTATATTTTGGCTGTAATAACTTGTTTTTATGACAGATTTATTAAAACATGCATTAAATAATGAAGACAACATGTTAAGTAAAAATACAATGAATATGTAATAAAGTGCATATATTTTTCATGTTCTTCTCTAGAGTATTTTGTCTAGTTAACTAACAAGCTTTTGAAATGTATTGTTTGAATTTCTTTATAAAATTGACAGAATTTGAAAGCTCAGACAGATTTGTCTTAAATCAGAATTATCAAAGCACAAAGCTTATTGCAATTATTGAATGGGAGGCGCTACAAATAATGTTTAGTGAAGTTTTGTTCACGCATCAGCTGAAATCAGCATAGATTAAAAGATCTCGGTTCATAAAAATGAAGGTCCAGCCCTGGCATCCACACTGTTGTTTGTCGGGGAAATGTCTTTTAATCCTTTTACATGACCAAAATGCAATAAAGTCAAACATTTGTGCATTGCCACACACTACAGTGTTCACAACAGAATGCACCTGTGCTCATTAGGTTCTTCATTATGTCTCCTTAGGGTCGAGTGCCGTTCGTAGTGCCTGATAAGGTGCTGTGGCCGCAGTTGTGCGAGGCTCTGAACATGAAATATAAATCAGAGGTTCAGAGCGACAGAGGCCTGTCAGAAGACAATCTGGTGTTCCTCGCTCAGAAAGCCTTCAGCAGCGCCAGCAATAACCCTGAGGACTACTGCAACATGACCATCACCTGGTCTCAGTTCAATAGGGTAACCATCACTAATACACAAACCAGTGTTCCCTAAGACAGTAATGTGTTACTATTTTAATACAACTGCACTGTAAAATACATTTTATTTTATTGTTTACATAATGTTAAGTATTGTTTTACTGTGTTTTTTCACTTGCAAGTTTCTGTGAAAACATGTTTACCAATGCGAATCACCCAAATGCTTTAATCATATGTACAAAAATGTTAGGAACTGTGAAAATAAAGTATAACTTGTGCTGTTTGCTTTTCCAAATGCACATTAAACTCACAGCACATGCAGAGATGGAGTTTAGTATGAAAGCTGCATTCAGTGTGAATCTGAGACACGGAAAACACCGGATCACGAGCTGATCGTGCGAGCAAAGTGCACGCTTCACTTTGAAACTCGCAGCGCAACAGACTATGTAGTTATTTCATTAAATCGTAGCCTTTTGTGATTTGATAAGGACACTAAGCCATATCGTACTTTTAGATTTTATTTCAGTTGACCAATGCTTTGCCAAAGCAATGGTGCAAAACTCAACGTTAGAGACCTTTTATGTTATTGTGAGAAGTGTAAAAATATTTTTGGTTCAATATGAAACTGCTGGGAGAGATCAAACTGTGGTGGGACAGAATAAACTAGTGGGCCACCAGAGCTGCCAATATAAATAAGTTGGACTTCCCAATGCTTGTGTTCAGCAATCATGTCCATTATGCGTTGTCTCATTTTAGAGCCATTACTTTCTTATTTTTTTTCAGAACATGAAATGAATACAATGCATTATCCAATCTTGGCTGTTTTTGTGTTGACAGGAGAGTTTGCCAAGCAGGAACTTCACATTCTGGCAGTGGTTTGATGGAGTCATTGAGCTAATGAAAAGACACCTGAAGTCTCACTGGAATGATGGGTAAAGACTGATTCAACACACTTCAGTCAGTAATAAGTACATTTGGTAAAATGTTTTATGTTCATCTACAGAGCGATTCTGGGTTTTCTTAACAAGCAGCAAGCTCAGGACATGTTGATGTCCAAACCAAACGGCACGTTCCTCCTGCGCTTCAGTGACTCTGAAATCGGAGGCATCACCATTGCATGGGTCGCAGAAAACCCGAACAAAGCAGGTAAGAAGCACAGTAAATGGTTAGGAAAGACAATCTTCATCAGAACCCAGTTGCATGCAGCCAAACGTGGGTCAAAGCTGAACAGAAATGCATGACTTTACCCAGCATCCATCATACTGAGTATGTGTGTTTCGTTGTGTAGGAGAACGGATGGTGTGGAACCTGATGCCCTTTACTACTAAAGATTTCTCCATCCGCTCTCTGGCCGATCGGATCAGTGATCTGAACCATCTGCTCTTCCTCTATCCCAACCAGCCCAAAGAGGAAGTCTTCTCCCGTTATTGCACACCTCCAAACTGTATGCATGCCGCCTTTTGCAAATGTTTCATAAATGTTATGATTGATATTTAGCATAGTTACAATTACTTAGAAGAGACAATTACTTGGTGTAGATCCGATTTCTGCAATAATGGTAGTGTGACTAAATTTGGTACCCACTGATAAGCAGCTGCTTTCAAAAACGTCCATGCATATTTGCATGCACATTCTATTAAGAGCGACAAGTTTCCATTTACATGTTTTTTCAGTGTTGAGCTTTAGAGCCAATAATAGACATGTCTGTTAAGTGTATGAATTAGTGAGTTGGTGTGCGAGTCAGAATCCACTCAAAACGGCAGTGCAAGTTCTGCACACTCACAAATCCTTTTATTATAACCAATAAATTATGAACGTTATGTAAAAAAAAAAAATGTTTAAATGTATTGGGCAATGTCACAGATATGGGGAGTGAGGGGAACTAAGTCAGTGAGTTCATGCTGAACTGAAATGACAGTTTTAACGATAATAAACTAGAAGAACAAACGAACACCAGTAAACTTGTAGCACTTGATTAACAGGATAATAAACTCACTAAAATGCATCCTATATGAGATTATTCCGAAATATACAGTACATAAACTAGAACTTACATCTGCACAAAAGAATGCAAATGCACAAGTGAACTTGAACCATGCTAGTCAGAATATGTGACTCCCATTGTGGATGTATATAACACGCTAAACCACAGGCAAGTAAAGCACAAAGAATTTACTACATTCTATTACACTATTCGTGTAGTGAAAAAATGATATTTATACTCTAATCAGAAGTGCTTAATTAAGGAGACATACAAAATGTGCAGTGTTGGGGAGGGGGACCAGTATCAGAATAATGCTCCGTCTAGATGAAAAATGCTCACTTTGGGTCTTGTGAATGTAAGAGTTTCCAGTAGCAAGTCTTTAATGAACATGATCTTGCTTTTCCAGCAAAAGCAGTGGGGGATGGATATGTCAAACCAGAGATCAAGCAGGTGGTGAAGGTTGAGTGAGTGTTTTTTTTTTCTTCTCAAATTTCTATTTTACAAAAGTCAAAAACAATCCAAATCAAATCCACGATTAACATCTGCATTTTCGAGATATTAGAGAAATTTTCCCACTTCATATGGCAATATATACAAATGGATCCATGATGAAATACTGTATCTGCTGCCTTTGCAACAAGAAAACAATGTCAGGGTATATGTATTCCTGACCAGAGCATTTTCACCTCAGAAGCTAGTGCTCTAATGCTGGCAATAATCTGACTCAAAGACATCTCTGTAAACACTGGGATCTGTTCAAACAGATGATCCAACAATTGTGAACACATTAATGAAATTTTCATTTCTTGAATGTGAAATTTGCACATTATGTGGGATCTTTGGAAATGAGGAAGCAGATAATGCTGTCAAAGAAGCATTATCTACAGAACAGAAAATGCTCTATATTTGTGTTGTGCTTCAATAGTCCACATGTGATTAGAATTCAGGTGAAGGAGTCCTGTTAAGGGGAATAGCATTAAGGGGAAGCGACTTCTAAGGGTGTAAAAATGTAATGAATATGTAATATAGTCCATGTTTAGGTACTTCCACACTGACAACCAGCTTTTCTTATGATCCTTGTTATGCACCTAAAATAGTCATATACTGCACACCCCCAAATATTTAAAAATGCCAACTTGGCATGTATTTGCGTAAACACATTTGGTTATGTCTTAAGTGAACATAAACAGTTCACATAAAATCGAATGTGCATATTGTATGCAATATATTGGATTTATCCTTTAGATCTGACAGCAGCCTATTATAGAATCAACATAAGTTTAATTTATACAGTGAAGACTGTGCAGTGCTTTATTATATTTGATTACTCTATTCAATTTCTGTTGTATTTCCTCTGTTAGAAATTACCTAATGTACTATCAAAAATGAAAGTGCTGTTTATCACATTTGCTTTGTTCTGTTATATTTCTCTTAGTCAGTTACAAAAATTGCAAACAATAAGACAGTTTACCCATCTTCAATAATTGTTTGACAAAGTTTTACATTAGTAGGACTAGTATAAGTTTTGCTGTGGTAGAATTATGAAATTTCACACCTTAACACTGTAGTTGGATCCCTTATTTCCAACAAAAATGTATTGTATCATGATATTTATTATTATTGTCAAATACACTTACTCATTTTGTGATATAAGATTCTGGTAATTTGCCCCCCAATTCTGTTAAATAATCGTGATCTTAATATGGACCTAAATAATCCTGATTTGTGCCATAGTCGAGCAGCACTATTATGGACCCATTTTTATATATATATATACACATACATACATACTGTCATGATGCCGGAAGGACGAAGCAGAGAGAGAATCCAAGTGCAGCATAATTTAATCAAAATAACAGGAGAAACAAGGAACACTAAAGCAAGAACAACGACCGACAAACCACAACTGAAACACAGAGGTATAAAAAGACAGGCAAACAAGCTAAACAAGATAACAAGGTGGCGTGGCTAATCAGAAACACATGGGGAGACTAATCAACAAAACAGGGAACAGCTGAAACATGAAAGGACAGGGGAACACATGACAGACAAGAACAAGATACACAAACACAAAACCCACACCGTGACATAGCAGCCCCCCCCCCCCCTATGGGCGGCTCCCGACGCCCCTCGAAACAAAACAATAAAGTTCAGGAGGGTGGTGAAGTGGAGGCGGTCCTGGGGGAGGGACGGAGGGCCAGGCCCGTGCAGGGAACAGAACCAGGGCCTTGCAATGGCGGGCATGGGCCATGGAACGTGGGCGGAGCATGACGCGCAGGCGGCGGCCAGGGCGGAGGCGACCCCTCGGGCGGCCAGGGCGGAGGCGACCCCTCGGGCGGCCAGGGGGGAGGCGACCCCTCGGGCGGCCAGGGGGGAGGCGACCCCTCGGGCGGCCAGGGGGGAGGCGACCCCTCGGGCGGCCAGGGCGGAGGCGACCCCTCGGGCGGCCAGGGCGGAGGCGAAGACCCCTCGGGCGGCCAGGGCGGAGGCGAAGACCCCTCGGGCGGCCAGGGCGGAGGCGAAGACCCCTCGGGCGGCCAGGGCGGAGGCGAAGACCCCTCGGGCGGCCAGGGCGGAGGCGAAGACCCCTCGGGCGGCCAGGGCGGAGGCGAAGACCCCTCGGGCGGCCAGGGCGGAGGCGAAGACCCCTCGGGCGGCCAGGGCGGAGGCGAAGACCCCTCGGGCGGCCAGGGCGGAGGCGAAGACCCCTCGGGCGGCCAGGGCGGAGGCGAAGACCCCTCGGGCGGCCAGGGCGGAGGCGAAGACCCCTCGGGCGGCCAGGGCGGAGGCGAAGACCCCTCGGGCGGCCAGGGCGGAGGCGAAGACCCCTCGGGCGGCCAGGGCGGAGGCGAAGACCCCTCGGGCGGCCAGGGCGGAGGCGAAGACCCCTCGGGCGGCCAGGGCGGAGGCGAAGACCCCTCGGGCGGCCAGGGCGGAGGCGAAGACCCCTCGGGCGGCCAGGGCGGAGGCGAAGACCCCTCGGGCGGCCAGGGCGGAGGCGAAGACCCCTCGGGCGGCCAGGGCGGAGGCGAAGACCCCTCGGGAGGCCAGGGCGGAGGCGAAGACCCCTCGGGAGGCCAGGGCGGCGAAGACCCCTCGGGAGGCCAGGGCGGCGCAGACACCGGCTCAGGAACAGCAGACACCGGCTCAGGAACAGACAACACACACACTGGCTCGGGAACTGGCTCGGGAACAGACAGCACACACACTGGCTCGGGCTCGGGAGCAGACAGCACACACACTGGCTCGGGCTCGGGAGCAGACAGCACACACACGGGCTCGGGAGCAGACAGCACACACACTGGCTCGGGAGCAGACAGCACACACACTGGCTCGGGAGCAGACAGCACACACACTGGCTCGGGAGCAGACAGCACACACACTGGCTCGGGAGCAGACAGCACACACACTGGCTCGGGCTCAGGAACAGACAACCCACACACTGGCTCGGGAGTAGACACCGGCTCAGGAACGGGAACAGACACCGGCTCAGCAGCCACTAGAACAGTAGCGGCCACAAGGACAGACACAAACACAGAAACAAACATTGACTCAGGAATATCAGACACTGGCTCTGGAACAGGAACAGACTCTGGCTCGGAAACGGCCATCTTGTCCGTAGACACTGGCTCGGAGGCGACCATCTTGTCCGTAGACACTGGCTCGGAGGAAGTGATGTGAACAGTCACTGGATCAGCAGAAGTGATGTGAACAGACTCTGGTTCGGCTATCTTGTCCGTAGACACTGGCTCGGAGGAAGTGATGTGAACAGTCTCTGGATCAGCAGAAGTGATGTGAACAGACTCTGGTTCGGCCATCTTGTCCGTAGACACTGGCTCGGAGGAAGTGATGTGAACAGTCTCAGGATCAGCAGAAGTGATGTGAACAGACTCTGGTTCGGCCATCTTGTCCGTAGACACCGGCTCGGAGGAAGTGACGCGAAGCGTCTCTGGCTCGGCAGAAGTGACGCGAAGCGTCTCTGGCTCGGCAGAAGTGACGCGAAGCGTCTCTGGCTCGGCAGAAGTGACGCGAAGCGTCTCTGGCTCGGCAGACGTGACGCGAAGCGTCTCTGGCTCGGCAGACGTGACGCGAAGCGTCTCTGGCTCGGCAGACGTGACGCGAAGCGTCTCTGGCTCGGCAGACGTGACGTGAACAGTCTCTGGATCGGCCGGAGGCTCAGGAAGGGCCTCCGGGCATTGCAGGATGCAGGAAGTCCTCTTCCTCCTCCTCCGTCTCCGAGAGCGTGAGGGCGCTGGACTGGACGGGACCAGCGGTGAGGGCGCTGGACTGGACGGGACCAGCGGTGAGGGCTCTGGGCTGGACGGCGTCAGCGGCGAGGTCTCTGGGCTGGACGGCGTCAGCGGCGAGGGCTCTGGGCTGGACGGCGTCAGCGGCGAGGGCTCTGGGCTGGACGGCGTCAGCGGCGAGGGCTCTGGGCTGGACGGCGTCAGCGGCGAGGGCTCTGGGCTGGACGGCGTCAGCGGCGAGGGCTCTGGGCTGGACGGCGTCAGCGGCGAGGGCTCTGGGCTGGACGGCGGCGAGGGCTCTGGGCTGGACGGCGTCAGCGGCGAGGGCTCTGGCTTTTGCTCGAAGACTGGCTCTGGCTGGACGTGGCTGACGTGAAGCTCTGGCTGGACGTGGCGGACGCGAAGCTCTGGCTGGACGTGGCGGACGCGAAGCTCTGGCTGGACGTGTTTGACGTGAAGCTCTGGCTGGACGTGGCTGACGTGAAGCTCTGGCTGGACGTGGCTGACGTGAATCTCTGGGCTGGACGGGACCAGTGGCGAATGGGGCCCTGGGCTGGACATCACCAACCCAGGGTCGAAAAATGGCCAGCGTGGTGTCGGGGCTCCTCTCGACCACCTCCTCTACTGAGGCCTCCACGTGTCCCACGAAACTTGACCAACCGGGTCCCCTCAAAAGAGTGGCCTCTCCTCCGCTCGGTGGCTGGAGATGAGACACTGGCGAACATGCTGCTGGATTCAGTGTGGTCGGTCGTTCTGTCATGATGCCGGAAGGACGAAGCAGAGAGAGAATCCAAGTGCAGCATAAGTTAATCAAAATAACAGGAGAAACAAGGAACACTAAAGCAAGAACAACGACCGACAAACCACAACTGAAACACAGAGGTATAAAAAGACAGGCAAACAAGCTAAACAAGATAACAAGGGGGCGTGGCTAATCAGAAACACATGGGGAGACTAATCAACAAAACAGGGAACAGCTGAAACATGAAAGGACAGGGGAACACATGACAGACAAGAACAAGATACACAAACACAAAACCCACACCGTGACACATACATACATATATATATATAATGTATATACATATGTTAATAATTTAATTCAATAATGGGTAACTAGATGCAAACTAATTTTTGGAATTTGAACACTTATTACAATGTGTATTTAAACGCATATACCAGAAGCATTACAAATTCTCAGTATATTACAAGAAATGACTTGAGCAAGACATCAAATGTTAATACAGACCTTAGGTTAAAGGACCAGCTTGTATTTTCTTTTCCTTCTCAGGTTTTCTTCACCCAATCCTGAACCGTCTTCCGGGAATCCCTTCATGGAGCATGCAGCATCGCCCACCGTCAATCAACACCATAACTTCACAATCTATCCATCAATGTAAGTTCTAAGAAACATAAATATTTATTTCCCTATGCTGTTAGTGTCATTCTCTCCAATAACACGATTGCATGATTGTATGCAGTACCGCGGGAAGTAGGGGTGCTGAGGGTGCCGCAGTGGTGCTCCCCTGCCGTGGAGCCCAAGAAAAAATTAGGTGGGGGTGTTAAAGATAAATAAATAAAATTGTTTTAACAAAAAAAAAGAGAAAGAATAATTTCATTAATTCATCTATTCATTAGAATTCATTGCAAACATTAATGACTTGACTGTAAAAAGTCAACCTGTAACATAATTCTATTGCCAACATTAACAATTAACAAGAATTTCTAGTCACTGCAAAGAGAGAAGAAAAAGAGCGAGAGTCTGTTTGTCCCTCAGCAGCAACTAATCTCGCATTCTAGTTATCAACATTTTACTTAAGCGTCTAGGCTGTACACTAGGGATGTTCCTACCGATTAATAAACTAAATCTGTCATCGTTTACTCACCCTCAAGTTGTTCCAAACCTGTATGAGTTTCTTTCTTCTGTTGAACTCAAAAGAATATATTTTGAAGAATGCCGGTAACCAGATGATGGGAACCCATTGACTGACTTTTTTTTTTCATACAATGTAAGTCAATGGGGTCCCATCAACTGTTTGGTTACCCATATTCTTCAAAATATCTTCTGTGCTCATCAGAAGAAAGAAATGCATACAGACTTGGAACAAATTGAGGGTGAGTAAAGATTGAGAAAATTTCTTTTGCCTCCGCCATCGTCCTGTCAGTCATCGCGCATCATTCTAGTCCTGTAGCTCTCCGCAGTTTCTCTTGGTCTCCCCCCCTTCTAGTTTTCACAGCCACCCCTGCTCAAAATACATTCCTGCAGCTATGATTGTCTGTTTGTATGATTGTATGATTGCTGTGTGTCTCTCAAGGAATGAATCCATGTTAGACACTGAAGGTGAATTCGATCTGGATGAGACCATGGACATGGCCCGGCAGGTGGAGGAGTTTCTTCGACAGCCCATGGAAACCCAATGGAGTGGACAACAGTCATGACCTCTAACCCTGTGATCTCTCATCCCAACTACACAAACACTTAATGGTTGCATTCCATATTTTTATCTTAACAAATGTAAAATGTTATGTTTGTCAAAGCTGATTATTGGATGTCTATCTGCCTTTGCATTTTATTATACTTTGTGTAATTTCCCATCATTAACCAGCAAAGAACAGAATATCATGTCATATACAGTGATACACATTGTAGACTTCACAATGTAGACTTTTATTTGGCTGGAAGTGAGTGGCTGGATTACTAGCCCAATGTGGGTTTTCCACTTTCATTACCCTTAACCTTTTATGGTATAGTCGTCTCGTCTTATAAAAACCTACTTGATCAAATCTCCAATCAGATGGTTGGCACTTTGAAGACATTTAGCTGTCAGTATTCAGTCTTCTCAATTTGTCCACCTCCAAATAGAATGCTATAGGCCTACAGCTGTGTCTTCTCTATGGTGGGCCAGTGTTGCACAAAACAACAATGTAAAAAGCAAACAGAAGTTAACAACACAGCAGAATCAAGCCACAACAGAAGGGAATCAAGTGACAACACAATGGAAGTGCTCCTGCACACTAGTGTGCTTAACTAACTACTTGCAGTATGTAATATTGACAGCTAGAGATTGAAATGTTTACCGCAGTCAAAATATTGAGATTGAGGACACGCAACATGGAAGGCAACGAGCCTGACGATGTAAGTTGATGAATTGATTTTTCCACGTTTTAATATGCCTCTGGTCATAGAGCTTTTTAGATGGATGCCGAGAGTTTTTAGGTCGGGTAGAATCTGTGACCTCTGACCCGGTTCGTTTGCTGGCTTCTATGGCTGCAATATGCTGTGTTTTCCGCCTGGGTAGCCTTCCGAACTGGCTACCCAGGGTGTCGAAATAAATAATACTGGGTAAATTGGCAGTGGGCGGGATCACGCAGAGCAACACAAAAACAGACATTCCCACACGGAACGCACATTTCAAAGTAGAATAACTGGTTGTAGCATTGTTTATCAGTGAAACTAGAATGTGAACTCCGCATGTTTACGTACTGTTAAGAGTTAAAATGGTCAAGTCAGAATTTCTCCACCTGTAAATGGTGTTAAATCCATCAAAGCAGGGTCTAATTATCTTATGAAAAATCAAAAAAATGTTTTTAATGAACACTTGAACTGACCGACTCATTTAAATGTAATAAATAGTTCAACAAAAAGCAACTTTTGAACAGTTTTTACGGTACCAATCTTTTTTTATGAACACTTAGACTTCCCAAGACGGACAATACACACGGAGCCGTCCTATTGCCTATCAGCCCATTTCAAAGTGTCGTTTCTCAGCCACAACAGAGCGTGCATTAAATCTAACACAAGTACTTCATACTAGGAATGATGTCCTAAAGAAATCTAAATATACAGGTTTTACTGTACTAATATTTTGTATGAACCCTTGAACTGCCCAAATGGGTGAATACACAGAGCCACATATTGCACAATCAGCCAATTTCCCAGCACCGTTTCTCAGCCACCATAGAGGCTGTGTTAAAGTTAACATATAGGCTTTATACTATATGGACTAACAAAACCAAAGTTTTTACTGCACCAATATTTTTTATAGACGCTTGAACTGTTAATCCGAATGTTTAACCCACGCCTTTTATGGCGGCCGAGAAACTTTTGTAGTTCGTTTCCATTGTGTTGTGGTGAGAAGACTGGTGAGAATCAGCCACATAGTGACACCAGGCCTATAGCAAGCTCATTTATATTTTAGCTTCTTTATATATCTGGAACTGCACAGGCAAGATGAACAGGGTTAACAAAGATTAACCACATTCCTTCAGTTCCCCCAAATCAAATGGTCATATACATTTCTAAAAGTTTTTGTTTTTCACTGCTTGGATTGTTCTTTTTTTTTCTTAAACTAGTTACTCTAGGCTGTTTGTCTGAGTTGTTGGGTGTGGCTCAGGCTCATAAAGACAAACACGAAATCCAAACTTTACAAAACAGTCAAATTTCATCCATTTTCAAAGCTAGGAAATGCTGTGACTAAAGTTGGGGAGAAATAACACCACTTTAATATTAACCAAGATAGTCAGGACTACCTTTTTGGTAAACAATCAAGGTCTGTCAAACAGTTGCTGAGTTATGACTTTTATTTGTAATAACACCTATGGGTAGAGTTTAGCCCAGTTTGCTTGGATTTTCAGAATGCCCTGTTTATCTGCACCAAGTTTTGTTAAATTTAGATTTACATCTTCAGAACAAATTGAGGAATCAACTCTTTTGATAACTTTTTGAGATTTGATATTAGGCCCTTGGTTAAGGTTTAAATGTGTTTAACTCTTTCAGACTGTCTTAAATTGCAGAGACATAGTAAACCATTATTAGGCAACCATAAATATCACTCAGTAACCAGCCCCACATAGCAATATTTGCTCAAACAATGGTGTGAGTTTGGGTTTGGGACTATCTGATTGCCTGGCCAATGGGAAATGGGGTGAATACTTGAGAAACGTGTTGTAGAAATAGATTGACGATACTAGTGGTGCAGTAATTCTCCTTTATGGAGTGTGAAAGATTGCACTGAAAGAGAAAGATGACCAGTGTCTAGATTCTAGTGTCTAGAAATGCATATTTAACTCATAACCTTGAGTTTGACTAGAACAGTTTGCTTATGTTACTCATAAATGGAATGTTCTCTGAATATCAGGCAATGATGTTGTGGTGGTTGGACCGATACGCATTTAACTTGAAAGGTGACAATCATTTAAAAGCTTTTATTATCAGTGTCTAATCCATCCAGTCCATTTAAAAATAAAACAAACACCGGAGTAATGAAAAATTCATTTCAGTCAAGATAAAGTTGCTCCCCCAAGAATAGATCTCAGGAAAGTAAACATTAAAGAGATGTCTTTATAGTACCTATGCAGACACAGAATTTTATATAAAAATAAACAAATATATATATTGAGAAATATATATAATTGCTGTCTAAAAATATATGATGTTGCGATGCAAATAAATTGTGCTTGAATTGTCTTTAGAGCAACTGTAACTTGTTGTTAATGTGATGGCTTGGCTTTTTTGTCTTTTTTCTTTAAAATCTACTCTTTCGAACATTATTTGTACTTTTATTGTGTTGGAAGTAACATCACATTATGTTCTGTATGTAAGAGGATGATGTCCGGTCAGCCATTCATCACAACATAAACTCCCACAAGGTGATCAGTACCCCATCACTAAGTGCAGGGGTTGTCCTGAAATTGTATTTAATTTTTTTGATGATGATTGGCTGGCTATACGCTAACCCACTTATATGGCTACCTGACTAATAAAAATATAAATGAATGGATTTGAGTTGAAATTATTTTATCTTCAAGAGTGGCAAAACCACCACAATCCTCCGCTCGACAGTCATGATCAAATATTTCACAAAGCCATGTTAATACTGATAATCTAGCTCAAGTCAGTTATTTTGGAAAGTGTGGCGTTGCCTTGAGACAGAATTATGGATTTACTTAGCAGTGCTACTGAGGTAAGATTCAAGCTTCCTGTGATGCCCATGACCCTATGATCCAATCCGTTCCCTTTGGACAAAATCAAGTCCCGCCCTACTGTTGGTTTTCTCATTTAAGAAGCCATTTCACTTGGATACACATCTCAATAGGGAAGAAAATACACATTTAATGAAACAATTCACCATTTCCTTACAACTATCTTATTATACCACCTTGTAGCTATACTTGCCTCAAACTGTCATATCAAAATCAAATAGGCCTATTTTAGACAAGTACACTGTCCATTGAACACTAGTGAGGTCAATTCATAACACTGTCACAAAAAGTCTTATTAGGATTTAAGAATAATTTTGCAGCTTACAGTATTTTTACAGAATGTATGATATGAAACTGAAGTGCAGTTACCGTAAAATACTATGAGCTTTAAGAAAAGTGTTCTTACAGAACAAAGTTTGTTTCGAGAAGAAAATAGCGTCACAGTCCAGCTTAAGTAAGTTCAGTGATGTTTAATTTTTGTTGTAAAAAAGTTATTAATTTAGTTCATTTATGTATCTAGCCGCTCTGGAGAAAACCGTGATGTCATCGTCTAGCTCAGTTCAGTTCTCATGTAATGGTGTCAATGCAGGCAGATCAATAATATTGTTGAATATTAAATTTAATGTTCAATTTAATGTCCCCAACTAAGCAAGCCAAAAATCAGTGGCAATCAAAGATGAAAAAAGGGATTCTGCAGTCTGACAAAGGCGACAGTGGCAACAAACCAAAACTTGACCAAGAACCTTGGGAGAAACCAGGGAGTTTTCCTCTGGCCACAAACGAACAGAGTACGATTATGATTCAGGCAGCATTACAGGTCAGAAGTCAGATTGGATTGGTCCAATCAGAATATTATCCAGTTCCATCTGGTTGAAGATCGGAGTCATTACGCCGGTATGGAGACAAGTTTGTCAAGTATCAGTGCCGATGGCTGTTGTGTTGATGAGGCTTTCACAGGGGAGTCTCGTTGATATAATCTCTGCTGACACTTCAGGGATGTATTGTGGTCGTATTGTGCGCAGGTCCTCCATCTGATCTGGATACGGCCCGGATCCGGCTGACTACATCATGCGTTGTGGTCGTATTGTGCGCAGGTCCACCATCTGATCTGGATACGGCCCGGATCCGGCTGATTACAGTAAACCTCGGAATAAACAGAAAGACTAGCATTAGCGTAGATGCCATTCTCGATGTAACGAGTACATTGGGTGTTATAGGAAGTGTTCTGGTTGACCTAATTTATGCAGCCTAATAATCATTTAACTGATTTGAATAATAGGGATGTATCATTTTCTATGTTTGCCAGGTTAAAGAGATGTGTTTTTAGTCTAGATTTAAACTGACAGAGTGTGTCTGCTTCCCGGACAATGTTAGGAAGACTGTTTCGGGGGACTTCCGTTAGTGTAATTCTGTGCAAGTGGTATGGTAGGCTATAAAAACCCAATCGATGATTTTCCAGCTCAGCACAATCACCTTGTCTTTGTTTTGAGAACTGAATGAATGGTTTGGGAAACTGCAACTAAATCAAGAAAAACTGTAATGTTTGCCCATTACGAAATGGCCATCAAAATTAAGTCTTTTAATGGCGCAAAAATTTAAACATTCGTCAACGCACACATCGGTTATGGTAAACGGAAGCTCAAGCTTGCTTGATCCG
Source organism: Meda fulgida (assembly GCA_030578275.1). Lineage (NCBI taxonomy): Eukaryota > Metazoa > Chordata > Actinopteri > Cypriniformes > Leuciscidae > Meda > Meda fulgida. Next base: position 23,298,625 of record CM060627.1, read on the forward strand.
CGAGAACAAATGAGGTTCATTTTTGTGTTACGCAGCACGTTTGAGCTTCTGCAAGAACCAATGCTTCACATTTTAGATATCTCCCTAATGAAACACACCTGATTCCACTCATCAGCTTGTTAGTAAAGACTTTAAGATCTCAAATGTGTTAGATAAGAGAGACATCTAAAATGTTAAGCGTTGGGGGGTATTCCATGCAGGACCAGGATTGGAAACCGCTGCTCTCCCACTGTGAGGGAGGAACCACTCAGCCACAGGGCATAGTCAACCTTCTGAGTCAAAGAACAGGTGCTTTCTCCCAGCCATCAGTTGACAGATGAGGTGTCTATCCCACTCCAGAAACACCTTCAGAGCACCATCTTCCCAGCATACCTTATTGCTGTACTCCAAAAACTCCACTATCCACATAGTCCTCCAGAGCAGCCATTGTTATAGAGGGAAAGTATCTGGTCCTTCGGGGGGATCCTTACTGCTGCTAGATCCATGTTTTGGGTCTGTTCTTCTGCAGCTGGTTCATACAAGGTGAAAAAAGGATCTATTTGCACGCAGTTTATTCAGAAAAAAAGAAAAAACACTCTTAGAAAACACCTAGAATGCACGGGAACAGAAATCCAAATCATATAACACCGACAAGAGAAGACAATGAACTTAACCAAACAAGGGAATATACAATAACTAGATAATGAAGAGTAAAACAAGGCACACAAATCAATCAACTAAAAGAATATGGTAACTCAGGACTAAACACAGGAAAAGAAACCAAACACAGACAAGACATTAATTAAAGAGCCTGCCTATGCCTCTCACACAGGCCACGAGATGTCAAGAGCCAGACTGTAACACAAGCCGCAGGGTTTTTTTTTTTTCATAACATTTCATAATTTAAGTTCTTTCATCTCTTGGAATTTCTGAAGAGAAAGAAAGTAAGTTTTTTTCCTACAATCAGAGAGAATTAGAACAAAACATTTGACATAAAATAGCTTTGAAGGTCCAAACTGTAATGCCTTTAATTCTACTATCTATATTTGCTCATTAAAAAATAACCAAAACGATCATATGCGTAAATGTATGTAATACATCCGAGTGTTTTATTTGAAATATGTTATAATATAAAATACATATTTTAGTGAGGTTGTAAAGAGTGTTCCAAGGAAAAGGAAATACATCTATTGCAATAAACAGAATTTAGATACAAATTAAGAAATGAGCATGTGCATACGCATTTATGGAGGAGATGAGGGATGGTGAAGCAGCTGGCAATATTTTTGCGGATTTTTTATTTTTTAAACATATTTCCGTTTTCATTACACAAGTAAGCTGCCATACATTTTATGTATATCATAGACATAAAGTTGCTATACAAGTGTATTTAAATGCGGTGTATGGGTGCTTTACACCATTCATTAATTTGTTCTTATTTTTTTACGTTTTATTTTTTATTTTTGATCTGATACAATGAGGACAGACTGGAAGTTTTTGAGAGAGGAGAGAAGGGAACAGAATTTGGAAAGGCCCTAGACTCTGGCTCTGAAACTTTTGCTTTTTATATATTTTATTAAGTTTACATGCATTTGTCAGATTTGACAGACTTACACTGCATTCAAGGTATTTGTGTGCATTTTATCAGTTAATGCACTCCTTGAGAATTTAACCAAAGATAGTCTACTGTTTGATCAGGAACACTGGTTGTAGAAATATTTAGAGATTAGAAATTACTTACATGTATTGATGTTTTAGAAATTATGGATTTTATATTAGTTTGGTAATATAAGTACAATGTGATGACTTGAGCCGACATTTACCGTACATACTGTACAATTTCCATTAAGGGTGATTTGAAACGTATCTAGTATATGCTGCTAAACGGAAATCAGATCAATTATTGAACTATCCAATAATATCTATATAAACTATCCTATAATGGTCCATTTCTGATGCTTAATTTATGGATATTCCTTATGTTTGATAAAGATGTTTCAGAGTGTGTTGCTTATCAGTTCTTGAGCTTGTGTGAGGCGTTCCAGTCGCTTCTTTAAATCTGCTCTCCTGCATCCTCGCTGCGAGTCTTCTTTCAGCAGTTTGACCACATCTGCCTCGTTCCTCAAGCATCGGATGCCGCAATGTCTTGCATCCTTTAGAATGAAAAGAATGATCAGCATGGGCAATAGTTAGTGAGGCGTTGATAGACGATCCATGGAGATAAGACATTACTTACAATAGCAATCACTTGAAAAAGAAAGATATTTGAGCCACCCTTTGGGGTTGATTGGCCCTTTGTTGAATCTATAGTGCCAATGCACTAACACAATATATCTGACCTGGATATAGGCCTACTTGCAGATTCAATTTAAAATTGTTAACTGAATCTTCACCAACCCTTAAAAACAACAAGGGTTTTTTTTCACAGCAATGCCATGTAGAACAACTATTTTTGGTTTCCCAAAGAACCTTTTGTTTTTTCTTAGTGTGATTTTTTTAATGAAGTGAAAGCCTTTGTAAAATGAAAAGGTTTTATGGGTGAGCAGAAATGCCAATGAATAACCTTTATTTAGAACCTTTATCTAAATACAATGTAAGTAAGCCATTTTTAGCTCCCCTGAAATGTGTAAACAAGCTGTGATGATAGGAAAGCATAACTGTTTGTTTGGTGTCCCAACCAACGCGACACTGACAACCATTATTTTGGGAAGTTGTGGTCGACCACTGCCAGATGGGGTGGCTGTTTGCATTTTTGTTTGGAAACACAGAAAGAAACATTGTTTTGATTGAGTAAACTTACTCAATTGCTTAAGAGTCTGTTAAATATATTACTAATATAGATTTGGATTAAGTAATATTTGTGGTTCTTGAAACAGATCAGTTTAATTCTCCATTCTCAAATATTTTGATAAAAATTTCACAAATATATTAAGTGTATTATAAATAAAGAATTTATTAGTCAAATACTAAATTATTTGAGTGAAAACGTAAATGTAACTGTACATTTTAGATAAAATTAACTGTTGGATTTTTAATCAATTATTTAAAATATTTAATTCAAACAATCAAGTAAATGATATTCAGAGATTGTATTAAGTTAATAAAGTTAAATATTACTGTAATTTTTACTAAGCCAAATAATTATTTTTTAGAGTGCTTCCCTCATTATTTAAAAAAGAAAATTAGACATCAGCATTTTTAGTATTCCTCAATCTATTCATTATAAAGAAATTCAACAAGAAAACACATTTATATAAAATATTTTTTTTTGTAAAGGGTGTATAGGGTTGCTAGCGACCTGGGGTATGCAATAGTGTAAGCAACAATAATTGAACTTCTGGTGACTCAATAAGTGCAATTCACCTTTATTCCTCCAGGTGGCAATGTCTGATAGACAATGATGATGTGATGTTTCACTTAAAATTACCTTGGGGCATTAAAGAAAAGAATACAAAAGTAGCATATCATCAGCAAAACTTGAAATGGTTTAGCAATTTTGTTACCCGCCTCATAATAAAGAGCCAGTTTGTCTGGAACTAGATTTCTCGTATCTTTTGTAATACCTTGTCCTGGGTTAAGACCAGTTCCTCCATATCAACAAACTCTTTGATTATTTTCTCCACTTTGGCCTCTTGTTTTGACTGAATGTCAGCAATATTTTTCTGACTATATAGGAGTATAACACAATATATCAAATTTAATAATAATAATGCAAAAGTTGTACTTTTGGGGTACTAAACAAAAGACAAATTGCATACTTTCCTGAACTTATTTTGAAAAATCACTGAAAGAAAAAAAAGAAAAAAAAAAAAAATTATATATATATGCATTGTGTTTCCATAGCTGGCTCTTGAAGGGCTGCCACATGGTCTTGATGACATTTTCAAATTCACAGAACTCTTGTAAGCAATTCTCTGCCACAATGCATCTCATTATACTTGTATATCATTTCCTTCACTTTTGCATGGACTAAATTTGTAATAATGATAAAAGAAAGTCAGGTTTAGGGACCTTGGTACAGCCCTAAACATATCTTGACTCACATCATACTTCAGTGCCTCTTAGGGTATATGTCCCATTTCTTGAACACAGGACGTAGAAGTGCATGAAAGTTTTTATCTTTTAAATGTCCTGTTCTACTCAGTTCATTTATTTGATTGATGAACTCTATTATTATATAGGAAATCTTAATCAATCAATAAATCAATCAACATTCAATAACTAAATAAAATGCCATAACATTATTTAGGGAAAGATAAGATTTAACTTGCTTTATTCACAGGGTTCTCACCTCACTGAGAAAAGCTCCCATCTTTTCTTCTTCCAGAGGTGGATCTTGATTGCACTTTTTAAGCTCTTCTCACACACCTAGTATCAATCTGCTCAATTAAGTCTGGTAGCGATTTCTGTGTTCATAACAAAACATATTTGGATGAATATATGTAACATTTAGTTCAGTTTCTGTTTCCATTGTCATGATCACACTTGTAGTTCAGTTTTCTTGATTATTTTGGTCTGGACCAATGATAGGCTACCTTCCTCATGCTTACCTCTTTAGTGCGACCATAGAAAAGATCAGCTGCTCTTTTTAGGTGTTCTGCCAGGCTATCTTCCTGACACTGCCTTGCAGGAATGAGCTGGAGAATATGAAGTTCTTTTAGCTGTTATGAGAAAAATATATCCTAATGAAACCGCCTGTCGAACGCTAATTCAACATGCCAATAAAACCCGATTTTAGAACAATGCGTAGCGCCACTCGGCGTGGTGTGCCAAAATAATTAATAATAAACTTCTATATTTCATTCAAAACAATCCCAAAACGCTTTGTGACATTTCATACAAATTTAATTAAAAAAAAAAAACAGTAACCTTCATGAACATCTCTTCTTATAAGGCTAATTAATTGCACACAGGCTACATTTCATTTCTGTATGGTATAGGTTAATCTACACGCCAATACAGCCAGTGCAAGTGAACACCTCCCCGTCTTCAATGAGGCCATTCTCCACGCCACACACGTCTCATTGAACCGGTTCCGATCTTCATGTTCATGTGCGCTTCCTTCAAGGTCCAGTGGCCTTTAGGTGGTCAGACTTGGCTCATAAGGTTTGGGACCTGCGTGAAGTTGGCCCCCCACCCAACGCAAAACGTCGTCAAACTATGCTCAATCGTTTGTGCTCGGTTTGTGCTGATTTGTGCTGTAAAAAGTTTCGTTTGTGCTGTTTCGGTTTTTTAGATATTAAAATAATATTTTAGGTCATTCTGAGGTCACTTAGCCCCCCCACATGATCCAAATTCACCCAAAATAGTCTCGTTCGTTTGTGCTGGTGTGTGCCGGTAAACTTTTCGTTTGTGCTGTGTCGGGTTTTAAAATATCAGAAATTGAATTATAGACGATGACGTCACCAGCCCCCCCACATGCTCCAAATTCACCCAAAATAGACGCAATCGTTTGTGCTCCGTTTGTGCTGGTTTGTGCTGTAAAAAGTTTCGTTTGAGCTGCTTCGGTTTTTTAGATATTAAAAGAATATTTTTAGGTCATTCTGAGGTCACTCAGCCCCCCACATGCTCCAAATTCACCCAAAATAGTCTCGTTCGTTTGTGCTCCGTTTGTGCTGGTGTGTGCCGGTAAAATTTTCGTTTGTGCTGTGTCGGGTTTAAAAATATTAGACATTAAATTATTGTTGATGACGTCACCAGCCCCCCCACATGCTCCAAACTCACCCAAAATAGTCTCGTTCGTTTGTGCTCCGTTTGTGCACAACTAACTGAATGGGCGAGACACTGAATGAGAGAAAATTATAGACGGTGCACCAGCCCACTTTTTGTTTTAACAGTAGGCTAGTTAAAGTAACAAGGTAAGACCTAAAGAATCGGCAAACCAAATCACAATATTCACTTAGGTTATGTTATCCTGTGCGTTTTCAACTTTTAACGAACACTGCGGATGGATGCAACACAAACTTCAAGGTTAGTTTTTTTACTTACTGTATGTTGTGTTTTGTTTATAACATATATGAAAATTGTCACAAATACACACACCATCTGTTTGCAGTGTGTTACTGCGGTCACGCCATCTGTGCTTCGGAAAAGTGCGGTCGCGCCATCTACGCTTAAAAATTATTGCGCATCTACACGAGGTTGCGTGGTAGACGAAAAGTTTATGCGCTTGGTGTCCATAGACATAATAAATACATAGACGCCCTATTGGCTGCTTTGGAGCGTTGCTGCGATACGTCAACGTGTCCGCCATTTTGCGGAGGGCAAGACTGCGCTGTGAACAAATGCAAGTAAACGGGTGAGCTGCGGTTTTCCTGGATAAAAACAATAATAACGTTTACATTTATCAGCTGATTTCAATGGTTTGCACGTGGTGTAAGTTACTATTACTAATTATATAATTACCAAATACAACCAGAAAGAAAATGTTCAGTCTTGTTTGTGAAAGGTAATTCCCCGAGACCTGTTTTCAATTGTGTGGCGACTTGTACAGCCCCAAGCAGCGCACGAAACAGGCATTTTTCTCAATTCCCATAATGAGAGGTATGGGCAAGTTGCCCTCCTTGATATGGCGGCGCCGTTGATGTACGCTCCAGCAGCCAATAGGGTGTCTACGTATTTATTATGTCTATGTTGGTGTCGGCAGACCTTTAAAAAATATATTAAAAAATAAATAATATCAAATTGTTTTCTGCAAACTCCACCAGATTCTTGTTCTATATCTCACTGACTACCAATGTTGGGATTTTCATGTTGTTCTACTGTTTTATTATTTAATAATTGCCTGCCAAAGTCATGAACATTTACATTGCAATACAGTAATATTTGAAAAATTCATAAAAATGTGAAATAAAATTGTTTTCTGCAAACTCCAATAGATTATTGTTCTTCATCTCACTGTCTACCACGGTGGTGTTTTTCATGTTGATTTACTGTTTTATTACTTAATAATTCCCTGCCAAAGTCATGAATATTTACATTGCTATACAGTAATATTTGATAAATTCATAAAAATGTGAAATCAAATTGTTTTCTAAAAATTCCACCAGATTCTTGTTCTTCATCTCACTGTCTACCACTGTGGTGATTTTCATGTTGATTTACTGTTTTATTATTTAATAATTCCCTGCCAAAGTCATGAACATTTACATTGCTATACAGTAATATTTGATAAATTCATAAAAATGTGAAATCAAATTGTTTTCTAAAAATTCCACCAGATTATTGTTCTACATCTCACTGACTATCAATGTGGTGATTTTCATGTTGATCTACTGGTTTATTATTTCATAATTAACTGCAAAACTTCTATACTGTATACCTTGTTATTCAGCAATATTTCATAAATTCATAAAAAAATAAAATCAAATTGTTTTCTGCAAACTCCACCAATTATTAAATAATAAAACAGTAAATCAACATGAAAATCACCACATTGATAGTCAGTAAGATAAAGAACATTAATCTGTTGGAATTTGCAGAAAACAATTTGATTTCACATTTTTATGAATTGATCAAAAATTATTGTATAGCAATGTAAATGTTCATGACTTTGGCAGGGAATTATTAAATAATAAAACAGTAAATCAAAATGAAAATCACTACAGTGGTAGACTGTGAGATGAAGAACAATAATATGTTGGAGATTGCAGAAAATAATTTTATTTCACATTTTTATGAATTTATAAAATATTACTGTATTGCAATGTAAATGTTCATGACTTTGGCAGGGAATTATTAAATAATAAAACACAGATGGCGTGACCGCAGTAACACACTGCAAACAGATGGTGCGTGTATTTGTGACAATTTTCATATATGTTATAAACAAAACACAACATACAGTAAGTAAAAAAACTAACCTTGAAGTTTGTGTTGCATCCACATCCATCCGCAGTGTTCGTTAAAAGTTGAAAACGCACAGGATAACATAACCTAAGTGAATATTGTGATTTGGTTTGCCGATTCTTTAGGTCTTACCTTGTTACTTTAACTAGCCTACTGTTAAAAAAAAGTGGGCTGGTGCACCGTCTATAATTCTCTCTCATTCAGTGTCTCACCCATAGACATAATAAATACGTAGACACCCTATTGGCTGCTGGAGCGTACGTCAACGGCGCCGCCATATCAAGGAGGGCAACTTGCCCATACCTCTCATTATGGGAATTGAGAAAAATGCCTGTTTCGTGCGCTGCTTGGGGCTGTACAAGTCGCCACACAATTGAAAACAGGTCTCGGGGAATTACCTTTCACAAACAAGACTGAACATTTTTTTCTGGTTGTATTTGGTAATTATATAATTAGTAATAGTAACTTACACCACGTGCAAACCACTGAAATCGGCTGATTAATGTAAACGTTATTATTGTTTTTATCCAGGAAAACCGCAGCTCACCCGTTTACTTGCATTTGTTCACAGCGCAGTCTTGCCCTCCGCAAAATGGCGGACACGTTGACGTATCGCAGCAACGCTCCAGAGCGGCCAATAGGGCGTCTATGTATTTATTATGTCTATGGTCTCGCCCATTCAGTTAGTTGTGCACAAACGGAGCACAAACGAACGAGACTATTTTGGGTGAATTTGGAGCATGTGGGGGGCTGGTGACGTCATCAACAATAATTGAATGTCTAATATTTTTAAACCCGACACAGCACAAACGAAAATTTTACCGGCACACACCAGCACAAACGGAGCACAAACGAACGAGACTATTTTGGGTGAATTTGGAGCATGTGGGGGGCTGAGTGACCTCAGAATGACCTAAAAATATTCTTTTAATATCTAAAAAACCGAAGCAGCTCAAACGAAACTTTTTACAGCACAAACCAGCACAAACGGAGCACAAACGATTGCGTCTATTTTGGGTGAATTTGGAGCATGTGGGGGGTTGTTGACGTCATCGTCTATAATTCAATTTCCGATATTTTAATACCCGACACAGCACAAACGAAAATTTTACCGGCACACACCAGCACAAACGAACGAGCCTAATTTGGGTGAATTTGGATCATGTGTGGGGGGGGGGGGGGGGGGGCTAAGTGACCTCAGAATGACCTAAAATATTCTTTTAATATCTAAAAAACCGAAACAGCACAAACGAAACTTTTTACAGCACAAACCGAGCCCAAACGATTGAGTTAGACGTAGACATAGTTTGACGACGTTTTGCGTTGGGTGGGGGGCCAACTTCACGCAGGTCACATACGGGTGTATAGCCATGGGATTTACTGGGCACATCCCAGTCCCCCTGAGCCCAGCTAGCGGGGTAAAGTTAGTAATTACAATAATTAATGGTGTATACTGTACAGTAAGGGAGATATTGTTAAAATTTCACCTGTAGAAAGTCAGTCAGGTCTCTAGGAACGTACTACAACCTTTGAAACATGAAAAAAAAAACACTTTAGGTGAATTACAATAATATTTTCATATTAATATTTGTGTACTGTACGTACAGTAAGGGAGGTACTGTTCAAATTTCACCTGTAGTAAGTCAGTCAGGTCTCTAGGAACGTACTACAACCTTTGAAACATGAAAAAAACAGTTAAAGTGAAATACAGTAATATTTTCATATTAATATGTGTGTACTGTACGTACAGTAAGGGAGGTATTGTTCAAATTTCACCTGTAGTAAGTCAGTCAGGTCTTTAGGAACGTACTACAACCTTTGAAACATGAAAAAAAACACTTAAAGTGAAATACAGTAATATTTTCATATTAATATGTGTGTACTGTACGTACAGTAAGGGAGGTATTGTTAAAATGTCACCTGTAGAAAGTCAGTCAGGTCTCTAGGAACGTACTACAACCTTTGAAACATGAAAAAAAAACACTTTAGGTGAATTACAATAATTTTTTCATATTAATATTTGTGTACTGTACGTACAGTAAGGGAGGTATTGTTCAAATTTCACCTGTAGTAAGTCAGTCAGGTCTCTAGGAACGTACTACAACCTTTGAAACATGAAAAAAACAGTTAAAGTGAAATACAGTAATATTTTCATATTAATATGTGTGTACTGTACGTACAGTAAGGGAGGTATTGTTCAAATTTCACCTGTAGTAAGTCAGTCAGGTCTTTAGGAACGTACTACAACCTTTGAAACATGAAAAAAACACTTAAAGTGAAATACAGTAATATTTTCATATTAATATGTGTGTACTGTACGTACAGTAAGGGAGATATTGTTAAAATTTCACCTGTAGAAAGTCAGTCAGGTCTCTAGGAACGTACTACAACCTTTGAAACATGAAAAAAAAACACTTTAGGTGAATTACAATAATTTTTTCATATTAATATTTGTGTACTGTACGTACAGTAAGGGAGGTATTGTTCAAATTTCACCTGTAGTAAGTCAGTCAGGTCTCTAGGAACGTACTACAACCTTTGAAACATGAAAAAAACAGTTAAAGTGAAATACAGTAATATTTTCATATTAATATGTGTGTACTGTACGTACAGTAAGGGAGGTATTGTTCAAATTTCACCTGTAGTAAGTCAGTCAGGTCTTTAGGAACGTACTACAACCTTTGAAACATGAAAAAAACACTTAAAGTGAAATACAGTAATATTTTCATATTAATATGTGTGTACTGTACGTACAGTAAGGGAGGTATTGTTAAAATGTCACCTGTAGTAAGTCAGTCAGGTCTCTAGGAACGTACTACAACCTTTGAAACATGAAAAAACACTTAAAGTGAAATACAGTAATATTTTCATATTAATGTGTGTACTGTACGTACAGTAAGGGAGGTATTGTTAAAATGTCACCTGTAGTAAGTCAGTCAGGTCTCTAGGAACGTACTACAACCTTTGAAACATGAAAAAACACTTTAGGTGAAATACAGTAATATTTTCATATTCATATGTGTGTACTGTACGTACAGTAAGGGAGGTATTGTTCAAATGTCACCTGTAGTAAGTCAGTCAGGTCTCTAGGAACGTACTACAACCTTTGAAACATGAAAAAAAAACACTTTAGGTGAATAACAGTATTAATTTCTTATTAATATTTGTATACTGTATACAGTAAGGGAGGTATTGACAAAATGTTACTGGTAAGTTTGTTACTAATAGTAACCAACTGCAAGATTTGAATTTTGAACATGTCTGTTTTTAAATGTTAGAAGTATTATTTTTAACTGGTAAAAATTCTACGTTTTAACGCAGTTAGTGTAATTGGCAGACTTTCCCTCAAGCATCATTAGCCGTGACAGCGCGTTAAAGCAATCGGTATAAATATGCAGCTATAATGCACGTAAGGTTATTTTTAACGAATATTTCATGTCGACATTAATTGATTGACAACTGTTAAAAGTAATTTTGGTATTGACATATATTTAAGACTGCCGACTCTATAGAGCAGTGGCATGGAAAAACGAATGTCTGGCGAATATCGAACCTAAAACTAACTTTACCCCGCCAAGCCAGCTAGGGCAGTCTGGACTGTGCCTGCATTAGCATCGCAAGCAAGCTCAATATAAGTAATTTAAGTCAGTCTTTGTTGAAATATCTAGCTAACTAACTAAATTTATGTGGGACATATAAAAAGGGAACTCCATTCCTCCATTAGAATGACTTGAATGGCTGTCCCAGTAATACCCTGTCCCAGTTTAACAATATGCTATTAGCAAACTGAGACAGTGTCAAAATCGCATTAAAAAAAAAACCCTAGAAGATTAATATGAATGTGATTTTTAAAAATTCTGATTCACCATTACATCCTATAACAAAATATATAACAATTACAAATGATCCATGAGTTTTTTTGTTTTTTATAACCTTAACATTATTTACCTCAGAATGCTATGTCATTTTATTTACCACCAAGGTTCACTGCAAGGTTGTTAAATATGATGTGCCACACCCCAGAATTGATGGCATAGCCACAGAATCTTTTTTTATTATTATCCCATAGTTGCTAATGATGAGCTCTGCTCAGTGTTGATTTTTAGTAATAAAAACATATCCATGTAAAGATAAAAATAATTGTGTTTTAAAAATTATCATTATTGTATATATGTAAAGATAGAAATTATTAAGCTTAACTGTCCCACTTTACCCATTGTCCCACTTTACCAGTATTCACCCTATATGCTTAGTTACACTTTTAAGAAATATGCTAAACTTAGGTATACTTTAAATCTATTAAAATGAACACGTTAATTTTTCTAAAAGGAAAAAAAAACTTTCTCAACTAATGTTGTAAACTATACGGAGAATCCTGTCAAGATGATACTGCTATTAAAGGTTAATTAACAACTGTTTTTATAGCGTAATAATAATTTTAATAACAATAACAATTTTAAAATACTAAGTTTTTAATGTAAAAATAATGAATATGTCAAATAATCCTCTTGTTGCAAAATGCTTTTCTCTACAGTTCATTTTTCTAGCTAAACAGTTTGGCCACTGAATGGCTTTTCTGAGGTAACATTACGTGACATTGTTATGCTGATTTATCCGCAGCTGAAACATTGAGCGATTACATGAAACATTACACACTTCAGTGAGTTTTACTAGTTCCTTCAACATACCTGCTTCCGATGTTCATTTTGTGCTTTAACAATTAAGTTAAGTAGTAAAAAGTGATGATCGGTTCAAGCGCGTTCCCGCTTCACTTCCTCTGAGGCGCTAACGCGATCTGTCACGCCATTGAAAGCGCCAAAACGATATTAATTGTTTGAATTTCCTAATAAAACTTAAAAAAATATGAAAGCTGGTGCTTTTTGTGATTTAGCGCATTGTTTGTGTCCTCTTTTCTCCGTCATGTTTTTTCACTGCATGACATGGACGCGTGGTGAAAGATCGCGCTGAATGCGCGAGAGTTGGCAGCACTGACTTGAAAATACATAAAATAGCAAAATAATTATGAATATTTTTTATTTTTATAGTGTTAAATATACAACAGAAAACTTTGTTAGGCTACTCTCTTGCTGCTGCAGTAGCTGCTACGTTTGGTAAAAGTCTATGTAATTTTATAAAACTGTTCACTTCAAATGTTAACATTTTCTACAAAATGTATTTAGCAGACAATATACTTAATAATATATTTATTTTTTAATAAACATGTGTTTACAACATGTTTAAAAATGTGTACAATGTTTAAAACTATTTAGCCGTTTGTAGGCATTTGATTAAACTGTACATTTAAGAAATTGTACAGTCATTAGATCCATGGGAATATAAACATGATAATACAATAACGTTGTAACATAGCCTAATATTGAAAGGAAACATTACACAACATAACAGACATTTTTCCCCGAGTGACGTTTGATCCATTATGACGTCCCAGCTAACATGAGTCCAGCGGTCCAGTGGTGGACCAAGTGACGACTGGGGCATTATGACACACTTGACTCTGGTCATCAGCTCATTAGTAGAGACTCCAAGACCTGAAGTGTGTGTCAGACAAAGGCTCTGTCCCCCAAATGAAAAGCAAAGCCCTCGTGGTCTTCCTCTGATTTCACACGTTTGTGACGTGATGCGGTCTTTGACTGTAGTTTAGAAGTCTGCAGTTCTGCTGTTCTGAAACCTACAATGACAAATGGGACACCCTATGGTCTTGTCAAGTGCACATGAAGTGGCCATTTTTAGACAGGGCCAAAGGAGACGTTCAAAATGTGCAGTTTGTTGCTCAGCAATTCATTGTGAATCTTTAGAAAATTATTTTACATGGCAAGTATCAAATCCAGCTGTCTCCGATTGATAGATAAACAAACGAAAAGATATTGTTCTTGTTGTTTTATTCGTTTTTTGTCACGACTCAATATCGATTCATGTTGATATATACATGGGGTACAACAGGGCTAAAGTTGCACCGCTGTAAAAGAGTATTGATATTATTCTCCTCTAAACCACTAGATGGCACCACATTTGCAGCATAAAATATTATATTAATCATTTCATACAATAAAATGTATCCATTGTTACTACTGTAATGCCATATTACATTTTTTATGGGATCTCCTTAAAAGCTTAAACATTTATTTCAATATATAATATATATATATATATGAAACAAAAATAAATTTACTTTATTTATTAAAATAAACAGAAAATAGTACAAACTTTGCTGAAGTGATTGTTTTGGGAAAGTATTAGATATTATGCGAAACATATTACTGTAGCTAAAGTGTTATAATGTGAGCCTTTTGCCCCATCCTGGTTATTCTTTTACCTCCAGAGAGCAAGGCCCTCCTCGCCACCTCGCACATTTACATGATTTTTAGGTGAAACGCACCACTTTAACAATTCATTTTCCCACAAAATCATTTGATCCATCAATGTTCAATTAAAACATAAGACTACATATTTTTCTGCAATCATATTGAAAAGCACATGTTCTATTTAGCGCCATTACCAATATTTTTTTCCAAAATAATACAGAGAACCCTGTCAAGATACTTTTATTAAAGGTTAATTAACAACTTAACAGCCTAATAATACTTTTATAATAAATATGATAATGTTATAGGCTAATAATAACCTTTTTATGTAAAAAAAAAAATGAATAGCATAAAATAGTCCTTTAGTTAGTACGCGCTCCCGCTTCACTTCCAAACAGATCTGGCACGCCATATTGAAAGCGCCAAAACGACATTTAGTTTGTGAATTTCCTAATAAAACAAACAAACAAACAAAAAAAAAATAATATGAAAGCTGAGAAGCTTTTTGTGATTTGACGCATTGTCTGTCCTCTTTGCTCACTGCATGATAAAATGGACGTGTGGTGCGTGATCGCGCTAAACGCGGGAGAGTTGGCAGCACTTATCGAAAATACATAAAATAGCTAAATAAATATTAATATTTTTTATATTGTTAAACACACAACAGAAAACGTTGTTAGGCAACTATCTTGCTGCTGCAGTTGCTGCTACGTTTGGTAAAAGTCTATGTAATTTTATAAAACTGTTCACTTCAAATGTTATCATTTTCTACAAAATGTATTTAGCAGACAATATACTTAATATATTTATTTATAATAAACATATGTTTACAACATGTTTAAAAATGTGTACAATGTTTAAAACTATTTAGCCGTTTGTAGGCATTTGATTAACTGTATATTTAAGAAATTGTACAGTCATTAGATTCATGTGAATATAAGCATGAGATTACCATAACATTGTAATATAGCCTAATATTGAAAGGAAACATTACACAACATAAGACATTTTTCCCCCTGATTGACGTCTGATCCTTTATGACGTCATAAAGAGTTCGATCATTTTTAGAACGTTGCGCTTGCTATTAAAGCCATGTAACTCTCCACACTTTACTCATTTACTGAGTTTGTAGCTGCTTTAGTGTGATTGATACACAACAGCGATTCATCATGGGACACAGAAGTTCACGAGTACAACCGTTCACGGATAGCGAGCAGGTTCACGGCCTCCATCACCGTGACCGCGCACCCTCAAGCCATCTTCCTCATCGGCCTGGTGAGAAGAAGCCTGAGGGAGAGAGAGACCAGCTTCCCATCTCGAGTCTGAAGAGGAAGATGAAGAGGAAGATGAAGAAAGTGGGCGACTTCAACTTCTTTAAGAGTCTCTCTTTCAGACGGAAGAAAGAATCCACCGACAACAAGAGCTCGGATCAGGGTGAGATGATGAAGGATCAAGAGACGGAAACATCCAGGAGAAGTACCGACGGTAAATGACAAATGTTATGAGAATATATATTTAATATCCTACATGAAAAAGTCACTTCATAATTTACACCTACATGAGTAAAGGGAACTTTTCTGCCTCCTATAGGATGGTTTTAAACAGACTTTTGAACTTTCTATCTGTAATAAATTAAGAAACCTCAAAAGTTTTAAAATTTGTGATATTATACTTTGCACTTTAAAAATCAATAGGTGAACAATTAGTAATTTACTTCCTAATAGGTTCCTAATAAATCAGTATTGTTTTCAACTGCTAGCTAACTAAGATTCTCCTCTTTAGATCAAAAGTCTCTACAGTCCATCTCTAGGTCTGTAGAGGTCATTGATCTGGAGGAACCTCCTGTCGATGATCCTGAAGTCCTTCCCGCTGCTGAGCTTCAAACTCGAGTCCACGACGCTCCAGTCCGTCTGACAGCGGGTGAAACGTCTCCTCTCCGTAATCAAGTGAACATGAGACCTGAGGGTGAGTTTCCTGCCACAGTCCCCAACAATAATCTCACAATATCTGCAAAGCACCACTAAACATCCTCTTCTTCTGTTCATCTTTTTACAGACGACATTTGCTGCCGATATGCAATTGGCCGTAAACTGGGGCAAGGTGCATTTGGTGCCGTCTATGAAGGCACTCGTTTGGCGGATGACCAGAAGGTTTGATTCTTTCTTTTTTTACTTACCACTACTAGTTTAGCAAATAGTTTCTGATACAAATTATTTCTCATCCTTTGATATCTCACTTTATCCTAAGCAAGACATCTTGCTGTATCATATATTCACTATTTAGGGCTCTTCTTGACCTGTTAGAATTTAAATTCTTGCTCGGAATTTATGATATGATCTCTACACACATTCATTGCTTTTTGTTTTGTCCATCAGGTGGCGGTGAAATTTATCCAAAAGACGAAACAAGTGGAATGTATCAGCATTGTGAGTATAAGTGATTTTTCCGGCAGACAAACTCAGAGTTAAATCCCTATTTAAAACCATCTGACATCATACGTTTCTTTCTTCCAGCCTGATCATCCCGAACCCCTTCCCAAAGAAGTCGCTCTGACAATCCTGGCCAGTAGAAAAGGTCCAGCGATGGACATCATCAAGCTGCTGGACTGGCAGGACCAGCAGGACTTCTACGTCATGGTCCTTGAGCGTTTCTCGCACTGCATGGACGTGTTTGACTTTGTGAAACGCAGCGGCGGCAGCATTGAGGAGAAGATTGCGCGGCACATCATGTGGTCGGCAACACTAGCCGCTGATGCGTGCTGTCGCCGTGGAGTTTACCATGGCGACATCAAACTAGATAATCTGCTGATCAACGTTAAGAACCACGACGTCACACTCATTGACTTTGGATGCGGCGATCTCCTGACAGAATCTGCCTACACGAGTTACTCTGGTGTGTATTAGTTCTCACAACTCTTGTGAATCAGTTAACTCCACACTCGTATGCTAATGGAGGATGTGGTAGAGACACACACATCTGACACACACTCTTTCCTCCAGGCACAGTTAGGTACTGCCCTCCCGAGTACAGAATGAAGGGCGAGTTTCACGGAAAGCCGGCGACGGTCTGGTCTCTGGGGATCCTCTTGTTCAGAATGCTGTGTGGATACTATCCAGATAGTTTCGACTTCTACAGGACCGATATGAACACCTGGTACAAACCTGGCTTGACAGAAGGTGATTTGTTTATTACTTTAGTACAATTCTAATGCAAAACTTCATAGGCTTTATAGGAGATGGCTGTGTAGAGAATACAGGAATCTGACCTGAAGGTCTTACAGCTTAGAATAATGAAAGTAGAGCGGATGTAAAGTTTACGGTAATGATCAGACGTCTCTCCATCTTTCTCACAGAATGCTGTGATTTGATCTGCTCACTTCTGCAGCAGAAGCCGGAGCGCCGGCTTGATCTGGACAGGATTATTCAACACAGATGGTTTTAGGTACTGAGCCATGAGCTAAAAACTATTTAAGATGTTTTGTGAAAATCTCACCTGTTCTAAGTGTGAGGAATTTAGCACCCTTATTTCTGCTGTTTTGTTCCAGGTGTAAGAGCGCTCACAGTCACTCCAGAAGTGGCATCTGTCATCTTTAGCCTCTTGCATCTTGGCTTGAAGCAGCAACGTTAGCATCTGACGCTCTTGCTTTCAGGAGGATGTGGAAATAAATAATTGTACTGTTGTAAATAATTTGAGAGTTCATTAGTTCCTGTCAGAGCTTCACAGAGATCTAATGTCACAAAAGAGTTATCAGATATGATGTTACCACACAGTGCCTTCAACTTTACATTAAATATTCCCAGAATGAAAGACATGTTTTTCAGGCAACATAATTAATCATAATTGATCAATTAAAAAATAGTTGAAGATTCTGTCTTAGAGCTTCAAGAGAGAAGAATAAAAATTTACATATTACACTCTTTAAATTGAAATTTAAACCTACATTTTTTTTACATCGACTTATTTAATTCTATACATAAAATCTTTTAGAAAAGATTAAGAGATTTTTTTTTTTTTTTTTACAGATATTAAATGTGATTGATGATTTTGCAATATCGGTCATACATAATAATAATAAAATCTTTTTTTTTTTAACAAACTTTGGGGAGGCTGTTAACTAATATCTGCTCCTATGCATAATAGAGGAGATGAATATGTTTTGTAAAAGTGTTTTGTTTCTGGAGTTTCTCCAAAATTGCACATTTTGTATGTTTCAGAGTCAAGTGTATCAAACACACTTGACTCTGGTCATCAGCTCATTAGTAGAGACTCCAAGACCTGAAGTGTGTGTCAGACAAAGGCTCTGTCCCCCAAATGAAAAGCAAAGCCCTCGTGGTCTTCCTCTGATTTCACACGTTTGTGACGTGATGCGGTCTTTGACTGTCGTTTAGAAGTCTGCAGTTCTGCTGTTCTGAAACCTACAATGACAAATGGGACACCCTATGGTCTTCTCGAGTGCACACGAAGTGGCCATTTTTAGACAGGGCCAAACGAGACGTTCAAAATGTGCAGTTTGTTGCTCAGCAATTCATTGTGAATCTTCAGAAAATTATTTTACATGGCAAGTATCAAATCCAGCTGTCTCCGATTGATAGATAAACAAACGAAAAGATATTGTTCTTGTTGTTTTATTCGATTTTTGTCACGACTCAATATCGATTCTTTTTTATATATACAACAGGGCTAAAGTTGCACCCCTGTAAAAGGAGTATTGATTTTATTCTCTTCTAAACCACTAGATGGCACAACATTTGCAGCATAAAATATTATTACATTAATCATGTCATAAAATAAAATGTATCTATTGTTACTACTGTAATGCTATATACATTTTGTATGTGATCTCCTTCAAATCTTCCAGATTATATACTTTTTAAATATTTATTTTAATATATATATATATATATATTAAGCAAAAATAAATTTCATTTATTAAAATAAACAGAAAATAGTACACACTTTGCTGAAGTGATTGTTTTGGGAAAGTATTAAAACATATTACTGTAGATAAAGTGTTTGTATCTATAATGTGAGCCTTTTGCCCCATCCTGGTTATTCTTTTACCTCCAGAGAGCAAGGCTCTCATCGCCACCTCGCACATTTATATTATTTTTTGGTGAAACGCACCACTTTAATAATAATTTTTCCCACAAAACCATACGTTAAGATAATTTATAACTTTACTTGTTTTATCACCGATGAGGTAGACATTGCCGGGCTTGCCAAGATATTAACCGACCTTCTTATCTGAGCTCAGCAATCGCTCTTCAATGTCAAAATATTTGGGATGACCAATCAAACCAAACTAGGCGGGCTTCATGTTCACAGAAGCTGCTGAGCGCGAAATCATCATAGACAGTAAAAGAGGAAATCATCCGCGAATTCCAGAGCAGCGCGACGCGACGCTTCAGGTAACGTCATAAAGTGTGAGAAACGTCAGATGTATGTAGCCAAACTAAACATTTTGACCATGTTTTAGGAGTGAAATGTTAACCACCGACGGAAATAGCCAGGGATGCAAACTAATAAACTTTTGTCTAATTTGGCCATTTTGAATTGAAAATATACGTGAGTCATGTAGGCCAAAGTCCTTTTAGGCAAGTCATGCCACTCGGCCGCCATCTTGGCAACGCCTCCGGGCAGCTATTTCGGACAACCAAGACCAGGTTCCTATCTAAATGAATGGGCAGAGAGTCAGAACTCCACTTTCACTGGTCACCGGGACATAAAAACTGCATGTATAGAAACAGCAGTAAAATATGATAAAAAATCGCTGAAAAAGTTTGATGACTTTGCCCCAAAATAAGGTTTAGAACGCCTTATTCCCCACAGATTATACTTTACTACGCATGCGCAAGGGTTCTCTCGCTCTCTGACGTGCGCGCGCGGCACGGTTTGAAAAACACAGTATGTGTGAGCTCTCGCTCGCTCGCTCTAGATTCTTGGAGATTTGAACTAATTTGCGGGCATCAGGGAGCCGCTATCAATATGCGGTAGACACTTGGGATGTCTGATTTTACACAACAAACACATACGCTGCATATCAAATCTGCCACCTTTTCAAACAGTAACATATTTTCCACTGTCGCAAACCTCAACTGTGCGCATGCGTCAGTGGAACCAGACGATAGGCTTAAATGTTTCCCGGCTTGACTGTTAAAAGCAGACGATTGGCTTTCCAGCGGGAGGGGCGGGACATGTGCATACAACCGCCATCAACCGCCATCTATTTCCCTATATAGTTGTATTGAGGATTGAGTAAGTGGCATGTCTCTATATAAATAGTCTCTGTGTAGGCCCAATAATTAGTAACGAACAGTCATTAACGAAGCCTTTCATCATATTAGGCATACGATTAATAATGAATGTACACATATTGTTTATGAATTGAATAAACTTAATTGCCTAGCTTACCTGGTAACATAGACTAACCACGTTCCATAAACAATGATGTTCTGTACAGATAACCTTTTACCGCTTAACGTTACCGCTTATTATAATAACGTTACTTCCAGGCAGTGGTGGGCCGTCAGGGCCAGCAAGGCCTTCTCTGCTTGCCTAAACACGATCATAACAGATTATTTATTATTATATCGCCTAAAAGGACTTTGATCAGAATCACTGACTTGCACTGCAATATATTTTTTCCTTGAATGAGTATTAAATTATTCCCAATAGTACATTCTCTTAATTTCATAGCTTTTCTCTTGGTTGTGCTGCTTCTAGTAGTGTATGTTTATGTTAGAACTTTTATCCAATCATATTTCAGCCGTCATGTGTTGCCAGGGTCAAATAAATCTGCCTCGAGGCCTTCAGAATCGATAGTGAGGTCGCCTGTAGCTTAAAATGAATGGCAATGAATCTGTTGCTTTAACCATAATCAGTCAGATTTAATCAGCCAATCAGATTTCGATTTGACTGCACTGTGGCCATCTAGCAGGCACATTTTCACCCCTTTGATTGGATGTTCAGAGCGCGAATTCAGAGCTAGCTAACCGCATCTGTACCGAACTGCGTAAACTAAAATATATTCCTGTAGATTTAATTGTTTTTCAACCCACAAATTAATGTTTAATTCCCTCTTTGACCCCCAGCAGATTCAAACCTACCGGAAAAAGGAAAGTCAGTAAAGCAAAAGGAAAAGATATCAGGAAAGAAAAGTTTCCTGGTACTTTGGGAAGTACCCAAAGGAGATATTAGAGAAAGGCAGTTGAAGAAGTGAAGGCAGAAGCAAGACGGACCTCACAGGCGTCAGATACCCTGGACAGAGGCCCTCTATGTGAAGCACAGTTTGGAGGACAAGCCACAGCTTATCTACAAATGTGATGAGACTGGCTTTGGAGACAAGCCTCAGTCCAGGGAGAAGGACCTATGCCAGACTGGGAGGAAACATACCAGCAGCAGCAGACAACCAGGGAGCACATCACGGTGCACTGCTGTGTGAATGCAGCCGGTAACAACATTACACCCTTCATCATTTACTCTGGCTGCCTCCCAAGTAATGCCTATAGGCTGGACGGGCACCCCCAGCACCCTCTATGGCATTCAGGAGAAGGGTTACATGGACTCAAGAGCTCTTACTGAAATTGCTCCGGCATTTGATCAGGTATGCTCCTGAGGAGAGACTTACTTACTTTAATCATGGACCAACATCAACATGAGACACATGTCTCAAAAGATGTAATCATGTACTGCAGGGAAAATAAAATTGAAATTCTCTGCCTACCTGCCCACACCACACACATCCTTCAGCCCCTGGATATCGCTGCCTTCAACCCACTGCTTTTTCTCCACCATGGCTTCCAGGATGGGTCTGGTGCGAGGGGATCTTGTTGTGAGGCAGAAGCAGTTTTCACCTCTCCTCAAAAATGTTTACCCCACTGCTGTCACATCCGAAAATGTCAAGGCTGGGTTCCGCAAGGCTGGAATCTTTCCTCTGTCCAGGGGTGCTGTAGACACAACCCTGGTCATTTTAGCATTAATACAATGATAATTCATCCTCTAAGCTACTTGCATTTCTTTTCAAGTGTGCTAATGGGTTTTACATAATGTTTTACTTTCTTAGGTGGTGAGAATGCTCCCATCTGCAGCCACACCATCCATCACAGCCACACCATCCACCGCTCACGCCACTCTCACTCACACATCCAGCACTCAAACACCTGACCCCACCTGTAATTGAGTGGCTCCCAAAAATGACCTGGTGGCAGCAGGTGTAATCTCTGAGAGCCTGGCTAACAACCTCATGAGTCCAGCCCTGGAGAGGAAGGAGAAGGTGAGGCGTCGCTTTCCGTTGCCAGCCCGTGTCATCACCAGCTATCAGTATTACGACCTACTGGTAGAAAAAGAAGCTGAGGAGAAAGAGAAGGAAGTTTTAATTTAGGATTATTTTTATAATGTAATAATTTCCATGTAATCTCCAAATTAATGTAGAAACAACATAAATACAGTTGCCATACAGTTGCCTATATTTGAAATATTTGTTTAATGACATATTTTTTATGAAAGAAGGCCAGTATCACCAATACCAATACTGCTACTGATGTCTCTGAGTTTTTTGCATTCAATTCAAACAGACAGGAGATTCACAGGCACACTGAGTTCTCGTTTGTGTCTTATCATGCTTGAATGGTTTAAAAGCATTTGCATGAGTAAGAGCGTGATCATATATATATATATATATATATATATATATATATATATATATATATACAGTGAGGAAAATAAGTATTTGAACACCCTGCTATTTTGCAAGTTCTCCCACTTAGAAATCATGGAGGGGTCTGAAATTGTCATCGTAGGTGCATGTCCACTGTGAGAGACATAACCTAAAAAAAAAAAATCCAGAAATCACAATGTATGATTTTTTAACTATTTATTTGTATGATACAGCTGCAAATAAGTATTTGAACACCTGAGAAAATATTTGGTACAGTAGCCTTTGTTTGCAATTACAGAGGTCAAACGTTTCCTGTAGTGTTTTGCACAAACTGCAGGAGGGATTTTGGCCCACTCCTCCACACAGATCTTCTCTAGATCAGTCAGGTTTCTGGGCTGTCGCTGAGAAACACGGAGTTTGAGCTCCCTCCAAAGATTCTCTATTGGGTTTAGGTCTAGGCCACACCAGAACCTTGATATGCTTCTTACAGAGCCACTCCTTGGTTATCCTGGCTGTGTGCTTCGGGTCATTGTCATGTTGGAAGACCCAGCCTCGACCAATCTTCAATGCTCTAACTAAGGGAAGGAGGCTGTTCCCCAAAATCTCGCAATACATGGCCCCGGTCATCCTCTCCTTATTACAGTGCAGTCGCCCTGTCCCATGTGCAGAACCCCCCCCTTCACAGTAGGGATGGTGTTCTTGGGATGGTACTCATCATTCTTCTTCCTCCAAACACGGCGAGTGGAATTATGATCAAAAAGTTCTATTTTGGTCTCATCTGACCACATGACTTTCTCCCATGACTCCTCTGGATCATCCAAATGGTCACTGGCAAACTTAAGACGGGACTTGACATGTGCTGGTTTAAGCAGGGGAACCTTCGGCGCCATGCATGATTTCAAACCATGACGTCTTAGTGTATTACCAACAGTAACCTTGGAAACGGTGGTCCCAGCTCTTTTCAGGTCATTGACCAGCTCCTCCCGTGTAGTTCTGGGCTGATTTCTCACCTTTCTTAGGATCATTGAGACCCCACGAGGTGAGATCTTGCATGGAGCCCCAGTCCAAGGGAGATTGACAGTCATGTTTAGCTTCTTCCATTTTCTAATGATTGCTCCAACAGTGGACCTTTTTTCACCAATCTGCTAGGCAATGTCCCCGTAGCCCTTTCCAGCCTTGTGGAGGTGTACAATTTTGTCTCTAGTGTCTTTGGAGAGCTCTTTGGTCTTGGCCATGTTAGTAGTTGGATTCTTACTGATTGTATGGGATGGACAGGTGTCTTTATTCAGCTAACGACCTCAAACAGGTCCATCTAATTTAGGATAATAAATGGAGTGGAGGTGGACATTTTAAAGGCAGACTAACAGGTCTTTGAGGGTCAGAATTCTAGCTGATAGACAGGTGTTCAAATACTTATTTGCAGCTGTATCACACAAATAAATGTAAGAAATGTAAATGTGGAGAACTTGCAAAATAGCAGGGTGTTCAAATACTTATTTTCCTCACTGTATATATATATATATATATATATATATATATATATATATATATATATATATATATATATATATATATATATACACACATTTGATTATTTATTATTTACAGATCCCCAAGCAAGCAGATCTCCACTCATGTCAGCCTGCCAGACGCAAACCTGAGTGAAGACAGAAACCAACAGGACATGACAGGAGTTGTTTGCTGATGTTCTCCATGTCTTATTTCATCAACCAGCCATGGAGACACATGTCCTTCAGAATGAGTCTCTTCTGTACCTTAGGCTGCAAACAATCACAAATCATGTTGCAGCATTTTGTGCAAAAAGGCAAGTGAGATGTCTGATTATAGCTTTCACTTTACACCTGCTCTCTTTGAAGCTATTAGTCTTTTTTGTATGATTTATAATTCAAATTGTCCTTTTTTTGGTCTTTGATGAAGATCTCAGATTTCTTCATGAGCGCACAGAACCCAAAGTCAATCAATTTGACCTCCACGGTGGCCTGGTTCACCAGCAGGTTCTCCAGTTTGATGTCCCGATGGAATACACCACGCTCGCAACAAATGATGAATGACCTGCCGCTTAACATGTCGTGCTCTCCTCTCGTCAAGGCTTCCTCCGGGGGGCTCCATTAAACTAAACTTAAGTCCATGCAAGGCAAGCACCTCTCTATGACCATGATGTAGTCATCTGTGTCATCCAGCCAGTTTAATTATCTGAGGAAAGCTGCGGCCCTTATTGGCCATCAATGTCAGGCCATTTGTAGTCTGTGATTAACATGAGTATAAGATGTTATAAATTTAAAGCAGTGACTGAGAAGCAGTAACACAGAGAGCGCAGCCTACTCACCACTTTGATATATGGCATGTTGGGCGTCTTCACTGAAAATTTCACAGACACCTGATAAACAAAACAAAGAATCAATAATTATCATGTGGACATAGGTCTGTCATAACATGCCAAAAAGATATGGTAAATTTTGTTAGTAAAAAAAAAACCCTCCCATCCTTGCATGGAGTCCCTTCATACACAAAGCCAAATCCTCCTTCGCCCAGCTTGTGGCCAAATTCACAACGCCTGCAACAGCTCTGTGGCAAAGAAAGTGGAGAGTTGGCCACTTCCAGAAGCTCTTCATCCACTTTTCTCTCTTCCTCCATCAATTTAAGGAACCCCAACAGGAATCTCATCAAGCCAATGAGGATGTTTCTCTGCCATGTTGGTGGTGCGAGTTGTACACAGGGTTTGTGTACACTCCATCCATATCAAACACTTTGTTTGGTTAAACTTAGCTGTCCCATGATAAAACCGTTTGTCACTCTGATATCAGATACTCCAAAACTTCAACCAGCAAAATGAGCAAAAGGCTTTCACACTTTTAAATACTGTAATAGGCGACACAATTTAGTTGTGACGTCATAAAGGCTGACGCAGTGATGTGTTAGTAATGGCTGGGACATATTTTAATTTAGCCTAGAGAAATAACCTTGGAGGAGTCACAACTATAAAGAAGGAAGGATGCCCTCATCTCGTTGTCACACTTTGTATGATTATTGACCTTTCCTTGCAAGGGAATAAATAATCTTTGAAGACAATTCGTACATGTTTGTCTCTTATTCAGTAATAGAAAATGGTTTGCCACCACATAGAGATACATCTATTTAACAGTAAAGTAAAAAAAAAAAAAAGAGGGTGGTTTGTATAGTGGGTAGGGTGCTTTTGATTGGACATAAAATTATGTAATCAAAATTGTTTTTTTTATTGTTAATCTAAAGTTAGTTTAACAATTGATTTTATAATTTTAGTTTTACGAATATAAATAAGCTTTAGAATCAATATATAAAGTAAAGCTTTAAAATGACTAAAATTACATGTTTGGGTTGCTGTGTACCTAAAAATATTATCTATTTAAAATCTAGTTATACAAATGAACTCATTTTGCTGGTATTTGGCCTTTTTCTTCGACTCTTTTCTTCTTACTGTGTAAATACATTTAAAATCTTTAGTTTTCATAACCATATTTTAACTTTTAGCAGTGAGAAGTTCCTTATGCATATAACTATGCGCTCCATAGTTACTCTCATGAACTCATGATCATAGTCTGATTTGATAGAAAACGTTGATCAACAGCATAATGGTACCAGCAAAGCCTGATTGGTTTGGTTTTGTCAACTTGAAGCATCTCCTGTAACGCTGAGTTCAGCTAGCTTCATGGGTTCTGTAAAGGCTGTCAACTGAACTTCAGAGGCTGCTCACTGCAGAGCCATGGGTGGAGAATGAAGTCCAGCTCCGCCTCTATGGACGTCCAGCTCTCGATGTAATTTGGGTGTAATGGGTGGAGCTAGAAGGTCCAACCACACCCTAACCTCAGAGCCATCCCTCTAACCGTGAGATCCTCAGAGGTGGAGCTGGACCAGGTCAAGCTCAACCCATGACGTCTAGAGAAGGGGAGCTGGACATCATTTGGTTCTGCAGTGAGCACCACTTGCCTTTTCAGGGACTTTGGTGGCAGCAGTGAACACGAACAGTAGGTGGCGCGCTTGATCCTACCGTTGCACAGAAGAAGAAGAAGTTGGTGTCAGTGTTTGGTTTCAGTTTTCAATAATACTGTCCGTCACAATGATTCGGACACATCAACGTTTGTGGATAATTTTACCATGTTTTATTGCTTTATTGGCCGTGACCATTACATGTGGTGAGTTTGTTTCTGTGATAACAATATCGTTTATTATTGGTTGCTCTCCGTAACAGACAATATCAAAAGGAAACATGATAATCATGTTATATGTACATTCAAATTGGTATTGGTCCCTTTTGCTTATAATGTCAAAGTATTGACATCACTGTACGTAATGGTACTGCTACAGCACTTCTTGAAGAGGAGCTGTCAATCCAAAAATGAATTTGTTTCTTTGTCTATTGACCAGGCTTTCTTTCAGTACACCTAAACTGTTGTTTTATATTTTGATTGTAAATTATTAATACATGTAAATAATTGTAAAGTTGTATGCATTTTATATTTACATACATTTATAAATTGATAAACCCTGTGCTATCCGTTGTTAAATATGTGTATTGGCGCCCTCTTCCGGTCGGGAAGAGTTAATGCTGTTATGTTCTTTGTGTAACAGCTCCTGCAGGCTCATTTGTGCTCGTGTGTCTTTGCTGTATGGCTCTTCTATGGAAGATAAAGATCGAGAATCGGTCCATATCGAGTCTTCTAGCTCAATATGTGGCTGTGAAGGCAGTGTGTTGGCTGGGGAGTCGCCAGAGAAACAAACTGGAGAAAGACACTAAGGACGTTCATCGCGTTCAGGAGGAAACTCTGCTCAAGCGCCTGCGCAAACACTCCGACACAGTCTACGGCAAACTCTACGATTTCGGATCAATTAAAGGTGATTGATTTCGAAGCGTGTTTAATAATAGTAAAACGTAATACATTTTTTATTTATATCAAAACAAGGGTGTTCAATTTTTGATTTGATACTCACTTATTTCGATTTAATTAAGTATTTAATCAAAGATTATAATCACTCGTGTCATGTTTTGCCATAAACTACTTTTTTGTGTTTAAATAAGCTTCACTTTATTCTTAAGTAAACTTTATTTTTTATTATTTTCTATGACCAAACTTACTGTATAACTGATCAGTCTAAACTTTTGATCTGTATCTTTAATATTATGATGGTCTTTAACCTGTTCTTATGTCTTATGAGAGTCTGCCAATTCCCTAAAGCTTTATTTGATATACTTTTACAAATATTATCAGGATCAGCGAGTCAAGATAAATGCCAAAAACAGCTATTTCTGCACCCATCTGTCTTAAATGTCACTGACTCGTATGAAAAGTTGAGAGGGTGAACTTTATTTCTTTACAGGTGGCTGAACATGATGCCACTTTTCCTCAGAGTGAAACCCAGATGTTTCAACTCATTGGGGCAAACTAGGTGCAAAACTATATCTGTCAACATTCATCTTGACTAGGGGAAGGATAGTCTGGGTGAGGGGGCCCTATTTTTAGTGTCCCTACTCTTGACATAATGGTTCTCTGGCATGGCTGATTATAAGATAAATCTTCTGATTCAGTCCCTCGACTTTCACTGTATTAACAGGGTGGCAGGTTTTAGTTGTTCATTTAGCTAAAGATTTTGTTCATTTTAAACTAACTACTGGCTAACGGCCAGTTTCAACCACTATTTCTATCACATTTGTTTTGTGGCAGCCATCCTGTAATTTCTGAAAATAGTAACCTTAATAGATGATAGCCTTTTTCCCTGATGTTTTTTTTTGTTGTTGTTATGTTATGTTGTAGCTTTATGCTAAAAAGCTTTCTTTTTTCCCCCACATCAATCTACTCAATACCTCATAATGACCTTTTTTTTATTTGTGATAACTTTGCAAATTTATGAAAATTATAACATTGAAATATTACATATTACATATGATATACTTATTTATTCATTTAAATAAGTGAATTATTTATGCATTAGTAAATTATTAAATGCATAAGGTTTTTATTGAAAGTGCAAAATATAGTTTCATAGCTGTTAAATCTTTAATGTTTTATCGCCCTTCTCCCGAAGCATTTGAAGGATCTGACTGCATGCCGCAGATATTCTGTATATAGTTCATTTACGTATATTAGATATATTGTTTATTTTATTTACATATATTACAATCTTAGACAATAGTATATTTTCATTGAAAAATAAATACAGGGAATAAAAAAAAAAGTCAGTTGTATGTGGGGCAATAGTTTTTTACTTCTTGGCTTCTAGGCAATGGAAAAGACCTATGGGACATGCCACCATCTTGTCATGAAATGTATGACAGTTTTTATTGTATTATTTCAGACACCGAAACATTTCGACAGCGCCATCCGGTCACGAATTATGACCATTATGAAAAGTATGTGGAGCGCACGGCTAAAGGAGAGCAGAAGGTTTTAATATCGGAGAAGCCTCTTGTTCTGGCAATGACATCGGGAACGTCTGGATCCAGCCGTATGCTTCTGAGCACCAGAGACACCAACACGGAATTTTTTCTACAGGTCACACATAAACATTTTTTACAAGTACAAAGTTATATCAGCATTACACCAAAGTTTTTAAACAGGTTTTCCAAACACTCCCCCTGTCTTTCTATTGGTCAGAGTATTTATCATTCATTATTGTACAAATGCATTATTCAGTATGATTAGTT
The DNA here is from genome assembly GCA_030578275.1 of Meda fulgida. Lineage (NCBI taxonomy): Eukaryota > Metazoa > Chordata > Actinopteri > Cypriniformes > Leuciscidae > Meda > Meda fulgida. Next base: position 23,328,128 of record CM060627.1, read on the forward strand.
GCACAGAAGGCAGTGAAAAAACATGGAGAAACCTGCCAGATTCCTTAACACATTTTTAGAAGTAATGGGCCAATGCAGACCGACTAGCAACAAGTTTGCGGTTGTTGCAAGGGTTGGATATCTAATAGCTGAACTATTTTACTGCAGTTTGTGACCAATGAAAGTAATATGATCATTAGTTCTCAAGTCTTTGCACATTTCCCAGATGGCTCGAGAGGATCAGTGTAATCATGTAATCTATTATTTTTGTGCACTTTTCTGGCAGGGGGTAACTGTTTGTCTAGATGCTATGAGTCAAGCCTTTCCAGCCACCAACTGTCTCCAGAAGACCCTGAAGCTTTTTTACTCGCCCCTTTTTCGTGAGAGTGAGGCAGGTATTCCCATTGGCCCCAACTCCTCAACCCCTGCCTCCTCTAGACACATGCTGCATCTGTACACCACACCAGCACCCGTCTATCAGGTAGGGGATGGATAAATATGAATTTAATATGATAATATTTGTAAATGCTAAGGTTGAAAAGAGAGACACACCATGAGAGGTTCCTCTGTTCTCCACTGTTTTAGATTTGTAAGTGTAATCAAACAATTCACAACAGGTTAAAGTGCATGTTGTCAGGTTTTATTAAAGGGTATTTTCATAGATTTTGCTTTCAACTTGTACAAATGACAATACTTTTTATACATAGTCCCCCACCCCCATTACAAGGTGCTATAATGTCCATGTCTAATCAAACACACCTGGCTGTAATTTTCAAGTAATCCTCAAAAGATTGATTAGATTTTTCTTGTTTGATTAATGTTTGATCTAAATTATACCCATGTGAAAGTATGGACACAGAGTGAAAACTTCACTCTTTAAAAGTCCACGTTTCTAGCCAAAAACATACCTGAGTGACAGTAAAACACACAGCTTTAAATTGTACTTAGAAGTAGAAGTAATTTAGCATAAATACAAAATAAAATATTGGAGATTGTTGTTTTAAGCATTATGAATCAGTTTTTAAACAAATTTTGCCTATAAGGTTAAGATATGTTTTAGAATGTTTATTTAGTATATTTTTAATGGAAACAGATAGGCCTTATTTTTTTTGTAGTGTAAACACAATTGTCTGACTCGTTACTGACAAAACGTTTAATAAAAACATGCAAATCTTACGGTTTCCTTCAAATTCTATCCTTCAAATACAATTGTATTTTTTACAATCTTCGGAAGGTCACAGCAGGACACTGTCTGCCTGCACATGACATCAACAGCACACCCCTGGTGAAAAAAAAAAAACTAAGTATACTTGCAGCCAGACTAATTATCAGTATATTTCAAGTGTGTTAATGATTAGTTAACTTGAAGTGTGCTATTTTGTATTAAGTATATTTTAGTTGTAATTAAATTGTAGTAAAGCATAACTTTAAGTGTATTTTGTGTACTAAATTGGACCAACTTCAAGTATACTTGGTAAACTTAAACAGGGTACCCGCGGGTCTTAAAAGCCTAGAAAAAGTCTTGAATTTGATCATCCCAAATTAAGGCCTTAAAAGCCTTGAATTTAGTATACAAAGTCTTGGATTTCGTTACAAAGGTCTTATTTAGTTTTTACCAAAAGTAAAGTAACTGCAGTTTGACTAAAAGTTGACAAAAAAATGCAAAGACTTTTCGTCAACTACAACTATAAAAAACAGGATGACTCAAATGTGATTAAGACCAATAAGCATTTTCGTCTGAAGACTAAGACTAAATCAAAAATGGCTGCCAAAATTAACACTGGCCTACACACACGCGCGTGCTACAATGCTGTTGCGTATGTATTAAATATGACTGATATATAATTCAATATATATTTAATTCAAGTAACCTTCTTGTACATAATTATTTTCTAGGGTTTAAAATGTATACAGATTTGACATTTTCCCCTCATACTTCTGTTGGAATGGGTACGAAGTTGGCATTGAATTTCATTTGAAATGGTATTAAAAAGGTCTTAAAAAGCCTTGAATTTAAGTTGGAGGATCCTGGGGGTACCCTGTTAAAGTATATATGCCTGTGTAGGGACTAATTACATGCTTGGTTAGTGATATTAAAGTGTACTTTATTTGTGTTACAAGTACATTACAAATTCATTATGAGTGTCTTTGAAACATACAAGCAATATACCAAATGTGTATATTTTTTTATTAGGACAGGACAGTAGCTAGACAGGAAGTGAGGTGAGAGAGAGAGAGAGGAGGGAGGGACGGGATCAGGAAAGGCCGTCCACGAGCCGGGACTCAAACTCGGGTCTCCCGAGGCACAACGCTGCACTTGGCCACGAGGCTATCGTGGTGTGATATATTTGATTAAAAAGTATAGGCTCATTAATACCCTTCATTGGCTTATTCCAAATACTACAAATTGCACTTTGTCTTCAATAACAGATGTACATTATTAGACAAATAAAACTTAGCTATACTTTGTACAAAGTACTATTGTATACTATAATGTATTTTGAAAGTATACTTTCAATGCGTTGTTACAATGACCATTTCCAAAAATATATTTTTAATAAAGCGCAAATAAATAAACTTTAAAAAAATAAACTGAATTTTCACTTCAAGTATATTTTTCGAAAATATAATAAAGTACAATTATTGTTAAGTGTGTTAAAAGTTGTATTGTGAAAATAGGTAAAAGCATGATCCTAATATACTTTTATACTTTTAATATATTTAAAGAGTACAATTTTTGTTAGTATATTTGCAATGTACTATTGAAAAAGGGAATATATTTCCAATACAATAAAGTATACTTCTTTTCACTAGGTCGCTCCGAGCAGCAGTGGTTATACAGTATTGTCATCGACCTTTTCAAACTAGCTAATGGACAGTTCTACCATGGAACGAAAGTGTGCAACATTGATAATTTTTCTCGTCGAGAAATATTTTCTCAGAGGATGAGTTCTGCAATTTAGTTTCAAGATGAATTATCATTATTTGCAAGATCCACATCTTCCTCTGGTTACGTCGAGCTTCCTTGAAGGGATGCTCGATTGATTAAGAATATTCCAATTTAAAATAAGATTTCCTTCGATTCCTCTGTCCTCATTTTCTTCCCCCGCATCCTAAGGCGGTAGAGCTGAGACACGAGGAAAGGAAACAAAGATGCACAAATTAGAAATGATAAGCACCTCTAGTGTGTGTTTGTCACATGAGGTCTCTATTTTTCAAGTTTCCCTGTGTTAGTTCTTGACTCCTCTGTTGTCATGTTTTCAGAGTATGTTCCCAGTTGTTTCTATATTTACTCATTTGTTAAATGATTAATCCCAACTTGTTGTCTCCCTTCACTTAGTCTTTAATAATAGAATTAGTATGTTAACTGTAGCAGCCATAAACTATTAAAAGTAATATAAAAACTAAATGAACGGAAACTAAATTTAAAATGTAATATTTCAATGATGAACACTTATTTCTGACACACTTGTCTCTGCAGTTTTAATTCCAGTGCTGAGAACAAATAAAATCATTGCCTGCATAATTTAGTGCAATAAATGGTAGTCTATCAGAACTGTGTGCCTTCAAAAAAAGCCTTGACTGCTGTCAGTGAATCACTGATTTGCTGCATTTATTTATGCACGTAATTTAGGAAAGTAATAGAAAACTGAAACAACTCAATTTTAGTTGTTGGAATAAATTCATGAGTTTTCGTATAATCTGCTTACGAGTCTATTTAAGTTGAATCGCAAGTCTTCTTTGATTATGTCTGATTGTTATGTTTGATCATGCTGTTGTTCCTCAAGTACATGTCATGCTGCTGGAGTCCACAAAGCTGCTGTGGATAAAAGTGCCTGCCAACTAAAATGAAATGTGTTTAACCATAGGTTCTATCTGATCAGAACACTAGTATACAGAATGTAAAAGATACTTTTTGTTTTGTCTCCAGGTGCTGAATGAGAGAGACGCCTTGTATCTGCATCTGCTGTTTGGGCTGAAGGACCGCAATCTCGGCATGCTGGAATCCAACTTCTGCTCTACAGTCTTTTATGCCTTCAGGGGCCTGCAGGTACAATGACGACCAAAGGTCTGAGATCTCTTATGAAAATGCTTCTATATTACATTATTCATTGAATAATTATACAATCAGCATTCAATTTTGAGCGATCACCTAGAAGTTGTGCACAATCTCAGATATGTATCATTTGCTTTACATCATAACTTCTCTTTGTTAATAAAGCTTTAAAAAAAACGTTGTTTTTAAAGGTTTAAATACAAATCAGATCACACTGACCACACTGTATAAAGCCATCTGATGAACAGAAATGCACACATTTACTTTGGTTTAGTGACCAAGGAGTAATGCAGGATTCATTTAAAAAAAGAAAAATAAGTCCAGGTTTTCAGTGTTGTTGGACCGCACTGCTCATGTTCAAATAAAAAAAAGAAAGAAATAAAAAAACACACAGTACTGATACCATGAATACTTTTTTGTAAGGAGCTGTTGAAATATGTTCTAACATTGAATACAGCTAGATGGAGTGCAACATACAATATGCTTGAGATTCTTGTCCCGCTCTTAGATTTGTCCAATCAGCTCATTGTTTTATATCTGACTCTGAATATATCAGATAGACCCCATGACCCTGTGTTCATCTGCGTTTAGGAACATTGGAAAGATCTTGTTGTAGATGTGGAAGTGGGCAGGATCAACTCCAGTCTGAACCTGAATGCTGACGTGCGCTCTGCTCTAGAGAAGCTGATGAAGCCAGATCCAGTGAGAGCCACTGAGCTCACAGCCCAGTTTGAGAAAGGCTTTGAGGGGATCGCACTCAGACTATGGCCCAAGTTACACCTGGTCCTAGCAGTGGACTCGGGCTCAAACCAGATTTATGGGGAGATGTTGAGACAGAACTACTGTAAAGATGTCCCGTTCTACTCCCCTTTCTACGCTGCCACTGAAGGTGTGTTTCCTGTCCATTGTCCATTGCGCTCGTTCCTGTTGCGTGTGCTCAAACTGGCAACCCGTGTGAGCCCCGTCGAGTTTGAGGAGCAGGTGGCGGAAGAAACAACGATCTCCGATATTTTGAATTGAACTGCAGTACTTATTTCGTCCACTAGTTGTCATTCTTACAGACTGTACCTTTAAAGAAATAAGCCATGATAAGCATAAGGTTTTTTATATTTTTCGTGTTATTCGTAACATATTCCCATGCACTGAATTTTGACTTCAAGAATTATCTAAATGAAATTCAAAATCAAACAGTTGTGTCTGGAATACTTCACAATCCACTACCTGAAGTTCTAATGGAGATAAAGTCATGTTTTTTCTATGTGTCTTTATTAACAGTAATACGTTAAATACAGTTATTTGAACTAAATTCCTGCTATATGTTGTTTAAATGTACTTAAATACAGCACTGGAAAATACCATCTCTACATATATATTTCTTTATAAATTTAAATGGCAGAGACCTCATTTTCTATAATTTTCTCATTTTCAATTGACTCTAAGTAACTACTTTTGGATGTGTTGAGCTTTTCAGCAAACTTTATGCCAATGCAGAGCAACTTGATGCAGCGACAGCTATTATAGTGGAGTGTCTTATTCCTTGCAGTAAGCAGTGTATCTCTGTCCATGTGCTGGGTCAATATTTTAAAACATTGAGAACTAGCAATGCCTACTATTCAGTACAGCAAACATTCAGCAGCAAAGTTGTGAATGGAGCATATACTTGCGAGTAGAGCTCACATACATGTGCTAGTTGTGTGTAATAGTCTGTAATTCATGTTTCAGGCTTGATAGGTGTGAACCTGTGGCCTCTGCAGGAGAGCAGACAGTATCTCCTGTGTCCCCGCTCCATGTTCTGTGAGTTTATACCAGAGGAGGATCTTGATTTAGAGCAGCCCAAAACTCTCCTGATAGAGCAGCTTCAAGAAGGACACAACTATGAGCTGCTGGTCACCAATGCCTCAGGATTATTCAGGTCAGGTACATGATCCTGCTGCTTAACATTTACTTGGTTTTCTTTACACACCCTGCTTTCACTGCTCTTATACTATCTATCTGTTCAGTTCTTAATAGTCTTAAGTGGCAATTAAAAAAATAATCTTTGTACAATTCATCCTCAAATGTTTTTCTTGTTGTTGTTGCTTAAGCCCAAAGTATACTTCAGGTTTGACAGATACTCTTAGTGTGTGTACAGCAGACGCTTAACTTTTCAAAGCATGTTCGAGTTTCATCTTTGTACAGTGTCTGCGTTATTTCTGTGTTATTTCAGACGTTTTGACCAATACAAATGTCTCGCATAGCGGCTTGTCAACGTGGGCTTCTATTGTTGTTCCGTCTTTTCCGAGAAACAATAACCAGATTTTTAGAAACGTAGAAAAGTAAAATATTGGTCAAATTATGTACTAGACGTTTACTAAAGTGTTTATCTATGTTTTTCAGGTATCGCATTGGAGATGTTGTGAAAGTAGTCGGGTTTCATAACCAGTGTCCAATAGTGGAGTTTCAGTATAGGTACTCATGTTTATTTTACTTTATCTAATCAAGTGGTTCTTAAACTGTGATACACAGTGGTACACAGCACAACACTATTTCACGCTGTTTAAAAAATAGTACAAATATATATTTTTTTGTTGCTGTTGTAGCTCCATTCCTGTAGAACAAACGGTGTTGTGTGGCACTTACAACGCTGAGGTCATGGGCTCATGTCCCAGGGAATGCATGAAATGTATAGATTATGTTCCTTAAATGCAGGATAAATACACATGCCAAATGCATTAATGTAATGTATTATCTAATGGTGGGGCACACTACTGACCAAACACTGAATCAGATTCATTATTATTCTGTTTGCCACTGCAGCAGAATATGGAATTATGTATGGTGCTCACAGTCCTCACACTACAATTTCTTACTTACAGATTTCTGTTTGCCCAATGCTGAACATTTATATCAAAGTTAGTACCTGAATGTTTGAGAAGCACTGATCTAATCAATTAAAAACATATTTCTATGTTATCGTTTCTTTAACGTGTGTTCAGGCGTGGTCAGATGTTGAGCATGCGTGGTGAGAAAGTGTCAGAATCGCTGTTTTTGAGGGCCCTTAAGAGGACAGTGACGCAGTGGCCAGGATCCAGACTCATAGACTACAGCTGTGTTGAGAGTGGCATTCTAGGTAATGTTTGAGTTTCATCAAATTCTTTGTCATTTAAAGGAATGTTCCAAGTTCATTACAATTTAAACAAACATATACAACAGTGGATTTTCACCTACAAACAATTGAGACACGAGGCTACTTTTTGAGCTGTAACTTCATTTTCAGAGAGAATTGCTTCAAAGCAGCTTAACAATGGTAAACAGGAAACGCAGCATCAGTTCATCAATTATGAATGATTTCAATTCAGCTATAAACAGCTCTATAGAAGACAATAGTGTCGTTATTCAGCTTGAGTCAGTTCAATGTCCCCAACTAAGTAAGCCAAAGGCGACAGTGTCAAGGAACCCAACTCCATCAGGTGACAGAAACGGGAAAAAAAATCATGGAAGAAACCAGGCTTGGTTGAGGGGCCGGTCTCCTCTGGCCATATGAGCAAACATGGTGTGATTTATGATTCCAGGCTGCATCCAACACCTCAAGGATTGGAATTTCATTTCAACCCTCCCCGGACTGCAGAACATTATACATGTCAGCATGAGACTTGTGTGATTGAATTTTGACCCTGTCTACAATGTCAATAGAGTACAAGATGTAATGAATCTGGAACATAACTTGAATTTTCCTAAGGTCGATCTTGTGTATAATACTGAAATGGAAATACGTGCAGTAAACCTTTAATTTAATTTGTTATTTGTGTTTGCTGTAGGCAATGCATCTGGAATATCTCAGCCGCATTATCTTGTGTTTGTTGAGCTAAAGGGTGTGAGGAACCTCTCAGAGGAACAAAGATACAAGGTGACTATCTATAATGTTCATTAAAAAACTTTTAAGAAACCCTTCTCTTTAACTGCTCATAAGATATCTTTTCAAATCCAACAGTTAGACCACTGCCTTCAGGAGGACTCTGACATCTACAGATCCTTCAGAATGAAGGGCAGCATCGGACCAATGAGAGTTCAGCTTGTTCGCGATGGAACTTTCCAAGAACTGAAAGATCGCATGATGGCCTTCTCTAGTGTTTCGTCCAACACCTTCAAAATGCAGCGTGTGATACGTAGGAGAGAGTTTGCAGACTTTCTACTGCAGAGGGCTTTCTCATGAGCATTTCAATTAGAGATAAAGGCTCTGATACAAAGCTGAGGTGTCATTTTTGGCTGTTAAAATAGTTTCTCCTATCCTAGTTGTACAGTATATGCAGAGACAACTGTAAATAACCGATTGGTAGGGCGATTCCCTGAAAAGTGTAACAGTGTGCCCCTGTCGCATGTTCAAAGCAGACCTCTGGAACAGGCTCAACCAGGGGCTTGAGTTGTCCATCCAATGGAGGTGTAGGATTAAAAATTTAAGATCTGCTGATCCTAAATCCTTACATGACATCTCATGAAAACCTAAGGTGAACTACTCTGTATTGGGCATTCAAGGTAAACATGATGGCATCAATTTACTGATTAGATTCAATATAGTTTCCATTCAAGGGGTTTTGTCAGTCTTTGATCTTCCTACTGAGAGTCAAACTATGTGTGAATGTTTACATAGTCTTAGTTCTTGTGGCCATGTGCCATAAACAATTGAGGGGTAATTTCCTGTATTTTCTTTTAAATTATTTGATTTAGTGGTCATCTCTAAAGCCCAATTTATACTTCTGCGGCGAACTCACGCCTGTGTGTAGCACGCGTACCCTTCGGCGTACCCTGACGTGCACCTCTCCAAAAATGTAACAACGCGTCAATCCTACACGGAAGCAAGCGCTTTCAGCCTATGTTCATGCAAATGTTGCAGGGATATGTTGCAAATTAAACAATGTATTTTTCATAACATACTTTGAACAACATAAATAAAAAATAATGTCAGAAATAAATCTGGCCTGCCTGTTGTTGATCAACCATTGGACAAAATGTAATTTTTCTAATATTATATTATGTATCTCTTTTATCAGTTAATGTTTGGTTACACTTTAACAAGTGTCCTTGTTACAATGCAATTGTACATCTAAGTACTGAGTAATTTTACTTTATGGTGTACTTTAGGCTAGGATCAGGGTTTGGTTTAGGGTTAGTTGTATGTAATTGTGCATAATTTACTCTTATTACTGCAGTAAGTACATGTAACAAGGACACTGTAAAATAGTGTTACCTAATGTTCCGTATTATCTAATACCGGTAGTTGAAAAAAATTGTTTTGTAAAGCTTTGATTCTATATGTGACTTTATGTAGGCCTATGTGAATAGGTGGCGATAATTGACCACCGTTTTGTCTTATTAGCATGTCATTAAATCATCAATTCAAGTGAATTGTTGAAAACACCAAATTGTTCACAAGTGAAACAATGGTCTGAAATATCTGTATCATTTCTAGAATAAATTAATTGAAATATGATATACATTTTAAATTCCTGCAAAGGGAAGGAAAACGGTGGCAATGTGGAAGAAAGTCATTCATTAAAAGTTATGTGCTGTCATATTTATTTATTATCATTTTTGATTGACCATTCTTTTTTTATTATATTATTATGGTATGGTTGTATCACAAAAAAGCTTTCTCCCACTTATCAACTCCACTTATCTGCTGGTAATAATGCTCTGAAGCCTTTTATTCTGAGACGCAATGATGTTCTCTTTCATAGGCTCACTCATGACAATGGGAAATGCCCTTTGGGGCGGTGCTGATTGTCTGAACCCGTATAGAATCACGCCAATGTATTGGCTGATGGCGTGGCCGCCGCCTCAGCAGCACTAGGTTACTCACTCTTGATATAGTGAACGCACCATCTGCTCCTCAGATTTTCCAAATGCCTCGGTCTGTCGCATGCTCGCAAGGCTATTTATGCCGCCCCTGGCTGCAGGTTTTGTGAGAATTTTAAACATGAAAACTAACCGAAGAGAGGCTTGTTTTCTTGCTTTGAGATGGATTCATCCACTCTTCTCCGTTGCTCTGTGGCAATGTGAGCAGCTAAGGCCCTTCATGAATCTGAGGCTCAGGAATCTGATGTCGAGTGTGAAGGCAGTGGTGAAGAACAGTTTCTTCCAGCTGAGGCAATTAGCTAAAGTAAAACCGATTTTGTCTCGACATGATTTTGAAATATTAATCCATGCTTTTATCACCACTCGTTTAGATTATTGTAATGCACTCTATAGTGGTCTTGGCAAATCACTTATGGCACGATCACAGCTAATTCAAAATGCAGCTGGTCGCCTTTTAACTGGAACTCGAAAGTTTGGCCATATCTCACCCATCCTCCAATCCCTCCACTGGCTCCCTGTGCACTTTCGTATTGATTTTAAAATTATTGTATTTGTTTTTAAATGTCTGCATGGCCTGGCCCCTCAGTACCTGTCTGATCTGCTCGTGCCCTACACCCCCATTCGTTTGCTCCGGTCAACTGATCAGGCATTGCTGGTCGTCCCCAAGACAAAACGTAAACTTAGAGGTGACCGTGCGTTTGCTGTGGCAGCTCCGAGACTATGGAATGAGCTGCCTTTGGACTGAGATTGAGATCAGATTGCCTGAGTCTCTTTCTGTTTTTAAATCCCGTCTTAAAACGTACTTATTTTCTTTGGGTTTTAATACAATTTGAGGGTTGACTTTCAGTTTTGTATTACTGTTTACTGTTATTGTTTTATTATTTCTTTGTTGTGCCTTTGTTGTATGTTATTGTTTATAGATTGTGTTCAGCACTTTGGTCAACAGTGTTGTTTTTAAGGTGCTTTATAAATAAAGATTGGTTGGTTGGAGTGCAAGGCCGTGAAGAGCAAGCAGGCCCTTTCTCTCTCGCCCAAGCGCTCGTACCGCACTGATTCTCCTGTGGAATTTCTCCACGATTATTATTTATGCCCCAGTCCAGAGGCGCACAATGCCGTTTCCTTTGGAATGGAGGATATTTTATTTACTGTGGCACTCTCCCATCTAATGGCTAGGAAGCGCGGCCTTCTGTGGCCTACACTGAGCTCACTGAAGGGCCAACCCTTGCTACTGAGAAGCTTAGCATTGAATGCCTACGAGCCTCGCAATTTTCAGTCCTCCAAGCTCTATGAGCGTTTTCTGCATTTAATTTGCGCCCCATTAGAAGGAAGCTGCAATTTTTTTAGCGATCTTCGTTACGAGATCTCAAGATCCTGGAAGCTGCCTTATTCCCATTCTGCCAACCCCGCCACCTGGGGTGAGACATATCTTGCCTTCTCCCCACGTCGGATGCTCTAGCCTCTATGCTAGACCCCAAAATGAGAAAACCTCTACATTAGCCCTCATGGGCCATTCTTCGCTGTCTGAGGATGCCTCAGGCCCTCCTCCAGTAAGCTCCTGCCAGAACCCATTCCTATGTGACCCTCATCTTACCACCTGGCAGCGTGCAGGCTTCTGTCAGGTGTGTCGCACTGGGTTCTCCACATGATCCAATTCAGATAAAATCTCCAGTTCCGTCGCAATCCTCCTTGCTTTGATGGGGTTCATCCCACTGTTACAAACAGCGCCCTAGAGGCTTCTGTTCTACAGCAGGAGGTGACGTCGCTCCTGTGCTGCCTTTGGGTCTACTGCATTTTAGGCCATTCCTGTGGTGAATGAAACTCAGGAGCATTCGCCCTTCTTGGTCAGCTTTCCATCTCTCTGGCTCTGGATCACTTCCTTCCGGCCCTGACAGGCTGTTATGTTATTGTCAGGATGAACAACATGGCAGTGGTGTCCCACATAAATCGCCAGGGAGGTTCGTGGTCATGCACCCTTTACAGGCATGCGCGCCGCCTCCTCCTATGGGGTCAAGGCAGGTTCCATTTGCTGACAGCAATTCGCGTTCCAAAAGCCTTGAACCTTGCAGCAGACTTCCTGTCGAGACAGAAATTTAGGTCAGGGTAGTGGACGCTGCACCACCAAACGGTGACTCAGATTTGGAGCCCCTGTCTCATCTGGCACCTCTGGGGATAGATGCCTTTGCTCATCCATGGCTGAATTTAAAGCTATATGCTTTCCCTCAAGTTAAGTTAATCCCTGCAGTCTTTTGCAGAGGACTCCCTTTCCTTTAGAGGAGTTGGATATCCTAGGTATTACCAAAAGTTTTGTGACCTTAAAGAGTGTGATGGATAGAAGGGCGATAGAAGATTGTTATTAGGTAACTAATGTAGAGATGATAAAATTGGTGTTTAATTATCATATTTTCTTGACCTGGTAAAAACTCTAGCGGCTGCATATTGGACTAATTGTAGCTTGTTTTTTGAGGATGCAGGACAACCACCTAGAAATGCATTACACTAATCTAGTCTAGAGGTCATGAATGCATGAACTAACTTTTCTTTATCAGAAATAGATAGCATGTTCAATAGCTTAGTGATGTTTCTGAGGTGGAAGTCTTATCCATATTCTGCAAACTTTATACAATATAAATAAAAGTGGGCACCACAGGCCATACTGTGGCTAGCTCTTATAACAACAGCCAACCACGTCGCTGGAACAGAATTTCTCCAAACTGCAATCCCTGTAATGAATGGATAAAAGTATCATTTAGTTCAGGTTCTGAAAGAATGTAAATTCAGGGGAGTTGGAGACCGTAACAATGAGAACAAGATTATGACCCTCAGGTTGAAGATTAACAGACACAGGCTGTCAATTTATAAAGTAATCAGCTGTTTACTTACAAACAATTAACATACTGAACGCTGTATATTGAAGCCCCTCCTCCAATCACATCCATTCAAAAAGACAACCTGTTCTTAATCCTAAGGCATCTGATCATGAAAATCATACCACAAAATATGCTGTGATGACAAAATAATACTGCAGCACTATCATTTTAATGATGTTTTATCAACAAAGTTCGTGAGGAGCACGTTCAGATAATTAACACGGGTGGAGAGCACTCAACAATCAATGATAAGAGGTGTATATAGATTCAGCAGTAGTCTCAGCACCCCTCCACCGCCCCTTCTCCACACTTCTAGTCCTAACTTACATATGGGGGGAGTACTCTGGGTTCGGGCCGAACTGCGAGCTCGGAGCCCTCTAATTGTATGCAAGTGTGAACTTGTGAAAGATAATACAATTTCCATGTCCTTTCCATCAGCATATTATTTAAAGGGGACATAATCATGCTTTTAAATCGTTCCTTTTTACATATAAATCATACATTTATGGTCTATATAAAGCGGAACTGCAATGCTTGGGTCTGAATTCCTCATAATTATAGCTCCACAGGCCTCTTTTCTACCCCTTTTCTGATGTGTGTCTGAGAGCAACTTGTTTTGGTGCAGTCTCTTTAAATGCAAATGAGACACTTCATACCCCGCCCCCTCTCCAGGTTGAAGAGGTGACACTTGGTTCAACTCCACCCCGTTCGGCCATTTTTGTAGTTTGATAGCAGAGATACGATTATCTAGCGGCACAGAAACTTTTTATTCACACGTTATTAACAAAATGTCAACAACGGAAGACTTGTCCATCAAGCCTTACATGTTCGAGCCAGAGTCGGACCAGGAGCGAGATGAAAATGAAGACGAACCTGCAGAACAACCTCTTCATATGGATGTATCACAATGGTGTGTACTGTATTTAAAAACCTGTATTGATAATATGCTACGTTTAGAAAAGCATCAAAAAACACAGCAGCTAAATGACCATTGTCATGAAGAAACTCAACAACAGTAATACTGCTACAGACGTGTACTAAAAAAAAAGAGAAAAAGACAACCCTGTGTTTTAAGAAAGTAAAGTACTTTATTTTTATTAACGTTATTTACAGCTTACCGAAGTGCTCTGTTCGTTGTCTCCAAAGATACAAGGAATTGATCCCTCAATCAGACTTAGTCTATCAGCAAATCCCTCTGGCGGAGGTTGCTGAAGTAGTTAGCAGCTATCCTTAAAGTGCTTCACGCACACAAAAATGACTTTACCCACAGATGTGGTTACATTTCCGTGAAAAATAAAACTCAACCAGGCACTTTCGAAGCGTGTGGGTTACTACATCCAACAACCGAACATTTTGACTTACCCTCTTGTAACTTCTGCATCCTTGAGCTTGGACTACAAAATCGCAGCGAGAAATAACAATGGCGGATTGTTCGAAGTGTTGGGCCGGGAGTCGATGTCCTAATTTGGCAGTTCCGCTGCAAATACTGTGACGTAATTGTTCAAAAAACGTCATAAGCCCCTTTCACACAGCGCTTTACCCGGCAAAATTGCTAGAGTGCCTTCTGTGTACGCAAACACGACCCGGGATTGATGCCGGGTTGGGGACCTAGTAACATTGCCGTGTTCAGACCCGGAATTCGCGCTGTGTGAACAAAAGCCAGAACCAATGCCGTATAAGGGGTGTGTCGTAGTGATGATGCACGAGCCTTTGCAATGAGTAGTTATCGTGCGACTCAGTTACTCAAGAAGAAAGTTTGTGTTCGTCATCGATACAAGAAAGAACGAAAAAATGTCTGCAAACTGGACTGAAGTAGAGACCCGAGAGCTCCTTGCAATCCGCGCCGAAGCTGAGATCGTTCGCCAGCTTTGTGGAACGGTAGGCCTACGTGATGCGTTAGTGTACGACCGAATCCGAAAAAAAAATTATCGAGCGTGGTTTCTCGAGATCGAAAGCGAAGATCATTAGTAAACTTTTCGACGCGTACCTTATACGTCACATCAACGTCACGCGTCTTTCCGGAACATACACGGGTTGTGTGTGAACGCGCTCTCTGATTCCGGCAAATCACTGGCAGTGTGAATGAAGCAAAATCAAACGAACCCTTTATCCGTGTATTTTCCGGAATCTCTGTGTGAAAGGGGCTATAGAGAATAGAAAATCGGAATAGGTTGCAAAATATGACCAAAACAGAATATAAAGATATCAACGAAGCACCTGAAGAGACTAATTTCAACTTTACTGTACTTATAAACACTCCAAATATACAACAAAATGCATTTAAGGGCTAAAAAAGTGGATTTATCATGTTATGTCCCCTTTTGTTTCAAACTGAATGCAGTGGGTTTACCAGCATGCAGTGTCGCAATAAAGATGCCAGAGGGCAATTTTGGCAAACGTCTTGAACCTGCGTCATTTATCAAACATCTGTAGGGAGTCTTGAAAAGTGACATCTTGTCTCCTTGCCAGTGTACCAAAGTGATACTCATTGTATTTTGGCTAATGTTAAAGGCTCTGATAGCAATGAAATCCAAAGTGATAGAATATAATAACCTGCCAAAATAAGTATATACAAGCATATTATATTTATAACATCTGATATGCCTGCTCTGACCCACCTCATAAAGACAGTTGTTTTAGTTCTGTGTAAATGAAAAGAGTCATCAGAGCAACCTGAAACCTTTTGTTATGATATATTTTTATTTTTATCATTTATATACTTTATGTATTTAAAATAATATTAATTTCATAACATTATGCAATTATATACATTTTTGCTACATTTGGGCAACATAAAACATGTTAATGAACAATGTCAGACCCTAGAGTATCTCATTATTCATTGTTGTTATATTCATTATTTAAATTTGACAACACAGATACATTTTATAAGGTTATTATAAAAATGCCCTTATAAAGGTAAAAAAAAAAAAAACGCTTCAATGCATGTAAATAATTTTCAGGGGGGTAAATATTACCCCTTAAAGCAAAAGTTCATTTCTGACCCTGCCAAAAACAGGTCAGGATTTGTTCCTGTGCCCTAATCCAGCATTTTTGTCTTGTGGAAATGGAAGTTGAGACAATATTTAGAACACACTTACGGAAAAACTATTTTATTGGAATCCTCGTAATGTAATATAATTGCATGCACAAAAACAAAGCAAATTTACAATTGAAATAAGTTACCATGCAACAAAAATATGGTAAAATAAGAAAAACTACCATTTTATAAAAGATGCAAGGTTATATAAATGAGAACAATGAAAGAGTTAAACAATCAAGATATGTTTTCTAAAACTGTCAATCAATAAAAGCATTAACAGTCCTCTATACAGAATGATACAAATCTGTATTTAGTATTCAGTGTCATGGTTTGAGTAAAAAAAATACACTCAAATATTGAATCAGGTTTCCCCAGTCTGCCACTGCAATGCTACTTTTATGACCACTCAAATGTTTAAACAATAAAGGATCAACCAAATAAAACGTTATTATTACATAAGGTGTAATTTGTTAACATTAGTTATACTGTACCTACAGGCCAATTTGCACATTTTTCATTACTCTTTTCAAAACTGTTAAACTTAAGTTCAAATCCTAACAGACAGAACACAGAAATTTAAAAAAAAAATTTTTTTTTTACAGTAATACTATATATTATTATTATATATTATGTTATTATTACATATAACTATATTACGAATCTAAAAAATTAAATACTATCAATACAATTAAATGTAGCTGAACACAGTGTCTTACAGTTGTATTACCATCTATACAAAAGGGGAAACATTTGGTAATGTAAACATGGATAATGTAACTTAGTGAAATACAAACAGTTATGAGTGTCAGTGTTTTTTTTTTTTTTTTAAGAAATTTTTCAAAAGAAAACGTGTAATGCTCCTGTTTTCAGTGTTTATGGGTCATTGTTTTTATGAGTGGCAAAGTGTGTTTGTTGGTTAAAAACCTTTGCTGGTGTTATGGAGGAATAAGTTGATTTGTGACGGTGGTTTTAGTGCATTTTGAATGTGAAATGAACTGCTGTGCCCAGCAGAAAGTTGGTAATGATAACTGAATAATTTTTAAAAAGTGACCTATAATAGAATGTGTCCTAGCAAAAAAAAAAAAAAAAAAAAAACTGTAATTCAACATCTGTAGTAAATTATTCCTTACGTAATGCATTACATAAAACCTTGACAGTGATCAATATATTTGATCACATTAATTAATCTTAACAAATAATGTAAACAAATACAACTTTGAAAAAATGTAATGTCAATTTTTTTTTAAAATTAACATCAATAAATGCTGTGGAAGTATTGGTTATTCTTAATTCCATGTTAACTAATGTAGTTAACTAATGTTAACAAATTAAACCTTACCGTAAAGCGTTACCACATAAACTGTAATTACATGCATAAGTCATGTGTGTGCAGATTCATGTTGCATAATATACAGTCCATTAAAATGTAATAGCTCATAATCATTGCAGTGGTCACATATTGTGCAAATAAAAAAAATCAACCCCCCTGAGTCTCATTAATCCAAGTATTAAATTCAGTCATTTAGTGCAATAGAGTACTACTGGAATTCTGGCAGCAGATTTTTAAAGCATCATATGTTTTAATGGAATTCCAACAACATGCAACATTCACAGATTTAGCAATGACAGCATTACTCAGCATATTTAAAAATGCATACATTTTTAATAACCTTTACTAATTTGTCATGCAGTGTTTTGTATTTTTTCGTTGCCAATTGTGCATATAGATTTTAAAGTGGCTTTCTTTATATCTGTATTGTGGCTACATGAGGTAATCTGATATATCTGATTGAAATATTAAAATGAAGCTGGTCAATCACGGGAATAGATTATAGCAGTTTGTCAGAACAGTCTGCTGCCAAAACTGTTTTATTCCTTAAGTGCACTTGACTGTTTTTTGTTTTGTTTTTGTTTTTTACATCCATCTGCGTAAACAGTCAAGATCTACAAAGGAAAATTATAAAATATGTAAATGTTCTAAGATGTATGCAAACATTTAGAAATATTCACTCAACATTCCAGAATACATTTTCTTTAGGAAAAATAATGACTATACAAGTCAGGAGAAAAAAAAAACATCTAAATCACAGTTTAATAAAAGTGATTCTTGAAATTTCTTTAAAATTCTGTGAATTACAGCTGATGTCCAAAGTAACAAACTAACGTTTAGTTTACTGTACTCATGAACACCTAGATTAAACAGTCATTTTTTAGTACAGTTGCTCTCCATTTAATGACATAATTGACATGTGCCTTTGCATAGTTTTACAGTTTTTGAGAAAGTGATGGAATACCAGGAACCAAGTTTCTGAAAAGAAAAAAGCAGTTCCCTTTCGAACGGTCACTTCGTATTGCGTAGCTATACGCAGTGGGAAAACTCCTTTTCCTCGATTTTACTGAACCTTATGTAAAACGCATTTGCAGCTGCACAGCTAGCACATAGAGCGTCTAGCTCACTCATAGGCTGTGCTGCAGCAACTGCACATCCAATGGCGCGGGCGCCTCTGACGTGCGACCAATGAGATAACTTACGTCATTACACGTCAGAGCCCGTCATAGGGGCGAGGCTTAGCCTATATAAGCCCCTGAATTCGCCATAATAGCAGATTTTACTCCTTCAGCGACAAACTTATGTCTCTGTCTGTTTTCACTGAGCCTTCGCCGTCGAACAAGCCCTTCAGCCTGAGCGAGCACTACTCAGCAGATCACGTCTTCTCAGCCGTTCGTCTCCTGACGCCGTCTCACCTGTGGCTATCCGGGGATAATATCCTTTTTATTCTACGAGCATTGCTATGTCTCGCGCTAACTGCGCCACGTGAGCACGCAAGCTGCACGAGGCCGATCACCACACACTGTGCATTTCATGCCTGGGACTCGACCAGGCGGAGAAGGCCTTCTCCTCTGGCGAATGTGCGGCCTGTGAGAGCATGCCCATCTCCTCTCTGCGGACTCGGCTAGCTCTCGCCAAGGATGAGGACGCCGCTTCGCCCGCGCCTCCTCCTTCAGTCGTTCTTCAGCCTAGGAAGAAGAAGCGCCGCAGCCAGCGGCTGCCCGAGAGCATGGATTTCAGTGATCGCACGCCGGCCATGTCCCCGCGTGCCTCACTTTCTCCCGCTCGAGCGTCGCCTCCTATGCCCGAACACGCCCGCTAGCTGGCGGACCAGAGCCGTGCACCCTAACAAACCGTGCAGAAACACGTCAGCCCTCCTCGGACGCGCGTATTCCGCTTCCGGGCAGGCTGCTTCAGCCCTGCACACGATGGCCATGCTACAGGTCTACCAGGCCAAACTCCTCCGGTCTATGGACGAGGCTGGCCCGGATCCAGAGGCTTTTCGGGACCTCCGCAGCGCGACGGACTTGGCCCTGAGGGCTACCAAGGCCACAGCACAGGCGATCGGGAGGAACATGGCGAGCTTGGTCGTGGCTGAACGCCATCTCTGGCTAAACCTCACCGACATCAAGGACTCCGAGAAGTCCAAGTTCCTCGACGCACCGGTTACCAACACCGGTCTCCTCGGCCCAGCGGTGAAGGGGTTCGCGGAGCGATACACCGAGGCACAGAAGGCGTCCCAGGCCATGCGACACTTCCTGCCTAAGCGCTCTAGCTCTGCTTCGAGCAAACCCAAACCAGCTCCGTTTTCGCCTCAGCCAGCGAAGCCGAAGCAGCAGGCCTCTCAGCCCCACCCTGCGGCTGATGCTCAGCGCCAGACAAGAGCTGCGAAGCGCTTCCCGATGCCCCGGCGCTAAGGCCCGCGGCCCAGCGTTGCGCCCGAAGCAGCACCGCCGAAGTCATCCTAGCACGCGGTATGAAGAGAGAGGGCGAGTGTCCCGCGCTGGCCGGACCACCCTCAAAGATGCCAACGAGACTTCCCACAATCCCCTGTTCAGTTCAGGCGGTAGGGGACTTTATTTCTGTAAACAGGCCCGCGGTAAGCGCGTCTTTACAACCAAACGCCGTTTTCATGGCGACCCAAATAAATCACACAAAGAGCATGTTTCACAAGCACAATACACAGGTTCACGGTCCCCCTCAGATAGGTGGCCCCTCCCCTGTGATAACTCTGACTTCCCCACACGCAAATGCCTGTACAGTCAGTCAAATACTCAATGTATGCACAAATCATATTATGAGGGTTTCAGATCCCCCTATGTTAGTTGGCTCCCCCTTTTCAGTGTGTCAGTCCCTAGCCACACGGGTTCTAGCCTGGCAAGCTATCCCCGGCGTGTCGAGTTGGGTCATAAACATTATAAAGCAAGGCTACTCGCTCCAATTCGCTCGAAGACCCCCAAAGTTTCAGGCGGTCATCGAGACCTCGGTGGGAAGCGACGTGAGTCACGTGCTTCGCACCGAAGTGCAGAAATTAATAGCAAAAGGGGCGATAGAATTAGTCCCCCCTGCGCTGAAGCAAGCGGGTTTTT
Organism: Meda fulgida; assembly: GCA_030578275.1. Lineage (NCBI taxonomy): Eukaryota > Metazoa > Chordata > Actinopteri > Cypriniformes > Leuciscidae > Meda > Meda fulgida. Next base: position 23,348,325 of record CM060627.1, read on the forward strand.
ACAGCCGTTATTTTCTAGTTCCGAAGAAAGACGGCGGTCTCAGACCCATACTAGATTTGAGACATTTTAACAGGGCACTCATGCAACGTTCCTTCAAAATGTTAACTACCAAACAGATCCTCGCGCAAATTCGCCCGGGGGATTGGTTTGTTACGATGGACCTGAAAGATGCTTACTTTCATATTCAAATAAACCCTCGTCACAGGCCATTCTTGAGATTCGCCTTCGAGGGACAGACTTATCAGTACACAGTTCTGCCGTTCGGTCTGTCTCTGGCACCCCGCACTTTCACGAAGTGTGTGGATGCAGCGCTCTCTCCTCTGAGACAGAGAGGAGTGCGTGTGCTGAATTATCTCGACGACTGGCTGGTGCTAGCGCAGTCGAGAGGCGAACTATTAGCTCACAGGGATCTGATTCTCGGCCATTTGGAATGCTTGGGTCTCACGATCAATGTTTCAAAGAGCAAACTATTCCCCTGTCAGAGTGTGATCTTTCTGGGCATAGTTTTAGACTCGGTGTCAATGAGAGCGCGGCTCACACCAGAGCGCGCGCGCTCAGTGCGAGCGCTGGCATCCTCGTTCAGAGAGCGAGAGCGCGCGCCTCTGAAAAAATTTCAGAAACTACTGGGTCTTATGGCAGCAGCATCATCAGTGCTCCGCATGGGACTACTGCGCATGCGCCCGCTGCAGCACTGGCTGAAACGCCGGGTGCCAACATATGCATGGCAGTCAGGCAGCTTACGCATCAGGGTGAATCACGGTTGTTTAAGAACCCTGGTTCCCTGGCGGGCTCAGGACTGGTACCAAGAGGGTGTGATAATGGGGACAATTTCCAGAAGGAAAGTGGTCTTTACAGATGCATCCAACCTGGGTTGGGGGGCATTGCACGAGGGCGCGCCTGCTTCCGGCCTCTGGTCGAGCGCGGAGAAGAGCTTACACATCAACTGTCTGGAAATGAAAGCAGTTGGTCTGGCCCTGAATGCTTTTCTGTCGAGCCTCAAGGGTCATCACATCTTAGTCCGCACAGACAGCATGTCAGTGGTGGCCTACATAAATCGCCAGGGGGGCGTCAGGTCAGGTGGCCTGCACGCTATGGCGAGAGATCTCCTCTTGTGGGCACAGAACAATCTGAGCTCTCTGAGGGCAGCACATATCCTGGGCGTCCAGAATTTGGGCGCGGATATGCTCTCACGGGGCAACACTCCCCTCGGCGAGTGGTCCCTGAACCCACAGACGGTCAGTCTGATATGGGAAGTGTTTGGCAGGGCCGAAATCGACCTGTTTGCCTCGAAAAACAACATCCATTGCAATCTGTTCTTCTCTAAGGACAGGGATGCGTTGGCCCATGCCTGGCCCAACCGCCCCCTGTATGCATTTCCCCCTGTCTCGATGATTCCACAAGTCATCAAACGGGTCAGGGAGAGCGGGTGCCCAGTCCTTCTGGTGGCTCCTCTTTGGAAATCCAAGCCGTGGTTTCCGGAGCTGGTTCAGATTTCGGACGCAGCTCCATGGCCTGTCCCGATGAGGAAAGACCTCCTCACACAGGCGAAGGGGTCGTTGTGGCATCCGCGACCCGACCTGTGGGCCCTTCACGTGTGGCTTTTGAACCGGTATCCGGGGACCTTCCTGTGAAGGTGTTGAACACTATATCTGAAGCTAGGGCCCCGTCGACTCGGCGCCTTTATGCTTCAAAATGGTTTTTTTTTTCTGGCTGGTGCTCGAAAAACCGCCTGAGTCCAGAGTCATGTGACGTGCCAGTGGTTCTCTCATTCCTACAGGAGCTGTTGGACGCGGGTCGCTCCCCGTCCACACTCAAGGTGTATGTGGCAGCTATTGCAGCTCACCATATTCTGGTAGCTGGCCAGTCACTGGGAAGAAACGACCTGGTCGTGAGATTTTTGAAGGGTGCTAGGAGGATTAACCCCTCCAGACCTCCTTCTGTGCCGTCCTGGGACCTGTCTATGGTCCTAGGGGCTTTGAGGGGTCCACCTTTTGAACCGCTCCGGTCGGTTGACCTTAAACTTCTCTCGCTGAAGACTGCTCTCCTGTTGGCATTGGCATCTATCAAGCGAGTGGGGGATTTGCAGGCTCTCTCTGTGAGCCCGGCATGTTTGGAGTTTGGTCCTGGTGATTCCAGAGTCATCCTTAAGCCCAGGCATGGTTATGTACCCAAAGTGCTCTCAACACCATTCAGAGCGCAGGTGGTGACGTTGTTAGCCCTTCCCCCTTCCACAGAGGATGGGGAGGTTAATCTTCTCTGCCCTGTCAGGGCGTTGAGAATCTATCTGGAGCGTTCTGCGTCTTTTAGACAATCAGAACAGCTTTTTGTCTGCTTTGGTAGTCGATCCAAGGGGGATCCTGTCACTAAACAGAGACTGTCTAGATGGATAGTGGAGGCCGTTTCTACGGCTTATACCTCAGTGGGCCAGGATAGCCCTGTAGGTGTCAAAGCCCATTCGACCAGAGGCATGGCCTCGTCGTGGGCGTGGTCATCTGGGTTTCCCATTCAGGACATTTGTGATGCGGCTGGCTGGGCCTCACCGTCCACATTTGTGAAATTCTATAATTTGGAAGTACCCTCCCTACAGGCAGGGGTGCTTTCGGTATGATTAGGACCCCGACAGTGTCTGGTCTTATCATTACTTATTACTGTGCATAATCACATTCACTATATTATATATATTAACCCGCTTCTTGCCGGTTAATTTCCATATTATAAACCTGCTAAGGCTGGTGGTATTATCATATTCTTGACCCTGTCAGGAACTACTGGTGTATTACCTAGACCTGATGGTGTCGGGTCTAGTGTATACATTTTAAGTGGTTTGAGGCTTGTTCTGTATGCTCAGGGGTCCTGAGTTGCAGTGGCAACCAGTTATTCAGTGCGGCGTTTTGCATAGCGTTCCCACTGCGTATAGCTATGCAATACGAAGTGACCGTTCGAAAGGGAACTACTTGGTTACTCACGTAACCTCAGTTCCCTGAGTTAGGGAACGAAGTATTGCGTAGCCGGCCGCACTATTTTAACTGGATTTTTGTCGCTTCAGTCGTTTTACATAAGGTTCAGTAAAATCGAGGAAAAGGAGTTTTCCCACTGCGTATAGCTACGCAATACTTCGTTCCCTAACTCAGGGAACTGAGGTTACGTGAGTAACCAAGTAGTTTTCAGATTAGTTTGCATTTAAATTCAGTGTGATGAGTGCTCAGATAATGGAAAATTTCATATTTATGTACAGTCTATAAGTTAGAAAAACTTATTGAAGAAGATTTAATAGAAACAACTTCAATCAGACAATTTTCAAAGAACCATCTCTTTAAATATTTTTTTTTTTAGTGTCCTGCATCAAGAACTGAGCAGATATTTGTGCAATTGAAGCGTTCACACGCACATTCTTTCCTGCAAAATGACTGATTACTGTTTAGAGGTCATGTGTTAACAGAACCATTTGAGAATACTGGCAAATCAGTTCTGGCTATTTCTACACTGTTTACAGCGTAGACATTCAACCTTAGGTCTTCAAAAGTAAATATTTTCATTGTTTCTCTTCAGAAGACTTGGGTTACTCATTCATTCATATGGATTACTTTTACTGCGTCTTCATGAACTTTTTGAAGCCTGAAATGTTTGGCTTTGGACGATGACAGTGACAAATGACAAATGATGACACAATATTACAAATATCTTCGTTTGTGTTTCAAACATGAATAAAAGTCTTGTGGATTTAAAATGATGAAGAACATCCGGCCCCCAGATTCTGATATTTTGTGGTTTTTCGTCTAAGACCAGCAGGTTTTAGAGGCTAGTGCGGAGCCACATTTTCAACACCAGAACTTCATTTTGCTGCAGTGCAACAGGAAAAAGTTCATTGCTGTGCTGATAGTTCCCATTAATCATACTCATGAAGTTATGAAATTCACAATGAAAGGACTGTTGTGTCAATCGAAATTCAAACTGAAATTTTGACTGCAGGATCTGTTTGAGTTGTCTTGATTTTAGTCTTTCCTATATCATTCTATCAGATCCAAGCACCATGTGGTCTCTGAGCACTCCGATTGGCTTTGAAGTTCTGCACTGGATCCACTATACCTGCTCTCTGATATCTCACCATCTTCTCCCAGCCTTTGATTACCCAGTAGGCACTCCTGACTGGTGTGCTCTATCTCAGATGACTCCCCAAGAGAACACTGAACGCCTGATTCCTTTGGAGAAGGTGGAGAATTCTCTGGTAGGAAAGTGGAAGGAACCACATTTTGGTTCTGATTGAGGGCCACTTCTGGAGTCCTGTTCACCTCACCTAGGGTTGGAGTGGAGTAGGAAAACGCTGGTTCTGTGGAAAGGTGTAGGTGCGAATATGAGCTAGGTGTGACATTGCAGGACAAAGAGGAACCGCCCAAGTTTTGTGAAAGAAATGGATGCAAAACAGGCTGCGATTGGCTGATATTGGCATGAGCTCCAGCACAAACGCCCAGTGATAAGCCCTCTGTTAGGGGGCCTTCTCCAGGTTTTGGCCCATGGGTTCCTGGGCTGATGCTAAAGAGAGTGGAGCAAGTGGAGAAGTGATGGTGGCCGGTTGAGGAGTGGATGGAGCTCCAGTCATGGGAACAGGGGTCATTTGCTGTGACGGGACAGTGTTGATTAGACTCATGCTGGTGAAAGTATCCCTGTTTGTCAGTGTGCTGAGCAAAAGCAGATCCACCTGCACATACCAGAGAAACTGTTTAATCAAATGATGCCAAAGATTGTGTAAAGTCTCTTTACAAAGTAAACTTGTGTCGTGAAATGCATATGGTTTCATTAATGAAAACTATACAGAGTTTTTGGTCATACCTCCAGCTCTGCTATGACTCCATGTTGTGGACCCCAGGTGACTATCAGGGACAACATGGTCTTTGTGCTGCATGTGGATGCTGGAACCCAAGATGTAGGCCGGAGACAAACTGACAGAAGAATTGGACATCATGTGGACTCCATAGGGACAGGAAGACATAGGAGCTGTGTAATGACGAACGGCCATCTGTGCTTGCAGCAGGTGCATTATGTGATGCAGATCCTTTGTTAGAATTGACACTTCCTCTTTCAGATTGCCCATCTGGAGAGAGTTAGAGAGTAATTGTATTAAAATATATTAAAAAGCAGTACATTTACATGGTATTTGAGGGTGTTGTGTAATATTTTCAGGAACTGTTGGATTGATCTGGCATCTGTTGGATGATCATCTGTTGGGCCATCATTTACACTCAATGTTTTCCCAATCCTGTATGAAATATTTTTTTTTACTGCTAAACACAAAAGAAGATAATTTGAAAAATATGACCAAACAGTTGATGGGGCCCCATTGACTTCCATAGGAAAACTGTTTGGTTACTGACATTCTTCAAAATATCTTCTTTTATGTTCAGCAGAAGAAAGAAATTCATGCAGGTTTGGAACAACTTGAGCGTGAGTAAAGGATGGCAGAAATGTTTGGGGTGAACTATCCCTTTAACTTGAATTGTTAATATAATAATGTTTGTAACCTAATGTGTGTACTTAATTTTAATTTGAATGCACCTCATGTTAATTCCGATTACTGAGCTTATAAATGTTTTAGAGGGATTTAATATCTCTGTGTTTAGGAATTATAGAATGTCACTGTACCTTCTTGTTGAGTTGGGTAATGGTCGCTCTCACTTCTTTTGTCTCCTGAAGCAGTGAAGCATTCACCTGACCAGACCCTGAAATAAAACAAAGAAGCAATGACCCAAATGATCTATTATGTTACTTAGATACTAAGATTAAAATATCCTTACCGTCCAGTGTCTTACTACCCAATGATGTCACTGTTTTGGCAGTTTTGTCCTCCACATTGAAATGAAATGCATGGCCGTTGTCCTCAATACCATCTACAACTCTATAAAAAGCCATACAGTCAGTTACAGATTTTTCTTTGCACAAATATCAATTGTACAAAACTTTTTTTTGTTGTTGACAAAACTACATTTCGTTAAAATGACTTAATAAAATCCAATTATTGATTAAAACTGACTGTACAAGCCTTTCATTTTCAACCTTAAATACCTTAAGGACCAGAGTTGCCCAGCCCTGATCTAATACCATTAAATACCCTATAAAATCAGAGTTAGAGTTTTATGTTTTTATACTTTTTGCAGTCTTTCACTTTCTGTTCACTTCAGTTTTTGAGCTTTAGAGCTATGGCATGAATGCCAAAGATTTTTCTTCTTCTTTTTTCTTCTTTTTTTTAAAAATAGGAAATACTTCAACACAGGAAAGAGAAATGCATTCACCAAGCCATTTAATGGGGGCTTTAAGATGATGTAATACAGTTTTTACAGTTGGACCCATTTCTCAATAGGCCTAATTAAGTCACTCTTCACACAGCACAACATCAGTCAAGTCAAGTCACATTTATTTATATAGCGCTTTTTACAATACAGATTGTTTCAAAGCAGCTTTACAGAGATAACAGGAAAATAATGCAACAAAGTTTGTATATATATATCACAACCACCGCACTAGACATTATTATTATTATTATTAATGGAAGGAGACGTGGCAAGGAAAGACCCTAATACTGTGAACGGCACATATGAGGTGTTTCTGGCTGTTTCTCCCTCATTTCTGCTCCAAGGTCTTGATTGTAGCAAGGTCTTGATTGTCTTTGAGGTTTAGAATCCAGTAGGCTATTCCTGTAATTCTTTCTTTTAATATGAATTTAATAAAGAACTCTGTCTCGTATTCTGTCCAACGGTCCGTGTACTTTCGCGTCCATTCGTTTTTCCTTTTTTAACCCGTAATTGAAAAACGAATGAAAATGAACGGTTATTGTCTATTTTAAAACGCAAAGTTGAACAACAAAATGTGAATTTGAACTGCACACACCAAATGCAGCACAAAAAAATAAATATATGTGGGAGGAGACTGGCCACCAATCAGTTTCAGGTGCAGGTGGTTAGTTCTATCATTAAGACCGCATAAAGGGTTTTACAGCAACAGGGGTTGGTTGTTCTGCAGTTCTGGTGTGTGGTTGTTGTGCTCAACGTGCAACCTCTGTACCCTTTCATATAGGCTGATTATTTAAGAGGTTTTATTCTCTGTCTGGGAAGCGAGGCAGACAAACATTTATTGCTGCGGTACCTTCAATGGGCTGACGGCCGTGTTGGAATGCTGAATAATGTTATCAATCATGTTGGGGTATTGAGAGCTGAGATTGGGTAACTGTGTTGCAGCTTTCACTAAAGGGCAGATCAGTCACTATTTCTTGTATATTTTAGACTTATATTGTGGTTTATTGTTATTTGAAATTGACTTTGATCCTAAATGTTGTTTGTCATTTGTTTTGTTTATTTATAATAATAATAATAATAATAATAATTTGTTACATTTATAAAGCGCTTTACATGGAAGGGGGAATCTCCTCAACCATCACCAATGTGCAGCATCCACCTGGATGATGTGACGGCAGCCATAGTGCGCCAGAACTATGGTGTGTACTGAAGGTTGGCACTGACATAGTGACTTAAAGGTTACTACTTAGTTGTGGTGTATGCTGTGGGATTTCTTCTGTTTTCTTCTGTCTCTTACAGGTGGTAGGGGGTCCACAAGGGTAGGCCCGACCCTCTTGCAGTCTTGAGGAGAGCTAATTCCGATTTCTGTGAATGTTATTATCGACACGTTTTTAACATTTGATGGTTTTATTGGAACAATAAAATTATCTTTTTATAAACTACATTTGTTGTCCAAAATCAGTATTTTGACCTTTAGAGGGCTCCTCCTGCCTTAAATAAGGAGGTGGCGTAGTCAGCTTATATTTCTTACACTCCATATAGACGAATTTTCAGATTTTTGTTTAGGCCTATGACTTTTTGCCCCTTTATTAAACATTTAAAATATTCATAAATTAATATGGAAATAATTTCGATTTTACTGATTTTTTTAAGGCCAAATTAGACCCCGAAGATATTTTTCCCGCAGTGCTGAATGAGAAGAGGCTGAGATAAAGCATTCTTGTTCACTGATTGAAGCGGCAACGAGCACCTTGATCACTTGATTTAAAAAACAACACATTTCAGCGCTAGAACGACTCTAATTTGACAAACGAACAAAATGTGTCAAATGAAATACAATAACGTACAAATAAATCTTACAAATAAAAAAACGATCGGAAATGTCGTCCAATTTTCTAATACTATAATTTGATTACAACAATACATTTGGAAAAAATACAGCCATTTCTGCTTTTTTACTTTTAAACAAAAAACCAAGCTGCACCCTTTTTGTAAATTTCATCTTTCATTCCGAAATAGAATAAGGAATGAACGAAAAAGTACACGGACCCTACACGGACCCCAAACACTGCACCGCGCCTTCTAAGTCAGTTACTGACTGTAAATGCGCAAAGACTGTTTCCATTGCAGTTTTGCGAAATATTCCTTTTTCGAATTGCCTGAAAAACCACCTCATGTGAGCGTAAAAACTTATTTGCTATAAACGGGAGGGTTTGCGAAATTGAAGTGTTTCCATTGTGCGTATTTTGTGGTATGTCCCCAACTAACCAAGCCAATCAGTATATGTGGGCTAAACTGTGGACAATTTTCCATTGCTTTGACCCAAAATACATGTAATAACTACACCTTTCAAATGACATGGATTATTTTCTCACTTAGAAACAACTGCACGTTTACATGCTTAAACTCAAGTTCAAAACACAAACCTGAACAAGACTACCATATTGAAATATATGAAATAGGCGTACTATTAAATATATCAAATTAAAAATGAAATAGCCTACCATAAAGCAATTAGCTGAACACGTACATGGTTGTTAGTCTTTCAATTTCATTACCATCTATAAAAAAGGTGACAACTAAGGAATAATTTGGACTGTAATGTAAACATGGATCAGTAACATACTGCAGTGAATTACAAACAGTAGATAGGTGTCATTCTTGTTTTGTAAATGCATTTTACAAAACAAAACATTGTATAATGCTTTATGTACCTGTTAGTGTTTAGGGCATTATTTTATAGTAACAAAGTACGTTTGTTGGTTGACAACCTTAGTGTTATGGAAGAATGACTTAATTTGAGACATGAAGTGTTTTGGTGGTTTTAGTGCATTTTGGATGTGAAATTTAGTGCTGTGCCAAACTGAAATTTGGTAAGGAAAACTGTGCGAAGAAAAAGTGATCTAGGTATTGAGAAATGGTTCCTAGTGATTGTAAAAATCTGTAAATCTTAAGACTGTCTGTTACCTTGGACTAAGATCTGGTGGTCCAAAGCAGTTGAAAGTGGGGATGAGCAGTTTGGCAGGTTTGCGTCCTGTACCTTCAGAATCTGTCTGTGTCCTATGGCTGGGTTTAGGTGTAGATGAGGGTGGATGGGTTTGTGTCTGTACTTTGGTCTGTGGTTTAGGGGAGGGGTTTGGACTCCACCCCCTGACAGGTGAACGGCAATGTCTCAGGGCATTGAATTGCAGTAACTCCTCCCCTAAAAGGTTCCCCAAGGATGTACGTCGCACTGGGCTGCCTAGATTTGGCAGAAGAAGATTTCGGCATGTATTGGAAGAAGGTGGGATGTGGAAGTACTTGTTTGTATCACCAGCCTTTTCTACAATGGATGGATGCTTATTCTCAGTTGATGCACAGGAATATGGGTAGTTCTGCGGCAGGGAGAAGACAAAGAAATGACAACAGTGGTATAAGAAGAACTTCCACTCAAAAGATGAAAACAAATCATTATCAAATAATAAATTACCATTCCATTTGAACTGTACATTTTAAAAATGTTCATGCTCTATTTTTATCTGTCAGTAAAAATAAAGTAACGCTTAGTATTTTAATGTGACATTGGAATGACTATGACCAGAATCTGTGGCAAAAGCTGTTTTTCTGTTTTTCTTTGTATTGTGCTGTAACAATATGAAAAAGACAACATATACTGTGAAGACTGCTGAATCGTTTTCTCCCCAAACCTTACCTCTCTTGTCTCTTTCCTGGTTTGTTTTCACACGGGTGCTTTAAAAGGAGGGCTAATTTTCAAATAGCTATTAGCGTTGTTTACTGAAATGTTTCTAAAGCAGGGGGATATAACATTTAGCTGTCAAAATGAGCAAAAGCACTTTGAAATATCCATCAGTTCCAATCAATGAACATTTTTGATTGCGGAATATAAACACGTTACATTATAGACTTACATGTTACTACAGTAATACTTAACACTCATATCAGATTTTGCTTTTTATTCATGGTCTCCTAAAAATACTTTGTTAATACTATTACACTAGAGGTGTCTTTTACATTCGAAAAAAAAACAAAAAAAAAAAAAAACGCCTAAACGATAAGATTTGCTGTTTTGGTCATAGAGCCTGTTACATAAAGACTGGCCAATCACAAACAGACTATTTTGTGACAGTGACAGTGAATATGCAAGTACATTTTTTATTTTATATGACAGATTTGATTATGACAATGCCTTGTTTTAGTGTACTATGCATGTAAGTATGTGTGTTAGAGATCGTAGCCATACCTCAGTCTCACTGCCCTCTCTCAGATTATATGTGAGGTTACAGTGGATGTCGGTAGTAAAGATGCTGGCATACTCAGGATATAGTTCAAGCACATCACTTAAACCTTTCACACTGATGTACTGCAGATCACAATATGTCAGTGCCTTCACATCTGCATTTGTCTTGATCACATGATTCTGACTTGGCAGGTCTGAGCCAATCAGATCTCCTTTTCCTGGAATGACATCAACAACATCAATACACTACACATTGTTTTAAAAGTAACAAGACATAGACTTACATTTAACATTAAACCACTTCTGTACACTAAACACAATATTACACTACTGGAACTGGGAACCCTTCCCTTAAATCCTGATGTACTCGTTACATCATAAGAAAAATGGCATCTACGCTAATTTTAGTGTCTTTGTTTATCCTGAGGTTTTCCCGCAGCCTGCCGGATCCAGGTCGTATCCAGATCTGACTAGGAGCTTTGCCTGGACCCTATGACAACGCAGTGCTGAAGTGCCAACTAGCCTCTCCCTACGGAGGATCCCTTTCCCACTCTACAGATAAAACGTTGTGATTCCGGTTCGCGTACCAACCCCGAAGTGATAAAATAAAACAAAATTCTGTATCAAATTACAGTTACTGTAAATCCGGCCTCCAGTTCATAAACGCCAGAGGAGAACTGGCCCCCGACTGAGCCTGGGTTCTCCAAAGGTTTTTTTCTCTCCATTAAGTCACCTGATGGAGTTTTAGGACACCAGTAGGTCACTTGATGGAGTTTTTCGGTTCCTTGCCACTGTTGCCTTTGGCTTGCTCAGTTGGGGATATTCAAATTAATTAACCAAGCATTAATACCATTGATCAGCCCTACCAAACGTGGATGTTTTTTTCCACTAAGAAACAAACATTGTTATGTTATTTGATTGATACTGTGAAGCTGCTTTGATGCAATTTAAATTGTGAAAAGCGCTATATAAATACACTTGACTTGACTTGACACTAAACTATATAGAACACTACTAGAGGTATATTTCTGACAACTGTACAGCTTAAACAACACACATTTTTATACAAAAGAATTACTCCTAACGTAACTGGTCCTACTCCCACCACTCCCAACGGGATTCGAAACAGTGTCACAGGCATGGGAGGTGAGCGTGCTAACAAAGACGCAAAATTTGCACATTGGCCTCCTAATCATCCCCATTTGAACTGATTGACTTCATCACTCTGTCTCCTCTGGTGTGTGGTGGGCGTTCTGGCGTAATATGGCTGCCGTCATATCATCTAGGTGGATGCTGCACATTGGTGGTGGTTGAGGAGATTCCCCATTCCATGTAATGCCCTTTGAGTGCCAAGAAAAGTGCTATATAAATATAACAAATTATTATTACTAGCTCGACTCCGTTACACTCAACCCTCTAAACCTTACTTCCATCAAAATTACAGCCCCATTGTAACTGGTCCTACTCGCACCGCTCTGAGTAGGATTCAAACCAACCATGGGAGGTGGGTGCGCTAACAAGGATGCTAAAGACCACAGTATCTAATCCCTGCTACAGAGTGTGCAATTTCGGCAATCCTATAAGATCATTGCATCACACTGTACAACATGGATCTAATAAGGTTGGGTATGACATCTATGTAGACTGTACGGTGATAACACCTATTCAATCGTAGGCTTTGAGTTAGTATAGAAGGATAAAACGTCATTGGTATGCGCTAGTGGTAAACAAATAGAGCAGGATGAATCACACTTCAGCAATTGTGTTTTTTATGTGCGCTGAAAAAAAGTAAGTGAAAAGGAGAATATGGACACAGTCGTGGCTGAGGAAAAGAGGCCAATTTATATCTTGAGGTAATAGTTTTGTCGCTTGATCAACAGAATTTCATGTTGCATTTTTATTGGCTAGTCAGTAGATGTAGGTCGTAAAAGCAAACACACTGGGAGATGATCATGCTAAATTTATGACACTGTCAGAAAATTATTGCAGGCTATTTTTGGTCACAAGAACGGGACAACAGCCATCTTTGAACCTCTCTCAATGTACGACGTAGGACAACCGTTTAGGAGCCACGACCACAGAAATTACCACGATTGGTCATCTTTCATCTGAGACTGATTAAAATCGTACAATGTGTACTGGACATAACATCAGTCACGACTTGCCAGTGCGCCTCTTGAGACTAGGGGAGTGGGGTTTACTTGCACAGCTTTTTACTACCTGGCCTCCGTTACGCTAAGACTTCTAATGTAGGTTAGCTTGATTTTAATTTGTTTTCACAAACTGCTGAACAGTTGAAAGTGGTGTTGTGGTAATTGACAGCATGTCACACATGTACATTGATCCTGAAACATTTCTTCAACATACTGTTTATTACTACTATTACACTGTGCCAGTTGCATTCGTAAATCAGGTGTAGTTTTCAGAAGGAAAGTCAATATAGAATGTAGAATAAAGTAGTCAAGGGGTATAAAAGCATCAACGAAATGTTACAAACCCAAAGTGTGTTACAAACCCAGAATAGCCAAGACCATGTTGTCCTTTAGAACCTCCAGTGACCCAGAACAGACAAAGTAGTTGGCCTGCAATGCGTCCCCCTGTCTGATGAGATATTCTCCTGGCGTACAGAAAGAGGTTTTGATGTGGAGGGAGAGAGAGCGCAGGCAACCCCTACTAGCACCCTCAAACACAGGCAGTTGCAGGATGTCTTTGTTTAAGTGCATGGCTATGTCAGCACGTAACTCATCAGGAAAATCACGCAAGAGCTGCAGAAAAGACAGAAAACCTCCTTTACCATCGAGAAGAATGATATAAAACAAAACTTGAGAGTTCCTCTGGCTGGAGAAAGCATTGAAAGTCTTAAAACCCCATCTCGGAGTGCCTAACCATAGATACCAACACCAATTTATTATTAGGAAATTGAAGAGAAAAATGTAGGTTTTAAAAAAGTAGATTTAGCGGTTTATAAGAAGAAAATGTGTTAAAAAAAGATATCCCTGCATAGATAAAACCAATGGCATTCTCACCTCATTGACATCAATGCCATTATTTACAGACCAGGTTGTCTGGAAATATTCCAGCATGCGTTGTTTCAGCTGCCGTGGCAGCCGGTGAACACGAATGAAGTCCTTCAGATCTTTCATGCGCGTGTGATATTGTGAGCGACGTGAGTACATGCGCTGGATGATGGCTGTCACATTCCCAAACACCACAGCGTGCATGAGAGCTGTGTTAGAGAAAGAACCAATATGATTCATGATCTAGCAAATTAGCAGTAAGGGCATTACACAGGCTAATGTTCAACATGTAATGTTAAACATGCAAACATGTAACAGTACTATGAGAAAAGCAGTGATCCTGTTTTTGGGTGTAATTAGGAGGTTCAGGCTGCGGATGATTTTATGTTCACATGGTGAGAATTATTGTGTTAGTTGTGTTCAGGTTGTGAGGATAAAGAGTTATGAAACACTCAACGACATTTTCATAGATGTTAACAGAGATGTTTGTGTTACATCATAGTTACATTTTTAATAAATATAACATCCTAAATCTACGATTGACATGGTTAATTGTGTTTTTTTTTTATTGTCATCTTCTGGGTTTAAAATCTACATAAGATGTGTCTAATTTTTAAGATGCTCTTCTTCATTGAGACATCCTCAATAAATCTGTAGTTGACAAATGCTACCTCTGTATGACAATGAGACACAGCAAACAAGTCAATGTCACAGGATGTAACATTTTTAAGCACTGTACGCCCGTGTCTTATAACTATTTGTGAGACTGTATGTCCTTATCCTATGATATGTGGCGCTTTCCTATGACTTGCACTTTAGATCATGTACAATAGTTGAGTGATGCATTTATGGATCACAAGTAAGTACAGTATTTGTTTCCTCGGTCTAAGACTTAAAGAAGATTGCATGGCTTTCCTCGCAGTAATTTTTCCTGTGAAATTGATTACATTTCAGTGTGTCATTGTTCTCCAAAGACTGCAATGAATGCAATTCATTCATACTATTAGTGTAACTGGTCTTTAAAACTCCTTGAGAACTACAGTTTTGCTATATGTGTGACGTTTGTTAAAGAAAAGGAGCCATATGTGTCGGGGGAGGCGTGGTTCAGCGAGGTCTGCGACGAGAGAGAGAGTGGAGAGACGAGCGGCGGTAAGTGAGTCAAGTGTAAAATGACTAACACCTGTGTCTCGTTGCAGTAATTGGCGTGGGGAGACCGTATAAAAGACAGACGGGATCCAGCGTTGAGGGAGAGAGGGCTGAGGACTCGTGGGGAACGCGGAAGCAGGAGAACGCGATTGAAGCAAGTTATTGAGTAGAGTGTTATGTTTATGTTGAAACGCGCATGTGGCGCGAGTGCAATCAGAGTTTATTGATTAAAATACCCACGAGCCTCAGCCAGCCGTCTCCGGTCTCCTTCCTTCTCACACATTCACGACAAGGGAATACTACACTGGTGCCGAAACCCGGGAAGGAAGGAGAAACGCCGCCGCCAAGATGCAATCTCCGTCAGGAACATCGGGAACGCCGTTTGCGGACATTATTACATCGCTCGCGGGTCTGCATCAGGAGAACCACCAAGCCCTGCTGGTCTTGCGGGCGGATCAGGAAGGTCGATTCCAAGCCCTGATGCAAGCCCAGCAGGCAGACCGCGAGCTGTTCCGGAGCTTGCTGGACCGGGAGGTTCGAACGGAAGGGGCTTCCCCCAGCTCCACTCCCGGCGCTCACATGGCCCTATCAAAGATGGGGGTCTCGGACGATCCCGAGGCCTTCGTGGATTTGTTCGAACGGACAGCCGAGGCATGTGGGTGGCCGTTGACCAGCTGGCCGGTACGGCTGATACCCCTGCTGTCGGGGGAGGCCCAGAAGGCTGCACAACAACTGCCCGTTCAGAACCTCCTGGTGTACGCCGACTTAAAAAGAGCCATTCTCCAGAGGGTCGGCCTTAACCCTGAACAACATCGCCAGCGCTTCCGTTCACTGGACCTGGCAGAAGCAGGCCGACCCTTTGTCTTGGCGCAGCAGCTCCGGGACTCATGCCGCAAATGGCTGTTGGCCGGAGGAGGCGACGCCGAGGCCATCATCGACAAGGTGGTACTGGAACAGTTCGTCTCACGGCTACCGAAGAGGACTGCCCAGTGGGTCCAGTGCCACCGGCTGGCGTCGCTGAATCTGGCCATCCAACTGGCGGAGGATCAACTGGCGGCGTGCTCCGGGGGCGGCGAACCCCTGCCATCTATCTCTCTCTCTCTCTCTCTCCCCCTGTCTCTCTCTCTTCCCACTCCCCTAAGCCCGTTCCTTTTCCCAGGACCCGTTTTCCCGGACCACCGAGGGCACCTCCCCGTTGGAGGGCTGGAGCAGAGGGTCCAGCCGGGTCGCGTGGCTTCGTCAGGAGAGGGGGGCCGGGACACTCAGATGGGCTCGACGCGGTTCCTGCGCTCTCCCCACGCCAATTCCTTGACCCACTTCCTGCCACTAGGGCGGGAAGCCTGGGCCGGTCTGTTGGCGTTGCGGGGATCCGGGCCATTTCGTGGACCGCTGCCCGGTCATGGAGGTTGGGACATTGGTCCGGATCCCGGACGCCCCACAGGCCGCCCCCGATCAAGCCGGGTTATACCAGATACCTGTGAGTATTAAGGGGGGTACCTATCAGGCCTTGGTGGATTCAGGTTGTAACCAGACCTCCATCCATCAACACCTGATACAATCCGGGGCATTGGATACGGGCCGCATGGTTAAAGTGAGGTGTGTACACGGGGATATAGTGGAATACCCCTTAAAGGCCATCACTATTAAATTTAGGGGGCAAAATCATTGTGTGGAGGTGGCAGTTAGTACGCGCCTCCGGCATCCGTTAATTTTGGGAACAAATTGGCCAGCTTTTGAACAATTATTGGGTTGTTTGACAGCGGGTGCCTCTGGGAAGAAGAAAAGGCGGGGAAGGGGGGCGAGCGCTCAGGTCGGAGAGGCTGTTCCTGGACCCAGCGGAACTGTTTCAGGGGAACCGAGCGGCTTGGCGAGGCTAAACCTCTCCAGTCGCGATGACTTTCCCCTGGAACAGTCCCAAGATGAGACGCTCAAACATGCGTTTGAACAGGTCCTTTCCATCGATGGGCAGCTCCTCCAACCTGACCGCCCTCTCTCCTATCCTTATTTTGCCGTCATTAAAGATAGGTTGTATCGAGTGACCCAAGACACTCAGACAAAGGAAGATACAACCCAATTGTTAGTACCACGGGGCCGCCGGGAAATACTTTTCCAGGTGGCACATTGTAATCCGATGGCGGGGCATTTAGGGATGACAGCTACGTTAAGTCGTTTAATGACCCGATTCTTCTGGCCGGGCATTCACGAGAACGTACGCAGATGGTGCGCGTCGTGTCGTGGATGTCAGTTGGTAAATCCACCGGCCGCCCCAAAAGCGCCGTTGCGCCCTCTACCTCTTGTGCAGGTCCCCTTCGAGAGAATTGGTATGGACCTCATCGGGCCATTAGAACGATCGGCACGGGGACATCGCTTTGCGTTAGTTATAGTAGACTACGCAACGCGATATCCTGAAGCAGTGGCGCTACGCACTATATCAGCTAAGAGTGTGGCAGACGCCCTGTTTCGTTTAATCTCCCGCGTGGGAATCCCGAAAGAGATTCTCACGGATCAAGGTACCGCGTTTATGTCACGCACGTTAAGCGAATTATATGAATTATTGGGCATTAAATCGGTGCGTACCAGCGTCTACCACCCACAAACGGACGGACTGGTCGAACGATTTAACCGCACATTGAAAACAATGATTCGTAAATTCGTGCAGGAAGACGCGAAAAATTGGGATAGGTGGCTGGAACCCCTCTTATTCGCCGTGCGAGAGGTCCCGCAAGCCTCCACGGGGTTTTCCCCCTTTGAGCTTCTTTTTGGACGTCAGCCCCGTGGGGTGTTAGACGTCCTAAAAGAGACTTGGGAGGACGGATACTCAGACAGTAAAAATGAAATTCAGTATGTCATGGACCTGAGAGCAAAACTCCATACACTGGGGCGGCTCTCTATGGAGAATTTGCTCCAGGCTCAAGACAGACAAAGCCGGCTGTATAACAGGGGAACTAAGCTCAGAGAATTTACACCGGGAGATAAAGTGCTCGTTTTACTACCAACCTCCAGCTCCAAATTGTTAGCGAAGTGGCAAGGACCCTTTGAGGTCACACAGTGGATAGGGGATCTCAATTATGAGGTAGTACGAACAGACAGGGGTGACTCACGGCAAATCTACCATCTCAACCTCCTAAAAAAATGGAGTGAGGAGGAGTCAGTGTTGCTTGCGACGGCAGTGAGTGGAGAAGAGGATCTCGGGCCAGAGGCGATCATCAAAGGGAAATCTCTCGCCCTGGCCCCGGGGGGGGACCACCTCTCGCCCTCGCAGCTCACTGACATTGCAAGGTTACAAAAAGAGTTTGCCAATGTGTTTTCACCCCTGCCTGGTCGTACTAATCTAATCCAGCACCATATTGAGACAGAGCCGGGCGTGGTAGTTCGTGGCCGGCCATACAGGTTGCCTGAACACAAAAAAAAAGTGGTTCAGGCAGAATTAGAGGCAATGCTGGAGATGGGAGTAATTGAGGAGTCCCACAGTGACTGGGCAAGCCCGATAGTTTTAGTTCCTAAAACGGACGGCTCGGTACGGTTTTGTGTGGACTATCGCAGGGTGAATGCAGTGTCGAAATTCGACGCTTATCCAATGCCGCGGATTGACGAGCTGCTTGATCGGTTAGGTACGGCTCGCTTTTATTCGACGCTGGACTTGACGAAAGGGTATTGGCAGATCCCCTTGTCTCCCATATCCAAAGAAAAAACAGCCTTCACCACGCCGTTTGGGTTACACCAATTTGTAACGCTTCCTTTCGGGTTGTTCGGGGCTCCAGCCACGTTTCAGCGTCTCATGGACAGGATTCTGCGACCCCATGCTCCATATGCCGCTGCATACTTGGATGATATCATCATCTACAGTAATGACTGGCAGCGGCATGTGGAGCATCTAAGGGCCGTCCTCGGGGCGCTGAGACGGGCGGGGCTAACGGCCAACCCGAAGAAGTGTGCAGTTGGGCGGGTGGAGGTAAGGTATCTGGGCTTCCACTTGGGTCGTGGGCAGGTGCGTCCCCAAATTGACAAGACAGCAGCAATTGCAACCTGTCCTCGACCTAAGACCAAAAAGGAGGTGAGGCAGTTCCTGGGGCTGGCGGGATACTACAGAAGATTTATTCCTGATTATTCGGACCTCACCAGCCCGCTGACTTCCTCTCTAGGAATGGGGGGGGGGCTGCAGGCCGGATGGCTCCCCGGCCTGAGTCGGGCGGTGGGGGTATGTGGCGGGGGAGGCGTGGTTCAGCGAGGTCTGCGACGAGAGAGAGAGTGGAGAGACGAGCGGCGGTAAGTGAGTCAAGTGTAAAATGACTAACACCTGTGTCTCGTTGCAGTAATTGGCGTGGGGAGACCGTATAAAAGACAGACGGGATCCAGCGTTGAGGGAGAGAGGGCTGAGGACTCGTGGGGAACGCGGAAGCAGGAGAACGCGATTGAAGCAAGTTATTGAGTAGAGTGTTATGTTTATGTTGAAACGCGCATGTGGCGCGAGTGCAATCAGAGTTTATTGATTAAAATACCCACGAGCCTCAGCCAGCCGTCTCCGGTCTCCTTCCTTCTCACACATTCACGACAAGGGAATACTACACCATAGTTTTACAAATTGTGTGTAAGCAATTGTCAAAAACTGTAAAAACGGTGCAACATGTGGATTGAGGTATTCCAAAGAGCTACTTCCACAAACGAAATTGTCTAGAATTCTGTGGAGGAATATTCTGTTACTGCTTACCTCCAATGAGCATAGTACAAACAGAAAAGATCTTCTCAGCATCAGTGTTGGCACACACATTGCCAAAGCCCACACTGGTCAGACTGCTCAAGGTGAAATACAGAGAGGCGATGTAGGCACTGCGAACTGAAGGACCACCAACTGTACTGTTCAGATAGGGCTTGTCTAAACGTCTGCCTAACTCATGCAGCCAACCTGACGTAAAGAAAGAAAGTCAACCACAAAGTCAGAGTTAAAAAATTCTCTATGAATTTACATGATAATGGTGATTATGATGATAAAATAGATTAATTATTAGCATTTATTGTACAGTACAATTAGTAAAAGTACCTTCTTGTCATTACAAATGTGCTAAAAATGCTCTATTCACAAAATTGTTGGAACAATATGAACGGTAAAAATTAACCTGGCACGTTGCGTACCCAAATGCATGTTATTAGTTACTCAGATTCAGCAGGGCACATGCAGAGATGGGCCTTGTGTGGGGCAGAATGTACTGTGAACTGAACTACTTGTAGTGGGACACAGTGTTTCAGCCAGAAGACATCTCATGTGCATAAAGTCCCCAATGGCGTGATGGCAGACACAGCTCTAAGGCACTCTTCCCTAGCTTCATACAGAGTTGTAGAATTGTGATATTTCACTGGTATCTAAACATTTGAACCACTGACCCAACCAGGCCAGTAGAAAAACAATCCTTAGCATTGAGCCCTGCGGGAGCAGCTCTAAATATGTGCGGTGCTTCATATTCTTTAGGTTTCTCTACCTGATATATTTAAAAATGACAGATGCAGTAAAAATACAGGTATCGGTATCAGTGAGTACCAAAATTAAAGTACCGGTATCGGCCTCATTCTGGAAAAAGTGCATCCCTGGTAAAAATAATAGACTTTTGTTGATCACAGAGCATATTTTCTGCTATAGTCCAAAAGACTGTTTTTATCAGTTTGTCATGTTCAGATGGCTTTATGAGACTTGCTCTGATTAAGTGGTTTTTCTATTCAAACATTTAACTTGAGCAGAGCACCAATCAGCTCTGTCTAAGATTGTTTTGAGTGATCAGATTGTGTGAATATCTCACCAATGTCCCAAACTCCATTGGAATTGGTCTCCATCTCTTTGCGCCCGATGATATACCAGATGCAGGCCATCCAGTGAGCCAGCAGAGCGAACATCGACATGAGCAGTGTTAGAACCATGGCGCTGTACTGCGAATACCTGTCCAACTTCTGCAGCAGTCTTAACAGACGCAACAATCGCACAGTTTTCAGCAGGTGCACTAGAGATGTCTTGAATAAGCACAAACGTGTGGTGTGTCAGTAGCCTATAAATATTGATAACTTGTAATCACATATTTTGCTGTAATTATAAAAAATGGAATATCATAATTGAACATCATTCTTTACCATGGTTTATATAAGTATATCATGGTACCACCACACATTTTTGTAAAGGACCTCTGGAGATTTCATTTGAATCATCATAACCTGCTTTCCACTATTTTGAATAAGCCATATTATTCTACAATAGTTTCTACATTCACACATGTGAACAAAATAGTTTCTACAATCACACATTGGAACTTACAACAGTAACGTTAAATGCATAGAGCAGGTCAAAGGGCAGCGCGGCCACCAGATCCACAAAGAACCACGTGGTAGCATAATGTAGACAGATGGAGCGAGGCTCGTACACCACCTGCCCTGATTGGCTCACGTAGGTGGTGCGAAAGTTAATAATGATGTCTGAAAGAGAAGGCAGGTTAATGACTTTTGCTTGGAAGTCTCATTTTGGAAGTCACATTTTATTTCATTTTCTCTTCTGAGGCACATTTTTTGTTGCCAATCCCTGATATATATATATATATATATATATATATATATATATATATATATATATATAGAGAGAGAGAGAGAGAGAGAGAGAGAGAGAGAGAGAGAGAGAGATATTGGGAAAACAATTGGATCATCATATGTTCAAGTTCTTGCATCATATGCTTATTATGAGAAATATAAAATATAGCCCAACTCAACTGCATGACAAACTCTTCATATATTACTTTTGATGACTGTGCTGATGGTAAACCATCTGATGCTACAAGGTCACTCAAATGTTCTATAGTTCAGATTCTTGCTTTCTTTGTAAACTCACCCAGAATAAAAAGCATTTCCACTGCAATGTCACTAACTATGGTGCTCCTGCCTGCAGTCTCCAGATCGCTGTACGGAGTGAAACACACATTGTACGGCACGGTCACAGCAACATAGAATGTAGCCAGCAGAATCATCCAATCCCACAATGCCTTGGACACACTGTAATGCAGCAGGATGAATCGAGACTTCTGGACTGCTGCCACTTTGTACTCAGGCAAGGATGGTTTTTCAAATATTTCCTGAGGAGAGAAAGAAATCCATAGATGAGCTCATATCTCAACGTCTTAAAGGCTGAGATGAAATGAGCAAATAAGGAGTTTTTCTGAAATCTCTTGCTTCTCATGTGTTTCTCCTGTGAAAGTTTGTTGATTTCCACATATATGCAGTATATACTTGAAAATATGAATGCATTATCAAATATTTTAATGCAAGTGTAAAATACTTTTTGTGCCATCCTCTTTTTTGCCCATATAGACTTCTTATGGTGTCACTTGATTATTATTCAGAAATTAATCTGTAAATATCCTTTATAAATGTCACAAAAATTACATACCGCCATACTACCTTAGAAAATTCTCAACAGTAATTTTGACCTTTTGGAGGAATAGAGAAGCAGAACTGACTGAATAATCTTATTCATTAAAGAACAATAAACCACATTGGTAACACTTTCTATGAAGTCTGTATTTATAATTCATTATTAAGGGTATTCTTAATGCATTATAATACATGCATAATACCTTTCAAACCACCTTATAACATGTTGTACCATCTTATAAATAATCATAACAACAGTTACAATCAAGCGTAGCGTCAGTTCTGGTAGGTCACGTTAGTCAAGCTTGCATCAGCTGACTCAGCTGATCCACGTCTACCTATAGGAATAGGAAGCCTATCACTGTATACACATATAAGCTCCTTCAGTATTATCAGCAGCTATCGCGTTTCTCAAGAACTAATTACCCTCCTCCATCCCCAGCTCCCCCTCTCGTCAGTCAGTATTTGGCATGTTGCTTCTGTTCTGTTTACCCTAAGGGGGGTTATTGCTGCTCTTATCTATGCTAGGCTGCATGGATGCGCAGGGAGTTCTCGCCCAGAACAGAACCATACTGCCAATCCTAACTGTATGTTAATTGTCAATAGTATTTGACGATAGTGTTCCTGACCGAAATACATTATAATACTTATTTGTGGTAATTGCTTTTAAGAGTACAATGGATTATAACATCAGATGAAGCCTGCATTTGTGGTTATAACTATTAAAAGTATGATTCATAACACCCAATGAACATAATTTTTTACAACTCAAGTTATAACGGATTATATATCCCATAGTTTCATATCTTTCACTTTCCCAAGTCATATCTTGACATTGTTTACGTAAGATCTGCACAGTATCATACTACATATCATGAGTGGTCTTTACTGCTTAAAGTAAAGTGACAAAAACTAAATCTTCTTTTTAACATCTAAAAAAATAAAAACATAAAAAGCTTTATAATGTGGTCATAATATTTATAAGTGGTCTTTTATCTGCTTTAAGTAAAGTGACAATAGTTAAGTAAACAGCCATGAGATATCATGAAGTGGTTATAAGACATTTCCCTTAAGGTAAAATCAAAGTTGTGTGGAAAAGTACAAAAGAACAATGCATCGACAATGCAAATCATGTTTTAATTTAAAAAACAGTAAAATTACAAGGCTTTACCAAATCTAATAATTAGGTAGGTATCAAGACATTGTTGTGATTATTCATGCGATGATACAACACAAGGTTGTTTATTAGGCAGTATGCATGCGTTATAATGCATTAAGAATATCTTTATGATGCATTATAAATGCAGGCTTCATCTGGTGTTATAATGCATTATACTCTGAAAAGTTGTAACCACAGATAGGTAATAATGTATTGTAACTGTTGTTAAGATTATTTATCAGATGATACAACATATTATAAGGTTGTTTATAAGGCATTATGCATGTATTATAATGCATTGAGAAAACCCTTATAATCCATTATAAATACGGGCTTCATAGAAAGTGTTATCACTACATTTAATCTTTATTTGCAAGGAAATCACTTGACAGATGACAAATCATGGTGTTTCTTTAATTTAAATTTTACATCACATAGGTCAGGAGAAGGATCAAACTAATGGTCTTTGGTCAGGATTAGTTTGAGGCAGCAAATCAAGTACTTTCTAATCCAGCATGCTCTCATCTGTCGCACTCTTCATTAAGATTTACGAACAGACCATGATGCAGATGAACACACTTCAGTACCTAATGCCTTTATACTCTCTCTCTCTGAAGATATTGTGCACTGGGATTCTGAAATTATTCCTTTAACATAGTGAATAGTCCAGGACCCTAAATCCATATGTTCAGTTTTTTTAGTTTAAATTTGTCCAGGGGTTGAAAGATGTGTTAGGCAAACTTTAATCTTATTTAAATCAAAGCTGCACTTCCTTGCAAGCAACCGTGTTTGCTGAGAATTTGATGATTTCTGGGATGCAAAGAAGTTTACTAGTATACCAGTAACAAATTTCCAGACAGGTTTGAAATACATTGTTTCCTATATTGAGTAGTTATATACTGTAAAATATATATATTTTTAATATAGACATGCATTTACAAAATAACTGGTTTAAAATAAATTTATATAAATTATAGCAAATCTCAAATGGATGATCGTTCTCATTGCCCAGCTCAAGTGTTATGGCCAATAAGGCATTGCAGCAATGTGTATTTTGCAAAGCACTGTACAAATAAAACTGATTTGAACAGAGTTCCCTGGTCTGATGGTCATAATGCTAAATAAATGGTCTCAGTTGTTGCTTTTCCACTTATTGTGGGCAGCTGAAGTTATCAAAAACACTTTAAATCACAAACATTTGTTTGCTCTGTTTACTGAACATCTAGCTGGCTGATATATGAGGTTTTGATCACATCAGTAATGCAGACTGAATATAATTTCTTTATTGAGGTTAGACTGGAAGGCTGGGGGGGGGGGGGGGAATTGTCAAGTCAAGTCAAGTATATTTATATAGCGCTTTCCACAATATAGATTGTATCAAAGCAGCTTCACAGTATCAATCAAAATAACATAACAGTGTTTGTTTCTTAGTGGAAAAACATCCACGTTTGGTAGGGCTGATCAATGGTATTAATGATTGGTTAATTAATTTTAATATCGCCAACTGAGCAAGCCAAAGGCAACAGTGGCAAGGAACCGAAAAACTCCATCAAGTGACCTACTGGTGTCCTAAAACTCCATCAGGTGACCTAATGGAGAAAAAAAAAAAACTTGGGAGAACCCAGGCTCAGTCGGGGGCCTGTTCTCCTCTGACGTTTATGAACTAGAGTAATACATCTTAATACATCTTTACAGTACCTTTAAGATAAAAAATGTATATGAATGCCTGGCTGAAGAGATGCGTCTTTAGTTTTAAACTGGGAGAGTGAGTCTGAGCAACGAACAATATCAGGAAGGCTATTCCAGAGCTTTGGAGCTAAATGCGAAAATGCTCTCCCTCCTTTGGTGGATCTGGATATCCTAGGTATGACCAGAAGCCTCGAATTTAGTGATCTTAAAGAGCGTGATGGATTATAGGGCGATAGAAGATCCGTTAAATAGACTGGAGCTAAATCATTTAGGGCTTTATAAGTCAGTATCAATACCTTATAATTAATACGGAACTTTATAGGTAACCAATGTAGTGATAAAATCAGTGTTGTATGATCATATTTTCTTGATCTAGAAAAATCTCTTGCGGCTGCATTTTGGACTAACTGTAGCTTGTTTATTGAGGATGCATGACAACCAGCTAATAAAGTGAAACTGATAGCATATTACGTAGCTTAGCAATGTTTCTAAGGTGGAAAAAGGCTGTTTTTGTAACATATGAAATATGATTTTCAAAAGACAGGTTGCAGTCTACTATAACACTCAGGTCTTTTACTGTAGAGGATAAAGTAACAGGGCATCCTACTATGTTAAAGTTGTGTTGTGAGAGGTTTTGTGGACGGTTTTTAGAACCGATAAGTAGTACCTCTGTCTTGTCTGGATTTAACAAAAGAAAATTCGGCATCATCCAATCTTTTATATCTTTAACACAATCTGTCAATTTGGATAATTTAGCGTATTCATCTGGCCGTGATGAAATATATATTTGAGTGTCATCAGCATAACAATGGAAACTAATTCCATGTTTCCTTATAATATTACCAAGTGGCAGCATATATATATATAGAGAATAATAGAGGGCCTAACACAGATCCCTGCGGCACTCCATAGTTTTCCGAAGTTATGATCGATTTTTCTCCATTTAAATAGACAAAATGGTAGCGGTCAGATAAGTATGATCTGAACCAGCTTAATGCTTGTCCTTGAACACCAGTATAATTTTGTAGTCAATCTAAGAGTATTGTGTGATCTATAGTATCGAACGCAGCACTAAGATCAAGTAAAACTAGTATTGAGATACAGCCTTGGTCTGAAGCTAAAAGTAAATCATTTGTGATTCTAACGAGCGCAGTTTCAGTGCTATGATGTGGCCTAAATAGCACTGAAACTGCGCTCATTAGAATCACAAATTATATACTTTTAGCTTCAGACCAAGGCTGTATTGGCTGAATTGTGAGGCTGAACTGTCAGAACTGAAGGCTGAATTGTGATATGTGACATAGAAACTGGATCCCCTATGCAACATCTCTTGTAGAAATTCCAGCTTTATTTGGTAATTATAATTTATTGAAAACCACATACAAATTTTTGACACTGGCATGTTGCTAAGATAATTTTTATTTACTTATTATTTACGGGGCCATTGAAAATATTGGCAGGCCCATTCATGAACTACTGGGCCAAAAATCCTTATTGTTGAGCCCTGCTCATGATGCTTTTGTTTGCCTATTTTTCTCTCAGTCAGTTGGAGTGTGATAGAACAAAGCCAGGTGGCTCTGCTGAGAGCAAAGCCGAGCTGAAAACATGGCCATCTGTTACCAGGAGTGATCGGAAGTGTGACCTGCGAGTATGCCCTCCTGTTCCGCCGTTGCCATGTGACATGTGACATGGAGGATAAGACATCCTAAAAACTTCTCGGCCTGCACTTTTCACACTGTTTGAACAACAGGTCAAATTTTCACCAGTAGCAGTAAGGGCACTATAGCACTATACACTCATAATAGGGGAAGAGAGAGAGTGATCAAAGAAGGAAATTGAAAGAAAAGACTGTAGAAACAGAGATCGCTGAGAGACATTACAAAAGAGAAAAGGTCAGAGGAATATCACTGGAAAAAGGCAAGAGCCTTATGATCATGCAAGAGTTTTAATAGTGTTAATATTAGAAAAGCTTTCCAGCGCTGACAGAACCTAAGTCTGAAAACAGACAGTGGGGTTGCACTGTTTCTGCAACATAAGTGAGTAACATCGGTTTTACTGTTTCACAGAACTGAGATATGCTGTTGTAGAAATGTTAGCTATAGTAACAGGACAGTTTTGAGTGTCATTGAAGCTTTGTTTTGCTTTGCTTCAGCTGTGATAAAGGGTATCCACTCTTGCATTGTGTGTTCGTGCATTTTGGGGGCGGAGCAATGAAGGGAGGGGTGTGTTTGTCTGAGTTGATGTCAAATAGAGTGGTGCTGGTATGACATCACTTTGTGAAAACCTGGCGTGACCGGAAGTGCGGCGTGGTGCGAAGTGGCGGTTTGTTTGTATCTCCAAGAGATATTTTCTTTGCTTTTTTCGTTTGTTTTGGTTTGTTTTGTTTATTTTTATTTGGCGGTTTGGCATAATCTGATTTGTGACTGGGTCTGGATAGTATAATGGAGGAAGATGATGAGAGTGGGGATTGGTTAAAAGGTCAAGAAGATTGGAAAAATCAAGGTTATGTAAACGGTAGAGGGAGAGGAGGAAATTATACTAGGTCTAATGGGGCTGAGGGAATGGGGAAAGGACCATCGAAGAGGAGTATTGAAGATGTATCTGATGAAGTAGGTAGAGGTGTGAGAAGGAAGGTAAGTCAGGAAGATGATTTGAAAGTAATCGTTAAATTTAAAGAGGGGCATGATATAAACGAAATTGGTTTGTTTACATTGACGAGTGGATTGAAAAAGGTAGTAGGAGACATAGAAATGGCAAAAGTGTTACGAGATGGCAGATTACTAATTAAATGCAGGAACATTGAGCAAAGAGAGAAGGCTGAGAGATTACAGTCGGTGTGTAAGAAAGAAGTGAGTGAAGTACGAAGCTTTGTAGGTATAAGAACAAGGGGAGTGATCACAGGTATACCGATTGGGGAAAAATTAGACGAGCTTAAAAAGAACATTAAGGGAGGAACTGTAGTGGACATAAAAAGACTTAAAGCAAACCGTAATGGAGAGAAAGTAGATAGCACTACAGTACTTTTGGAGTTTAAGGAGCAAGTGTTGCCAGATAAAGTGATGGTGGGCTATTTGAGTTTCAGGGTGCGGGAGTACATCCCTCCACCAACTCGATGCTATAAATGCCAAAGGTATGGTCATATAGCAAATGTATGCAAAGGGAAATTAAGATGTGGGAAGTGCGGAGGAGAGCATGAATATGGGAAATGTGGAGAGGGGGTTGAGAGGAGATGTTGTAACTGTGGTGGGGATCATACGGCTGCGTATGGGGGATGTCCTGTAAGTAAAAGGGCAGTGGTGGTACAACAGATACGGACAACAAAAAAAATTACATATGCTGAGGCGGTAAAGGTAGTCAATATGGAAAGGAAAGAGACACAGGAGATAAATGCAACACAAGGTGGTGCTGAATGCAGAAGGCCAAAGGAGGATGTGTTAAGCTCAGAGAAATTGATACTGTTCATTGCGTACGTGGTTAATTGTTCTGATCAAGCTAAAACGAGAACAGAGAAAATAAAAATAATTGTTAAAGCTGCTGCAAAGTTCTTGAATGTGGATAATTTATCGTGGGAAAAAATACAAGCTGATCTTATGCAGGGTGAAACAAATGATCCATCATTAACACCTCTAAGAACTTATTGATTTTACAGTGGAATGCAAGAAGTCTTATAGCAAATGGGCAGGAGTTAAAAGGTTTTATTAATAATTTAGAGGTTAAGCCAGATGTAATTTGCATTCAGGAGACATGGCTTAAACAGTCGTTAGATTTTGTTATAAAGGGGTACATAAGTATAAGAAGGGATAGAGTGGAGGGAAGTGGTGGAGGGTGTGCAACATTTGTTAAAAGAGGGATGCAGTTTAGAGAGGTTAAGAAGGGTGTGGATTTAGAATATATTGTAATAGAAATATGGACAGATAGTGGTAGTATGGGTATCATTAATTTTTACAATCCATGCAGACAACTAGAAGATGAGAATCTGGATGAAATGTGGGATAACTTAAATGGTAAAGGTATTTGGTGTGGTGATTTTAATGCACATAGTACTCTTTGGGGGGATAGGGATGATTCTAATGGAAAAGTTATTGAGGAATATTTGGGTGAGAAGGGGCTAGTATGCTTGAATGATGGATCAGGTACGAGAATAGATATAGCTAGGGGATATGAATCTGCAATAGATCTGACTTTGGTTACAAAGACAGTAGCTGATAAATGTAGCTGGGAAGTATTGAGGGAAAGTAATATAGGCAGTGACCATTTTTTAATTACAATTAAGGTAGGAGTGGAGGTGATAAGAGAGAGTGTAATGAGGGAAGGTAGGTGGATGTTAGAAAGAGCTGATTGGGATACATTTAGAGAGTTGAGTGAATACAGATTGGTGGGTGTAAATAAGGATCAAAGTGTTGAGAATTTATGTAGGGAAATCAGCAGCAGCGTAATAGAAGCAGCAGAAGTAGCTGTACCTAAAACAAAGAATAAAAATGTCATCAAAATTGTTCCTTGGTGGACTAAGGATTGCAGTGAGAGTATAAAGCATAGAAATAGAGCCTTTAGAATTTTGAAAAGATCACACAACTTTCAGAAAATGATTGAATACAAAAGATTGCAAGCAATAGTGAGACAGACAATAAGGAAGGCAAAAAAAATATACTGGGAAAAGTTTTGTGAATCTATTGGTAGAACTACACCAATACAACAAGTGTGGGGTATGATAAAGAAAATGAGGGGTAATGGGAGAGAATATGAATATCCAATAATGTTAGATGATAGTAGGATTATTACTAATAGCAGGGACAAGGCTGAAGTTATAGCAAAGACATTAGTAAAGGTACATAGTGAAGCAAATTTAGATCAGATAGAAAGGGAAGGAAGAGAAGCTACTAAACTAAGATATAGTGCTGAGTTGGGTAATGATAATGAGGAAGGTGGTGTGATGGAGGTTCTATTTACAATGAAGGAACTGAATTGTGCTTTGAAGAAGGTGGGGAAATCTACACCAGGGAATGACAAGGTTTGCTATGCAATGATAGAAAATCTAACTGATAAAGGTAAGGAAGTAATATTGGCTCTTTTTAATAAAATATGGGTAGAAGGGGTAATCCCTTGCAATTGGAAGGAGTCAATTATTATTCCTATTAGGAAACCTGGTAAAGACGCTAAATTGCCTAGTAGTTATAGGCCTATTGCACTGACATCTCAGTTGGGTAAGACCATGGAACGAATGGTAAATGATAGATTAGCATTCTATTTAGAAACTAAAAATGCATTAAGGAATTACCAGAGTGGTTTTAGGAAAGGTAGGGGGACTATGGACCCAACTGTGGTACTTGAAGATGACATCAGAAAAGCTCAGGTAAACAAAGAAACAGTTTTAGCTATATTTTTTGATATAGAGAAAGCATACGACATGATGTGGAAGGAGGGGCTTCTTATCAAATTATATCAGTTGGGAGTAAAGGGGAGAGTGTTAGTGTGGGTAAAATCCTTTTTATCTGGGAGGAAAATTAGAGTTAAAGTAAATGGGGTTTTGAGTGAAGTGTATGAGGTAGACAATGGTACTCCTCAAGGGAGTATTATTAGCCCATTATTTTTTTCAGTAATGATAAATGAGATATTTATAAATGTAGAAAGGTCTATTGGTGTAGCTTTATTTGCAGATGATGGAGCAATGTGGAAAAGGGGAAGAAATATCAATCATATTGTAAATAAGATACAACAAGCAGTGGATACAGTACACACATGGACAATTGAATGGGGATTTAGGATATCTGTGGAAAAAACTAAGGTCATTTTCTTCACAAGGAAGAAAATAAGTCAGGAGTTACAGATTCAAATATCAGGTAAGGAATTGGAAAGAGTAGAGAGCTTTAAATATCTAGGTATATGGTTTGACAAAAGATTAACATGGGCAGTTCATATTCAGAAGATGGTAGAAAAGTGTAAAAAGGTATTGAATGTAATGAGGTGTTTGCATGGGGTGAAATGGGGTGCAACTAGGAGTGCTATGCATACAATATATACTGGACTGATTAGATCAGTTTTTGATTATGGGTGTGTTGTATATGGGTCTGCTGCTAAGACAGCTTTAAATAAACTAGACAGAGTACAGAGTTGAGGTTTAAGATTATGTTGTGGAGCCATGAAGACAACTCCAGTGGCAGCCATCCAAGTAGAGATGGGGGAGCTGCCTTTAGATCTCAGAAGAGACCAGCTTAGCCTGGTTTTTTGGGCAAACCTTAAAGGTCATAGGGAAGACCATTTGAGTCAATCTACATTGGTAGAGTGTCAAGAGAGACAGAATGGTAGAAAAAGTAGTTTTGGGTGGACTATTGGACAGAAAATAAATGAGATGGAAATAGCCTTGTTGGATATAAGTCCCACAGTAGTATTTTCAAGAGTTCCTTTATGGACTCTTGAAGATCTTTCAGTTGATCTCAGTCTTTTGGAGGAAACTAAGAATGGGGATATAGATAGTAATATGGTGCAGGGGTATTTAGTTGAAAGATATGGGGATAGGATTATAATGTACACAGATGGGTCCAAAAGGGATGGGAGAGTGGGGGTGGCTTTTGTTATTCCAAAATTAAAAGTAGCAACTCAAAAAAGAATTAATGATAATTTAGCAGTCTATACAGCAGAACTAATTGCTATTTTAATGGCACTCTCTTGGGCTGTGAGTAACAGGCCAAGAAGTTTAGTAATTGCTTCAGACTCAGTGTCAGCTCTGATGAGTATTCAGAACATAAATTCACAATCTAGACAAGACATTGTTGTAGAAATTGTCCAAATGGCTAGTACATTAATTAAAACTGGAGTCAATGTTGGACTTGTATGGGTACCTGCCCACAAAGGAGTAATAGGGAATGAGTTGGCGGATAAGTATGCAAAAAAGGCAACAGAAATGGGGTATATAAGTTTAAGCATTAAGTATAGTAAAGAAGAGGTGAAATCAATCATTAAAAGAAAGATAAAGGAGAAGTGGCAAGTGTTGTGGGATAATGGTCAGACTGGTAGGAGACTATATAATATCCAAAAAAGAGTGGGGGTGAGTAGAAGTACTTGCAGAAATACACAGGAGGAGAACATTATTTCAAGAATGAGACTTGGGCATACAGGCTTAAACAGTACATTATTTTTAATGGAAAAACATGCTGATGGGAGGTGTAGTGTATGTAACACACAGGATACCATAGAACATGCTATTGAAGAATGTACTAGATATAGTAATGAGAGACAACAGTTAATCCAGCAGTTAGAAGATGAAGAGATACCTTTGAAAGTAAGGGATATTTTGCTAAGGAATTCGGGAGATTTTTGTTTTGGGTTTTTATTTTCCTTTTTTAGAAGAACAGGTTTAATAAAGATAATTTAAGTGTAGGGAAATAATTTATCCAGACCTACACTCCATTTCAGAAGGTGGCGGTAATGCAACCAGACGTTATTTGCCAACCGCCATAAAAACAAGAAGAAGAAGAAGAAGAAGAAGAAGACATCACTTTGTAGGCCAAAACGCGGAAGCGAATTAGCGAATTAGCACTTCCGGTTCCATCGTCCCGAAGCTAAAATAAGGTCTGTGCTTAATACAAGCTCGTTTTATTATACAACATAAAATACATCATTATTACCCCACTCGTGATTTTTTTAAGCTGTTACACATCTTGAAAAAGGTGGTTGCTGACAAGTGGCTAAATGGGACTACAGAGACTGTCGAGGAGATTAAAGGGATAGTTCACTCAAAAATGAAAATTCTGACAGTATTTACTCACTCTCATGTTGTTCAAACCCCGTAAGACCTTCGTTCATCTTCGGAACACGAATTAAGATATTTTTGATGAAATCTGAGAGCTGGATCACTCCTCCATACTAGTCCATAGGTTTCTTCAAGGATTGAAACTTGCCGGTCTCGAAAAGTTATTAAAAACATCGTTAAAATAGTCCAAGTGACTACAGTGGCTCAATCTTAAGTTTATCAAGCGACGAGAATACTTTTTGTGCGCAAAAACAAACAAAAATAACGACTTTATTTCAACTATTAATTTAGCAATCATATTATTACAATTTAGCAGTCACTGAAATAACGTTAGATTTTTGTTTTACCAATGTGTCGAAATCTGCCAAAAGTACTTGATCTCTTCTAGCTTATTAAGTTAGCAAAACCTCATTGGTCCAGTCTATTTTTGTGACAGCTAGCTCAAAATACATGTCTGTACCCATTGCTAGTGTCGTGAAATCTATTAACACAGCACCGCTATTTCTTCTGACCGCCGGAGAACACCGCGCGCAACCAACGCTAGCATATGCTCTATCTAGCGCTAGCTAGCTAGCAGCAGTGACCGCGGCGGGCAGAATTACACAAAATACATGGTTTACCTTTACTTTATTCAATGCAGAACTGTCTCGTGTTGTAACGTTAACTGGAAATGCAGATTAGACCATCTCGTAATAGCCTACAAATCCAAAATATGATTATCAGGGCTGCGATGTGCGATACAGTTTTGTAACTCCATTGTGTTTGTTTTCAGAAATGATAACAGTAGTTTTACACTAGTGCTTATGTGATATCACGATTTTTGATGATCTTCTGCACCTTTTCTGAGCGCGGGGAAGCGCGCGCGCGCCACGCGCGCACTGTTACACAGCGCCTGACAACCAGGGGGAGGGGCTTAGCCCCACATACTTCATTTAGAAGCAATTAAAATGCCTCGTTAATTTAAAAACAGTCTTATTATTAGCCTGTTTTTTGCGGTGAGATTTATGCATATTACTCCATGCACCCAGTATTTAAGCAGAAATTAATGTGCCATTTTGTCAACCAGAAAAATATTTGGTCTATCAATCAATACATTTACTATTTAATTAGTTATAAGTATCCAGTTATTATATTTAATTTGTTGAGTTAACAGTTCACGGAGACCATAAAAGAGCACGACTGATTGTTTTATTTTATTTTACAAAAGCACAACGTTTTCATGTTATTGTGAGTTTACACAAATACAAGTAGTTGCGAATGATGTTTATTTTCTATGACCAGAAATGATAGAGTAGGCCTATTTTAAGTTGATAGAAAAACGCAAGTGTTCGCGCCCGCGCCTCTGTGCCGTGCAGGTGCATTAAGCGCGCACCACAGTCCGATTACATGCGCTTCTTACATGTGCTTCTTGAGGCACAGCTAGCACACACACGCAAGGTCTCTCGCTCTCTCCCTCTCTGTCATGCGCAAGCTACACAGTTTGAACATTCATGTAGCCTCTCGAAAACCGAGACATTCTGTGTCCCTGGAGAGTGCATAAATTTCCCGGGACAGGTTATTAAAAAGTAGGACAATCCCGGTAAAACCGGGACAGGTGGCAACCCTAATTCTACCCGTGTGTGACCCTTCGTGTGTGGGTGGCTGCGTCCACCCCTGTGTGTGTAGTGTGTGTGTATTTGACTTTCCTATGTGTACTGTGTTCGTGCCATGTTCTGCTTCCAATCATTGACTAAATCACAGTATCATACTTTTACTTGTATTCTAGATGCCTTGACTCAACGTCTTACAAAGGCAAACGCCTATGACTTCGCTCAAGATGTTCAGAAGTGGCTGCGCTACGCCCCAGACCGAGCGGGAGGAGCTGGAAGACAGACGCAGGGGTTTGCACGTTAAAAGAAAAAAAAAAATTAAATAAGACAATAAAAATGATTGTTTAATTTGAATGCATGGGGTGTCATTTGTGCTAGTCTAGGTTATAAGGTATAGTTTCTATTTTCTATATTTTGCTAGCCCATCCTGGCTGTCGATAAAGCAGGATTATAGCCTAATAATAATGTTTTTAATATTATATTAAAATTACAGACCTTCAGATTAAACCTGTGGTATAGGCTAAAACACCATTGAAGTTTTGTTGATATGCTGGGATTTCAACATTGTTTCAATATCCATTGTAATTGAAATACCATTGAAATTCTGTTGACCTCTAGGTATGATTTAAACGTTTCAATGATAATAGAGGGTGCAACATGATGAAAAATCAACATCAGAGTTCGACGTTGGTTCAATGACTTTATCGTTGACAGCGGGATGTTGATTTAACATAGTTTCAATTACTCTTTGCTATCTTGGTTGTGTTGAGATCTGGTGACTGTGTGGGCCATTTTAGTACAGTGAACTCATTGTCATGTTCAAGAAACCAATTTGAAATGATTTGAGTTTGTGACATTATCCTGCTGGAAGTAGCCAGGATGGGTACATGGTGGCCATAAAGGGATGGACATGGTCAGAAACAATGCTCAGATAGGCCGTGGCATTTAAACGATGCCCAATTGGCACTAAGGGGCCTAAAGTGTGTCAAGAAAACATCCCCACACCATTACACCACCACCACCAGCCTGCACAGTGGTAAGAAGGCATGATGGATCCATGTTCTCATTCTGTTTATGCCAAATTCTGACTCTGCCATCAACAGAAATCGAGACTCATCAGACCAGGCAACATTTTTCCAGTCTTCAACTGTCCAATTTTGGTGAGCTTTTGCAAATTGTAGCCTCTTTTTCTTATTTGTAGTGGATATGAGTGGTACCCGGCGGGGTCTTCTGCTGTTGTAGCCCGTCCGCCTCAAGGTTGTGCATGTTGTGTCATCACAAATGCTTTGCTGCATACCTCGGTTGTAACGAGTGGTTATTTCAGGCAAAGTTGCTCAAAGTTGATTCATCAGCTTGAATCAGTCGGCCCATTCTCCTCTGACCTCTAATATCAACAAGGCATTTTCGCCCACAGGACTGCCACATACTGGATGTTTTTTCCCTTTTCACACCATTCTTTGTAAACCCTAGAAATGGTTGTGCGTGAAGATCCCAGTAACTGAGCAGATTGTGAAATACTCAGACCGGCCCGTCTGGCACCAACAACCATGCCACGCTCAAAATTGCTTAAATCACCTTTTTTCCCAAATCTGACATTCAGTTTGGAGTTCAGGAGATTGTCTTGACCAGGAACACACCCCTAAATGCATTGAAGCAACTGCCATGTGATTGGTTGATTAGATAATTGCATTAATGAGAAATTGAACAGGTGTTCCTAATAATCCTTTAGGTGAGTATGTGTGTGTGTGTGTGTGTGTGTGTGTGTGTGTGTGTGTGTGTGTGTGTGTGTGTGTGTGTGTGTGTGTGTGTGTGTGTGTCTGTGTGTGTGTGTGTGTGTGTGTGTGTGTGTGTGTGTGTGTGTGTGTGTGTGTGTGTGACTTTTTTAACTATTTGAAAACATTAATGGCCTGTTAATCATTATATAATGCATGTTATTGGTGTAATGTTATCAGTGCTCTTTATGTGGATTGGTGATTTGAACAAACCCCAGTCCTAAGCACGCAGTTTGCCCATCCTAGAAAACCCTACAATAACATATAAATGTCACCATCATGGAAGCACATTGTGCAAAGGCAAGGCAATTCTCACATATTTGTATTGTAAAGTCTTGGCTTAATCTAAAACTGTATTTAAGTAAATGACTTGATAATATAATTTTTGCCATAGTGCAATGAGATATTGTAAAGCTGCAAAATGCTACAAACAGGAAACTTGAATTTGTTAAGTGCTGACTAAGTATGTCCTCTGTCTAGGTATTACAAATAAATAAATAAAAAAGTGTAAACTATACACTCTTAAAAATAAAGGTTTTCGATTGGCATCTATGGTTCCATGAAAAATCGTTAACATATATGGAACCTTTCAATTCCACAAAAGGGAAGTGTAAAAAGATTCTTTATTAAAATGGTTCTTTTAAGAATTGTTCACAGTAGGATGTATTGATAAATCAAAAAGATCTAAATATATTTTTTATGTATCTATAAGATGTACTACAATACTTTTTTGACTGTTATACAAATGTTTCAAATTGTCAATGAGATGTCATCAAATATGATAAGCTTTAATAATTTAATTTTTTTATATTTATTTTTCTGTAAATTAATTTTTTCAACAACTGGAGTATACCTCATATTGTTGTGTATAATGCAAGAACTAGATTTTAGAGAGCACAGAAGACTGAAAGTCTTTCTTGACTGTTGTCATTGCTTATCTCATTGCACAATCCAGAAGACTAAAGTTCTCATGTGCAACTTGATTTTCTTTATTATTATTTTTTTTATTATGATTTTAAAAACTAGTTTTTTTGTAATGCATTTTCATGAACAATTTTCAGAGAGTTCAATTAATTATTAATGTTAATTAAAATTGGTCAATCATAAACATTCGATTTACATATCTAGAATTTATATTTTCACAGTTTAACAGTTTTAGTAAGTAGTTCATACATGTACTCACCCGACTTAGGCTGACGTCATTTTTGCTGTCACGGGTAAACTGGTTGGTTAGCTGGTAAATCATGGTGCGACCCCTCCTTCTGGCTTTACTGATATGAGAGTTTCCAGTGGTCCTGTTGAATGGCTTATTATCTGCACACAATTAAAATAGCCTTAATAGCCTTGACAGTTTACAAATTATAAAGTAAGATTGTGCCAGTGTGTCCATGAGTAATGTTCCATGTGTTTTCACATATAATTTTTAGTCCAATCTTATAGTATTTTCATTATACAGTACATGTGCCCTCTAGCTTCTAAACTTGCTATTTCTTATCAAATGTCAAAAACAATGATAAGCGTCGACAACGAAATAAGGCTAGTTCAAGGCTATTTATTTTATCAACATTTAAAAGCCTAGTGAGAATAATGTTTTTTAGTGAAGACAGTACCATCAGTGCTGCTGCTGTGATGGCTCTTGCCATATGTTTCTGTGATATCCTTGAATGAAAAGAGAAAAAGTACCACCTCCCCC
Organism: Meda fulgida; assembly: GCA_030578275.1. Lineage (NCBI taxonomy): Eukaryota > Metazoa > Chordata > Actinopteri > Cypriniformes > Leuciscidae > Meda > Meda fulgida. The sequence continues at coordinate 23,386,056 of CM060627.1, forward strand.
TTCTCATTCTTTATGGGCACGATGTCCAACAGACACCAGAACGAACTTCCTGTGATAACACACCAAATAGAAGAGTTACACAGAGAGACAGTATATGGCTACCTCTAAATCTGGGACAAACCTCAAAGCCACTTAACTCTTACAGTCTGAACAATATAGAAACATAGCTAACTAATGTTGACATTGTGTTTAACTTCTATAGCCAGAAGAGAACGGGCCCCCCAATATAGCAATATTTTTGTGTATATAACACAAAAATGTAGTTTTTCACAACAGTGCTCATTGGGGGACTAAAGAATTATGGAATTACTTTCAAGCAGCTCTCTGATAAGAATATACCTAGAGGTGGGTGATATAACAAATCTTGTTGGCTACCAAAAGACGGATCATTTTCTATCATAGTAATGGTAACATAACAATCCATTCTTTAAAGCTGCTTTGAAACGATGTGAATTGTAAAATTTGCTATTCAGGAGTTTTCAAAAGTGTGGCGCGGTGAAAACGAGCTGCGGCGCACTACAGATTAGCTTCCTGGCCAGGGATAGGCTTTTGTGGTTGAACTTGGATGACATTGGGGAGAAAGAAAGCTTTTCTTCTCAATGTACCAGTGTCACCTTCTGAATTTTTCGCCACCTCCGTCGAGACAGTGATGGGAAAGTTCAGAGAGGCGAAGGCATTAAATCTTGCATAACACTGTGGTCCGAATCTGCACACTTCCTACACCCCAGGCGCTTCTTGCATGAGCCCTGATGCTGGACCTGTGATAAGTGATTCATTCAATTTAGAACCCTTCTGTAGGTCTGGCGTCGGGTTTGGTAGTAAGTGCGCTCTTTCGAGCTCTTTATGGTGATAGGCCTCCATTTTGTGTATGTCGTTTAGGCCATCGCTCTACGGGCAGCAGGTTGAACTCTGTAGGTCTCCTCCCTTTACGAGAGTTTTTTAGTAAGGTTGAACAGTAGACCTCGGTTCCCTATTAGAAAGTATTAAGGGGTGTGTTAGGTTGGGTTTTTATATGAGAAAAAATAGGGTCCTGATGTTCCCATATATAGGTAGACCATGCATACCCTTCCCATATGCCTCCTCTGATTTAAAGTCTGAGCCAATCTGTGGTACTGAACAGGTTGGCTTTATTATTCATCTGAGCATCAAACAGACATTCTGTGTGAGATAGCTTCCTTCTTATCGGGAGTTTTTCTATTGAGGCCACCGCTCTGTCAAGATAGAACTACAAAATCAAGCATTGGCCCTTGTCGGGCCACCTTGATTGCCACCTTATACTAGAGCAGTACTCCTCTCACTTTAGAGAGTCGTTTTGTGATTATAGCTCTGAACTTCAGACATATAATATTTGTGGTATTTGCCCTCATGGGGCTACCTCGATATCTAGCTTAGGCTTAGTATCTAGGATTTTTGTGGCTAAGCATTCTCACCTCGAGCCTCTCTGTATCTGAGTGTAGGTTCCTTAGACCATCAGGAGATTTTATTCCTGTATATCTAGTTTTTCCTAGTACTGGCCTCCTCTTACTACAAGAGTTGTCTGGCCAAGGCCTGCCTTTTGCATTAGGTGTAAATGCTAGTGGTGTAAAAGGGTAGATAGCAGCATAGGTTGCAGGCTACCTTCAAAAATCCTCCCATGCAGATATCTATGGGCGTTGTCAGGTCTTTCTCTCTAGAGAGTAAGAAGCAGTGTGCTCAGGCCTCTGCCCTTTTCAGCACTGAGTGTAGTAGCTGGGAGCAAGGCCTTGAGTTAAAAAAGGATTTTTCTCCTGAGCCCCTTGAATAAAATAATTCAAGTCATAAGGTCGAATGCTGTTGGCCACTTACCGAGGCCTCCTTCCCCTTGAGTTTAGTAGAGAATATAAAATCTGTTATGTAAAAATACAAGATAATGGGCCTCTTCCCTGATATATTCCTCAGGGTCATGCTGATAGTGTTCCCCTTGTTAGGGTCATTCATTGGTGTACTTTGCTACCCTTAGCACGTATAATATCACCCTTCACCACCCAGGCTCAGGTAGAGACAGATTAGTTACTCCCTCCCATTTGGAATGGTTGAGTATGCTCCTTTAGAGCCAAAGCACTGCACGGGCTGACGCCTGTGATATTCAGAGCTGTAGGCCTTACAGTAGGCCTCCTCGATACTCTGGTAGCGTAAGATTGTGCTCTCCTTGCTTTAAAGGGTCAATAGCGTACACTGCCTGTTGGCAATGTTAAATAAGTATAACCAGGCCCACAGAAATGTCTGTGAGAGCACATAGGCTTCTGAAGGCTAGCTCTGCTAACATCCTCGCTATCAAGTAGTTTGGCCTTAACAGGCCTCTTTGAAGGCAGCTCCCCAACGAGTTGGATGCTTAGCATTGTAAAGGCATGAAGTATCACGTTGCAGGCTCAATGGAGCCTACATGATTTTCGCCTAGAGCCTGATCAATGCTTACCAGGTTGAGCATAGTGTTCCAAAATTTATCTGAGGATCGCTCTGTTTGAATACTTAACTTTCCCTTTAAGGAACCCCTTCCATGGAAGCTGCTGGTTCCAAGCCTTTGAGCGGCCTTTGCAAGCCTTTCGTTGTTCGGAGGCCACTTTGAGGCTTATAGTTTGGGCAGTGACCGTAGGGAATACTGTCACTGACAGCCTGTATGTGACCTGAAGGGGGAGTATTTCTTGGTATGTTCAGTGTAACTGCCATTTCTGACGTTTCTGTCACAAGCCATATTTAGCATACATTCCCCTCAGCATGGTGGAATTGTACTTTTTCAGTCCAAGGATCCAGTTAGCGAATGCATTCAAACAGTCAGTCCAAAACAGCCCCTAATGCAGAGGAAACCCAGACAATTTCATCTGAGATGGAGAGAATAGTGTGTTTGGCTTCAAAGGACAATCTCTACTATTCGGTGATTGTTTTGGAGCACCCCAAGCTTTTTCTCATCCTGTGAAATACAGACTGAACCGTGGCTCAAAACACCTAACCACTGCATGAGCATATGATATGCAAACTAAATTTCTAGGGTGGATACAGCAAACCAGTGTTGCGCTAGTAAAGTTTGAATGGTTGACAATTGTAATCAAGGTAAAGACGATTACAGTGACAAACAGGAGTTGAACATTAGGCACATGAGTCAAAGAGGAGGCCCTTTTAACTTTTAATAGCCAGAGGAGAACTGGCATCCTGGTGGTGTTGCCTGTTTTCGTTAAAGGTTTTCTCTCCATTTTCCAACAACAAAAGTTTTACGTTCCTTGCCACAGTTGCATTTGGCTTGCAGACTGGGCAGGGCAACTTAACTTCTTAATGAAACTGCTTAGGGTTGGGCGATATGCCTAAATTTATATGCATTGTTTTTTTTATCATGGCAGTGATTACCTAACATATTAGTTGTCAATTGAAGTTAGTACAGTATTATTTCTACAGTATTATTACCATTCTTCTTGTAGAACTGCACCTCAGCCTGATACTCCTCCTTGCCCTCCAGAGCTTTCTCCACACTCTGAGTAACCTGCTCACTAGTGCCCAAGCCATATAGGAAATGACAGCTGCAGTTCTTCTGCATCACCTGTGTTCGTCCGAACCCTGTCAACTCACAGAATCCATCGGAACAGTATACAATGGGATAGCCACGGTGACCCTGAGCATTCCCAAGGAGGAAGTTGCTGTCTGAGGAACAAAAAAATTACCATGAATATTAATGTTTTGAAAGACATTATAAAGTTACTTGTGAGTATTGTGTTTTGTGCAGTACGGTTGCTGTACTCTTTTATAATTTCCAAATCAATATCCCCACGTGGGATCTTTGCATTTCTACTTACATGACATATTTCTGTTATTTAGTTCAAGTGGATGTGATATTTTGTTCAAGTGGATGGTAATACCCCTTACGAAAAATAAGTTTATTCAAGTGTGCTATTAGTATACTTTTTAAACTAAAAATAAGAAAGTATACTTTCAGTCTACTCTGTATGTTCTCAGAAATATATTTTATGTACTTCTTGGGAATATACTTAAAATTGCACTTATACTTGACTTATACCGACAGAATAACTTGACATGAGAATATGTGTGTATTTTTACATAACGTGTTCCACACGTACATTTACTTACGTTTTCAGACACACTGAAATGTAGAATAATTATATATTGATAGCACTAAAACATAAAATATTTACATATTGACAGCACTAAAATGTAAATTATTTACTTATGACCAACTTTACAGACGTATAAATTTGTACGTATTCCTTAGCCTGGTTGACACCAGACCCTTCTCAGTTGTAACTGAGAGTGGGTCTGGGGAAGGTTCATTTACAGCCTATTTCCAAAGGGGCGTCACCAACGGACGTCGCTCAAATGCCTCTGGGCGCAATTGGATAGACTTAAAACCAATCAGAGCGATCGTCATTGTGTAAAGCCCGGCTCAACGTTTGTGATTGGTGCCTCGATCTGGAAAAATTGGAAATGGGCATGAATGGGTTCTTGGCCAGACTGACTTGCAGAGCAAATCTCAAATTTGCCGGAAGGTTCGTCTGGGTTTTCCCAGGCTACGTATTCCTATTTATGAATATTTAAATCTTGCCATTAATGTTTTGACTCTATTGTATTCAATTGTCAAATCAAAATATACAACATAAATAACATAATTTCGCTCTGTTCGTGACTTCTGCTCCAAACTCGTTTTGGAGGATTTCATAATGTTAAACAAGACTACACTTTAAAACCTTAAAAAGAATATGTTTTCTTTAATCGTTTAACCATTTTGTAATATTTAGTTTGTTTCTCCTATACACGACTGACAAAATAACCATAAAATACACCAAACCACAACAAAAAAACAAGACAAAAATTGTATTTGTTCGCTGTATTCCAAATCTTTAGAATCCATATGTTTGCGAGGAACAGATCCAAATTCAGCCCTTTTTATCCAGCGATCTTCATCTCCATTCTCAGCAGGGACCGTAAACGTTAAATCCTGCTCTCGTTATGATGAATTCAAATAAATAAATTGTGCCCTCAAGAAGCATTACGACATGTTTTACGGCAGTGATATCAAAAGTTCATTGGCTCTGGCCTGCTTTGTCACAGATTGCGACATGCAGTGTTTCAGTCGATATACATTTGAAATTGGTACACAGAGTGAAGCCGGATTAACATTTTCATGGATTAATAACTTAAATTCTGCTCTGTACCTCATACAGAACTAATACATACCGCCAGAGAGGACTGCGACTGCAACACATCGCCTTTTGGTATTGCTTTTGACATTTTTTACAGTAAATATGTTTATATGTAGGTGTCAAGATAAACAGAAGAAGGAACACAGGTATCGTTGAACAGGTACTTTATTGAACAGGTAATGAGTCATTTGCAGATAGGTTGCTGACAGTCACTTAGTTAATTGATCTTTCTTTCTTTTGCAGGTGATAAAGCAGTATACAGATGAGATGGGGAACAGAGGTCCAAGGATGCATGTAGTGAGTAGAAGGTGATCATACAGGAAAGTAGGAGTCAAGCAAGGGCGTTCTCATGTAGAGATTGACGAGACCGGAAAACAGGTGAGTGTGGATGGTGAGTATATGTCGGGGAGGTAATCAAGTGTTGACAGATGTGACTGGTTAGAATTCAGGTGATTGTGAACGGATGAGTGGAGCTGAAGGACCTGGGGCCTGTTTCAATAAGGAGGTTCAACCAACTCTGAGTTAAAACTTGAACTCTGAGTTGACTTACCCTGAGATGGGAAACTCTTGAGTTTTCGGTTACAGATCAGCTGAAATGAGTTAGTTCAATCAACTCTAAGTTGACTGACTCTGAGTTAAGCGCGTGCACCACAACTATAAAAAGCCATTATCAATGGAGCGCAGATATTATGAGTAACCATGGCAACAGCGCCAGACAAAACTAGGAATTACTGCTATATAGTGCTGGGTGTAATTAATTACCAAGTAATCTAAATATTGTAATTTAATTAAAGGGATTACTCTTAATTCTTATGTTATTTAAAATAAAATCTGATGTAATTACATTAAATAGGCTACTGCCTAGACTATAGAACAATTCTGTATAAAACAATGGATTTAACATACATTTTTAAAAGGTATATGTTTATGTAACCTTCTCCCTCTACACACTTTGGTCAATTCAAGAATAATTCATGCTGTATATTGTTAATTTGAAAGCATTAAAAGTGCAGTTTCTTGTCTCTCCTTGTAGTGTTCAAGTGGTTGAGGTTGATATAGGATTTAGTAAAAAGTAGACCAATTCTTTCTAAAGATAGTAATTATTACATGAATCTAATTACACTGTTGAAGATGTCATTTGAAGTTAGTTATTAATAACTATTTTAGAGTAACTTACCCAACTGTTATAATATCAGAGGTGAAACTGGAAGAACAGTATGTTATTCAACCTAATTTTAATTTTCATGTATACATGATAGGCTAGGAGCAATCCAGCAGGCATTAAAAGAATGTGACAGCAGCTGAAAATAAAATATAAAAACATAATTCAATCAGGTAAGGCTTGAGCATATCATGGGTGTAGGCTACCTGACTTTACAAACATTTGACATATTAAATAACTAAATAGCATCCAGTGTCTAGCAGTGCAGCAGCATTTTTGGCTTTTTCCTTCATCAGAGCCAGTCACTCCAGAAGATCCAAGTGCCTTCATAAAATGTAAGAGGTCTAAATATGTGTTCTTTTTTATATAGGGTATTTTTGATATTTCCATTTATTTTACTTTGGGTTGGGTTTTTCTTTGGTCCCAACAGATTCTGATGGTAATATCTTTCTTTTGGATCCTCCTGTCCCAACAGAACCCCAGGCATAGCCTACTCAATACACCAGAAATTATGACAAATAGTAGGACTATTATCTGTTTCTGCAGCCACAGAGAGGCCTACAGAGGTAATGTTAATATTATGTGTCTACACATCAGACAATCTATACATTCACATTTTTATGTGGAGTAGCCTATATAATCTAAGTTTATATCTAAGTATAAATGGACATTCTTGTCTCTCTCCCCCCGATATACCTCCCATTCTGAAACGGAAAACACAGAGTTTCCCTCATTTCAGGGTGAACATACTCACTTAACCTCCTTTCTGAAACAGGCCCCTGGTGCTAAAGGCGTGTTGGTGGAATCTGTGTTAATAGAACACAGCTGAACCAAACAAACCATAGTTACAGTGACCATGGGAAAGTGGTGGGAAAGTCAACCAAAGGAACAATGATTGAACAGAATGATTGAAAACAAACTAAAAGTCCATTAAAATGAAGACAAACTGAACATAACTGTACAGGTCCTTCTAAAAAAATTAGCATATTGTGATAAAGTTCGTTATTTTCCATAATGTAATGATAAAAATTAAACTTTCAAATATTTTAGATTCATTGCACACCAACTGAAATATTTCAGGTCTTTTATTGTTTTAATACTGATGATTTTGAAATACAACTCATGAAAACCCAAAATTCCTGTCTAAAAAAATTAGCATATTTCATCCGACCAATAAAAGAAGTGTTTTTGATACCAAAAAAAAGTCAACCTTCAAATAATTATGTTCAGTTATGCACTCAATACTTGGTCGGGAATCCTTTTGCAGAAATTACTGCTTCAATGCGGCGTGGCATGGAGGCAATCAGCCTGTGGCACTGCTGAGGGGTTATGGAGGCCCAGGATGCTTCGATAGCGGCTTTAAGCTCATCCAGAGTGTTGGGTCTTGCATCTCTCAACTTTCTCTTCACAATATCCCACAGATTCTCTATGGGGTTCAGGTCAGGAGAGTTGGCAGGCCAATTGATCACAGTAATACCATGGTCAGTAAACCATTTACCAGTGGTTTTGGCACTGTGAGCAGGCGCCAGGTCGTGCTGAAAAATGAAATCTTCATCTCCATAAAGCTTTTCAGCAGGTGGAAGCATGAAGTGCTCCAAAATCTCCTGATAGCTAGCTGCATCGACCCTGACCTTGATAAAACACAGTGGACCAACACCAGCAGCAGACATGACCCCAGACCATCACTGACTGTGGGTACTTGACACTGGACTTCAGGCATTTTGGCATTTCCTTCTCCCCAGTCTTCCTCCAGACTCTGGCACCTTGATTTCCGAATGACATGCAACCACTGAGCAACAGTCCAGTGCTGCTTCTCTGTAGCCCAGGTCAGGCGCTTCTGGTGCTGTTTCTGGTTAAAAAGTGGCTTGACCTGGGGAATGCGGCACCTGTAGCCCATTTCCTGCACACGCCTGTGCACGGTGGCTCTGGATGTTTCTACTCCAGACTCAGTCCACTGCTTCCGCAGGTCCCCCAAGGTCTGGAATCGGTCCTTCTCCACAATCTTCCTCAGGGTCCGGTCACCTCTTCTCCTTGTGCAGCGTTTTTTGCCACACTTTTTCCCTCCCACAGACTTCCCACTGAGGTGCCTTGATACAGCACTCTGGGAACAGCCTATTTGTTCAGAAATTTCTTTCTGTGTCTTACCCTCTTGCTTGAGGGTGTCAATGATGGCCTTCTGGACAGCAGTCAGGTCGGCAGTCTTATGATTGCGGCTTTGAGTAATGAAACAGGCTGGGAGTTTTTAAAAGCCTCAGGAATCTTTTGCAGGTGTTTAGATTCAATTAGTTGATTTAGATGATTAGGTTAATAGCTCGTTTAGAGAACCTTTTTATGATATGCTAATTTTTTGAGACAGAAATTTGGGGTTTTCATGAGCTGTATGCCAAAATCATCAGTATTAAAACAATAAAACACCTGAAATATTTCAGCTGGTGTGCAATGAATCTAAAGCATATGAAACTTTAATTTTTATCATTACATTATGGAAAATAATGAACTTTACCACAATATGCTAATTTTTTGAGAAGGACCTGTATTTATAAAACTAGGGTTTCACTTCATTTGGATGGTCCTTTTAACACATTCTGTTGACTATAAGTAACGTTGCACCTACATGTCTACTAACTCTCATTAGAGTGTTAGTAGAGTATTAGTAGATTGGTAGGGTTAGGTTAGAATAAGTTGACATGTAGTTGCATAGTTACTTATAGTCAGTAGACTGTCTGTTGGAGGACCATCACAATAAAGAGTTCAGATATTAAGCAGACAGTACACTAATACTCTAATGAGAGTTAGTTGACATGTAGTTGCAAAGTTACTTATAGTCACCAGAATGTTCAAAAGGGACCATCAAAATAAAGTGTTACCAAAACTAGCAAAAACATCTTGCATACATAACTTACCACACACTGGCTATACAGTAAATAAATCTATTTAATCTATTAAAAATGTAGTACTGCTCAAATTGACATTTGCTGCTTTTAAGTAATTTACCTCCATAATTATTGATTTGTGCACTATTTTAACTCATTTAAAAATCCACCTGGACACAGAAAGCAAGCAGAGAATTTCCCCCTCAAAAAACAGTTATGTGTTACCATTTCCTTTGATTTTGCTTAATCAAAATGTTCTTTGCAGCAATCCTTCTGTAGTCACACACACTTAAGTTCACCCGTTTAAGTAACCTTTTCATATGTTCACATCACTTTTGTTGTGGAGGTACCTGGACAGGATAATCAATATATATTACAATTCAATTAACAAATGATTTTAATGTCAATAAAATAAACCCCCTTTATGTATGTGTGTTTGTGTGTGTTACATGTGCTGAAACGTTGTGAATGGAAGTAAGCCAATAGTGCATGACATGTTTTCAAGCAACAAATCAGTGTGTACTTTTACAAAACAATAATAATTTTGACCTTTCCAGACTAATAAGCTGTAGTGATTTTTTTGTCAAGGCATTCCTGTAGCTCAAACAGTAGGGGATGGCACTATCAACGAATGCAAGGTAAGTCACCTTGGATAAATGCTTCGGTTAAGTATGTAAATGTAAGTTCAGTCTACTTCAGGCAATAGTCTGGTTTATATTGGGCAGGGCCAGACAAATAAAAGCTGTTCATTAACCAAAACAATAAAAAACAACCCACCACAATTCGTTCTTTATGAAGTTTTATTAATAAAATTCAGAAGCAGCACATTCAGGTAATCTACCCAATCAGCACAAGGAGGCCAATATATATAAATATCAGACTCACCTCTGTCCCATGACAGTTTTCCAGCATCCCTCCTCCACCCCAACTCACTCCTCACTCTTATCTGTTCTTATCACAGCCAGGGAAATGGGGGAAGTACTCTGGGTTATAAGTGTGAACTTGTGAACTCGTGAACTGGTGGAAGACTTTGAAACCACCTGACTCTATTTATATACTACCACAATCTATATTAAAATCTCAACTCATACAATATTATAAAATGTGCACAAACTCACAAATACAGATGGGAACAAACACTTTTTGTTGTTGTTGCCCTAAACAATAGTTTGATAGGTTGTATATCTTTATCATTTTTGCTTTCATAAATAGATTTTATTTGTTTGTTTGCTTGATAATAATTTTGCTGTAAGGCTGTTTACTGTAACTTTTCTATTGTCATAAATTACTCAGTATAGTGTGAAAACATGCCCCAATAGCAGGGTCAATACGTGTTAAATAAACTGCATGTTTCTTCCTGGTAAGTAACGGTGGAAATCTGCAATAGTGTTTTCTGTAGCAACTAGCACGGTGCCCATACAGATATGGACATTAAAATATGAACTACCCTGAGAAATATTCACTGAGGTAAATTATGTGACAGCTAGCCCTGATCTACATTATATATCTTTATAAAATTAAAGGTTATATAAACAATGAAAGTGAAATGATCAACATTTGTTGTTTGTAGAAGCGTCTTCAGTAAGTCATTGGTTAGTACCACAAGCTGTTTACTGCAGGAAAGCTGGTCTCTACGGCAACAAGAGGGCAGCTATTTTGAGCCGTGAGTTAACTGGTGCTCTGTTACCCAGAAACATCCAGCATTGTGAAGAAAGAGCAGAAGAAATGTATCTCAAGAGAAGTTAACATCAATGACATATCACCTGTCTCTATACTCCATCTCAATGAGAAAAAATCCTCATAATGTCAAATGAATCCTCATGTGAAGAACTTGACATAAGTAAAGTGAAGAAAAGGAAATGAATCCACAAGCACATACAATGTGTTGTTCTTCATGCTGAGAGTCATTGGCAGCCCACAGAACCATGTGGTAAAAAAGATGAAAAGTGAAATTTGGCACATTGATTGAAGAGATTCTAAACATTCCTGCCGACCCCTTCTCAAACATTATCTTCTATCTCAAACACTTCAGCATCACCAACAAGTCAAAGATGCACTTTTTTTAACAAGCACTTTATACAAAACTGATTGTTGCTAAGCAGCTTCATATTAATAATAAGGAAAATAACAGTGTAAATGTTGTCAAATTCAGTTGATCACACACTCATGCAGAGTACAATTATATCTTGCAACATAGCATATTATTAAAATAAGAAGCTGTGAATATGAATGACCATGCAGTTGTGGGTTTGTGTGAGAGAGGTGTTATCTAACAGAAGAGATTAAGTTTGCATGTAAGCTGTGTGAAGGGTCTTCTTCATTACTATGGTAAGAAAGCACAGATGGGAGGATTGTATGCTACTTTTATGTCATCAGATTTAGGTGGTATGGCTGACCATAATCTTGGTACAAATACTGTTATGGAAGAATATTATCAAATTTCTTCTTATTTGAAAACTTTGTTGAATTGTGTGTATTTTTTTATTTATTTTTGCTTTATGATTATATTTGAGTAGTTTGTGTTGTAATGCTAAAAATCTTTGTCATTTGATAGATATTTCAATGCAGTAGAGTAAAAGGATTAAGTGCACAAGTCTTTTAACTAGTGGCTAGAAGGTTCAGGATAAAAGAATTACACAAACAGCTATGTCCCTTGACATCCACTTTTCCCATGGCACACATGTGTCTCAAAGACTAATGCCGTGAGAGAACTCCAGCTACTGCAAAACACGAGATTTATCTCCCATGATAAAACAAGAACAAACACAAGAGGATGGTATCTGTGGACCACTTATACAGTATTAACTGCTAACAGTTATTTTCACTTTAAAGGTTATGATATGCCTTCATTTTGCTTTTAAATGAACAGTAAAATAACAATAAAAAAAAACATTCAAGATATTCAAGATTGATCCAGCCATTGTAAAAATCTATAAAAATGTTGATGGCACTTTATTTTACACTACGTGTACTTACCTAAGAAAATACTGGGTAATATAAGGTAACTACAGGGGTTAAAGTTAGGTTTAAGAGTATAGGTACAGGGTTAGTACCTAGTTATTACCCAGTTATTGTAATTACTGTAATAAGTTCATTGTATGTGCATGGGGAATAGGACTGTAAAATTAAGTGCTACCAAAATGTTTGTCATTTGAACAGAAAATGCTATAGTAAAAATTTTTTGGGGGTTAACTTTTAGTTACTAAATTTTATCCGATCATGCAATCTCCCAGGAACGAACCCATTGACCTTGGCGTTGCTAGCACCATGAGATATGCGATTGCAGAGAATTATTTAAGATGATGAATTATTTATGCCTGAATCAACCACACAACATTAGTTTGCCCAACGGAAGTTATTTTTGAGGGTTAAAAATAAAACCCTTAAATAAAAACAGATCAGTTAAGTCACTTTATTTTCAGGCCAGAAACACTTGAAAAGCGCAGCCTCACTGTACATAATTAATGTGTTCTCTTGTGCTACTATGGCAGTATCACACCTTAGTGCTCAAGGGGGTCATTAAACCACATGCGTTATAATTCTGGTAGCAGTTATACATATGTCAATAGTAAATTGCAAGACTCTATGACAGTATAAGTTTGTTCAAGACACATGTTTGAAAAAAGCCATTATTTTTGTACATCCATTTGATGACCCTACAGAAATTAAAAATCTTCACCTTCAAGTTACCAACAGTATTTTTTTTTTCAGCTTGAGTGTACTCTCTCCATGCATATGGGTTTGGTGTGTGTGCATTTGTGCCAGTACTTACGAGTGCCATCGAAACGAGTTGCAATGGTGTCCAGGAAAGTGTTCTGGGGTGCCAGCAGCCCCTTCATCACTGGCATGATGCCAGGTTTCCAGAGTCAGCAGATGTTTAGGGGAAAAGCCTGCATGAAGCATCAATCTTCACTACATCCCAAAGAAAGGGTGGCCAGGGAAGATGTGAGGTACAGCAGAGAGAGCGCATCCTAAAAGAGCGAACGTCCCCCCAAATGATGACTCCTCACTGTATACTTCCTCAGTCCAGTGGATGTATGATCAAGAAACAAACAAATCCCTTTCCTTGTTAATATATACCGTGATGAACACTTCCACCTAGTTCCTAATCCTCTGTCTTCCCTGGTGAGTCTCAGCTGTGTACACCTGCATGACAGGAGAATTCACAAGCCGTGCATCTCTAAAATGGTCTGGGTTTGTTTTTGTTCTGCAATACATTGTGGCAGAGCTACAGAGACAGTTACATTTGTCTTCACCCCCTCCTTCCCTGGCTCTTTCGCTCTTTATCCACACCCACTATTTATTTCCTCCAGTTCTCTTCAGCCACTGAGAGCACACACACACATTCTTGAAAGAAATCTATCACACGTACTCATCTTTACATATCATTCCTGTACAGTCACAATGACCCTCAGAATCACAGCCAAATTATACAATTTGTAGAAACATGGGTAAAAATGGGTCTTTTATGTCCTCTGCCCTTTCAAATTATATTACTTTTATATTTTATATTATATTTATATTATATTACAAATTATATTATATTAATTATAATGCCAATGCTTTTCCTGGAGAGTTACAGTCAAAGAAAAAAAAAAGGTTCAGTTGAGTTTCTCAACTCAATTTTAAAGAACGCTTTATGCCAAAAAGGTTCTAAATGAGGAATAATGTCTATATGGAGAAAAGGTATAATACGTTGCGTCATCTCATGATTAATACTTTTATGACGATATTAACACACAAGGAAGCATGTATTATCCACTTATTAAGGTGTAATTGATGTTCCCATAGTTATAATGTTAGGCTCCAGCATCCCACAACCCAACAGAAAATATGTTATAAATAGTTATAATGCATTATAAGTCTCATGTCTCGACATTGTTTATCTAAGATCTGAACAGTACATCATAAGTGAAAATTTGTTGTTCATTTGAGTACTTCCTGTATGTTATAATGAATTACAGCTCAATTTAAAGGGGTGGTATTTTTTACAATATGTAAAATAATTCTCTGTTGTCCCCAGAGTGTGTATGTGAAGTTTTATCTCAAAATACGCCACAGATATTGTTTTACAGGATGTTAAAATTGTCCCTTTTTGAGGGTCAGTAAAAACGCGTTGTTTTGTGTGTGTCCCTTTAAATGCAAATGAGCTGCTGCTCCACAGAGGGCGGTGCTTTTTCACAGAGGTTCTACCTTTAATGTTTAAACTGGAGTCGCACAATGATGGAGAGACTCAGGAAGAAGTGACAACATGTAGAATGCAACAGGACGTTTCTGAATGGTGGAGTTGATGTGATGAGAACGCTGATGTGGAGTTAACTATCTTCAAGTCTTTGATTAGCACATTCTGTTATGATAATCTATAAATCGCTGTGTGGGATCTGTTGTAAGATGCCTACAGAATGACATGCTATTGCATTTGGGTTTCACTTCATTTGGATGGTCCCTTTAACACATTCTGTTGACTATAAGTAACGTTGCACCTACATGTCTACTAACTCTCATTAGAGTGTTAGTAGAGTATTAGTAGATTGGTAGGGTTAGGTTAGAATAAGTTGACATGTAGTTGCATAGTTACTTATAGTCAGTAGACTGTCTGTTGGAGGACCATCACAATAAAGAGTTATCAGATATTAAGCAGACAGTACACTAATACTCTAATGAGTTAGTTGACATGTAGTTGCAAAGTTACTTATAGTCACCAGAATGTTCAAAAGGTACCATCAAAATAAAGTGTTACCTGCATTTGTGTTACGTACTGTATTGCATGTGAAAAGACGAATGTGACAGCTTGAGCAGACTCACAAATGTCCTCTACTACAACAACTCTTCCTCTTCTCAACATGGACTGAGTGTTCCCGGGGGCGGGGCTTATGTAAATTTTAGGGTTATTGATGTCACTAACCCGGGAGGAATGTCGTGTAGTCCCCACCAGCCATTTGCTGTACTCCTTAAAAAACAATTTCTTTAAAAGCAAATATTTTCCTTTGCTTTGAACTTTGAGCGTTGTAACTTTGCAGATGTTATTTATGCTCAAACAGCAACATTGCACACTAACTAAAGTTAGAAAAGTGAAATCATAATCAACCACTCCTTTAAACTTATTTATAAGTAAACATTACTATTTTATAAATACATTATTTTTATAATTACTTGTGAGTCATACATTTTCTTCTTCAATGCACATACTCATAATCCATTTTACACTGATTTATAAGAATTAATTAGGCAATCGTATGGTTCTATGAATGTATTTATAAATATGCAACCAGCATTGCTAAAATGTTATTATATTATAGTTACAATGACCTTTTAGTAATTTAGATTTATTTTTGTCAAATAAGTGAATACATTGTTATTATTATCCATGTTGTGTTCTTATAAATACTTATTGTGAGTGATAATACAGTTACTAACCTCTATAAATGCATCATTGATGGCTTTAAGTAAAGTGAAAACATAGGATGCAATTTTCCTAAAGCAAATGTTAAGAAATCATGAAGATTTGCTCATTATACATTTGAAGTTGTTTACTTGTAAATGTAACTAATGAACAATAATTCATGTAATAAAATAATGGGGGGGGGGGGGGTTGTATTAATATGAATCATTAATACAAACAGTTCGGAAAAAAATGTTTTTTTTTTAATGTTACATACTAGCAAAACCCTGCGACAAAAAAAGAAAGAAAGTATAATTCCAAACTGCTATGAGAAATACCATGCATATGGCTTTTAGACAAGAGATATAGATTTTAACAAATCAAAATTACCATTCATGACCTCTAATGCAAACATTAGCCATTAAACACATAATTGATAACTAATTGGTATACAGCAAACAAGTGTCTCTGGATCTATTTTATATTTGATCATTTATAAATCAGAGTATAATGGATTATGAGTATGCAAATTGAAAAAGCAAATGCATGACAAGTAATTATAAAAATAATATAAATGTAACTTTAACTGCTCTTATAATGCAGTATAGGTCTTAATAAGTCTTTATAAATATATTTATAGAATAGTAATACTTATAAATAAGTATAAATGGGGCTATAATTCATTATAAGCATGGTCTTCATAGAAAGTGTTGTCAAAACAAAACAAAACTTCCATGTTTTTTTTAACCAAAGATTTTAATTTCTCAGAGGAATTTCCCATGATCTCTCACTCACAGTAAGAAATGCAAAAGATAGATTGATTTTGAAATCCCCGGAATGACTTTGCGCAGTATCCATTGACAGATGCACTCTTGTAAATCCTCTCTGGGTCACCAAAGGATACCCACACTGTGTGCTCAGGACATTCAACCCCGCCTCATTTATACAGCAAACGGATCTTATGCAAAGTGAGAAATTTCATTATGAATAGAAGCACTTACTTAATTGGCCTTCGGTTTCCGGTTGAGTGTACGCTGACGCGTTTTGCAGCCGCTGCTCTCTGATAACTATTTTAGCTATTTTAAGTAATTTTAACATTCTTACGGATTACTGGGCCGTGTATTTACACTCAAGCGAGAGCAAAAGCCTTCGCTTGGAACGTTTTTACTTTAGTTATCCTGATGTTTTGGTGTCTGAGTGTGGTAAACTAACCTCATTCTCCACCTCATTCTCCACTTGTCTTCTCGACTTCACGCGGCTGTTGCTGCTGGCTAGCTGCCCGCTGCTGTTCATAATGTGGGCTTGCAAGTTCTACATGTGGTTTATGCTCCTCTGGACTGTCCTTTCAATTCTACATCGTCCTGGTGCTGGTTTGACCCAGTATACAGCGGCTGATCTCCTCCTGCTCCGCGGGCTTCTGTCTGTGCTTACCCCTCTAGTTTTACAGCTACACCCGGAGATTGCACTCCTTCCCGCCGGAAATACATGCACCGCGGATCTCGCCGGAATTTAAAACTTTGATGAATCCAATCCAATATCATCATTTTGGTCCACTTCTCGCCGTTCCTGCCGATGCTCAAGTAGGGTCGCTGATTGCGGTTCGCTTGCTAACCTGGCTAGGGCAGCAAGCTCCGCCCCTGGCTACAACAACTCTACTGTCAACTTTGGTCTCCTGAATGTCCGCTCTCTCACTAACAAGGGTCAGTTTATCCAGGATCTCCTCGTTGACCGTAAGCTGGACTTCCTCTGTCTCACGGAGACCTGGCAACAACCTAGTGACTTCTTCCAGCTCAACGCCTCCACTCCATCTGGGTTTGTTTACCACTCTCATCCTTGTGGCTCTGGCCGCGGGGGAGGTCTCGCGCTGCTCTATCGCGAGAAGTGAATGATATTGCCAGTTTCCACTCCAGTTTTCCGCACTATGAAATGCTCTGTATTTAAATTGCCTGGTCCCATTCCCACAGTTATTGCCACCGTCCTCAACCGTCCTCCCAAACCACACAGTGACTTTTTAAACAAATTCTCTATACTACTCACCCACCTCTCTACTCTCTCTCCTAATGTCATTCTCCTTGGTGATTTTAATATTCATATGGACAATATAAACCTCCCACTCACCAGAGACTTTACCAGAGACAGTTTTGGATTCTATCAGTATGTTGAATTTCCCACCCACATAAAAGGTCATTCACTTGATTTGATTTGCTACTCTGGCTTAATCCCCTTCAACTGCTCTGCTTATGATGTTCACATTTCTGATCATTTTCTTTTGTCCTTTAATATCTCCCTGTCTCTGGCTGCAATCAAGCCAGTCCGACAGATTTCCTTTCGTAATATTAACAACATAAATATAGCCATCCTATCCTCCTACATTGACAATTTGCCTATCCCTGACCTTTCTTCTCCGGACCACCTTGTCACCCATTATAACTCTGGACTTTGCAATATTCTCAACTCCCTTGCCCCTCTCAAAATTCGACCTGTGTCTTTTCCCGTTCTGCCCCATGGTTCTCATCAGAGCTTCGCCTCATGAAAGCCAAAGGTCGCCAACTTGAACGCCTACATAAAAAAACTGGTCTTTCCATTCATAAAGAAATGCACAAAACTCATCTTTTTCACTACTCAAACTCAATAGCTGTAACTAAGTCAAACTACTACTCTGATCTCATCTGCTCCAACAAAGGAAACTCCAGGTCTCTCTTCTCAATCATGCATAAAATTTGTAACCCCCCATCTCAAATCTTCCCTTTATCTCTAAAATACTTGAAAAAATAGTGTCTCCGCAACTCCACGCCTTTCTTACCCTCAACAGTCTTTACGAACCTTTCCTGTCTGGTTTTCACCCCTCCCGTAGTACTGAAACTGCTCTAATAAAAATCACCAATGATCTACTCATAGATTACGCTGATTACGGACTCATCTCCATCATCATCCTCCTTGATCTTACTGCAGCCTTTGATACCATTTCTCACTCTATTCTCCTGAATAGACTATCCTCTCTTGGCATCTCACACACCCCTCTTGATTGGTTCCGCTCATATCTCTCCGACCGCGCTCAGTTTATTCAACTCAAATCTTTCACATCTCACCCTTCCCCTGTCACTACTGGTGTCCCTCAAGGTTCAGTTCTTGCCCCCTCCCTTTCATCACCTACCTACTGCCCCTTGGCAATATTTTCCGCAAATTCAATATTCATTTTCATTGTTACGCTGATGACACCCAGCTCTATTTATCCAGCAAACCCACGTCCACGCGCCCCCCCCCCCCCCGTCCCTTACCAAGTGCTTATTTGAAATTAAAGACTGGTTCACCTCAAACTTAATAGTGATAAATCTGAACTCCTCCTTGTAGCCACCAAATCCACCATTTCCAAAATCAATAGTTTCACACTACCCACTGATTATTCCTTGGTCTACCTCTCCCCTCAGGTCAAGAGTCTGGGCGTAATCCTCGATTCCTCCCTATCCTTTCAGTCACACATAAATAATGTTAGCCGGTCTGCATATTTCCACCTACGCAACATTAACCGCCTCCGACCCTCCCTTACCACTCACACTGCCTCCATCCTTATCCACAGCCTCATCACCTCCCGCCTTGATTACTGCAACTCCCTTCTTTTTGGTCTCCCTCAGAAATCTCTTCATAAACTCCAACTTCTCCAAAATTCAGCAGCTCGTGTCATCAGCAGAACCCCCTCTTTTCATCATATAACCCTTGTCCTTCAGCAGCTCCATTGGCTCCCGGTTCAATTCAGAATACAATTTAAAATCCTTCTGCATACTTTTAAAGCTATCCATAACCTTGCTCCTCCATATCTATCTGCCCTCCTTCACATCGCCACCTTCTCCCGCTCCCTCAGATCCTCCTCCTCTATTCACCTCACTGTACCCCCTACTCGACTTGTCACTACGGGGACCAGAGCTCTACTCCCCAGCTCTGGAACTCACTACCACCTGACCTCCGCAGTATCGACTCTCTCCCCCTGTTCAAAACCAGACTCAAAACCCACCTGTTTCAGCTTGCTTATTTGTAAATGCACTGTTCTTGTCCTTTTTTTATAATTGTTTGTTTATACTTTTCTGTTCCCTGTACCTGTTTTATTATCTGTAAAGCGACCTTGAGTGCTTAGAAAGGCGCTGTTAAATAAAATGTATTATTATTATTATTAATGGTAGGTCCAATGTCGATGTCAAATTTATTTCTATAACACTATTAAAAACATAATGAGTTGACTTGAGTCAATGTACTTTATAACAATAAATCAAGAGCCTTGAAATAATAATTAGTGAGATCTTTCAAACTGATGTAAACTGTTAAGAGGTCAACTTTATAGAAAAATAAATAAAAAGGACAAACATTTTATAGAGCTTGACACAAGCATTCAGAGGAAACAACAAAGTTGAAGCTAGCATGCAGGATGCGGATGTTATGGGTTGACAGTAGAGGAGGGAAGGAGAGCCAGGACCATGGACTGTGAGGGGACCTAGTTTGGTCTGGTTCAAGGGAGTCAGAAGAAATGACCATGGTGGAGCCAGAGCTTTGGATGACCAAGGCAGAGCTGGAGAATTTAAAAGACTGAGGTGGAGCCAGTGGGACCGGGGACCAAGGCGGAGCCAGAGATATGAAGGACCAGAGTAAAGCTGTAGGATCAGAGGACTGAGGCAGAACTGGAGGATCAAAGGACAAAGGTGAAGCTGGCCAATTAGGAAACTGAGACTGTGCCAGTGGGATTGAGGACCAAGGGAGAGCCAGAGTTGAAGGATTGGAGACCCAAGACAAAGCCAGAAGAATGGAGGTCTGAGGTGGAGCCAGGGGATCTCAGGCCAAAGTGGAGGCTGGGGAATGAGGGACCCCAGTGGAGACAAGGTGGATCTGAAGGATTAAAGGGCCAATGTGGAGACAAGATATCTGAGACCACAGAAGCCAGGAAACCATGATAGAGTGGGTGAAGCTGGAGGTCCAGCTGGAGGTACATGGGTCGATCGGAGTTCCCTTTGGCCGGCAGTGGCTCAGTGGTTCATGTGGGTTGTCCACAAACCGGAAAGTTGGTGGTTCAATCCTCGGTTCCACCTGACCAAGTGTCGAGGTGTCCATGAGCTAGACATCTAACCCCCGCTGCTCCCGACGAGCTGGATGGCGCCTTGCATGGCTGACACCGCCGTCGGTGTATGAATGAGTGTGTGAATGGGTGAATGTGAGGCAATATGTAAAGCGCTTTGGTGGCCCAGTGGGTCTGTGAAAGCGCTATATAAATGGAGTCCATTTACCATTTGGCCCCATCCGAAAACCGTTCATCGCAAGCTCCGAGATCCCCCAGGTGACACAACAGCCGATTTATTAGCTAAAAAAAAGATTTCAATATCAGATATCAAAATCAATATCAATTTGCGTATTATAGCAGCAGCTTGTGGTCGATTCTCACCAAATTTGGTACATGGCCATGTGTTTATATTATGTAGGAACTTGCACATTTTTGTAATGGTGAGCCATTTAAATGTGACAAAATTAACAGTGATTGGCTTCTGGCAGCCATGTTTGTTGGTGTATTTGAGTGAAATTGAAGAAATTGCTAGCATTTTCCCTAAAGAAGACTTAATTAAACATATGGTTGCAGTATCATAAGTATTTTTTAGTTGTAGTGCCCCCTATGAGCATAATTTCATGTGACTTGTCATGCATCCTCATAATGTGCTATGGTCTTGTGTATACAATTTTGTTAAATTCGGACTTGGCATTCGGCAAATAAAAGTCTATTAGTCAAAATTAGGCAACACCCCAATTATGCATTGGCTTATATATTTGCAAAGCTTAGATGCATCTAAAATCTGTTGATAGCGTTTTGTCATGATGGTCTCAAGAGGATGTGAGCCAAATTGCAATCAGATCAATGGCCTTAGAGGAGTTTAAAAAAGTAATATTTTTCTGAAAATGTAAAACAAAAAGTAAAAAAAAAGTTTTATTGACAAATTAATAATATGAGATGTACGTTTTGTAGGGCTTGAATGAAGGATTCAAAGGAAACATTTGGCATAATTTAATTAATAAAAATTGTCATATTTGTAAGTGCTAAACTGAATGATGAATATCTGTTGCAGTTAATTGCACGTAATTTGGTTCTATTAGATGCATAGTTTATGTTATTTAACCATAATCATGATAGCATTGTAACTGTCACATTTCACACACTTTATACTCGCAAACAACTGCCTACAAACCACACATGGGACTAATAAAACTCAATGAAAATGCTGGAGTCTTAACTCATTCTCATTGTCTTTCATGTAGCAAAACTCCTTGCAGTACTGGTGTGAGGCACAATGACTGGTGTGTAAATTCCATTTTACCTTCAAACTGAACACTTCATTTGGATTGGAATTTCACATTAACGTTGGAATACAATGTGAAGTCCACTTCACAGCTGAAAGGCATTCAGAATCAACTAGAAAGATTTATTCTAATATAATAAATCTTTGTCATAATTTAACATAAGTATTATATAATCAGAAATAGTGTAAATATGTGAAAATGATTATAACATGCTATCGCTGTCAAACTGAAAAATAAAACATTTAAGATTTCAGTCCGCAGCCCAATGTCAAGATTCTAATATGCAGTACTCCATTCACTAGTAAAAGAGAAGTTCTCGCTGTTTCTTGTGGTGGTAATTTTAGCCAGGGTCATTTTTATCAGGGTTTCGTCTAATCACAGAAAACAACTAGAATAAAGCAACCATCAGAAATAGGGCACTGCTAAAAATATTAACCTACTTACAGCAAAGAACAGAGGACAGACCACAGCCAGCAGAAGAACAAGGGCACAAACCTACAGCACACTCCTCAAGGGGTCTGTGCAGCACAAGCCTCCATGTCTAATAGTGCTTTCACAGCACCAGTACAGATTTTCAAGAAACTAGAGAATAAAAAGGGCTCTGTGAAATTCAAAGGTATACACTATGGTAACTGCAGGTTACTTGCAGATAAGCTTTATTTTAATAATAACGTTAGTTTGGGCTTTGGCGCAGCTTTTCAGTGTGGATAAATATGAAGGTTTGAGGTATGCACCACCATGTACCCATAGTTATAGATTTTTTTTTTTTATTAGAGCAAATGTCATTAATGACGACAAAACTTGTACCTTCCAAAGACGAAAAAAAGAGAACTATGGTTTATGATGGGGACTATGATTTTGTGACTGGTTACGCTTTACATCAATATTTTATACTACATTACTATTTACATATGCAAGACTATGCATTTAATGAATATCTGTTTTCATATATTCAGTCATCTTGGTTAATGTTATTTTAATAAAATACAATGTGTTCATTGTTAAATCGTGTTATTTCTTAATGATGCTATACATCACTTTAATATTTAAATTAATTAGTGTTCCATAAGGTGTTGAGACATTGGAGAGAGAAAACATTTTTTTTTCAATTTGTTTGTTTTTAATGAGAATTTGCCACTGTCCTATCACCACTGTTGTTACAACACTTCATTATTCAGATATAAAACAAAATAAAAGAACAAAAGTCAATTAAACCAACATGTTTCCGAAAATCCAAAATGGTTGAACTTGCATTTTTCCAACGTGTTAAACTATGGGGTATCAGACAGGGATTGGAAGCATGAGCATCTTTCATTGCCAACATTAGACCAATAAGAATTTTATTTCCATGAGTCAAGGTCAAATTTCTGCACAGTGTAGGAACATTATATTCGATGTATGTCCATTTTGTCAAGGCACATTTATGTGGTCAAGTGTAATTTGAATGTACATGGACAATCAGACATCTTTTTGGTCCATAATGGAAAAATGGAAATGAAGTGACCAAAAGTAAATACCAGAAGAAAAAGATTTAACAGGACTCTGAGTTTGGACCATGAACAAAGAGAAAATCTGGAATGATTTTTTCTCCCCTTTATTCACGTCTCCATGTTGGTATGTAACAGACATTTTTCACAATCCAAATAATCCCAAATGGACAATTTATGATCACGATTTATGAGATTATGATCACTGTTTCATGTTGATCCACAAAAGATTGTTTGACCAAATGATGCGCTCTGGTAGTCCAGTCAATCTTCACCTTTGATTCATGATTAACCCTCATCCTCTCCTCCTGTACCTGTAACAAATCCTTCCCTCGCAGTTCAGAATGACCCCAAAGCCATAAAACTAAACTTTTTTGTCCATAAAGCTTATATAATATATAATATATATATATTTTTTTACTTTTTTAAAATAAAACAATCACAAATTATACAAATACAGATTTTTTTTGGAGATGGTTTATTTACCTCTAAATTACTAGATTTTATCAATAATTCAGAATAATTCCATATCATTTCACTTAAATACAAAATAATAGCTCAAAAATTATCTAGGTGTCTCTGCTGACCTCTTGTAAAAATGATATAACAGATTTCATTCTCTTGCCTTTAGACAGCCTTATAGCTCTATATGGAGTAAATTAACTGTTCTAAAATCAGGTTTCACAGTTTTTTTTTTCTTCAGTATGCATGTATTTAAACATTATAAATTCATTTTTTGGTTTTAGTTTTAGCATTTTTCGTTCTAATTTTGAGAATTGTATTTATACTGAAGTGTCAGAATTTGTAATAATTTAAGCTAGTAAGATGGGCAGCAGAAAAAATAAAAGTTGTGCATTGGGTGTTCAAATCTAACCACTTCATAATGTGTGCAGTTTGCATTGTGACTGACTGATTTTAAATGGGAATGTCTAGGTGTGTATGCATGCGAATGTGTTCTGCATTGGGGATGTTCTATAGTCTCATGCCGTTGTGTTGTGGTGTGATGTGTCAGATTTTTTTTTTTTAAGATTTTTTTGACCCCCCCCCCAAAAAAACTACCCCCCCCCCAATTCCTATGGGGGTCAAATTGACCTTGCAAGGGAAGGATTTGTTACTATTTTTATTACAACCAAATAAACTTTCTTTTTTTGTGTGTGTATTCCAAGCTCACGTGCGACAATTCTCTCAAGGTGTTGGACCACTCCGATGAACACTCAATGTTTAAAAAAGGAAAATGAATTTGGGGTCCAAATGACCTGTGGAGAGGATGAGGTTCGACCTGGCAAAAATAACAATTCTAGGCTTCAGTATGCACACATTCAAACATATTAATGGTTTGGTTTATTTCAATTTTTTTTTCTCTTTTTAAAACACATCAACAGTGTGAATTAAATTAACAAACAAAGCAGATTTATAAACAAAACAACAACTAAGAAATATCATTAAGCCTGCTGTTGTGCAACTCCCTTCCTATAACATCCTACTTTTTTCTTTCACTTTCTGCTGCTCTACCCTTCATCGCTATCTCTCTCCTGACGCTCTCGCTCTCGCCTCATCTCCTTCAGTTCTTGCCGGTACTTCCTTTCGATGAAGCGCTTCTGATGAGCCATCTGAGGAAAGTTATCTGCAGAAGACAAGAAAAAAAACATGTAAAATAGAAAATTTGCACTGTAACATTATATCCATTACATGTTTGCTACAGTGCACTTAAACTTAAAGTGTCATTTCTGCACCACAAGCAGCACCAAATTAAATTGCAAAAGTAACATCCATAGCCCCGCCCCATAAAACAGGTGTCGTGGCACAAGACACTGTGGTATTTTTCACAAAACTGTAAATTGTTTTAAAAGAAACATTCTCATGTAGGAATGATTAATAGCTGTGATTATTAATAGAGAATGAAAATGTTTAAGAAGGTTTTCACAAAATCACCCACATTTCTCCAGGGCATCCATGGCTGCACCCATCTCGGCTTGTTGAATGCTGTTGGGATAAAATGGAGAGTTATACAGGTTTAGTAGCTCAAACAATGGATCATTATCATTCTACTGAAAGGATTACATAACCCCAAGAATCTACGGTAGGGATCTTTATCCACCTTTTCTTGACAGCCAGATCAAGTCAAAGGGTCAGATTCAAGGGAGGCCAAACATTTGAATGCATCTAAACACCAAATTCTTGGTCATAGAGCCTCCAAACATGGCAAACTGATGACATGGTTTACAATTAGAATGTTTTGTAAAGTTTAAAGGTCTTAGCATTTGCCAATGAGTTCACAAGATACAGGTAACGCCTGTCACAGAAGCTGTGCGTATGCAGAGCGGGAGCAGCGTACACACATTGTGCTTTCACAGTGTTTGTCACGCGCAGCTGGACTGCAGCTTGAGTACTGCAAATACAGATGCATATCGTCCGTTCTGTCACGTTTTTCAGGTGTTCTCTGACAGCCACTGCCCGTCCCTCCTACTGTCCCATACACATTTTTTTTATTCTTTCACAAAGCTGAATGTAATTCTGGTAATAGTGAAACACTGAAAACCTCACTTATATGATTTTATGGTGAAAATTGTTGTTTTTAATATTAACTTGTGTATACATGTGTATTGTGAACAAGAACAATGCACTCTGGCTTTAATTCAGATTGATCGGTGCAGCAAAAAATATACTTTCCCCTGAAATGATCATGGCACAGCTGCGTCTGCTCTTCTATGCACTGGTGTGCCACCCCGGCGTCAGTGTGAATGCCCTAATTTGCTAATATGGGTAGTGAAAATATGCTCTGTTTAGGTGTGCAGAAACAGGCCTAAGTTGTGTCATCAAAAAATGCGTTGCTCATACAGTACTGAGAGTTTTGTTTTGGTGTTGAAGTGTTGGTGTTTCAGTTATGCAATCTTCAGGTGTGAAAGCCAAAAACCAAACACTGCACTTCAAACGAACCACCTCAGTCACACAAGATGGTAGTTTGATAGTCTGGGGATATTTGCACAGTATTTGCAGTTCTGCATCAAATTCTGACTTAAATAGAAATGGAAAAAAACTTTTGCTAAAGCAGACGAGACTCCGAAGTACAGAATTAGAATAAAGTATAGAATCAAGACTGTATGATTTTCTAAGGATATTGAAAACCGAAGTCTGATTGTCAACATAAAAATAAAAAAAAACTGAAACAATCAGAAGACTTTTGGAATAAATGAGGTAGATGGGAAAATGTATGCAACAGTGGTTTGTGTGAGGGAATTGAAGGTGATAGTGAAGGTTTTCAGATCTTCTGGAAATAATGAGAGTTATAAACTCAGTATCTGTATAGCCAAAGAAGCAGGTAAGGGCTGAAGCCAGAAGATAAAGACACAAAATGAGCGTAAACATTGGTATGGTGTGGAAAGTAATGATGCCCAAGTTGCTTTTTTTTGTAGGACAAGTAAGGAAATTAATAGTGGTTTCGACCTCTCTTAAAATGCACCATTATCAGTGTAATTTACATAAAACTAATATAAGTTTCCTTTGATATGATAATGCGGATCCATGTCAATAAACGGCATTGTGGTATTAGTACTTAAAGTAACAATCAGAGGTGGAGTAGAGTAAAATTACTTACAAACATCTTGAGTCAGAGTAAAAGAGTAGCATATTTAAAAGTGCTCATGAGTAGTGAGTACTGAGCTGCGTATTATACTCCCTTATAATAAACACTGTACTCTGCAATTTAAGAATGTAGAAACAGTGCACATCTTGTAATTCATATGATCTTTTGTTGTATAAAGAAAATCTATCATCCAACAGTTTTAATTTTGACAGCCAACTTTTATAAGAGGAGATACCCAGCAATGTAGCAATGAGAATAAATATATGGGTGTATTAGTACCTTGGTCCTTTTCCACAGCCAATACGTTCACCTTTGAAATACACTGCCACTGTGTAGGTCCTGGCATGAGAGGGTCCAACTGTCTGAAGTGTTCTGTAAAACAAGATGAAGAGCATCACACTTGAGATGAGCCAAACCACTTAATCTGAACAATTAGGTGGATTTGTGGTCACATTATGTTATTATTATATCAGCATAAAAAAATAAAAAACAACAGTCCAACTTTAAACAGTCTAGTGGCCTTACAGCAGTAAATGTAAGTAAAAGTATAACAACATACCTTAAAGCTACAGAAAAAATATCACAATTCAACTGAATATGAATTGAATATCCAATGTTTATAAAATGGTTAGTTCCTATCCTTGATTCTGATTGGTCAATAGCTGTCTTTTATTCACAGTCATTATATAGATCAGTGGTATGACTACACAACACCCGTAGCAACCACTCATAGCAACATAAACATATGTTCTCATTGATATTGTTCATTGAAGCTTATAGAGTAGAGTATTGTGAGAGATCGAGTAAGCGAGTGTTTGCATACAGTAGACATAGGATTTTCCTTCAGGTCAGTCCTATAGTCATAATAAAAAAATCTGTTTGCATGTCCGCGGCGATATCTTGTCCTTTTAACAGCTAAGCGGTTTTCCTGTGCCCTAGTCATTTGTCAGTTGCGTCTTGCTTTTCCATGTTCACAAGTTTGAGTCCTTTCAATGTAAAAGTCTTCTTTACTGAATGACTCACTCATAAAGACAGTTTCTGCCGCCATCTAATGGCGAAATAATGTATGTAACTTCTGTTGCTGTTTACGGTCAGGGACTATTTTTCCAGCGGAAGGAAGGTCCTTAGTGATTTTACTTCATGAAAGTTGCAAAGATAAATATTTTTCGGCTTTAATATTTGTATTGTGTGGTAAACGTTTTATAAAAGCTGCTGTAGTGCTCTATCGTGAATAAGTCACGGCTGAAGGGCGTTGTTAGGCACGACGTGTGTCTGTGCTGTATCTGTCAAAAGTGAACATCGAGGGCCAGAGTTGAGAACTCTTTCAGTATAGTCATATAGCGATATACTATATAGCAAGCCTCAGCTCTCCACCGATGTTTGATTATGTTCAAGTCACTTTTATAGAGTTTGCAGTTTTAAGGTCATTATCCTGTTGGAAGGTGAATTTCTGGCCCAGTTTCTAGCACTCTGGACCAGATTTTCATTAATATCTGTATTTTGCTGTATTCAGCAGCATTTTCTACTGTGACCAGTGCATGCCACTGAAAGATACCCACAGAATAATGCTACCACCACCATTCTTCACTTCTGGGATGGCATTGCAAATGTGATGAGCAGTGCCTGGTTTCCATCAGACATTACGATTCGAATCGAGGCCTCAATTCCAAGAATCTTATTCTCAGAGTCAAGCGGGATTTCATTTTTATTACGGAGTCGAGGCTTCCATCTGACCACTCTGCCTTAAAGCCTGGATTGCTGGATCGTTACCGCAACAGGCGGTAAAAAGCCTGGGGTGCATAAACAGCGCGCGGAACACTCACTGCCATAGGAAAACAATTGAAAAAAAGGCGCCTCTCACTGCAAAAAAACGCGTTAGGTGTGATTAAGGCTGCAAAAAAAATGTGAAATTTGCTAGTATACAGATCATGATTTTCCTGTGCAGTAGCATGCCGTGTGAAAATGCAGGACCTGTTTTCCTGTGATTTGCATTCTCTAAGGCCAAATGTGTATTCCTTTGTGTAAAACCTCCACAGCAAAACTCTTAAAACAGATAATCAAAGGTGGAAAGACATGAAGAGGTGAATCAAAGGATGTTTATGGACAGAAGCTTCTTACTTGTATAGAGGAATGTCTGGCTCTTTGCCCTCTGTCCGCAAGGTTAAACAGCACTGCTGTAGCTGCGATTTTGGATCATTCCAGTCCTGGTTCAGGATGAACTCCTGAAACAATAATTAAACTGGTCAAACTAATTTAATTAGTAAATTACTAAAAAGTAACTTATTACTTTTAACTTGACACAGTGCCTTAAAAATGTGCTCACAGCAATAGACTATGAAAATTAAAAACAGCCAGGTTAGAATACAAGACCATGTCCTGTGTAAAAGGCACCTTATTTCAGTTTTTGTTGTTGTTGGTTTTTTTTTTCCCAGATAGAAAAAAAGTAGTATTCGCAGTATTCTTAAAAAAGTATTCATAAAATGGATAGTTCCGGTCCTTGATTATGATTGGTTGAGCTGCGTTCAAAAGAGTTGTAAATTACTCTACAAATGCTTTAATTTACACAGAACATTTCATAACATGCCTCTGCACGACGTGAGGTTCTTTATCTTATTTTAAATAAAATACTAGTTTTTTTTACTTTTCCTTTCTACAGGCCAATGATGATTCTGAAATAAAATGTGCCAGGTGTCTCTACTGTTGTTATCCACATTTTTCCAAGACTGAAAGACTGAAGCAAAACATTTCAAATCATAAGGTTGTGCTACAGATAAGTGCAGACGTGTGAATATGGGTAAAAAATATCAAGTATCCTGATTCTTTATTAATCTCCAAATAAGTTTGCTATACCTTGAGTCGTGGGAAGAAGCAAACATTCATAAATGTGTGCACAAACTCCAGGTCTTTATCGATGTAAAGAGCTGCAATGAAGGCTGAGAAAAAAAAGAAGAAAAAAAGAGAAGACTTGGTGATATAGACAAGTGTATTTAGAATACTAAACAAAATCATTTATATAATAAATACGAAACATTGTGTAGGACCGCTGGGATTTGTAAGGATTTAACTTCTTGTAATTTTACTTTTCGTTCCTCTGATAATTATAAATTATATATAGTAAAATGTTCACAATTTTTGTTAATGTTGAATGCAGATAATTGCAAGGGAGCTTTGAATTTTGTGCCATGTCATACTTACACTCCAGTAGATCGGCTAAAGTCTTGGTCCGCAGGGCAACAGGCCGTTTGGTCTTGTCGTTGGTGATGGCATATTCCTGCATGCCCAATTCCTCTGCAACCTTTGCCTGAGTCCGGTTATTCACCAAAGAGCTGCGCAGGAGCTAAAAATCACACAAATCAACACACTTTATACTTTAACAGACTAGACAGATCTCATCATCTTGATTATATCATTCCTTAACACATTCTGTGGTGTTGTCCCCCTATGTTCTGGGTGGGATGGCCAACCAGTGACTGAGGAATAGTAGGGGAGACCAGGGAGTTTGTTGGTACAGGATTCACGTATGTACAATTTAAAAATTATGGTAGATGGATGGTAAAATGAACACCAGATGATGGATATACTCACTGTCAAATGTCCTTCATGATGGTCTGGGAAGTGGATGAACAGATATTCAGTTGCCACCAGCTGCATGATAGAATCTCCCAGGAACTCCATCCTCTGGTTGTGGCCTCTGCAGACACATAAATTGGCTTCATGAAGCTCTAGTTGATAGTTAACTAATAGGGCTGCATGATATTAAAGAAAAATGCGATATGGGTTAACACGATAAATAATGCGATATTCGATTTGCAATACAATGATGCTTTAAGTGTGTAAAATAAAACTACATTTATATTTAAATATACCGTTATTTAAAAACTAAAAATGATATAACCAACATACATTTTTCACATTCTTTATGTGAGAAGACAGCATCCTTTCAACTTCTGAAAGTGTACAGGAGTATTTTACTGTAGCATTAGCTACATAAAAAGTAAGCGTCATTTTTACGTCAGTGTAAACCAGGGAGTTAAGGGGTTTCAGGTAGGCCAACATTAGGGTCATTTAGCTACAAACGTTATTCCATCAAGAGCAGTAAGTGATTTTCTCAATGTTAAAGCAAATTTTTTTTTGATCATATTCAGTGAAATCGACACTATAATCCGACAGAACAACATAAATAAAATGGTTTTAGAAAAAACCCGAGCTTCTAACTCCACCTCGAGCGTGTTATTTGTTTTGCAAAAATCCACCGCTCCCGGTTCATTGTGTCCAATCAGCGCGGGGGTGGGGGGTGGTGTGTGAGATCTGACTGTCAATCACAGGTCGTGCACACGCCACCCCTCGCACACGTTACAATCACATGCACACGCTTGAAGTTCGCGCAGTAATGAAGAGTGATGGCGGAAAAGATTACAATTCCTCAGTTAACCTCAAGAGCTAGGAGGTCAAAAACAACACAGGAAAAGAGAACACCTGCTGAAAAGAAAGAAGTAAAGAAAGAAAGCGACCGTGCCCGTAATAGAACCAGGATCAACATCGGATCGGCATTTGAAAGGTGGAGAGATTTACGTGATTTAATTGGGTTCAAGCTGGATGCAGAGCTTGCTACATTTCTTCTCGACAGGTAATTGTGCTTTATCAACCAGTTACTTTATTTCTTAGTGTTATGTTAGTAATCTAAGTATGTTTGCCCAAATATGTTGGTATGGATAGCTAACTTTAGCACTTGTTGGGCAGGTTCGCACTGACGAGCACGAACTCGTGGTAGGGTATTCGTTGATAGTGGGGGAGGGGCATGAGAGTTGTAAACATCCAAAATCTTGCCTAAGTCCACTCAATCTGCCACACTTGCCGACTGCAGCTTTAATCAAACAACAATAGACAACAAGCACAGGTGATCGGAGGATAGTGCATGCCCTCCTGCTTTTTGCAATTTGATGACTTTTGTAAAATGACTTCTGTTTTTGCTTTTCAAACTCTAGGTGGTTTCAGTTTCATATGTTGCAGGCTCATTTATTGATAAATAATATTGATGATAATAAATAATACAATGGGCTTGTTTTGGGTTTGTTTTTTAAGCGGCAGTTGCTCACTCTTGGCTGACAAGACGATGGAGAAAGATTTGGTTTCAAAGCGAAACATAAAAGCGCCTATTTAAGTGAGTTTGTCATTGTACTGTTTTGTTGTTGTGTTTTTCATTAAGAATAATAATGAACCCATCATTCAAGCAATTGCCACCGCCGAATAGCCACTAATTTGAGAGCGAAAGTAAAATGCGCACGACCATTCAGGTGTGCTTTATAACGGTGTGTGTTTCACTTAAGCAACAGGTGCAACAAAAACAAACTGGGCTAACCCACACCACGAAACATAAACTGTTCCAGCCAATAACAGACAAGAAGGATTTGGGGGGTTAGTGCGCGGATGAGGAGGAGGGAGGGTCTAGCTAGCCTCCGTTTTGTTTGACAATACTTTAAACGTCAACAAGAAGTGACGTCACCCGACATCGCTTAGAGCACCTTTAAAGAGATTTGTGCAGCAGCGACATGGTCCTCTCCTTGTACATTTGCAAGGTTCTACAGCGTCATTGTTGCTGCTTCTCAGAATGTAAGGTACTTTCCTCGTGACTTTGTTGGTATGGGTCATCCACTAATATAGGACGTCCCTGGTGGTCAGGAGGAATGAAAATGAATGCTGGTTACATTTAACAGGCAGTCATCCGGAATTCACAGAACTACAGAGTTCCCTATCACCGCGAGAGTTGCTTCGAGGTGGGCGCTGAGCTGCAGTGGCTTATATTCCTTCAGCTCACGTCACTACGTGACTTTGTTGGTCAATATTTTTTCGCCCTATCTGGCTATAATGGCGCTGCGATTATCCACTATTATGAAACGTTTATTTCCAGTCCTTGATTCTGATTGGTCAATAGCTGTTTTATTCACGATAAAACATGGCTATGACGGCTTCACCCAACAGTTCTATGTATCACTACACAACACCCTTAGCAACCACTCTTAGCAATGCAAATATAAGTTCTCATTGATATTGTTCATTGAAGCTTATAGACCTTATGCGCCAGAGAAACAAACACGCAGCCATCTTTCGAATATTGTCTTTGAACTTCCGTTTTTGCTGTCGCACTGTATATTTCTATGGCATCGCTGTCGAGGAGTAATTAGCTGGTGAAGTGGATTTACTTATTGTAGAGTTAACTGAAGTTATCATGAGCATTGTAATGTTTATGATAAGCATTGTAAAGCAGATGTCTTAAAAAATGTCGACCGGGAAATGTTTTAAACGAGCTGTTCATTCATACCTACGCAAGATCGCTGTGAAAATACAGACCGGAAGTCAAAAGACAACGAGCGAAGTGCTGAAAAGGGGCGGGGCTACATAAGGTCTATAGAGTAGAGAATTGTGAGAGATCGAGTAAGCGAGTGCACCTGCATTTACAGTAGACATAGCATTTTCCTTCAGGTCAGTCCTATATTTGTAATAAAAAATCTGTTTGAATGCCTGCTTTAATATCTTGTCCTTTTAACAGTTAAGGGGTCTCCCGTGCCCTGACATGCTAGTCATTTGTCACTTGCGTCTTGCTTCTCCGTGTTAGTTTCAGTCCTTTAAATGTAAAAGTCTTCTCTACTGACTCACTTACTCATAAAGACAGTCTTTGCTGCCATCTAATAGCAAAATAATCCAACTTCTGTTGCCATCCGCTTCGTGTCGTGCCTAACAATGCCCTTGCGGTGCCAAAATATCGCACCCTCTCTGGCAGTCATCCGGAATTCACAGAACCACGTTTACATAAGTAGCCAGCGGTTTGAAGCCAAAAGAGGGTCCAACCCAGTTTTAGTAAGGTATACCTAATAAAGTGGCTAAGTGAGTGTTCATTATATACATTATATCATTACAAAGTCCCAGACGCACTGAAGCACTCACAGGGTGAGGTGGTTGAAGCCCACTGTTCGCAGAGTGAAGGCCCGTGCAAGGAGACGGACATGAGTAAACAGTACTCCAATGGCGTCCTCAAAACTAGTGAGTTTCTGCAGAACTGGAGACGACTCGATCAACTGCCTGTCTGTCAGTGTCTCCTGCACCTAAACATACAACAGAACATCAAGTGTGAGCTTTCATGCATTAAATAAACCACTTTATTAATACAATGAATGTTACAGTTTTCTGGTAACACTTTATAAGAAGGTTCATTGGTTAACATTCGTTAATGTATTAACTAACATGAACTAGCAATGAGCAATACATTTATTACAGTATTTATTCATCTTTGTTAATGTTAGTTAATCAAAATAGAGCTCTTCATTGTTTGTTCATGTTAGTTCACAGTGCATTAACTAATGTTAACAAATACAACTTTTGATTTTAATAACGTATTAGTAAATGTTGAAATTAATATTGACTAAGATTAATAAATGCTGAAGTATTGTTCTTTCCTAGTTCATGTTAACTAAGTTAATTAACTTATGTTAACTAATGAACCTTATTGTAAAGTGTTACCTGTTTTCTTTAATACAAATAAAATAAAACAGCTGAAATATTATTCATTTATAATAAAACTTCAGTTCTATTTCTTCAGAACAGAATGTTGTCCTAATTCATGTTTGAAACCCATAAGACTTCATTCATCTAATATTTTTTCTTTTTTGTCCATCCATTAAAAATCTAGGTAATCAACATTTTCAAGCTTTAAAAAAAGTTCAGAAAAAAAATCCATATGAATTAGGCAGTTTTATTTCAAGCACCCTGTTATTTTCCTGTGCATCAAGCATGCATGTTTGAGATTCCATTTGGAATCCTCACAAGATTTGGATTATACCGCTCAATTCATATGGATTCCTTGTACAATGTTTTGGTGTACTTTTTGAAGCTTGAAATTTTTGCCTGCATAGATTTTCAATGGATTGACAAAACATGATTAGGAGAATATTAAAAATATATCTTGTTTTTCAAAGATAAATAAAACAAGAGGGTGATTAAATGATGACAATTTTAATTTTGGGGTAAACTGCCTTTAAATTGCCCTGCACAAATGAACATTAGCAAATATTTTAATGATATATATATATACACATTCTTTTTAATGTAAGAGCAGGCACAGCCATTTTGAACTTGAAAGTGTGAGGCTTCTGGTCTCAGCCACTTCCAGTTATTTTATCTGTACAAACAAGAATGCATTATGCTGCTTGATTTTGCAAAGTGTTATTTGTTATCATGGTTTAATTTATTTATCTTAAACAAACACTTTGTAGCACAAATATTTTTACCATTTACTGCACTTTGTTATTTTTCTAGATATTCACCAAAGTGTCTGATGAATGTGTATGTATGCGTTTTACACTGGCGCATGACAAACATTCAAAATCAAGTCTGCTCACACCTGTAAAGGATGAGGTGGGTAGTTGAGCCAAACATCCCTCAGTTCCTGAAAGACAAAGAGAGGAAATTAACTGAATAAAAGATGACATAGTCCACTTGAGAAGAATCCATGAAGAGTATATGAGGCGCAATTCAGATTTCTATGACAAAACATTCATCACATGCTGGAATAAAGATTGATTCATGGACTGATTTAAGCTTTTGAACATTCTGTTGACTAGAAGTAACTTTGCAACTACATGTCAGCTAAATCCCTTTAGAGTATTAATAGACTGTCTGCATAATATCTGCTAAATCTTTATTCTGATGGTCCTCCAACAGACAGTCTACTGACTATAAGTAACTTTGCGACAACATATCAACTGATTCTATCCCTAACCCTACCAATCTACTAATACTCTACTAACACTCTAATGAGAGTAAGTTAGACATGTAGGTGCAACGTTACTGTAGCCAACAGAATGTGTTAAGAGACCATCAAAATAAAGTGAAACCAAAGAATCTGTCAAAGTAATAGATTTTTCACTAAAGATATATATTAAAATGGTGGCATGGTGTAGCTATAGTTTCTAAACATGTAGGTTGCTGTTTTTCGTAACAAATGCTATAAATAAAAAAAGAAAGAAAAAAGTTAACATTTATTTACTAATCAATTGGTTTTCCTCATGTGTACAATATGTGTCCTGCTAATAATGAAAGATATTAGGAAAAACCTCCCAAGAGATGACAGGAAATTAACTTGTTCAGTATAAGACAATTTTAAGTAAAGATAGTTCGACTTAACATGGCCCTTTGTAAAAAAATATATTGTTAACTATAGGCTATTACTTTATTGCAGTTATGTTATCAACAAACTTCCCATGTGTGGACCATTTTGCAAAAGACCATTTTGCAAAAACAAACAAATAAACCTCACAAGGGAGCATGCCCTGGGACCCTGTTAAACGGTTCACACTTCAACCCCCCAATGTTCAAACCAAAACTACGTAAATCCAAGTTTACAAATGTTTGTTTTTAATGCAAACCATGTTTAGCCGTACAAACACATACAAACACACACACACACACACACACACACACACACACACACACACACACACACACACACACAAAAAAAAAACTCACCTCACTGTTGAACAGCAGTCTCCCAAAGAGTAGTTTGGCTTCCTTTAAACCACCTTCAAGGTAAACGGCCCCTAAAAAAAACAAAAAACAGAAGAAATAATGAATTACAAAAAGTCTCATTTTGTGCTAAAGCAAATCCAACTTAAGATCAAAGAGATCACGTTTACTCAAACAAAAATTAAACAAATACACTACCGTTCAAAAGTTTGGGATCTCTATAATTTGCTTTTAAAGAAATTATACATTTATTCAGCAAGGACACATTAAATTGATCAAAGTGAACATAGATACACTTATGATGTTAAGATTTCTATTTCAAATAAATTATCCCTTAATAAAAAAAAACACTTCAAGTAGCACAACCATTTTTTTAACTGTGAAAATAATAAAATGATGAGTAGCAAATCAGATTTGATTTTATACGTTTTTTAGAATGTATTAGATCTGCTATTAGAATGTTTTCTGAAGGATCATGTGACTGAAAACTGGAGTTGCTTTGTATTGATTAATAATATTTTACTGTACAGTGAATTGGGTTTCAATCCTGGTTCTGGGGACCAACAGCTCTGCACATTTTGCATGTCTTATTAACACACCTGATTCAAATGATCAGGGTATTAGGTAACAGCTCCATGAACTGAACTTAGGCTATGTTTAGACTGCAGGCAAAAGTGTCCCAAGTCAGATGTTTTTGCTCATATCGACTCAAATAAGTTTTTCTTTTCTTTCCATAACAGCACAAACCACATGAATCTGATCTTTTCAATTCTGATTTGGGTCACTTCTGTGGTCCTAAACAAGATACAGGTCTGATGTTTTGCAATGCGACCTCAGTCTGAACAGTCATACCGGAATTCATGCGACTCTAGATCAACATTCGCCATGATTCTCCACACATTTTACATACTGGTAGTTCTTTGGTCACTCTGTGATTATGGAAGACGGGAGCCAAGTTAGTCAGTGGAGAGACGGTGAGCTGTAACATGAATAAATATTACAGAAACAACTCTATACAAACACAAATGTTTGTAAAAAAAAAAAAAAAAAAAAAAAAAAAAAAAGGAGAAACCTTAAAAAAAACGCTTCATCCTCGTCTGCATCCTCCTTATAGCCAGCGCACATCCGCAGTACATCACCTTATATGAACACGTAAGTGTTGATTTCAGTAACCTGTTTACTTCAGTATAATTCCATGCTACGTGCCGTCTTTGTTATTGTTCTTTTGCGAGTGAGGGTCAGTTCAGGATCATGACCTGTTCAGACTCGAACCGGATACTGGCAACATTTAAAAAAAATAACATGAACAGCCAAAAAATAAATGAATAAATCAGATCATAGCCTAAATGTGTCAGATAAGAGAGACAAACTAAATGTGCAGAACGATGGGTCCCCAGGTCCAGGATAAAAAAAACACTACAATAGTGATTTGCACTGCCTCTGATCCAGAATTCACAGAACCACAGATACATGTGTAACCTTTTTTTTTGTGTGGCTTATTTCACTTTAACAAGTACATCAAGTACTTTCAGTGACTTCCTGTCAAAAGCAACATTTTGACCTCAGTGTGTTGAAATACAGTATGAAATAAAGACAGACATGCATGAAAAGCACTTACCTATCAGGGCTTCAAAACAGTTTGCCATAGCATGTCGGAGGTCTGACTCTCGGCAAAGGTCAGGGCCGTGAGCATATAACATGAACCGATCCAACTCCAATTTCTGGGGATCCAAAGCAATGATAAAGATGAAATATGAAATGATGTGCTAAATGCACTTACTGTGTGCCTTCCAATTAAAATTCATTAAAATGATTGAATTTCATTAAAAAGTTTAACATTAATACAATTATACAAAAATCAGCTAATTTTAAATAAGCAATAAATCGTTTTTAAAAAAGCATCTTCGGTTTCGGTTCTCGGCCAAGAACATCCAGATTTTACAGTTTCTGCCCAGATTTTCATTTTGGTGAATCCCGAACTGAGATATCTTAAAATATGTCAGTGCCATTGTTGTCTCAAGATGCACCTCAGTAATGTTCTTTAAGGCTCGTTAATAACAGCTAATTGAACAAAGCTCTAATCCTGGCTTAATCTAAACCCTGTCTGTGAAACCAGGCCTTACAGTGTGTGTTTTATGAGAGAGGCTTAACGGACACACTTGTTACACTTTCTTTCCAAAAGCACAGCTTTGAACATCTAGTAAACAGTCACCTTAGCAAGCATAGCAAGATGCTGATTCTGAACGATTGCTGTGCGATATGTGGCGAGTCCTCCCTCCTCCAGACTTGGGAACAGGTAGTAGAGATGCACACTGCAAAAGAA
Source organism: Meda fulgida (assembly GCA_030578275.1). Lineage (NCBI taxonomy): Eukaryota > Metazoa > Chordata > Actinopteri > Cypriniformes > Leuciscidae > Meda > Meda fulgida. The sequence continues at coordinate 23,424,871 of CM060627.1, forward strand.
AGTAAGCTTAGTAGAAAGTAAGAAAGAAAGTAACGAAAGCTTGAAAGAACAGATTGCGATTGCAATCTGTGCAACAGCTCTGAAATCATAAGGAAACTTCAAAAGTTAAACTCAGTGAGACATGCTCTACGTAGCGACAGATATTAGCAATGGGGAAAGGTCAGAGATCTCACCTGGTCAGGAACTCAACAACTGCATCACCAAGAAACTCTAACCGCTCATTGTGATTGATTCTGTTAAAGAGAGACAGATCGCACCAAAATCCAGTTGTTATAATGGTTATACTGCCTTTCATTGACAAAATGTAAAAATTAGATTTTTCATAAATGAACACTAAATGTACAAAGTTACAACAAATAAATTACTTCCACAAAAAAAAAAAAAAAAAAAAAAAAAACATGGAGGGTGATGGGTCATCCTGGCCCAATCGTGACATAATATTGATTAAGGTGTTGATTCCTAATGGAAAAGGGACAGAACTGTCAGCAGAGTAGGACTTCAACAAAAACATGCTCTCAAGTACATGAACAGAGATTGGCAAACCTTTTTTCCTCATGTACATATGATGCACTTTCCGGTCTCCATATTTGGGCTGGCGTATGCCACAGTTGGACAGAGAGTTGCGGGCATGGTCAGGATTCATCCCAAAATTAAGATGATGACTGGGGTGAGTCATTGCCAACTTAGCAAGAAAAAAAGCAAAAGAGAAACAAAGTGAGAATTATAATACATGATGTGAATCAAAGCACGCTATAATTAACTTTTATAACCATTAAACACTTTAAAGCAAGGCTCCATGCTAACACATAGTTGTAAATACATTGATCCTGCAGAACAGTTTTCAGTTCTTCACACATTGTTCGGTGTTTAGTTCAAAGACTTAGGCCAGACAGAGGCTTTATTAAGCCAGGATTAGGCCTTAGTTTAATTAGCTGTTCAATTAGCCTTAGTAAAAAACATTACTGATGTGCATCTTGAGACAAAACAATGACACTGACATATTTTAAGATGCCAGTCCAAGTTTCTTTCAGGTAAAACAACTCAAATGCATTTTAGTCAATTTTTATAGTCTTTTTATTGTCTATCAAAGACTTACACTATCAAGAAAACAGCAAATATAGTACTATTTTGAATTTTAACATTGCTAATGTAATGTTATACGTATTAAAAGTTAATTTATCATCAAGTTAGTACTTTCTTTTCATTTTTTACATTTATTCCAAAATTACTATAAGAAAGCAGTAACAAATTTAATATTTTATGAATATTTATTTGTTAACTGATGTTTGACTGGTCTTTTTTTTTTCAAAAGTATCCGAAATAATGTAGATGTAGCCTTAATTCCACCAAGCTGATTTGTTATCAAGTAATTTCAGGTTTGATATCTAAGGGGCCATTTACAAAACCACCGTTTTCAAATAAAAACAGAAATTTGTATGTGTTAAGGCTATTCATATACACAACAACAGTGTTTTGAGGGCCTGTAAAAGCTAACTTTTGAAAACAGGGTTCAAAGTGCAAGTTTTTTTAAAACGACACCATTATTGTAAACTACAAAATTGTGAATTTGAGAAAAATGTGATGTCATGCGCATACGTATTACGCATTTAGTCTATAGGTGCATAGCTTCTTCACAGAGTGACCAACTACTGATTGCCAACTACTGGCCTGGCAAGCATAGTACAGTTTTTATCATTTTGACAACATTGTCGTCTGTATGCGAAAAACACAAAGGAAAAATATTTCCACTTATAGTACATCGTTGTCATGTAAACGTACCATAGGCACCATTTTGTAGAAGGTTATAATGCCCAAGAACTATGACATTTCCCTGGACATGCTAAAAACACACAATCTTACAGGAAGAAAAACAACCCTACAAAAGTCTTTATACTTTCTCTCACCTGCAGCAAGCATCGTTCCTTGAACATGTAACCGATCAGCTTGTCCAAATGCATCAGGCACTGGTGGTAGCGGATGTGGTGGGTGAGAACTGGAAGCATCATGGCGTGCTGCAAAAAAAGCAAAACCCAAGTCCTCTGAACACTCTTAAGACAACAGCATGTGTGAGAAAAAGTGTTTTGCACAACACATTAAATATCTACAATACAACAGAATAAAAAAATATTGTAATATTAAAAATATTCTAATATGGACACAAATATTTGGTCCAGATCATTATTTATGTGCTTTGATTTAAATATTTAGTGCACTAATTTTAATATTGCTCAATTCACAGATAACTCAATTACCAAGAATGACCTTTTTCATGCATATTTATAATACAGTCTGCAATTGCAATGATATGCCAATCAAGTAGTTGTCCTATAGATTTTATTGACTTTAAGTGAGTTTTCTAAAACAGGTTTTAATTTTGAGACAAGCAGAATAATGAGGAAACTTAGTGACTTAGTGAACTTATTCAGGAACCACCATTTTTAACATTTTGCCGATTTTCACAACAATCTACACTCCATGTGATGTGAAATAGTAATAATTTAAAGCATTTTAGCATAGAGCTGCAACAGAACAAAACGTGAAGAAGAATTTTTTTTATTATTATTCACTATTTATAAAATCACTGTTTTTAGCAAAATCTTAAATTCAAATGAACAGTTTTAAATTCAAATTTGCAAGTTTATCTGGAGAAAAATTCAAAGTTTGATTTTAACATCCCTAGCTCACACACTGTGTGGGAGTGTGTGTGTATACCTGGCAGACATCAGAGCGAATACCAGTCTTCCAGAAACTCTGACTGCTGAGCTCCACTGTGACCTCCCTTCTCATCGTATTCTTCTGCCTGATCTTCTGCAGAGCTTCCTGTAAATCACAGTTTTTGGACACAGTATTCACACTATCAAGACAATGTACTTACACTCCCCCAAACGTCTGGACTAAAAACTTTTGCCACTGTTCAAACAGCTCATGTACTTAATGCACAGCCTTGATGTGGTATTTAAAAAAAAAGAAAAGAATTTCTATAATTTTTTTTCAAATTCATGCTACCCTTCCATCGTGGCCATATTTATTATTGTAATGCGTCTGTCACATTAGCTATTTCTAAATACATAAACAGCACATGCAGACACTTACCTCCCTTTGCGTTAACTTCTGTTTGTCAATTTGTTTAACCTTCGGGCTGTTGGCCAGCAGGTGGCGCAATTTCACGTAACTCTTCCACAACTTTTGATACCTGCAATGAAAGCAGTAATCTGCAGTATTACAGTATCTGCATTCTGCAGTATCTATTTCATCATTATATTATTATAAAAATCATTATTCATGACACTTCTGGGCAAAAAAGAGCCAAGCCCATATATAGAATTCAAACTAATACTAACTAAATGTTGCTCATCAAATTATACTTCTAGGCTACTATTTTATAAAATAAATAAAAGTGTTTCAGAGTGAAGTGCAGCACTGTGTTCATTTAAACACAAGCAGCTCATGATCCAGTGTCAGGATGTCTCTTCATAGAGCAGATGCAGAGAGAGAGTTTGTGTGGTGCAGCATTTACTGAGTTTGGGTTGCTTATAACATTTATTTGGGAGTGCAACATGCAATACTCATTTCACCAGATTTGTAATGAAAGGCGTTTATAAACTTGTTGCCAACAAAAGAGAATCTTCAAGGGCTCCCTGCAGTTTTTCACCAAAATAAAAGTTTGAAGATTTTGTTTAAATATTAGTATTGTAATTTTACAATTGTACTGCAAAATAAATGATTTTGATAAACACTTTTTTATTTTACAGAATAGCATTATCACAAAAGCAATATATATATTATTTTATTTTGAGCAAAATAAGTTCACAATTAAAAAAAACACACTCCTAATGATTATCTTATAATTATACTGAACAGGTCAAACACTGGGAAGGTGGCCTAAGAGAACCCTTTAATATTTGTTTTTAACTCTTCCCTTTTCCCCCTGAACTGAAAGAGGTTTGAGTTGGTTGTTGTAAAGATTATACCCAAGTGTGAACACCCTTAAAGTTGGTATGAAACGAAATTTCATCTATTTTCTAAATTCATGTTATTGATCTTATTGTGAACGATTCATCTATGCATGCGTTTTATTTATTTCAGTCCAGATTTTAAACATTGACTGAACGCAACTGTCTCTGACTGCAAGAATGAAACTTAAGCCTGCTAAAAGGTTTTGAAGTACAGTTTTCATGGTAACGCAATGTCCAATTTCAAAACGGTTTACACAAGATGAACTTTGTGCTGATGCTTTCAAATGATTCATGATGATTATGATCACTAAAATATGATAGTCAGATAGACTAGTCAAGTTTTTTTGCACATTTATGTTTGCTTTATTTGATAAGGTTACACTCAAATTACTGTCATGTTAAGGTTACATTTAAAAAAAGAATACATTATTTTGAAAATTGTATATCTGGAGCGGAAAATGTTTTGTACCTCGTACCCCGCATGCATTTGATCTGTGCAGCTTGCGGTGGGCTCAAGAGAAATATTCACTGAGACGATGAACTTTCTTGTAGGCTTGGTATACTACTGGTTATGAGGGACAATAGAGGTATGACATTTTATACCGTTTTAAAAGGGAAACTATGGTTTATGAACTATTTATGGCCTATTTTTCAGTGGCATTCAGTGTGGGATTTGTCTGTTTGATTCATATATTAAATCGGACATCTCAAATGGATACACAGTTTTTTCTTCTAGGGGTTTGTTAGAATAATCAGCTGCAAAATTTCTGTTTAAACTTGAATGAAACTTTAAAGAAACACTTCAGAAAACCCTTACCCATCAGAAGTTAACCTAACAAGCAAGAATAGAAGTGGCGAGTGCTCGTCACACTTACTGTGGGTCCCCGGCATAGCTAAGCTGAGCAGGTCGGATACCAAAGTGCACAATGATGGGGAAAGTGATGACACTGGAGTTGAACTGCTCGCGGTCTAACTGGTCAATCCTCACAGAGCTGGGTTTCTGTGTGAGTATAAGCACACACATGAAAACACATTCAAAGACATGACAGCCGTATTGAACTAGACTGCAAGAGTCAGGTTGCAAATTACGCCAAAAGAGCCTTGTGGTAAACGGCTTCTCCCATGAAAATTTTAACATTCGATTACCATTTGCAATGCCTGTGGTTGTAGTCAATTCCTTCACTGAAGTAGTTCTTTTTCTATTACTTTTTCACCTTGTTGCTGGTTGGCTTGGTTCATAGCTCATAACACTTTAACAAAGGGTGCGATTCAATCAGCACCCTAGGTCGCCAATCAGTATATCGTGTTCACGAATTCGGGCACTGGTAAGGACAATATAAGACGCTGGGTCACTCACTACACATTGGGACCTTAGTGACTATTTCCCGCAACATGACAATGTCCTCAATGTACAACATCACTACTGGTTTTTATAAACAATAGCAGAACTGAGATCTTTCTGACATTCTTTTTTAATGCTATTTAAAGTCCAATATGACAAATACTAGGGAAGATCCGATTGATCGGACGCCGATCATGATCGGCCGATATTGGCTAAAAATAGATTGATCGGCGAACCCCAAAACCGCAGATTAAAAAAGCTGATCACGTGAGGTAAATTACTCGCACAAAACAAAACAAATATAAACAACAAGTCATATTATACAATATATTTTTTTTAATTAACATATGATAAAAAAATCTAAAACCTTTTCAGGCATAATCTCATTAAATGTCCTTTAATAAAGTAACTTCATAAAAGAGCATTCTGCTCAACTACATCAGACGTTCATAATAATAACAGAAAAAAACTTGCCATAGCTTTGTCCTTTTGTCAGTAGCCAGTTTTGGTGTAACAAGTTGTACATTTTGCTGCCAATTAGTAAATGTAGTCGGTGTATTAAGAGGCTACAATTTCCAAGTATGCCTAAGTGTAACTTGTTCCCTCCCATTAAGCTGATCTGGTGTGTGTTGGTCTGCCTGACCCCTCTTTGTTTGGAATAATTTTATGTTACTCTGCCTTATTTGGGAAAGATGGCCTACAGTAGCCTTAAATTATCTCATTTTCTAAATACAATTAAATAAAGATCTCTTCAAGATCTTGACTGTAGCCTATTTCTATATCCCCAATTCAGTTAATTCATAGTTAGTTTCATTTCAACAAATGGTGCAAACTCTGCTAGATTATAGATAAAAGATTCCCATTCCCCTGCCATTCTGTGATCGGCAGATCATGATTTTGGTGATCGGTAATCGGCCCCAAAAATGCTGATCGGAGCATCTCTAATAAATACTTTGCTATGTGTTAGCTAGATTATTTTCATTACCTGTCTAGCGATGTATATTTATACTGAAATATAATTAAATAATGGTTTGTATTTGAAAAAAAATTGTATTTGTATTTCCCAGACCAACCAAACTGAAAAAGTGGATGGCCATTGATGCACACTTTTGACAAGCAGAATCTTTTTAGCCACTGATGTCAGTGTAGTAGAAAGACTATTCACAGACGCATCTCACCCATTGCTTATTTTTTTCCACATCGTTTCATCAAATTGAAAAAAGGTTCATTGACTTCCTCCGTGCCATTATCTCACAGAGGCATTTAAATATTCAGTCTGCTCTTGACTTGATATCATGCCATGTTTGTGTAAATGTGTTTTACCATGCCAGGGTTGGTGACAATCATGCCCTTGCACTCCTCAGCATATTTCTGCCACTCCAGCTCTTCCCACTGTAGCATATTTGCGATCTCCTCTTCGGGAACCAGAGCCGTGCTGCTGCGCAGCAAATACAGCAGCACCTGGTGCATTGACAGCACCTCCTTTCCTCCATCTGACACACATGAGCAGACAGGGAAACCACTGTAAAATGGATTATACTTTTACAATAAACTGAGCAATTCGCTCCCTCACGCCATTGGTGCTCGGGCCCTAAAAAATTATTTTAAAACACCTTGTGTGGACATGCACATATTAAGCTGAATTGGCAACCAAATTGCTTAATGCGATTTTGCATAAAACAGTGGGGTTCATTTGTATAAAAGCTCATCTGTGTTTAAAAAAGAATCTTGTCAAATTACTACTACCATGTCAAAAAAAAAAAAAAAAAAATTCTGTTATTTACTCACCCTGATATCATTCGATTTTTATTTACTTTCCCCAGCAGCACTCAAAAGGAGATAATACAATGAATATGCTGGTTAATTCAGTACAACACATCATGATTCACTGTAACGCTTTATGAAGCACTGAGAGTGTCAACAAAACTACATGCAGTTCGCTGATAAATCACCACATTCATTTTCAATCATATTCTTCTGGTGCTCAATGGCAGTCTCAAACCACCTTTAAAGGTTAATCTCCACCACTATGACTTTACTGTAAAACTACTTAAATATAGTTTGGTTTACAACTTTAAATTAACTTTCATCAACAGTTTTTTTCTGCTGACACTTCACCCAACTGGACATTCATTAGATTATCTCCTTTTGTGTTCCATGTAAGTAAGAGTCATACATCATTTCTTATATAAATCACTAAGATTTCTGAGCCCCTTGTACTGTTTACTGCTTTAGGTCCCACTTGGTATAAATCACTCTCCGTGATTTAGGCCACATACACATTCAGTTTTTAGAACTTCAGCCTGTTCTGTACACACAGTTCAGTAATTCACAGGAGTCACAACCACATTCTAGAACCGAATTAACTCGTATTGACGTATTTAAAAGCACATCAGAGATGCGTCTCTCCTGTATGTGTGGTACACAAAGTTTAGTAAGTGTTCCTCTTGAAATAATACTAAAATACTAAAATATATTCTTTATTACTTTAAAAATATCAGTAAAGATTTCACAGCAAAAAGACACGTATAGCACGACCTGAAGAAGGACATTTTTATAATTATACTAAAGGCTTTCTTGCTATCAGTCAGACAACAGAAGGCATGTAGTAGATTGTTTTTTAGTGGAACATGTTGAGAATTTAGAGGCCTTAGAAATTTGTGTATCAAATATGACACAGTCTGCTTTGTAGGTTATCTTAAAATGAATAAAATTTTTACACAAAAACTTTAGTAAAATGTATCTGATATAAAAAGAAGCATTTATTTTACAAAGTGGATAGCAGCTTTATATTGCTTCTGTCATCACTTGGGCGGAGTGATTATCGCAACACTGAGCGAACTCTCAGCTCCTCACCACGGGCTTCTCAGGTGCTGTGAGCAAATCACTCCGCAGAAGTAGCAGTGCTTCGCCTTCTGAGAATATAGTTCCCAGTATGTATACGGTTAAAAGATGCCTGTGTCTCATATGACCTTGTTATTTGTACACACTGTGACTATACAAATCACAACATATAAATAGGAAAATGTTGGCGTTATTTTGTCACTTATTGGGAGCAGTATGCTAGCTGGAGCCATTTACTTCCAGTCTTTGTGCTAAGCTAGGCTAGCTGTGGGTGCGTCAGACAAAAAGTTGGCGTGTTCCTTTAACAAGCTGTTTGACTGACACAATCACAAAGCAACATTGATCAAATGGAGAGAAGGGCATTTAAAACTCACCCGGGAGGAACCGAACAAACCGTGGCATGAAATGAAACTTCTGACAACCAGAGGGGCCGTTTTCTTCAGGACCTGTATGACAGCAAAACTATATTACTATGGCTATATGGCAGGAGTTTGCACCTCTGGCCAATAATGTGTTTATGTATAGCTGTGTGTGCATGTGCACGTTACCTGTGAGGTTCCAATCGTACAACTCTAAGATGTCTTTAAAGAGGTATGAGGCAAACAGCTCCAGGCCTTTAACGCAGTAGTTCTGGTCAGACACAACAGATTACAATAGCAGAGCATTTGGGTCACTTCACATGTGCTAGAAACAACCAAGATGTCTAAAGTAGCACTCAAATTACAAAGTGATTGGTAAGCACAGCAAGAAAATGAAATTTCCATAAAATTCATTTTCATTAATAATTATTAACAGTTAAATGTGTCAAGATATGTTTGTCTCATTATGAGAATGTTAATTGTATATATAAAGTGCAAATTATAACCATTTGAACTGGAGAAGATGTGGACAGTGTCAAATTTGATAACAGACCTCAGGTGACATCTCTTCTATGAAGTGGATGGTGTAATCAATGTTGAAGCGAATAACCCGACACAAAGGGATCTAAAACAGGGAGGAAAACACGTGTGTCGGCATGTTAAATCTCATCAATACTCACCCCCATCGATACTGATTTTACTCCATAAGCACTTTTGAGTTTATGAACTTAAATACCACTGATGATATATAACAGTATCTGTGGAATGTTGTCAATTGCTACTGAACCTCCTTTTCACACTCAACAAATAAATAAATAAATAAATAAATAAAGTCCTCGCAAGTCAATTAGGCGAGACATTCACAAAAATTTAAAATCAGAGATCTACAGCACAGAAGAATTTTTCAAGGTATGCAAGAACCAAAAAGCACAGCAAACATTCTACTAAACATTTTCTTTTGTGCTCCACAAAAGAAAATAAGTCATACGAGTTTGAAATATCATATAAATGAGCCATAACGTCAGAGACGAACCATAACATCAAGAGTTATTTTAGCTGTTGGACTACAGTTATAAGCAGAAAAACATCTATTAGTGGAGTTTGCTTTACTGACAGTCACAGCATGGCTCATCCTGTCCTTGTGTATATCATGACGAGGTTAGTTTATTTTTTTATCTATTAGATAAACCACATAAGTAGATAATGTGGTTATCTAGTTATATAGTTTGAACGCAACCATGCAGCAGTCGTATGCTTACATTAGTAAGTGGTGTGTGAGAAAAGCAGGAAAAGCCCTCAAACAGGTACTCGTGATCATCATACTCAATAACCGTGGGCCTATCTGTCTGAAAGAGAGAGCAACGGTTACATTGAATGGTAGAAACAATATGAAAACATAAAAAAAATATTTGATTGAATTTGTTAGTTTAAAGGGATAGTTCACCCAAAAGTGAAAATCCTGTCATTAATTGCTCACCCTCATGTCGTTCCAAACCCATTAGACCTTTGTTCATCGTTTCGGAAGATATTTACAAATTAAGATTTTTTTAACGAAATCAGAGAGCTTTCTGACCCAGTGGTGTAGTAAAGGTAGTGAAGAACCAAGGTAGTAAAGACAGCCTTAAAATAGTCCACATGGTTCAACCTTAATTTTATGAAGTGACAAGAATACTTTTTTTATGCCCAAAAAAACAAACACAAAGTCACATGGACTATTTTAACGCTATCTTTACTACCTTTCTGGGCCTTGAAAGTGGTGATAACGTTGCAGTCTAAGGGGGGGGGGTTGTCAGAAAGCAAAATATCTGAATTCGTGTTGCGAAAATGAACGAGGGTGAGTAATTAATTACAGAATTTTCATTTTTGGGTGCACTAACCCTTTAAGACAGCACAGAAACCTACCAGGAAGTTGGTAGGAGGGGACACGGTTATTCTGTAGTGGAACAGCTTGCCGGCATTGTTATTCATCGGACGACACTGTTTCACCGACTGCAAGAGAGAGAGAATCACCAATCCATCCAGCTTGATATCCCAGACAAATGACTGGCATTTATGACATTCAAAATGCTGGGGTTAAACACAACATTTCATTCTCAGAAAAAAACCTGAATATCAAGAACAGCACAATTATGATAACACTGTAATTACCATTATGTCTAGAATTTACATTTAAAGTTATTTTGTGCAACTGCATGTCAAATAAGTGAAATCCGACTCTTGCTGCACTGTGCTGCGACTCTGCATCTAAGTTTATAAGTGTAGCGTCCGATTATCTAACTAAACGGTTTTTACTTCAATGCAAAAGAAAAACAACAGTGGGGGCAGTGTTGTAACGTCTGTACGGCCGGTAACACCGACTACAGCAGCAAGCCTATGCAGACAGGCGATGCAGAGTTCAACCAAAGTACTACATGTGAGAATATTTACTACAAGTGCTCACAATCCTAGTTACATCATAGTCCCGCAATCATTAAGAAAATCTAGATCATTATTAAGGGTTCACAACAGTATCATTTCAGAATATGACATATTTTCTCCTGACTCCTCAGCACAAGCTTCTAAAGCTTCTCTCCTGTACCCCTATTGTTTGCGCTTTTCATATGCAACAGAAGTTTTTTTTCCTCTCCAGTTGTCTTATTAGTTCTAAACTTCAGAAACATTCAAATTTTATGTTTTCATATGACAGCGTCTAAACGAATTCTAATCTAGGTTTTAAAACAGATGAGGTGACTCAATAAAGGCATGTGTACCTGTTCACCAGGGTAAATACTGTGTCGAATTCCAGTTCGTCTGGCTTTGGCACTGCACTTGCATAATGGTCCATCATTCATCTGAGATTTAAGCATATGATCAAGAAAATAAGAATAAATGTTACTTCATTTTAAACCATAAATATACACTTACATTAAACAATGCTTAAGCAAATATTAATAATAAAAGTGTACATTGATAAAAAATATAATATTAATAGAATTTGTTTAGGTATTCCACCATTTAAATGAGTATTTATGGATTCATTTTGTGGCCTATAGTGTCCAGAATGGTCTGGTTTTAGTTATTTTAATTTTGATGCATCACTAGTTTAAAGGGGTCATGAACAGCATATTTTCTAAATCTTCTAATGTTCTTGGATGTCCACTTATAAAGTTAGCAATTATTTTTTACAAATATCCTAATTTAGAAGAAATATGCAATTTTCGATCTCGTTTTTGACACTCTGTTTTGATGCCGCATTTGACAAGTTTTGAAAGTAAAAGCCCACTGCTATGATTGGGTAACAATAATATTTGAATATTAAAACTGTCAACCATTACACGTGGAATTGTTTTGAAAATGGCAACTACCAGAGTCTGATCCTGAATTGGAAGCCATCGAATCAACCTACACATCCAATTCTAAGGATACTCCAGTCTGCAAAAGCTTGGTAATTAATCATCTTTATTTATAATTAAGTATTTGTAAGGTAGTTATTATATTAGTGTTTAAACAAAGACAATATAGAAAGGTGTTTATCTTGTCACATAGTTGAAACATTTTCTTAATGTTAGAATCACAATAAGGGCAATGCAAAGACTATGGTTTACCACAACTTGGCAAACCGTCTTGTAATGTCCACTTCTAGGAGCTTGGTTTCAATAAAAGCTGTTTTTGGACTTACGAGGAAGTTTCGAGTTCTGAAACTGACAGGATATTTTTTATAGTACAATGACCTCTTACATGTCAAAAAGATCAAGGAAATTTTGATTTTTCAATTTATGACCCCTTTAAAATGGATTTGAGCAAAACATACCATAAAACCAAAATTTCTCAGCAAAGAGTCTGCAGTGAAGGTGAAGCATACCTGTCCGGGGTCATTGTACCACAGCTCCTCATGGAGGCGGTCAGGGTGTGCTTTCTTCCTCTTGATCTCAGCGATGACATCGAAGACATCAGAGTCAGAGCTACTGGAGCAGCTGCTACCACCTCCATCAGACTCACACTCTGATTCGCTGGAGCTCTCTTCTTTTAAAACAAACCGACAATCATCTTTTACAGCATGCCATTTTTGATTGTATAAAATCTCGTCTTAAACAATCTCTTGTCTAAAACATCTGCTTAAACATTCATGATATTCTTTAAGGTCTTTTAAAAGGTCATGAAACACTAAACTACATTTTCTGAGATTTTAATAGGGATATGTGTGTTGCACATCATAGAAGACAATGTTACCACCATCTGATAGTTTTAATTGTAGGAGAAAACTGGTTAATTTTAAAGCTAGGCTGTGCAGTTTCACAATGATTGGACAAACCATTTTTTGGTTCTGAGACTTCCACAGAAGAAATACATGCATATTTGTTGAAATATTCAGACAACTTTATACTTGTTGAACGTCTCTTCACATCCTGATAGCAATCAGGATGTGAAGAGACGTTCAACAAGTATAGTGTTATTTTCATTTTCCAGGTTTAAAATCTTTGTGTCAGCGCCACAGGATGTGATATTTTCTTACACCTATATTACATCGATGACTCATAATTATTCATGAGACTGCATGTTCTCATCCTATTCTCAACAGTACATGTTGATTACCTATGGCAGATATTGCATACATTAAGTAAGAGATGCATTAACGGATCAAAATGAGTGTATGTTTTTGCTTTGTAAGAGTAATAAGTTCTCTTCCATAAACCCTGAGTCCCCATGATATATCCAATCAAACTTATAAAAGCACCGCAAAATAGACCTAAAAAGTTATTAAAGATGCAACAGCGAATTCATTTATTTTCAATGAAGAGTACAAATGCGAGCGGCTGTGCATTTATTTTTGCATTAAGTTGTAGTTGTCACAGGATGAGTACAGTATGTTTAAATTACGGTGAGCTTACAAAACCATGTAAAATAAAAGTTCACATTTATTGTGCATGTAATGGTAAATGGCATTGTGTGGGAAGCTTTGATGCTTTAACTTAATTTGAGTTCAATAAAACTGTTTGAATTAGAAGCCTTTTTGTGGATTGTAGCACTTTTTGTTAGCCTGGATCCCAGCCGAACTTAGCCCATCCCACAACATTTGAGGTGCGGAAGTTCGGTCTGGACTTTATCCGTTGTGGAGCAACTATGCTCGAACCAGAGCTGTTCTGACCAATCAGATTGTCAGGGCGGGCTTTATACGATGATGGACAGATGATCAACAGTAACGTAATCATCCACGTCACCAAAGAGCGCTTGGTGACCGCATATCGGAAAGATGTTTTTGCCGTCCTTCCAACAGGATTCGTCACTTACTCCGTTGCTCTGATTGGTGAGGCATTTTCTGTCCTGGTTTGGTTGAAACACGCCCCATAATTACAGCCCAATGGAGCAGTATCAGACTCATATTCTGACTAGAATCTGAGTATGACGACGTCAGGTTAACTTTTTGAAGGGGGTTTCATGTACTTAAAGATATTTCATATGGTAACTATATATGGAACCAAGTTATGTTTAGAAATTGACTCATGTAGATTTTACCTATATTATGTTGCTAAATATTATAGAGTATACAGTGCATATTCAAAATCTTGGGACACGATACCCTGATCTTGGTCCAGTTTGGTCTTGGGTGGATCCCATTTAGGCCTGGTGGATTTGGCCCGCTCCTGCCTCCGGCCAAGCTCTTCCTCAAAGTGCTCGTACAGATCTCTCAACTTACTGGTTCCCACAACTGTAGAATCACCCTACGGATGAATATCAACACGTGGAAGATAAGTAACATCTCCTGAAGTCAAGTATCTTGATGTATTTTGGTCATAACATCATCACAATATTTGGTACAAAACTCTTCTGGATCATCTACACTGCACATTTTAAAGGTGTAGTGTGTAATTTTGTTTTATGGAATAGTCCACTTCAGAATTACAATTTCCTGAGAATTTACATCCAAGTCATCCAAGATATTCATGTCTTTCTTTCTTCAGTCAAAAAGAAATTAATATTTTTGAGGAAAACATTCCATGATTTTTCTCCATGTGACAGATCGTTTCGCTAGATAAGACCCTTATTCCTCGGCTGGGATCATGTAGAGCCCTTTGAAGCTGCATTGAAACTGCAGTTTGGGCCTTCAACCCGTTGGTTCCCGTTGAAGTCCACTATTTGGAGAATTCAAAAACATTTATTTTCAACTGATGAAAGAAAGACATGAACATCTTGGATGACATGGGGGTGAGTAAATTATCAGGAAATTTTAATTCTGAAGTGGACTACTCCTTTAATTAGTCTCTATAAGTAAATCATTGATATTTTGATAGTCCACTACTGTGATTACCACTTGGTCCATTGGGTCATTGGAGTAGTAGTTCTCAGCATGTGTACAGCGGATCCAGGCAGGTTTGAGTAACTCTTCCTCTACTTTCTCCTCCTCGTGGCGGTCAGTGGACGTCTCCTCTGCCTCTCTACTCCTGCTAGAGTTCACAGATCTCTCTCGACTGCTGGAGGCTCCATCTGTTCTCCTCTCTTTCTCCTCCTCCACACGCCGGCGCTTTCTCTCTCGACTGCCTGAGCGACTGTGAATGTGTTTCCTGTGTCTGTCTGAGGGGGGCGAACCTGGCTCGTCTCTATGCCGATATCGTTCTCTGGTGGATGAAGGCAATATTACTGTGGTAAAAAATAACGGAACAGACAACCCAGCGAAAGTACTTATTAAACGAAGTCTATAAAAGTGTGTATGTGTGTGTTTGAAGAGGTTTAAACAACTGAAATCACACAAAAATGCAGTAAGATGTCAATACTTGGTCATCTGGAATAGTGTCAAAAGGACCCAGAGATGACACAAGCAATATTTCTTCTTTTCTTTACATAAATCAAAAATTCATGCAGTACCAGTAGTACCAATACTGGTATGCGGTGATAGGCTGCTGCTTTAAAATGCTCCAGTGCATATTTGTCTGCACACTTTAAGAAGAACATTAAATGTTTTTGCAGCCAGCAAAATGTTTCTGCTGCATTGTAGCCAATCACATACAAAGTAAAGAGCAAGTGAACCCAATGGCCAATCAGAGGAGTTAAAGTCAGAATCTACTCAATATACAACAGATTTGTTAACCAGAGTTTTGCATGCTCACAAAATATAAACATGACATTAAATAATAATAATAATAATAATAATAATACTACAAAAACAAAAAAAACATTAAAATAATATAATTCCAATATTTTTTTAGATGGTACCCAAATTTGTACCAAGAATCATGAAAATTAACTCATATTGGTACACAGGCTCCTGGAATTTTGGTATTGTGACAAATTATGTTAATTTATTATGTGAAAAATTCATATTTTCATCAGGACAGATACATTTGTTGTGATGGATGTTAAAGCTTGTTTAATGATTCACAACTGGTGTTTAAACTTAAAAACTGTGAGTCCCAAATGTTGCGTCACCACTTACTGTTGGGAGCAACTTGCAAAATGAAAAGCACAAGGAAAAATATTAATAGAGAGCAGTGAAGCGCATTACCTGCTGCGGTGTCTTGATGGCACGCGCCCTCTATCGTAGTCCGCTTTACACCGTGGGCTGTCTGACCGCCTGCGCTCTGAACTGCACCCTCTGTCCCGGTCCCGCTTCTCTCCTCCAAACTCACGGTTATGTCGGCTTCCATATCCTCCGTAGCTGTGGCCTCTGTGCCGGTGATCGTCATGGTGACGGAGTCTCTCGGGCGAGCGGGAACATGTGTCCGTCTTGTATGGCAGAGTGTTCGAGCGGGAGCGTTCAGATTTGAAGGAACCTCCGGACTGCACGTAAGCTGGGTTGAAACTGGGTGGAGGGGGAAGCTGTGGCTGCGGAGGGTAGCTCATGGAATATGATGGCGAGTAAGGCATGGAAGGTGGCACTGATGGGGGCTGAGGGGGCAACGGTGGAGGGGGGACGGTGGGCATCATGTAGGGGTAAGAGCTCTGAACCGGGACGGGAGCCGAGCCGTCTGAGCTGTGAGGAGCAGGTGGAGGAAAAGGGGGCGGATCTGGGAAGACCGGTGGGCGTAAGGGACATTGGGGCAGAACGTTAGAACCCTGTGATGGTGGAGGGAAGTGGTAAGGCATGAAGTCAGGATGAGGTGGCATGTAGCCACTGCCTCCCTGAGGGTTATAGACAGGACCGGGAGCAGCCGGAGGGTCGTAGTGATAGCGTGGTGGAGGGGGCCGGTACATTTGGCCTGGAGCGGGTGGTCTTCCCCATGGGCATCCGCGGCCAGCGTGAAAAGACATCTGTAAAGAAGACATGGACGTAAGAAAGATATGGATATAGAAGATTTTAATACAAGAATGGGTTAAACTATTTCAATGGTCCACTTTACACATTCTACTACTATAAGTAATTTTACAACTACATGTCAGAGTAGACTTAAGTTATTAGTAGACTTCAGAAGGCTATTAGGCTAGGGTTAGGTGTTAGGGGCCTGGGGTTTGTGGAATAAGTTGACATGTAGTTGCATTGTTACTTAGTCAGAAGTAGAATGTCTGTCGGGGCATCATGAAAATAAAGTTTTAGCAGATATTAAGCAGACAGACAGTCTACTAATACTCTAATTAGGGTCAGATTAGCAAAGCTACTTAGTGGAATGCTTAAGTGGACCATCAAAAAACAAAAAAGTTACCCAAGTATGTACTTGAACTAATCAGTCGGAACAGGAGAAAATTACATCTGAATTTTGTTATTGACTGTTTACTTGTCTCCAATATATTATTACATTAGTTAGCCTATAATTCGCTGGGCGGCATTATCAAAGTTGGTACCAAGAATTGTGACGTTTCATCTAAAATTTTGATAATGTAACAATTTGCAGCAAATATAACTACAGTGATATAGCCTTATCATGAGATAACATTTTAGTAATCTTAAAAGTAGTTTTCTACTAACGTTACTTTAATAAATGTTGCGAATACCATTAATTTAAAGGGATAGTTCAGCTAAAAAATTAAATTCTGTCATAATTTTCTCACCCTCATGCCTTTCCAAACCTTGATGAATTTTTATCTTTTGTGGCACATAAAAGAATGTCCATAAAGTGGAAGTCAATGGTAACCAACAGTCCAACAGGGTTTGATTACCAAAATTCTTCAAAATAGAAGAATGGGATATTTAGGTAAGAAACGACATACGGGACGACATAAAGAGTTATTTACGGCATTAGAGTAAATAACAGAATTTAAATATTTAAGTGAACTGTGCCTTTAGATAAAATTCCCCTCGTACCGAAGGGCATTTCTTACGACATGATAGCATTTTCTAATTAAGAGGCCAAAAGAAAACGACGTTTCTAACATCTTGGATGCAGCGATTTACA
The DNA here is from genome assembly GCA_030578275.1 of Meda fulgida. Taxonomy (NCBI): domain Eukaryota; kingdom Metazoa; phylum Chordata; class Actinopteri; order Cypriniformes; family Leuciscidae; genus Meda; species Meda fulgida. Next base: position 23,442,674 of record CM060627.1, read on the forward strand.
TGGGCCCAGGTTTTTTGTTCGTTTTTGTGGTTGAGACAGCAACAATTTTGACATGGCAAGTGAAAAATTGAAGCAAAGCAATACAGGATTTTGGCCGAGTCACGTCTTGTAGGCGTCTCGAAACAATTTATTATCCTTCTCAGATGCGTCTTTTCTAATACATTTTCACCTGGTGTTTTACCACACTGAAAACGAGCTCTGAAATATATCTAAACTAACGTTACATCAATTTCAGCATCTCCTATGATTTTATGATAGAACAGCACTTTAATATTGATGTCGAAAAACTACCTGAAGAATAAAACTCACCTTTAGAAGTCTCTGCTAAAGCTTGGGAAATTAATCAGGGATGCTATTTATAATGTTTTATGTTTACAGCGGAAAAAATACTCAGTTTATGACGCTAGCAACGCGGTGTGTGCTGCTGCCAATCAGATTTAGGCTGTGTGACAAGTGACCAATGAGAACACGAAATATTATACCTCGCTAAAATAGTCTTCTTCTTGTTCTTTTGGTGCTTCACTGCCACCAACTGAACTGGAGTGTGAAGAGTCGATGCAGAGAGACATCTCTTACTTTACAAGGGGAAAGAAAATAAATGCGTATTCATAATTCGAGAAAGGTTTCGCTTTGATAACAATTTTCCTATTTGTACATTTCATTTCATTTATTTATGTATTCTCTTTTCATGGTAATGCAACACGAAATGCCACAACAGCAATTTAACAAATCCAACAAACACAATAAAAGTGCATTCCATGACAAAAAGAACAGGAGTAGGAAGAAGAAAAAAAAATCTTAGAAACTCCTACCCCATTCTTATAATAATAATTAAAAAAAAATTACAAATTAGATGACCTCACCGACATGACAAAAGATAACAACAACAAAAAAATAACAAAATAGCCCAGACCAGACAATCTACTTTCAATTTTAACAATTTTCCTTTTTTTATTTTATTTAGTTTTTTCTTATTAATTCTGCTTACACAACACTAAACAAACAAAAACAACAATGATGGAATGATGACAACGAGACCATTGTTGTAGTAATTTTATAATTTTTCACAATCATCTGTATATAAATTAAGTATCTTCTGTTTATACTTGTATTTAAATTGTAGAATGTTTGAACAACATTTTAAATCATTTTCTAGAAAATTCCATCTTTTCACACCAGAAACTGAAACACACATTTGTTTGAGGGTATTTCCAGCAAAAGGTTGTTTAAAGTCCTTATTTCTTCTGCCTGTCCCACTATTTACAGTAAAAAGAGTTTGCAGTCCATGCAGTAACAAGCAGTATTTCTATTTTGCTTTATGAACAACTAATAAAGTTTGTAAAGCAACCAAGTCCTTCAGTTTGAGTAGTCCTTACTCCAGAAACAGTCCTGTGTGTTCTCTTGGAGCAACTCATTAATTATTCTTATTGCCCTTTTTTGCAAAATAAATAAGGGCATTAAATTAGTGAAATAAGAATTACCCCATATCTCCAAACAATACATCAAATATGGCAAAATAAAGGAACAATCTAGGATTCTCATTGCCTTATAATTTAACATAAACTTTACTTTACTCAAAGGGCAATGTTTTTACAAATTTTATTTCTTACATAAGCTACTGTATATGTGACTTCCATTTAAATTTTTCATCAATGAGTACTCCTAAAGGACACTGTACTAGTACTCCTACATCGAAGGACAGTTTTTTGTTCAACCATACTCGCACAAATTACACCACATGTTCATTATATGCACACACACATATATACACATAAGGAAGTATTTTTCTCTCTCTTCCTAGAGAAGCACATCACTTGTGTCTTTGCTATTCATAATCATAAACTGGATATTTCTGAATCTTTATCTCAATGTATGTAATATCTGCTCTCTCTTCTACTGTGGTGTGTCCTCCGCATATAGTGATCATCCAATCATAACAGTTTCAGTAGATCAGTCTCTTATCAGGTTCCTCAGCAGTCCAGATATGATGGAATGTTGGATGCTTGAGCAAACACCAGGGTAAACAACTCATAATTGGATTTTATATTGCACGTTTGTATTGATTGTATGATTTCAAAAGCACCAGACCATGTGTTTAGAACTTTATTAGCATTTCAATGTGAGTGATAAACTCATTTGAAAAATTAACATTTTAGAATTATATTTGGTGTGTCTCTTTTAATTTAATGACAGCAGCCCTGATTATGAACCCAGCTAACAAAATATGTTCTAAGAACGTTATCAAGTCATGATACCATTGTTTCTGGATGTACTCAGAACATTAAAAAAGTCAATAATAAAAAACTTTTGTTATGCAAAAGCTAAGGAAACATTCAATTTTATCATGTTGCAAAAAATATGTGAATGATATACTTTTAAATGTTCTTAACATTCAGAAACGATTAGTATTTTTTTTTAAAGTTATTCGAACATCCAACTAAAACATTTCAGGAAAAAAGTTCCATGAATGATGTATTATAATGTTTTTGTGCTAACATTTTGAGAACATTATTAAACTTTAAATGCACATTCTATTAATGTCACTGGAAGAATGTTTGTTCAAAACTTTAAGAGAACCTTGCCACAACATTACCCAATGTTCTGAAAACATTCCCTGTTAGCTGGAACATTTCTTGTCTTATCTTAATTTTAAAAGTTTTAAAATCCTATAAAACTTTCCAGGTTTAAATGAAAAAAATAAAAAATAAAAAATAAAACTCATTTTCCCAACCCAGACAGCAATATAGTGTCGGCCTAGGTCCGGTGTTCTGACGGATTGTGCTGCCTGTCAAAATTGTCGAAAAATGCTACCGTAGCACGAATCGATCACAGAGAATGCCGATTCATTCCCTATTGTATCCATATTGGTGAAAATCTCACAATATTATGACATCATTATTTCATTTAAAACAGGGTAAGTGTATGGGGAGCATATTTTGATATTTTAAATGAACTAGCAATTATCACATTTGATATAACAAGTAAAAATTACATTATTGTATATTATATGAAATACAATTATAATAAAATTATACGTCATGAGTATAGCTACTGTATACTGTACTGTTTTTATTTTTAAAACGGTGTGAAAAGTAAAAATTATCATAAAATACAGTTATTCTTGTTCAGCTGGCTGGCCGTACAAATATTCATATGGTAGTTAGTATTTAAAAAAAGGGAAATTACATTATAACACATGAAAATTGACCTTATATTCAAAAAACTGTGAGATTGCTCATGCGCATAACCAGTAAGCAGCAAATCTCGATGGGTAGCATGAATCGTCAGAACACCTGTTCACATGGACAGGACCTGGGTCAACACTGTGTTGCACTGTCACAATAAATAACTGTAAATGTATCTCAAAGGTCAAGAGACAAGACATCCAGCCTGCTCTTAATGGAAGGCCAAAGGACTTTACATTGAAGAAGCCAAAAATTATAGGCACCATGCACATTACAGTTCATGAATAAATGACAGATTACATTACATTAGCATTCATTTAGCAGATGCTTTTGTCCACAATGAATCTGTAAATAGTGCAACTAAAGTGATGAATTGTAAAGGAAAATTGTACTACAACTGAACAGTGTAATCTTGTACAGTTGAAACACAAAACAACGAACTATAGAGACAAATGCATACAAAACAAAAATGGTACAAAAAAAGGAACCGTTTTGGAGCATGTTTGCTAATGACTGTGTCTATCTTCTAGTATCTACGACGAACTCAAACTTCGGAAGAGCCGCAGCAGCACCTCCTGCTGGTGAGTGCCAACCAAGCGCGTTTCAAGCTATCTGACATCGATTTCTCGTTCTGTCGTTCGTTTCCGGTGACCGATTATTCACGTCTAATATTAAAATGGCGGCAGTTGCAACGACAAATCCTTCGCAGCTTTTACCTCTCGGTATGTGCGACTTTCGTTTTATATGATTGTTTGCTTTGTTGGATTGAGTTTGTAGTTGTTGTAGTAGGTAGCATAGAGCTCCATGTAAGTCGCATTCAAACCTTAGTACTTTTAATTTTATTTGACACAAGTGTACACAAACTCGTTGAAACATTTCATTTAATTCAAATGAATCGTAGGATATAAACTGATATCAGACCTAAACTAATCATCAGTTAGTATGGGCGAATTCTGTTAAAGTGCCTGCATCACCGTGTCTGTGTCCGAATTCGCACCCATATCCTCATTCACAATTAGGCCATTTCATTAATTGATGTGCCTTTCAAGTAACGTTAACGTTATATTAATTACGAGTTACAAGCACATGTATGACTCTAGATGATATGCTCATCGTCATGCGAGGGACCCCTATCCTAAAACTTAAAAAACATCTATATAGTTTCTTGTATAAAAAATAACCAATTTGTACAAATATATTTTTCTCATAAGTACTGTACGGTTAGATTTATTAATTTACTTATGTTCGTATTTTAGTCACATTTATATATATATAGGCCATTCTACAGAACCGCTGCAAACTGCTGTCCAACAACCAAAAAACACATTTAAAAAGCATTTAAGTATTCAAATTTTAGAATCCCACAATAATATTTCAAGTAAGTTTAATATATATATATATAATTATAATTTATTGGATACTTTCATTGGGAGGTGGCTGTCCTGAACCCTAAACCCTAAATTTCAACTTGTGAAAATATTGAAATATTTTTTAAACTTTTTCTATTGTTGTTTTAAAAAATATCTTTTTGATTTCTTTTAAAAAGTAAAGTTAAAAAAAAAACACATTTATTTTATATTTTATTTTTAAATCATGAAACTTTATGAAAAAAAAATGTTTCCCACATTTTCATGTCACTACCGAAACGGTGTGTGATTTAGTCCATTGGCTGAGACTGATTTTAACCACACTCCTACATTTTTGATCAGGAAATATTCCTGTGTGCCTCTCCCTCTCTTTTATTGTAGATAGGTACCATCATGTTGAGGGAAATGTTCAAAAGTTTGAAAATCTGTGTGTAACTTTAAGAGACGTCACTATTAAACTACCAAGCAAACGTTTTTGGGTGTAATTCCATAAAATTTAGTTTTTATGTGTGTACAACTGTTCAGAACTGTTCTAGGTAACCGTGTGCTGGTTATCATCATTGAACTAGGCTCAAAAGTATCTTAAATTGTCACTACCGAAACAGTCATGACTGAAACATGCCATCATTGTTTTGGGAGTGACAAAAGGGAACATAATCATTTATTTGGGGGAAATAAAAAAATGTTTTTGTACAGTTATGCAAATCATCATGTGGTCTGTCGCTACCGAAACATTACTGTCACTACAGAAAATGTGCCGTCACAACCGAAACATGGATGTTTTGCCTAAAATAAAGTATACTGAATTATCAACTAAGATGTTATTATAGTGTTTGGTTCAATGTATATTCAAACTAATGAATCCTTCAATTTGAAATCAGTATGATTAACTTAATGCCTTTTACAGAAAAAGATTGGGTTCAAAATACAACTTATAAATTACACTTGAAATGTTGTTAAAATTATTATTGATTTACTTGTGAAAACTTTTTTTTTTTAAATAGCAAAAAATATATACAAGGTAGATGTAAACAAAATATGAATAGGTCAATATAAGCCTTCTTATTAAATTATTTATTATTGTGTTTCAGTAGTGACAAATTTAGGGAGAGGAAAAATATTCCAAAACTTTCTGAAAATACAATATAATTAACTGCACAATTACTTGAAATGTGTACCTTGGAGATTATACAATTTGCATACATACAAAATTTGTGGAAAAAGACACCTTTTTTTCAAGACGTTTCCATCTCTGACTTTGAACCAATTCTGTAGAATGACCCATATATATATATTTATTTATATATACATACATATAGGCTATATGTAGAATATATATACATACACGTTAGACCATCGGCGAAAGCCTTAAAACTGCTACTGATATGTGCATGATACTAGATCTCTCTGTAAAGGTGGGTTTTGGAGACGGGTTTAGCGTATTTGGAGATATTGTCATATCACACGCACCTTCTTGTCACAAAATTGTCTGTGACTTCTCTAATAATACAGCCATTTTTTGTTGCAAACTCCAAATATAATTAACTCTAAAATTTTTAGTAATGTCAAACTTGTTGAAGATTAAATTATACATTTGCAGTTCATAAATCCTTTGAACTAGGTGTAATCGTGACAGCCGATATAACGGCTTTATTATTCACCGTTTCGGAAAGTCAAACACATTGTGTTGTGAGATAATGTGTGTCGTCGGATCTGGTAGCTTTTACGCATACTGCAAACATCACACAGCCTCAGTCTCACACTGCTTCAGTTGTCTTTGATTCGGTTTGTCATGACTTGCATGATGTCTTTCAGAGCTGGTGGATAAATGCATTGGCTCTCGGATTCACATCGTCATGAAGAACGATAAAGAGATTGTGGGAACTCTGCTCGGGTTCGACGACTTTGTCAGTATCCTTTAACTGCTGGGAAAAACGTTTTATTTTATTTTTTATTTTAAAAACGTAATATTTTAGGATTAGATTTAACTTAATTGAGCAAAATACAAGTAGCCAATAATACAGGTACACATTGACTTATTTGTCTTGTAAATGTAAGAGACTTTTACATTTGTTACAATGCCAGTGTTGTTACTGTTTTAATTAAGTGAAATAAAATGCAAATTTCCTCTGGAGCAATTCTGCTGACGTGATCTAAAGAAAGAGAAGGTGCATTGAATTCAAAGACTGTGGCAGGAATGGACTAAAGATTCTCATTTCATAATGTAATGCATTCTTTGTGATGTTTTTCATTTTCTTGATTCTTTTAATCAGACATGGTCCTTGAGGATGTGACAGAGTTGTAAGTAGATGTTCCTACCCAAAACATGTCAAATATATGCCTAATAATTTATGCCAAATAATTGTTTACTGTATTTATGCATCCAACTTCTTTGACTTAAACTTCACAAGCATACAACTAAATATACATGATATGAAAAAGATTCTAATGTAGGCTAGATGTTTCTCTGGGATATTTGGGGGCCAGACACCAAGGCGTTCTTATTAACCGGGTTCAAACAGAGTTTGGAAAGGCCACATTTTTTTAATCTCCTTAAAACATTCAGCGTTAAAAAGAAGAAAAAAATGGAACATTTGAAATGAAAGAAATGCTGTCTTCACTTGAGGTTCCCTTGTTTCTCGTGGGTGTCTTTGCTTTGTTCACCCTAAAAATGGCATCCACCTGTCTTGGCATCCTCATGTCTCCAACATGTCAGTGTACGTTTCAAAAGCTTAATTGAAATTTCTGAAAAACATCTTAGTATTGCAAAAAACGTTTGTGATGAAGAAGCCTTTCCATTCAATGTAAACATGTTCAGGTTATATTAAGTAACCCCATGGGAACCTTATTATTATATTTTATTATATTATAAGGTGATACTATATTATATATTTATGATTCAAAATCTCATTTGGATTACATTTTTGAAAATTAAGTTTACATTGGTTTCAGGGTGTAAGGAAAATATACCTCTTTTTGTGTGGTACCACATTTTTTAGAATGATGAAATCAAGTATGTAATTCGATAATCATTTTGCTAATTTTTTTACTTTATTTTTCATCTTAAACATTATTTGTTATTGAGCCATAACTAAATTTGTTGTGTCACAGTGAAATCACTCCAGAGGGAAGAAGAATCACAAAACTGGATCAGATTCTGCTCAATGGCAATAACATCACAATGGTATGATCATTGAGTTCTTCTTTAAATCATCATCTTTAAATATCAATCCACACTTCATGAATTGATAACATTTGCTTTAAAATGGATTTAGTGTAAGAATATGCATACGGGTGATATGAGTTAAGCTCTTATGCAAGTTTATTTAAACCCTAAAGAAAGCTGTCTCTTTAATTTTACTGATTTGTAATTCCAATTTAATCTGTTAGTCACTTGATAATAATACCATCAGCATGCAAATTAAAGATAGTCGCAATGCACCTACTTTACACTGACAACCAACGGTTAGGATTCAGCTGAGCTTGGTCATTTGAGTCTTTTGACAGTTTGTTTCAGTTTATCAGTTTTCACTTAATGAAAACATTTTTATTCACGCTGGAAAAAACGCTGGATGGAAATGCCAAGATACTCATAAATGTAAAAAATGCGCATTAAAAATCGTATGCACTCAATTCACCCTTTGTTGGGAGTTTGAGTGACAGGCCATCTGACCAATCATAATGCAGAATCTGCCATTTTGTCTGACAAACAAACCAGACAGGAGTTAGTTGATTAACGTCGGTGGACTTAAACTTGAAAAATGGTACTGATGTCTTTCCGTGGTTGAAACAACATACCTTCTGATGTTCATTCATGTTTATTTCGTGCTATAACTAGTAGGAAGAGGTGATCAGTTCATGTGCCACTTGAACTGAGGCGCCACAGCGATCTGTCACGTCACAGTAATGAGCCACAATGTCCTCTGTTGCATGATGTATTTTAAACTGTGTGAGAACGTGTGGCATGAGAGCACCATTGCTTGTCAGACGTAGCAACAGTAACTAAAGGTCAATTGAGGTGGATACATTTTTTTTATCCATTAAGACGGCATGCGCATAAACTGATGGATTCACATTTACAGAATAAATCCCTCAATGCACAACAAAAAACTCTCAGGATGTGATTGGATAACTGGCCTAACCAACAGACCAATCAAAGCGTCTCACACAATTGTGTTCCAAAACACCAGCCTCCGAACGCAAGTCGCGAGTCGTTTTCTTTTATATGGACCTATAAAACAAAACATAATAATTAACAGAAGTACTTGCCTAGATCTATAAAAGCTATAGAAAGACTAGTTATTAACCCATTTCATGCTGTTTGATTTGTTACATCTGTCGAAATGCGGTTTTAATTATTTGGACCATATATTCCATTTCATAACATTACCATAACTCAACACAATAAAAAATTGCATTAATAGATGAACGCTAATCAACATGGCAGGTCACTTTGTTATATATGACGAAACCATGTGTTTCTGCTGTTTTCCAGTTGATTCCAGGAGGAGAAGGACCAGAAGTTTGAGAAACGTGTAGCACATTACAGAAAATAAATGTACAAATTATGTTCCTGTTTCATGGAAGAATTGATCACTTCTTTTTTTTTTTTAAAGAGGCAATTTCATTTCATGAGGGGAGTTTTTCCACATTAGTTCTTTTATTCTTTAAGTGATCCAAAATGGTTTTGTAAACGTTTTTTGCTTGTTACAATAAAACAAATAAAATTAACTGGACTGTGTTGGAATTCATTGTATAACAGCATTTTGTGTTGGGTCCTGAAGTGGAATATGTAGAGAAAGACACAGGATCTTTTGTGAAATCAATGTTTTAATGTTTTTTTGTTTGTTTTTTTGCTTTAAGAACATGTCCTACGAGTGAATTTGCTATTAGGTTTTCCTTATTTAATTTTGTATATGCTGAAATGGATGTACATGTAGCTTTGAATTCAACTACCACTGTGACTAATTTAACAAGTTTAGTTACAAACCCATTTAAAAGATGCATCTACTGTCAAAAGTGTCATGCAACTACTGTATCTAGAATGTCAAAAATGAGGAAGAGAAATGAGAAATTCTTAAAACTGGTCTAGTTGTACAACTGTATGTAGATTAAGCTCTCAGTAAGTATCTGTCTCAGTACATGGATGGCTTCTCTTCTCCTTTGGGGTTTGTCACTTTCTCCAGGTTCTTGCTGATGACGTCATATAGTTCAGCCTGGGTAAAAACAAAAGAAATCTGAACATACAGATGTTTCCACAATTACCGTGATTCATTCATAAAGGCCATATCTTTCACTTGTGTTGTAGCGTTTCTCATTTAGAAGCTGTTTGCTAAATAAATAAATGTAAACAACTCACGTAGAATCCGCGTATATCAAGCATAATCACTCTGATCTCAGAATATGCTGCTTCATCCTTCTCGTGCACCAGAGAGCGATAATCCATCTATCAAAAGAACATGTCCTTTATTATTACATGAAAGTGACTTGAAACTATACAAGGTCAATGTGTAAATCTGAGGCATGTTCCGCGAAGCCAGTTTCAGTTGCTAGCCAGTCAAGTTTGAGATCAGTTTGAGCAAAACCAAAACTGACCAATCAGATGTGAATAAAGTGTATCTGATGCAATAAAGCCACTCTCCTTGCATCTCTTGAGAGTACACTCATTCAATCCCATAATACACCACAATAATGAGCGTACAACAGATGAACACTCAACGGCTAGAGAATACCCATAATGCACTGTGAATTAAACTGTTTAAGATTCAAGATAAGTCTTTTCATTACTACTGGAGCTGCCAGTTTGCTAAGTTTCAAATGATTATTAAACAAGCACAAACTATAGAAGAGCAGCAGCCCTTTCAGCACAGTCAGTGTCCAAATTCGCTCACTCGTTTTCATTCACTCCTTCAAGAGTGTATATTAGTGGATTCATGTAGGGAATAGTAAATGGGGGTATAGGGGGTGATTTCGTTGCTCAGGTTGGATTTGCATGGTTTTGTCAACTCTAAACCTATTCTGAAACTCACTCAGCTAGCTTCATGCGACAGGCCACTGGTGATTTACCCCCAAACAGTTAATACGCAAATCATGTAATAATCATGTATTATTTTAAAGCAAACTTCAGTTAAAACTTGTTTAAATAAATAATACACATTTTCATAATTAAAAAGGATTTCATTTGCTGTGTACACGCCTTTTCATATTCTTAAAAGGTGGGGGAGGGTGATGTTTAATGTGTGTAAAAATCTACAAAAAAATTAAAATAAATAGATTTTAGAATATAATATAGAGTAATAAAAAGAATATGATATTGAAAGCCCTATTTAATAACTGTAGCTATACAAAAAAAGTTTACACTAATAAGTGGATTGGATAGGTCACCCACCACATGTGTGTCTTTGGAAGCCTTGGCCACTGCATCACCTCTCTCTGAGAAGTACCTGCAGATAAACACCAACGTGAATAAATGAGGGCAGTGTAAAACGTAAACAATGAAAGTATAAAATAAAAAAAAAGCTAATTGTGGACTTATTTCTTGCAATTGCGAGTTTATATCTCAAAATTCCGATTTTTTTTTCTCTCGCAATTGCACAAAAAAGTTACAATTCATTTTTCCCTTTTTGTATGACATGCCTGAAACAAGCTTCATGCATAATCAATGAACTTAAATAGTTAGGAATTGCACATACTTGTTAATGTTGGTCTGAAAACCCTCCACCTTGGTCTTCACAGCAGTAATTCTCTCAAGGATTTTTTCCTAAAATTTCAACCAGTCATGTTAACCATTCAGAAACAAAAACATGATGTGCCATAGTATATAAACCCGCCATCTTCAATGAAGAATTAAGGGTTAATAACCTGAATTGCAACCCCAAAATCATTTCCATCTTCAATTTTTGGAATCAGATGAGCAATCCAGCAAGAGACCTGAAGAAAAGTAAAGAAATAAGCTGCCAAACTAGTCTTGGAAAATGCAGAAAACTTATCAACGAGTCAATTTTGCCCACTTACAGTGATGCAGGTCTCCTTCAGAGCCATTATCTCCGGTTTTACAATATCCAGCAACTTCACAATCCGCTCATTTCCTTTGATGAAGCCACACTTGGGAGCTGACACAAGAAAATGCAACTTTATAACAATATTCTATATTTACAGTTAAGGTTTGACAAGCGCACTTCCTGTTTGATCTACATTTCTTCTTACATTACCATCACTCTGGTAAACATATATTTTCATCTAATCAGTGCATAACCCTTTTACCCACTTTTTAATTAATTGCCCCACGGGGATTAATAAAGCTCTAAACAATACTCTTATGTTGATTACCAGGTGTTTTTGGTGCTGTTAACTTCACCAGTGTGTGTCTTTCTAAACCAGCATTCAATGGTATCACAACTGTCAGACTGCTTCAAGAATCTACAATCATGAATATATATGCTTTTCATTTTCTCTTTTCACTTATTTTCTGTCACTATTCACAAGGATAAAGGTGCACAAAGTAATTTTACTATGGCATAAAAAAATCCCCAAAAAGTACCCCACCTACGCCAGCGTATGGCAGTGCTCTGACATGTGGTGCGGACACCCCCCCTCTTGTCCCGTGGCTGCATTAGTAAACCCACACGCCTGTCTATGTGCTGTACTTGGCTAATCAGGAAACCATAAGAATACACTGTGATCTTGAAAAAACAAACAAACATGGATCGTTTACTAGCAAGCCTCAAGAATTTGTTGAAAACAAAAGAAAGAATACCAGGATCATAATAAACAAACTGATTAAAGTTGATTCAATGTTTTTAACATCACAGGACCATGTTGTGAAGCTGTCATTTTCCATTGCTTTTGGTTTGGTATAGTGACACTTGTTTGATTTGTGCAGGTCAGATGGTGATGGTGTACAGATGAAGAAGGGAAAAAAGTACATTCCCAGAGAGGTGTGCTCATGTGCTCGGAACAAATAATTGCACTATTTTGAGCCTCTACTTGAAGGGCACGTGCCTTTCTGTAAAGTTCAGCAATGCTGAACACTTAAACTAGCTAATTAAGATCTTCAAGAACATTTGATATTTACAGACATGTGTGTTAAAGTAGGGTTGGAACTGAACTCTGCAGGAAGGAGGATCTGCAGTAACAGGACTGGCACTCCTGATCAAGACAAAGCCTTTATTCTCCACCCTCATCATCATCGAGATCACATGACTAACCAGTTAAATCTAACTTACCTGTGTATGTGTGTGTGTGTGCAAAATTACCTTTCTTCTTTTTCTCATCATCTTCATTTTTATCTGTCTCCATCTCCTATTAAAATATTTCAATAAATGTTAGGGTTAGGGACATCTATTTCTAGAATTATTATGAATCCTGTTCCAGATGCCAACCTCCTCCTCTGCAGCAGGGGGTTCAGGAATGGGAATGTCCAGGGGTGCATGGAGAGACGAGAGGTCAGTGATACTGAACTCATCCCCCTAAAACCATAAAAGAGAAGCATTTTTCATTTCACTTGTTGCTGGAGTAAAATTTCTCAACTGGTAACCATGGGCAGCAAAACCAAGGTCATGAGTTAATTTCCCAAGGACACGCATACAGACTGACACATGAATACCTAAAGGTACAGATCACTTTGGATAAAGGCATCTGCCAAATAAAAAAAAAAAAAGAAAGAAAAAAAGTACCTTCAGCAGGTTGTCAAGCTGTGAGATCTTCAGAGGTATGTGATTGGAGAACAGCTCGTCTGCCTACCAATACAAAGAATATTGTAAGCACAAAAAGTCACAGTGCACAGTGATCTAAAATAGCCTGTGTGTATTATTTCAAGTGAATTCATACCTGCTTATACAGTGACTGGCGGTAGTTTTCTATCTGGATGAAGGTAACACAGATAAACAATTAAAATTGAAAATTTTAGGTTGTCTTTGTACATGAAAATGATCGCGCCATCAGGTAATGGCCATGTTTACTTTCACTTTCAACATTCGTGGATGAGGAAGTGTGACTCAGGTTTTTTTTTTTTTTTTACATATAAACAGCGATTTCCAGTAGTGTTTTATTTTCAACAATCATTAAACAATCAACAAAGAGCCCTTTAAATATTCTTAGGAGTCACACTGTCACAGCTCAAACAGACGCAAACGCGTTAGCCTAACGTTACTTTAAATTTGTTCGACGCTGTTGACAGTGCAAATGCTATGACAGTTACAATCTATAGAGATGAACTTACCCTCACTGCATTATCAGAGTTTATCTTCAGTACTTTAGCTCTGGACATAATTAAAGCAATTCTGCGTTATTTATCAGAGGAAAGGATCACGGTGCACTTAGCAGCAGACGTTAAGGTGGCTCGCGCAATTCACTTTCACTTCGCGGTACTTTCGTTTTAATAACGACGCCCACAATCCACTACTAAAGGATACAGTGAAGTAGGCTATAGGCTACACATTTTTTTCATCATTATTATTTTTTAATTTTTTATTTACGTTTTTTGATGAATTTGTTTAGTATTGCATATTTAATTGACAAATTCCTCATTATTTCATTTAAAAAGCGCCGCTTTGTTCACACACATGCAAGGCATGCGCCCACAGGGCAAAACACCCCTTTAGAATTCATTTTAATAGTTTATTTCTGTATCTTACATGAACACGTCTTACCCATTAATAGTGAAGTGAAACGGTAATCTATATCATAGAGAGTGATAAGTAAAAGTGAACCCATTCTCCCTTTAGCCTAGGCCTACTGTACAAAATAAAGCGCAAAGAATAACATGATGGATGGAAATAGGCTCTTTTTTTAACAGTTAGTAGATTAAGCTGTATTTCTAAACATACTGAGCACACACACACACTCACACACGTTGGTCTAGGTCTACTCATCATCATAATGGTTTTTATACTGGACAAACTGTATTCCCCAAGACTTAACCATCACAGACAACTTTTTGCATTTTTAATAAAACATTGTTTAGCATGTTTTTCATGCCATTTTAATCCCTCAGGAAATGTCCACATAAACCACTATGTTGTAATCAGTGGCATAACTTTGTACTGCTGCCACTATCACAATGTCAAAAATAATAGCAGAGCAGTGCACACCTCACCATAGGTGGATGTTTTGGAGTCCACAATCAACATCTTGGCAAGTTGATAGATCGAGGACTGCTGAGCAATCTTTGCTCTAAAACAGGCCCTGAATGACAGTAGTTGTGCAGGAAACTTAAATCCTATGTTCCTGTTGTAGTGGTCAGACAGACGTTTTGCCTACAGCTCATCATCACTTATGAGCTGAAGAGTCATGGGGTGTAGGGCCTCAACATGTCAGAGGTTGCTCGCATACTGTTGAATCTTTGAGAGAGCTGGTTGATTATTGTGTCTAGATTAGCGTTAAAAATGTTGACTCTGAAATAACGTTCTGTGTTGGACAGGAGCTCTTCTTCACACAACTAGTCATAATGACATTACATTCTTCTGACTCACATTTTCGAAAGTTGTCTAAGATCCCCATTTTTCTGCGAGCGTCTGTGACTTCATCTTTGCCTGGTCAAAAGCGTCACGACAGACAACTCTGAATGGTGTTGTCCAGCAATGTCACAGCCTTCTGCATGCCAGAGTTTGTAGCTTGAAGCATTGTAGATACAGCATTCACACTCACCAACATTTTAGTCTGCAGAATCACTTGAAAAATGAAAGGGAATTTCATTTCCCAATGGGAATTTGGCCCACCTTTTAATACTGTGGCCAAAAAAACACATACAAATGTTCGATGGTGTCATAGAACTGACACTTCTGGAATGGTTTTTACTGCATCATTCAGCAGGTTCAGGTAATGTACCGCACAGTGTACAAGTGTCTCTTTTTCCCTGATCCTGGCCTGCACTCCCGCAAAGACGCTACTCATATTCGCCGCTCTGTCATATCCCTGCCCATAACATTTAGAAATATCAAGGCTATTTTTCATAATGCTGTCGAGGATTTTGTTTTCCAGTTCACTTGCAGATGTGTCAGATGTTTTCTCATATCCGAGAAAAGCTTCAGCTACTTTGATATCAATAGCTGAATGTGTTCCTTACTATGGTGACATATCTGTAAACTTGACCAAGTTGGTATCGCTTGGACAGGGATTGTGCATGTGGTATCCAAAAAAAATGGGCTTGGGACTGAGGTATTTAATGGACCCCTTGGGCCGTTTGACCTGCTCTTACTGCACAGGGTCATGATTGCCAGCATATAATGGCAAGGAAATTCCCAATGTTTGGCTGTCCCAAAATGTATGTGTCCCCGAACAATGCGCTGCAGCACCTGTCTCCAAAAAAGCGTAGCATCACACATGTCCCTCTCCAACTGTGCATCAATGGTGCCATTAAGTTTCCACTGTTTATACACCTAGTAAAAGTTGTGAAACTGGATAACTTTACACCAAAATGCTTAGCAAGTCATTTTTTAAACACTAAAATCCACGTTAAAGCTGTAGTCCGTAAACTTTTTGGGGTTAAAATTTATCCTAAATACATTTTTGAGCAAGGACATAACTAGCCAGTGTTCAAAACTATCTGCTTGCCTTAGCTCGATTCAAAACGGTAAGCTTATAATAATGTTTTTAACTCCAGTGGTACTGGTGGATTTCCGCAGGAAATTCGAGCATGTCTTTGCGTCATTAAGTCACATCTGTAGTCTCGGCTAGAAGGCTATATTGCGTGTGAGGATGTTGGAGGTGGAGATTTATAGCCTTTTCTCACAGCACTCGATATAATTGAACTTTTCAATTAGATGACGGATCCAGAAAGGTTCAAACGACAATCACCAGTGAAAGCTGGAGATTCACCCGATCGTAAAATGCAAAAGACTTTGGAGTGGCTACAGAATAAGTATAAACAGTATAAACAGTCACAATCATTCATTCATGGATTAAAACAAGTAATCTTAACAAAAGCTGATGTTGTTAACATTAACAATTTGAGAACAAAGTATAATTTGCACAGTTTGACGTGCATATTAAGCGATTGTTAGATTTAATCAGCAATTTACTGCAATGCTTTTTCCCCCCTTAGTTAGTCAGAAGAAAAGTGGATGTTACTTACTTGTTCAGAAGACATTTTCCAGTGAAAATTCTTATGTTGGTCATACTTTCAAAAAGTAGAATCTGTGATTCTGAATGACAGTATCCACACTGGCGCGGGGACTGACAGCCGCACATTGTCCTCAAAACATTGGATTCATCCGCGCTGTGCCGTGCCACAACCCAAGTAAAGTTGATAATTCCGCGAATAACTGCAACTGCAGAGTTCGAACAGAGATGGCGACAAAGAGGAAAAGCTACGGACTGCAGCTTTAACAACCGCATTATTTATGTCTGTTGCTTTATCTTTGAAACTGAGATTACTAGTAAAAGGTTTGGCCCAATTTAGGATACTTCCATTTTCTCACTGTCACGCAAATGCCCGTAAACTAAAGTTTGTCCAGAGTCATGTGCGCTTGGGAACCCATAGCCAACATCACCATTTCATTCATAAAGTAGACAACAAACTCATGACACATATGGAGTTATAGTAACTTGTAAATATATAACTTGTAAACAATAACTTATAAAATCAAATAATTATTTTGCCATTAATTAGGCATATCAAATAGCCTACTCATTTTTTAAGTATTTCACAGGACAGTTACCTAATATACAACATATATATCTTCATTTTTATAATTAGAGTTAAAACTATTTTAATAATATCAATAGGCCCTATACTTGCAGCCCTATATTAAAATAAAATTAAACAAGTAAACCCAAAATAAAGAAAAGATTCATATTTCATCTGTTTACTTGCATGTCTCTTCTGACCTTTCCCAACGTCAGAAAACCATGAACATGCGAATGTGTGTGGAATAATTTAAATATTAAGTTAAAATCTGAGCGTTCTGCTGACAAAAAAAGTTTGGCAACATTGGTCTAATTGAAGCTGAGGAAAGGAGAAGGTCACAAAGAACAAGCGCTCAGAGTTCTGTGTTAGTGCAGCCTGAGAGAGCGAGTCAGTCGACCGCCCCCTGGAGGAGAAATAAATAATGACCAGGCGGAGCTGTCCTTTGCACACCGAAAGCAGACAGAAGCCAGAGAGAAAGCAAAATGAAAGACAAATAAATGAAGAAATTGAATTTAAAAGGATAAAGGAACAACCGTGGGAGCCGAGCCATGAAGTGTATTCGTGAAGATAAAGCAAAAGCTTACAGCACCTGGTATTCCCAGGCGGTCTCCCATCCAAGTACTAACCAGGCCCGACCCTGCTTAGCTTCCGAGATCGGACGAGATCGGGCGTGTTCAGGGTGGTATGGCCGTAAGCGAGAGTCTCAGCCAACAAAGAGCTATTTAAAGAAGGGACACCGGGGCTCAGCCCGCATTCACACACGTCCCATGCTGCAGCTGCAAGACAAACAGGAACCACTAAGTGTTTTCATGCAGCCTTGAACATTAAACTGAGAGGACAAGTGTTTTATTATTATTTCAGACAAATGGCCCCAATCTTTGACTCCCTTACCCATGCATTCTTGTAGTCAAGTCAAGTCAAGTGTATTTATATAGCGCTTTTCACAATATAAATTGCATCAAAGCAGCTTCACAGTATCAATCAAATAACATAACAATAGTGGAGTGAACTGCGGTCTCCAAATAGCCAGCAGGGTTCACAACTTCACAGTGTAAACAGTCACAATCATTCATTCATGGACAGTGGTTCCAAGTGATTAAAACAGGTAATCTTAACAAAACAGGAACAAATTTAAGGCTTCTTGTTTAGTCTATATCACATCGGATGAAATGCATTTGGTCAGGTTAATACAACTATGTGTAGTAATTTTATCTTTCTTCAGTGACTCAGAAAAGACAACATGAACGGCATACACTATAATCCATTTGCTGGGGGGAAGAAAAAGTTCACAAAAGGTGTCATACACACCTAGACACTACAGTAGCACGCAGTAGGCAACTCTGGGCCTTTCTGCATTCTGAAGCTTACAGAATATTAGTAAAGGCAGCACAGAACATGTATGATAGGCTAACTATTTCAGTAAACAGGAGCTAGAAAAAAGCTGGCTCCTACCATATTATAACATAGCATGTGCCACTTTTCTGCTGGACAGGTCAGACATTTCAATGGTTGTAGCGCACTTGTTCGCTTAATTCATACAGTTATGGAGTACTGAACTACAGGTAGCCCTAATACACATTAAATGTAGTCACGCAATGCTGATGTTGTTAACATTAACAATTTCAGAACAAAGTATAATTTGCACAGTTTGACGTGCATAATAAGCGATTGTTAGATTTAATCAGCAATTTACTGCAATGCTTTCCCCCCCCCTTAGTTAGTCAGAAGAAAAGTGGATGTTACTTACTTGTTCAGAAGACATTTTCCAGTGAAAATTCTTATGTTGGTCATACTTTCAAAAAGTAGAATCTGTGATTCTGAATGACAGTATCCACACCGGCGCGGGGACTGACAGCCGCACATTGTCCTCAAAACATTGGATTCATCCGCGCTGTGCCGTGCCGAGGCACAACCCACGTAAAGTTGATAATTCCGCGAATAACTGCAACTGCAGATTTCGAACAGAGATGGCGACAAAGAGGAAAAGCTACGGACTGCAGCTTTAACAACCGCATTATTTATGTCTGTTGCTTTATCTTTGAAACTGAGATTACTAGTAAAAGGTTTGGCCCAATTTAGGATACTTCCATTTTCTCACTGTCACGCAAATGCCCGTAAACTAAAGTTTGTCCAGAATCATGTGCGCTTGGGAACCCATAGCCTACATCACCATTTCATTCATAAAGTAGACAACAAACTCATGACACATATGGAGTTATAGTAACTTGTAAATATATAACTTGTAAACAATAACTTATAAAATCAAATAATTATTTTGCCATTAATTAGGCATATCAAATAGCCTACTCATTTTTTAAGTATTTCAGAGGACAGTTACCTAATATACAACATATATATCTTCATTTTTATAATTAGAGTTAAAACTATTTTAATAATATCAATAGGCCCTATACTTGCAGCCCTATATTAAAATAAAATTAAACAAGTAAACCCAAAATAAAGAAAAGATTCATATTTCATCTGTTTACTTGCATGTCTCTTCTGACCTTTCCCAACGTCAGAAAACCATGAACATGCGAATGTGTGTGGAATAATTTAAATATTAAGTTAAAATCTGAGCGTTCTGCTGACAAAAAAAGTTTGGCAACATTGGTCTAATTGAAGCTGAGGAAAGGAGAAGGTCACAAAGAACAAGCGCTCAGAGTTCTGTGTTAGTGCAGCCTGAGAGAGCGAGTCAGTCGACCGCCCCCTGGAGGAGAAATAAATAATGACCAGGCGGAGCTGTCCTTTGCACACCGAAAGCAGACAGAAGCCAGAGAGAAAGCAAAATGAAAGACAAATAAATGAAGAAATGGAATTTAAAAGGATGAAGGGACAACCGTGGGAGCCGAGCCATGAAGTGTATTCGTGAAGATAAAGCAAAAGCTTACAGCACCTGGTATTCCCAGGCGGTCTCCCATCCAAGTACTAACCAGGCCCGACCCTGCTTAGCTTCCGAGATCGGACGAGATCGGGCGTGTTCAGGGTGGTATGGCCGTAAGCGAGAGTCTCAGCCAACAAAGAGCTATTTAAAGAAGGGACACCGGGGCTCAGCCCGCATTCACACACGTCCCATGCTGCAGCTGCAAGACAAACAGGAACCACTAAGTGTTTTCATGCAGCCTTGAACATTAAACTGAGAGGACAAGTGTTTTATTATTATTTCAGACAAATGGCCCCAATCTTTGACTCCCTTACCCATGCATTCTTGTAGTCAAGTCAAGTCAAGTGTATTTATATAGCGCTTTTCACAATATAAATTGCATCAAAGCAGCTTCACAGTATCAATCAAATAACATAACAATAGTGGAGTGAACTGCGGTCTCCAAATAGCCAGCAGGGTTCACAACTTCACAGTGTAAACAGTCACAATCATTCATTCATGGACAGTGGTTCCAAGTGATTAAAACAGGTAATCTTAACAAAACAGGAACAAATTTAAGGCTTCTTGTTTAGTCTATATCACATCGGATGAAATGCATTTGGTCAGGTTAATACAACTATGTGTAGTAATTTTATCTTTCTTCAGTGACTCAGAAAAGACAACATGAACGGCATACACTATAATCCATTTGCTGGGGGGAAGAAAAAGTTCACAAAAGGTGTCATACACACCTAGACACTACAGTAGCACGCAGTAGGCAACTCTGGGCCTTTCTGCATTCTGAAGCTTACAGAATATTAGTAAAGGCAGCACAGAACATGTATGATAGGCTAACTATTTCAGTAAACAGGAGCTAGAAAAAAGCTGGCTCCTACCATATTATAACATAGCATGTGCCACTTGTGGAGCCACACCTGACCTAACCTCATTTGATGGAATATCCAAGCTCTTTCCAGTGCAAAATCTGCAATACTCACCAGAAAAACTCTCTAAAGCCATCTACGCTACAGACCCCCAGGTCTGCAATCACAACCTGAACAGTATACCCTTCACAAACTCTGGATCTTACTTTTGTAAGAGTACACACAGCACAGGCTGTACACAAGTATGTGTAAATGTAAGTGTTGACGTCAAACCAAGGTATTGCTATTGAGACCTGCAGGCGGCAGTAATGCGCGACATGTGTAAAATAATGCCAATGACGTCACGAAGAAGAGAAGGACGCTGCTGTTATCCTTTCCGTGTGCTTCGAGTCCTAATGAAGTGAACAGTCACATATTTATGTTTTAATCTGTTTGATTTAACTATTGGCATTTCATATTAACTACTGCAAAAGGGAACCAACACAAAGGTAATTATATTCTTATGTGCATTTTAGATGACGAATAAGCCGCTGTGAACAACGATTGATTATGTACATTGGATTATTATTATTATTATTATTATTATTATGAACCTTCCTTAGCTGGCCATAGATTGTGAGTCTTGCGATATCAAAATCTAGAAAGAATTCTACTTAGAGTGTTTTTAGTTTGCAGTTTGTTGTGATTTGCTTGAACCTTGTGTGTTTTTTGTTACTTGCATTTCAATCCATCTTCCTAACAAAGGTAAAGGGTGACATACACAGACACATTACACACACATTCACATTCGCACTCGCCCTCGCACCCATAAACAATTTGCTGTCTCCATTGCTCGTGTCCTTCATGTCTTTGAATTGTGGGGTAAAACCGGAGCACTCGGAAGAAAACCCACATTAGCACAGGGTGAACATGCAAAGCAAACAACCACCACCATCACACAAAAAGGCCTCCTCCTTGTTTAAATCTTTCTGCAATTTTTCAGATTTATTTCAGTTATGATGGTTCATCTTAGAGAAAACAGTTTCACCAAAGGGAAGTGGAAATTATTTACAAAACCCATAAGAATGAAATGACAAAAAACAATAGAGTAATGTCCAACACATACACTACCTGTCAAAAGTTTGGAGTTGGCTAATTTAAGATTTTTTAAATGGTTTAAAAAAAAAAACTCACCAAGCTCAAAAAAGCTTTTTATGCTCTCCAAGCTTGCATTTAATTTGATTAAAAATACTGTAAATCAGCAATGTTGTAAAATATTGTTACTATTTAAAATAGTTTATTCCTGTGATGGCAAAGCTGAATTTTCAGCAGCTATTACTCCAGTCGTCAGTCACATGATCCTTCAGAAATCATTCTATGCTGTTTTGGTGCTCAAGAAATATTACTTTAAAAGGTTAAAAACAGTTTTGCTGCTTAATATTTTTGTGAAAAAAACAACATACAGTACCATACTTATTTCAACAAGGATGCATTAAATTGATCAAAAGGCATATTTATGCTAATGTTACAAAATATTTCTATATGTATATAAAATGCTGTTCTTTTGAACTGTCTTATCAAAGCATCCTGAAAAAAAATATCACTGGTTCCACAAAAATATTAAGCAGCAAAAACATTGATAGTAATAAGAACTGATATAATAATCATAAGAACTGTAATAACTGATTATAGCATCAGTAATAATTTATAATAATTGAACACCAAATAAGCATATTAGAATGGTTTATGAAAGATCATAAATCAGCCTCACTCAGTGGTAATGATCCTCCATCATCACTGGAATAATAGAAAATGGTTATTTTTAAGATGTAGCCTAATAATATTTCACAAAATCATTGTTTGTGCTGTATTTTTGATCAAATAAATGCAGCCTTGGTGAGCATAAGAGACTTTCCAAAACAGTGATAAAATCTTTTTCTCAGATGGGGGAGGTGGAGTTGTCCTGTCTGGCTTATGCCAAAATGTTCCTACATGCCAGTCAGTTTCCACGCTGCAGTGTGAACGGCCTGCTGTTGTCCTCCAGTCCAGCAGGGGGAGCTGTGTGTATCACCGACTGTGTGCCATTGCTCCACTCACACTTGTCTTTGGCTCCAATCACACAGCTTGCTCTAACACAGGTAACTACACCTCTAATGAATGTTGGCAGTGGAAAGGTGGAAATAAGGTTAGAAAGCATTGAGTTCTCTCAATACAGCCATGATGAACAAGGGCCCTGTTTACACCTTAAGTTTTGCACAATGTTCTCTCACCATTCCTGATTTCTAACACACACAGCATCCGGCGTGATCTTGCTGCTATCAGAGCAGAAAAGAAAGCTGCTGATCTCCGTGAGTTTGGTCATGTTCATATATAAATTGAGCGAGCTTATTTTGTCCATTTGATCGAAAGATCTGAGAAAGCCCATAGATTTACCCACCCATAGTCTAGACCCCTTGAAGAAATCAGGACAGAAGTGGTTGAAAATGGACAAAAGAGATGGATAAAAACACCAGGTGTAAATGGGTATGTGTCTCCCTCTGTCTTCTTGTGATCCAATCGATCAAAATGCATCTTAATACCAGGTCTAAACAGGGCGAAGAAAATTGACTAAAACTTTTTGGAAGCAACAAATTTGGGACAGATTTGTTTTTTTATGTGTAAAGGTTTAGCCTACTAGAAATTATAGAATCTGAATCTTGCTCTTTTCTTTCACAGAGAACAAAAATATATATTTTTAAAAACAACACTCTAAAAATAAGTACAAATTACTACACTCTCAAAAATAAAGGTTCCAAAAGGGGGGTTTTCGCAGTGATGCCATAGAAGAACTATTTTGTTCCGTTTCACGACAGTTTAAAAAAAAAAGGCTCCACAGATGTTAAAGGTTCTTCGTGGAACCATCAATACCAGTAAAGAACCTTTATTGATGTATGTAGTATTTTTCATAAGTTGAAAATGGAGGGTTAGTTTATAACGGCCAATTCCTAACAGAAAATTTCTGTATAATGACGATTTTAAATATGTTTTTGCTGATTATCTCAATCAATGTTTAAGTAGGCTAGATTACATGTCCTTCTGAAATATCCAATATCTAAATGGTTTATTGTTTTCTAATAGTTTTTTTTCCCCCGAACGTGGCTGCCCAGTTTGAAAGAATTGAAGAATGATGTTGCATTATCTATATTAGCACCATTAACAGCATGACATTGTTCTATTCCTCATTTGTAAGTTACTTTTGATGAAGGGGTTTTCTACGTGTATGAATGTAAATGTAATGATGACATTTATATGCTGCTCTAGAAATCTAGAATTCATGAGGATATTTCCTGTTGTAGGTCGATGTTTGGTGTGCACAGACACAGCAAAGGATTGTGGGATATTATCAGGCCAACGCTTGTGTGTCAGACAGCAGGTACTCCTTCATCTTTTCTTATTTTTTGAGTTCCTTATTTTTCCACTGCATTTCACTTTCTCTTACTGTCTTTTTCCAGCCCTACACCCTGTGCATTGAAGATCGCAGAGAAGATCTTCGAGCAGTGTAACAATGCCGTGTTACTCATGGTAATTTTTGTGGAAATTTACTTATGAAAAAGGTCACATTGTTACGAAAGTTACTAGGAAAAGTCCTTTTTTAATTGGATGTTTGCTTCAGATTGACGGAGAAAAGATGTTTCCAGGCTGCCGTGTTCCTCCGATTGTGATGTATGAGCGCAAAGACGCTCGCTGGGCACTCAAAGACAAACACACGTAAGAAAATCTCAAAGAATGTGCTGCTTTGTTTTTGATGATAATGTTGTAGTGCAGCTTTTAATGACATGTGTTTTCATTAGAATAATGCTTCGGCAGTGGGAAGAAACCTGTTCCGTAGTTAATCAGCTGTTCAGCTCTGGTGATCAGGCACTATTGGTGGATTTTGACAGCCATTTGGATGACATCACAAAAGATTGGACCAATCCGAAACTCAATGCCAAGATCATGGAGCTGGTCTCCCCAGCCAATGGAAATGTTTAACTATACAGACTAAATCAGCTCTTGTTATAGTGTTTTCACTTAAATTCTGTTTTTAATATTATTTGACTGTGTCATGCTTCATTTTGTCATATTTTTTATGATATATATGAAATATAGTGAAACATCATTTTCTTCTGTTCGTTATGATTTGGTGCTTTGATCCTAAAAATAAACACACACTTACATTGAGGTGGACAACCAGCATATTTCCTTTAATCATTCTACATGTCGTATTTAAGTCATTTAATAATAAGCTATTAATTGTTTATTTAAAGATCTATCTAAACATTAAATAATTCTGTAATACAACTAAAATGTTCTTCAGGGTCTTTCATTACATGGGATTCTCCGTTTTTTAGATTTAATAAGAATTTTTGCATCCAGAATAAAGCATTTTTTTAAAAAATGTAGAATAGTCTTTATATCAGCTTTAACTAAATGAAGGTGATTGTATTAATGACTGATGGCATGTGCACTAATCAGGTCTCTTTAGATGAGCAGGTGATTCCTTGCAGCAAATTGAGAACAAATCAAAGCGCTCAGAGCAGCATGAGTGCCTTTCTTATTTGAAATATGAGAATCTCCAGGTGTGTCTGGAGCTTTTATTTGCTGTTCCCTTCCCTTCTTTTCTTTTCAGCACTGCTAATGTTTGCATTTCCAAACCTGTATGATTTTCTTTCTTCTTTGGAACATAAAAAAAATATTTTGAGAATTGTCTCTGTGTTTTTGTCCACACAATGAAAGTCAACTGGCACTATTAAATTTAATCCATTTAAGCCAATCAGAATTCAGAGTTACTAGTTAAGTTAAGCCTACTTTCTGGAATACCCTCCAGGAGAGCAAATAATAACACATGTTGAGTAGCAATACAAAGTAAAGATTAAATGGATGAGTAAAGGTGTGGGAGGGAAAGTGAACACTTTGCAGTATTTAAAAAATATGACAAACTTGAAAGCATCTTTATCAGACAGACACAAAACTCTCATGAACAAATCACATAAGATTAAAACCATATTTAGAAGATATTATCATTTATTTAATCATGTAAGGCAACTTGACTAATACGTTTTTAACATTACTGGGCTATATAAAAGTTAAATTAACATTTAATGATCTATAAGCGTTTCAGAGTTCTGTTTAAACAAAATACTGGTTCTGGGCATTTATTTGGTATTCAAACTGATAGAAAAAACAGACATTAGTATTACAGCCTCTGTCAGTTGAAATAGCTGAGTATATCTGATAGTATCTACTAAGCGATACAATGTATCAAAATTATTTCTATAACTCTTTGCCAGCAATGTGTAGAGCTGATGTGTGCAACGTTTGGTAAAGATTTGACAAATATACATTTTACATTTTTAAAAACAAATATATAGAAAATATAAGTTGTTATTGCTTAAAGCAACGATTCTATCATGCACATTTGTGGAGTTATTAGTGGAAATGTCAAGTTCCTTAATATAGCACCACCAAATGTCAATTTTCATAATGTTAGGCCAGTGAGATTTGACGTTGCTGTCATATTAATGTATTTTAAGAGGTCCACCAAAGAAGACAAATACCAATTTTCCTAAAAAATCAAATACCAACTTCATCATTCAGTGCCCTCATAGGTGCCATTTTATGTGACTCTCTGGTCTATCAAGTTTTGTTAAGTTTAAACATTGTGGTCAGGAGAGGTCAATTCGTGAAAAATGTGCGACAGCTGCTGTTTATGAACTTTGGTAAAGATCAGACATATGGCCTAGAATTAGTTTTTTTTTTTTTTTCAAAATGGAAAATAAATTGTATAGCCAGAAATTAAACCAGGGAAATACATTTGGTAGGTCTTTGAGGATTCAGGGGAAATAAATTCTCAAGATTTACAAAACATAAATTGCCTTGTTATAACGCCCACACACTTTTAGGGGATGATGATAATGAAGAAAAAAAAGTAGAAGAGGGTTCCATCACCTTCAGTGCTTAACTGGATCACTAAACCAGATGCATGACACCCCGATACTTGCATGGTTAATTGTTTTTGTATAGTGTTTTATGGTGCGTAATTTTAAACACCTTTTACCTTATTTTAATAATTCTCAGGTTAGGTAAAGTAAGTCAAATCTGTCCTAAATAGTAAGCATTTTAATTTCCATACTTACAATATTTAAATCACAGAGGACTTCTCCGTGGTCAGTTCAGCTCAATCTTTTGTAAAACAGAGACTTATGGCAGGTGAGCTTCTTAATTCCAATTATATATTTTTTAATTAAATGCAGGTTAACTAGTTTGCATAAAAGGTACCAATATATAAAACAAAAATAAAAAGTAAATCAAAACCAAATAATTTACAAGCTTTAATGGCGCAATGGCAAGGCATCCAACACCGGAGAGGCCATCCTTGGTGAATCAGCGTCTGCCTGGACATTATCTCTCCAGTCCTTTTAAAGTCCATCAAACTCTTTGACATCTTCAGATATCCCCTCCTGGAAACTCCCTTGGACTTGTTCATATCAAGCCTTTAGTCTTTTCGTCCTCCTTCTTTGGACCTTTTCCTTGTTGCATTCTGTGCCTGGTCCGCAACACACACGACGGTAATGCTTGCATTTTTCTTTTCTTTAGCAAAGCTCTTTCTAATATATGTTTTGTTCCTCACTATGCTTGTTAATAAATGCTTCAAACATTAAGTGTGGTACGTGTTTCTTTATTAACCATTTTCTCAATAAATTATTTTACAATAACAATTGCAGTATTTCCTTTTGTCTTCTTCAAAACACCACTTTCTCAATAAATGATTATTACAAGTCTCCTTCATTAACACTTTCTAAACAAATCGTTTAACAACAACCTCTGGTGTCTTGCTTTATAAAAACACTTTCATTATATAAAGTTACAATTGTAGTTAACTATAACACATAAGTACTTCATACACAAAAAGGCACAATTATAATAGAATAACTGCATATTCCAAAACAATTGCTATTGATGACTAAAGTTGGTATAAGCTAAAATAAGTAGCCTCACACTTACTTTTTTGTCAATGGAATCAAAGAAGTGTGAAGCTCTCAGTTTATGTCATTACGATTGAGACAGCAGAAGACAAGGCAAGTGACGACAACATTTATTGCCATTGATTAATGTAAAGTGATAAATTCAATAATACATTAGCGTTATCGGAAGTTATTTCAAACAATTGAAAGTGAGTTTTGAGCTGAAAACTGTCTTAAATGTTGAAGTTAGCAGGTAGCCTGGCATGACAACATGGAAAATGAACAGCAGTGTTGACCATCTCCTGACTCTGGTAAACTCCACCTTTGTTCATGACCACTCCTCGAGCCCCAGTTGGCCCGCTTTGGACCAAGGTATTCAGCTTTTGGCTGACATGGCTATTGAGAAAAGACGTGTCTTTGTACTACTTATAAATATTTAACTACTATCTGGCTATATATTTAAGCAACTGATAATTGCAGAATTTCCACTAACTACATAGAGTAATGTGTTTTTTTACCAATTGTCTCAAGCCATTTTCCTGTTCATTTTGATCCTTACTGTTTAGAATGCTGCGAGTGATCTCTTAGAGGTTTGTTACTCTGATACTTCAACAAAAGTTCAAAGTCACTTCCCCTGTAGGAGACTGGCTGGCCAAACATTTGAGAATTGCAATAGGGTCTCTTAGGGTCTTGACCTCTTCTATCTGGAACTCAACCCATGGGAGAGAGATCTGGAGAGAGAACATTTCAAATGAAAAGTGCACCCAAAACAACAACTCTTTCGGAAATGTAAAGTGTTTTTTTTTTTTTTTTTTGCTGTACATCTCCCAAAAAACTCCTTCATATTTATTTGCAATTCAAAACATTCAAACATGCTGCAACACAAATGGTCTTAACATGCAAGATCTAAGTCTCAAATAAGTTTTGTAATGCACAAAGGTGAATGAGATGGTGTCTTCACACTATCATTTGATTTGATTATTCAAAAATTACTTTGCTGAACTAACCCTTTCAATAACGTTTGTATTCCAGGTAGCTGCTAAAGCATTCAATTACAGCACAAATCTGATCTGTATACATCCATTATACCTTCACATAAGGTCTTTACCTTAATGATGATGTGTTTATCAGAGATGTTATCTTCATCATACAGTTCTTCTCCGAAACAGAGTATGATCTCACTTTGAGGTTCTTTTCCTCCATTGCGGAAAACATCCATCTCTGAGAATAGGAAAGAAAATCTTCAAAACTTGGTCAAACTTGGTATTAATGTATACAGGGAATCAGAAGAGAAAAGAAACATAGCTAGCAAATGTTTACACTATATAGCCGGAGGAGAACTGACCCATCATTCTGTTCTGCTTTATCTAAAGCCAACCCTTTTTTTTAATTCATTGCTACAATTGCCTCTGGCTTGCTCACTGGGGGACTTAGGCTACGTCCACACTGCCAGTCCAAATCCGAATATTTCTTCATCCAATTGTAATCTGATCTAAATGACTGAATGTCCACACTGCGTATTGCAACTGTTCAGGTCTGATTTGTGTGTCCTTTGCATTCTTCAAAATATCTGCATTGTTTTCTATGGCAATGCCGTTGCGTTGGTATGCCTACACGCTGAAAAACAACAACAGAAACATGGAGGCGTTGGGAATACAGTTGTTGTATTACAACATGTGTAGCCGGTAGGGGTGTAACGGTACACAAAACTGATGGTTCGGTACGTACCTAGTTTTTAAGTTACGGTTCGGTATAGATTCGGTACAGCAGGGGGGAGAAAACTAAACATAAAATTGCTTATTTTTTTTATTAAACAGTGGTTTAATGAACAAATTGTGTCTCTATCTTTAAATGAATTCAATTATAATTAAAGGTTTGATAAGGATAAATAAAATATTTCTGCTAATGCTGTAAACTATCGGCCTATATAAGGGAGCCCTTACTTGCACATTACTATAATATTAAAGGTTAATAACAGAGCCCAAAATATTAATATGTTATTTAAATTCAGGTACTGTTTATTACTAGCCGGAGCCCATAGTCAGCCAGATCCGTGCACAGATCCTCAGCAAAGACCATATCCAGCTAACAAAAATATGTTCTCAGAATGTTTTACCATTAAGTTATGAAAACGTTCAAAACGTTCCGTTTTTTAAATATATAAGAACGTTTTTCTTGGTTTATGTGTACATTAGAGGCCCTGTTTCCACCTGGTATTAAGATGCGTTTTAAGTTTGGTGTAAACGGGGTGTAAAATGTTTTGAGCTTGTCTACTTTCGACCACTTCCAGAGGTAGTCGGAACGGGATTCGACCGGATTGCTTTCGTGTTCAAAGTGCTCATGTGGTTGAATGCATTTGAACAGCCATTAAAGACCGCCGACTCTCCGCCTACTGACCTAACGCGTAAACATTTCATGAGTTCACACTTACAAAGAAGTCAGATAGAATAAATGGTATGCGTATATGGCTGTCCAAGGAGAGGGCTCTGAGCTCGGTATTTGGCCTGAACCCAGAGCACTCCCCCGTATTCCTGGCTGTGGTAGGAACAAACCAAGAGTGAGGAGGGGTGGTGGTGGGATGCTGAAAATTGTCGAGGAATGTGTATATATGTACAGTCGACTGTGTATATATAGGCTTCCTTTCATGCTGATAGGCATACGTATTAAGAGTTCATTCTATAGGTATGCGCGTTTGAACATGTGTGCAGCCATGTAGTCCTTCCCTAAAAAAACCAACCTTCAACAAACTACTTGTCTGGCCTTAAAATTTATAATACTGAATTTTTTATCGCTTTGGCGTAGCCATGCGAACTGGAATTATCCCGACAACGCTTTATCTGTAGTGAGGTAAAGGGAAGGGAAGGAGGCCTTCACAGGGGAGAGACTAATTGACACTTCAGGACTGCGTTGTCGTCACGTCCAGATAGACCAAGCGTGCCGCACAAGCCCTGAAATGTGAACCCAAAGCGTCTTGATCACCCTGACCCCTGTTGTCTCGAAGTTGTCAGGGTTTTCCCAGGCTACATTTCAGCGCTAGAAGAGGCAAACGAGAATTTAAAAGAGGCACAGTCGCACACACACCGAAGCGCACGCACACAGAGCGAGTCGTGTTTCAGATAGCGTGCAAACTCTGAATTGATTCCTCTTTCCGTGCACTTGGATATACACATACACACAAAATGTCAAGATGCCCATCTCTGCAAGTATTCTCGTAAACAGTCGGTTATGTCTTAAGTGACTGTAAACAGTTGATAAAGAAATCGAATGTGTATCCTTATATTGGATCTGTGCATTAGGTCTTAATGCACCCAAACTTGGGTTTTCAGACGACAAGGTTTAATTCCCGTCTGTTATTCCCAAGTGTTATTTTACATTTAATTATCACGTACCTGAAATAAATACTACAGTTAGAACTTTCTTTATTTGTAACATTGTTATATTGTATTTATCTATGCTTGCAATTAGTGTAATTTGTCCTTATTTTTACTGACTGTTCACACCTGCCTTTAATAATGTTTGAACGTTTTGCTGTGGTATCAGAGTACTTAAAGTGTGCTTCAAGTAATAAATGGAAAGCAAAGTTACCCCCACACCCCCCTATCTTTTTTTTCTTGCAGATCCGAAAAATTACCTGATCCGTGACTCAGTAATATATGATCCGAACCGTGAGTTTTGTGATCAGTTGAACCACTGAACAACAGGTGAATGCTGTTACAGAAGGGAAAGTTCAAACTCCTGATTGCTTAGTGTCATGCACTATGTTTAATAAAGTCCGTTTATTATACCTGCTTGCCTGTATATTTTATTTGCATAACTTGCATTCATTGTTTGTTCCTTGTGCATGTGTCTTGTGACTATGTTCTATTCTCTTTAATGATAGTAACATTTAAAACATGTTAGATGATCGTCCAACTAAAACATTACAAAAATACATTCCATGAAAGATGTATAAAAAATGTTTTTGTGATGACGTTTTGAGAATTTTTTTAAAGATCAGGGCCCGTATTCATCAAGAATCTTTATGCAAAGAGTAGCTCCTAGTGACAAAATTCTAAGAAAATTCTTAGAAATGTGGGCGTTTACTCTTAAAATGAAAGAAAAAATCCTAGTAAAGAAAAAAGTAATTCAGAAAGCATCTTAACCCTTAAAAGAGGTCTTAAGGTCAAAATTGTTAGGAGTATGGATGAGGACTTTTAAGAGGGTTAAGAGTTTCTTTAGCAGAGGAGAAAATGACAGAACGATGAAGAGGGAGAAGAAATGTGATGCAGACAATAGATGACAGTGAGTTAATAAGACGGTATAGATGAGATCGTGCAGGGATCATGTTTGTGACTGATCTTATTAGAGACACGCTAATATCTCCGACATAAGGGAGGAATGCCATAACGCCAGAAATGAAAGTAATCACTACATTAAGATATTTGGCAAATGGGAAAATGCAATAAAGCAGCAGTGATTTGGGTCTGTCACAGCCTTCTGTAAGCAGTGATCACACAAACAATTACAGCACTTTCAGAACCTCTTATTGTGTCTCTGTTCATTTAGTTTCCACTGGACATTCCCACCTTGCAGGCTCAAAAAAAAACTGCAGTTATAGCAGGCTTCCCTGGTGCGCACAAGCAGGGGAATGAACCGTTAATAATGTGCGCTATAAGCTCCCACGTCCGCTTCTCACTCCATGCTGTGACACCCGGCCCGAATTTTCCTTTAATGATGGCCTAGTGTTCATCCACTAACTGGGCTAACAGTAAACACGGTTCTTTTGGCCAGTCGGGCTTTCTCGTCTTTCTTGTTTTTTAATCTATGTTTGCTATATTAAAACAAACATTCAAACCACCACTTAAATAGACAGCAATCAGTGTAATTGGAAAGAGTGGAACAATTTTTTATCATTCTAAGCCAATCCAATACCATAGGAAATTAACAGCAAGGTAAAAAAAAAAAGGATTTATATACATAAATATAATGTGCGTGTGTGTGTGAGTAAACTCTATACTTAAAATGGCTTTTTTTTACTTCTTGGACAACCAACCAATCACAGTCTTCAAAAGATTGTGTCATACATAGCAACAGGGTCAACCCCGCCTCCTCACTAAGATGAGAGTTTTTGTCTTTTCCTTACTCAGAGTTACTCTCAGATCGTTCCCGTATCGCTCTTAAGCTAAGACTCCTACCTAAAAGTTTTTAAGCTAAATTAAGAGTTTTCTGAGAGGATTCTTAGAATCTTTATGAATGCGGGCCCAGATAACTATGAACGACCGTTCTTTTAACTTTACTGGAAGAAAGTTTGTTCATAACTTTGAGAGAACCTTGCCAGAATGCTAGCCAAAGTTCTGAGAATGTTCCATGTTAGCTGGGAATCTGCTAAAAGCGACTATAAGACATGAAGATATTAGGCCATTTTGACACAACTTTTTATGCAAACATTCCAAAAACATCCAGCAAATATTAATAGCATCATAAAGACGTTCCAATAGTGTTGTTTTAAGAATGTTTTCTCTCAATGTTATGAGAACATTCAATTAAACATAACATTTTAAGGACGTTATATGAACATTGTTCTCACAATGTTTTCTCTCTACATTATGAGAACATTGATCAAGTACAAATTACATCGTTAAGTCATTCCATGAACGTTGTACTAAGAACATTTTCTCTTAACATTGCAAGAACATATATTAATTATTAATAACGTTAAAAGAACGTTTCATAAACATTATTTTAAGAACGTTGTGTTCTAACATTTACATAACATTTAAAGAACATTAGTGAAAGTTATGGGAACGTTCCCTCTAGACCCAACAGACTCTAGCCACCTTCAACTTCTCCCACCAAATGGCGTCATGATGTTTCCAGATCTTCAAGCAGAAGGAGCTGGAAGAAATATATTGCATGAACAGTCCACAATCTCACTTGTGATCCTGGACTCATAATCACATGTTTTGGCCAGAAAAGAACTGGTCCCCTGACTGAACCTGGTTTCTCCCAAGGTTTTTTTTCCTCTCCATTCTGTCACCTGAAGGAGTTTTGGTTCCATGCCACTGCCGCCTTTGGCTTGTTTAATTGGGGACACTTAATATTCAGCAGTATTATTGATTTGACTGCACTGACACTATCGGATGAGAACTGAGCTGGACCGATGACATCACTGTTTTCTGCAGAGCTGCTTTATAGCAGAATTGAACTCATTTCATGATAATTGATGAGCTTTACACAGTTCTTGAACCGAAAACAATCAACACTGAACTGATTTAAACTGAATAATGACGCAATTGTGTTTTTTAGAGCTGCTTTATAGCAGAATTGAAATCTGAAATATCACTGATCACTATTTCCTGTTATCAAAGTACAGCTTCTTTGAAACCATCTGTATTGTATAAGGCGCTATATAAATAAAGGTGATACAGTCTCTGGTCTTCAAACTGAAAGAGGTGTGTAGACAAAGCAGACCAGCAGTATATTGTAATTTTGCAATCAACCTACACCACGAAACAACACAACCTTGTTTCTGCAACAACTCTCAGCATGTTTTCTATTACAATGTCTGACGTGTTTATGTTTTCCACGGCTTGTGAAAGTAACAAAAGCAGAAACACTATGCAAATTCCGATCAGAGAAGTCAGACTAAAAAAGATTTCTGGAAATTAGATTTGAATAGGATTTCAAACCATTATATGAATGTAGCTTGAAACAGATTTGTAAAAATTGCATTTCACATGATTTTTTGAAGTTCACACATGATCAGATTCCAACCAGATATGCACAAAAATTGGATGTGGACTGACAGTCTGAACAGGGCTTAGTATAGGACTAAAGATGTATGGAATTACTTTCTAGCAGAAAGGTGAGCATTATAACCAAAATCTTGTGCCACAAGATGAGTCATCTTCTATCACAGTAATGGCACAAATCAGGATTCTGCTGACGTTGGTATGTATCAACCACTATTCTCCACTTTTTCTACCAATGTCCACACAATGCAAACACACCATATTACCAAACCAAGCTCAACAGCACTTCAGACACACTCAAACTCTTCAAAACATTCAGTTCTCTCCTCTGCCCCCTCTACCTCAAGATGATGACTGCTAACTCTTATACAAAGAACATGAATAACAGAAAAGCAAATGCCATTATACTTACATAATTTATATATAATTTATTAGACAGAACTGTAAAACAGAGACAGTAAACTAATGGCGACAGAATGGGAACAAACAGAAAAACTAAATAAAAAAAAATGTTTTGGCCCTGGCAATATATCAGTTGACCCCTATTTATTTAGGACCTGTTATTACACTCTATAAAATAAAGGTTCTTTATTGGCATCTATGGTTCCATGAAGAACCTTTAACATCCACGGAACCTTTCCTCTGGAAAAAACCTTCGTTATAGTGGATAAAGGTTCTTGAAATTATTAAAATGTTCTTAACACTAAGAAAACTGTCCTTCTAAGAACAGTTCACTGAAAGGTTCTTTGGTGAACTCAAAAAGCTTCTTCTATGGCAGGGGTTCCCAATTCCAGTCCTCACACCTCCCCGCTCTGCACAGTTTGTCGGGCAAATTCCCACAAAATCCCACAATGTGGAGCATCCCTATGCCCTACTCACTCCGCAGCGCAGAACCATTGAAGTGGGGAAGCAGGGCACTTGTGTGTCATAATGAAACCGTTTGGAACACACTTGGCGAAGGGAGCAATGAAAGACCATATCATTTCCTCATTAGCTTCACCGGATTTTTACCACTACAAAGCTAGGCAGCGACAACAGGAATATCTTATTATACACTAATATATACAAATAAAACAAAAAATATAATTAATATACAGTATGTGTGTGTGTGTGTGTGTATGGTCCAGATCTTTTGTATTTGATGACATAATTTTTAGGCCAAAGAAGTACAGTATAAGGAACATAGGTAACACTTTACAATAAGGTTTATTAGTTAACATTAGTTAATGTATTAACTAACATTAACTAACCATGAGCAATCCACGTGTTACTGTATTTGTTCATCTTTGTTAATGTTAGTTAATGAAAATACAGCTGTTCATTGTTAGTTTACAGTGCATTAACTAATGTTAACAATATTTTAATATAGTATTAGTAAATGTTGAAATTAACATTAACAAAGATTAATAAATGCTGTATACGTGCAGTTCATTATTAGTTCATGTAACTAATTTAGTTAACTAATGTTAACTAATAAGCCTTTATTGTAAGTGTTACTGGAACGAATGTTTTATTCTGGGTTTTCCAGTGCAAAATATTTGCTTGTGAAACACTTACCCTGTCTGAATGTATCCATGTTGAACAGCTGGGTGAGCTCGCTTGTTCTCTCCATCTTACAGGGTCCTGTGGTGGTGTTGTGCGGTCCTCTCCAGAACACCCGTCCCTGACAGAAACGCTTGGCATAGATGCCTCCTCCTGTCAAGGTCAGCACTACTCCTCGCTCCATGAAGGGCAGTAATTTGTTAAGATCGTTCAAACGTGGGGTAAGGCTGGGGTCTGCAACCATGTCTAATGGGGGGTCTGGGAGAGGGATTCGATGGAAGCCAGGGCCGCTCAGAGACGGTGGAGACGGAGGGACAGGTGACGGAGGCAAGTAAGCAATCCGAACATCATTACTCCTTACTTCTCGCCGCAGAACCTCCTGACCAATGTAGTGCACGGTTATGTGGAAAGTGTTCAGCACTGAAAGAACAAAAGTGTTTTTAGAAACCATCTGCTGATAATTTGATTAAAAGTGAAGCAATTGTGAGATCAGATTTGTCCTACTCAATAAATGAATCAAATTATATTTTAGTTACCTCTTTTTTCTTCAGACAAAGGCATTGTTTCAATTGTAAAGTTTAACTGGATATCTTCAGCACCTCAAGAAAGCGTTAAATAACAATAAGTCAGTCATCCACTTTCCATTATTATCATCAACATTAACCACAAATGAACCAAGTTAAAAACTCAGGTAAAATTCATTGAGTAAAATCTGATAATTACTGTCACTCTTTAAGAGGATTGTCTGCATCCCGATCTCACTTTCCGTATGTGGGACAGTTTCCTGTGCACTCTGTTAAGATCAGAAGTGGAAATAGTGCTCAATTAATTGTAGACTCAAGCTCTGCTTAGCTCTGCTAAAATGTGTCTCAGTGCATGTTTTCGACAGTTTGTTTTGCTTTTGTAAGGCAGGCTTTTTTCTATTTAGCATGCAGGTTGCAAATAGCATCTTAATTAAAGTGTGAACAGTATAATTCTTCAATGATTAGATATGCTTTTACCATGTTGATGGGCTGGAGCACAACAACCTCCTTTTTAATCTTTTTGCATTCGATCTCCTGATCATGCTCAGATTCACTGTGTCTCCTCCTGATGCTTCTCACTGCTTTCTGTCCATTCTCTTTTTTTACTTTCACCCCTCCTATGACGAGAGGAAAAAGTAACTCCTTTACATGGGCTACTCATTGGAGTTATTGTAGACTCTTTTCTGTTCATGTAAGTTGTAGGAATGTGCAAAACTTCAAATGTCGTTTTTTTATAGTCAATGTTTGATGTTTAAGAAAGCTTAATTTCTACCAAAAAATAAACAAACAAAACAAACAATAAAAAACAGATATTTTGTATTTTTACAGAACATTCGATTCAATTCACATCCATTTATTGTACAAAGCCAAAGCCAATGGAATGCAGTTAACATCCAACCACCAGGATGCAGAATAAAGTAGGAATCTTTCCAAGTAGTGCAAAATAAGTGATTGAATATAACCATACATATGCATACATTGGTAAGGGTGGTCTGCAGCACGCA
Organism: Meda fulgida; assembly: GCA_030578275.1. Taxonomy (NCBI): domain Eukaryota; kingdom Metazoa; phylum Chordata; class Actinopteri; order Cypriniformes; family Leuciscidae; genus Meda; species Meda fulgida. The sequence goes on from CM060627.1 coordinate 23,480,364, forward strand.
CGACGATAGAGTTCACAAACAAAGTCTTTATTTAGAATAACAAACGCTCAGGAGATATATCTAGAATCTAGAAAATGCAAACTATAAACTGAAACGGGACTGAACAAAACAGGGAGTTTTAATACAAGTCGAAGTATACGCAAATATAGAAACGGACGAGATAATTAGTAACCAATGAAACCGGAACTAAACAGAGTATACAAAACAGGGACTAACAGAACACAATAACGAAATAGAAGTCCACAATCGTGAAAGTACGGGGGATGGACATAGACCAGGAGGAGTCGGAGGACACAAACACCATGGTGGAGCCTTGACTGAAGGGCTAGGTGGAACCTGGGGACTGGTCGACGGGGAGGAATCTAATTGCTGGTGTTTCTTCATGCCCTCCATTCATTACTCAAGATAGCAAGCTCTTTAAAAGTCACCTTGTGAAATTTTATCGGTAGAATCTTTCTGCAAAAGGGTACGTTTACACGACAACGATAAGCTTAAAACAGAGATGTTTTTTTTTGTTGAGTTTTCCACGACACCATTGTCAAAACGATCCCCAATCACACGAATCCGCTGCATTCTGCTGCCAGGGCATTAGATGGTGATGAAACACTATAGACTGTGTATAGCGTCTAGTTGAAGTTGAAAACGGTATCGTGTAAACAGCCCCTTAGACCAGTCCAATCAAGAACATCTGTTAGATCTGTGGAGCGGTGTGATTTTGAATGGAGTGCGGAGCGGATTTTTTATAAGTCGGAGCGTCGTGTTTTTTTTATGCCAACGGCCCATTATAGAACTGCATTTTTAGTAAGGATTCACATGTTACACACATTTAGCTAGCATGATACAGATGAATCACTCAAATGCGTGCAAATGATACGCACTAAGCCCCTCAGGTAGTATTAGGGGTGTGGAGTGTGTGCGTAATACACGCCATAAAGTGCATATCATATGCAAAACCTTTGCCGTATAAATGGTAGGAGAAATCCGCTCACATACTCTGGCTTCAACATACCTGCCTGGAAGTTTCTAGTGGTCCTACACATAGACATAATAAATACATAGACGCCCTATTGGCCGCTTTGGAGCGTTGCTGCGATACGTCAACGTGTCCGCCATTTTGCGGAGGGCAAGACTGCGCTGTGAACAAATGCAAGTAAACGGGTGAGCTGCGGTTTTCCTGGATAAAAACAATAATAACGTTTACATTAATCAGCCGATTTCAGTGGTTTGCACGTGGTGTACGTTACTATTACTAATTATATAATTACCAAATACAACCAGAAAAAAATGTTCAGTCTTGTTTGTGAAAGGTAATTCCCCGAGACCTGTTTTCAATTGTGTGGCGACTTGTACAGCCCCAAGCAGCGCACGAAACAGGCATTTTTCTCAATTCCCATAATGAGAGGTATGGGCAAGTTGCCCTCCTTGATATGGCGGCGCAGTTGACGTACGCTCCAGCAGCCGATAGGGAAGTAAGTGGGAAAATGCTATGGATTTTTGCAAATGTATGGATTATTTTGTGTTGAAATATAAATGGGTGGCATGAGAGAAAGAGACTGAAGGTGTAAAATGCGTGAGAGTTGGCAACCCTGCTATGTTACAAACTAATGTTTCCACATCCATTTGTTACCTTGTTCTTCTAGTGGTACGAGGCGGTACACTTTGTAGGGTTCTGAGATGTCCAGCTGTGATCTTTCAGGGACCTCACAAAACTCTGGACTTTTGTTGAGGGCACAGCGAAGGCGAGTTTTCCAGGATGCAGGGTCATTTCCATTCTCCAAAAGCTTCCCTTTAAACTCCGCCCAAGCCTTTAATCGGAAAAGTTCAGATTAATATTTCAAAAAAACATTTTTTTTATTTCTTAATAAGTGAAATATATTATATTATTTTGTATTATATATATCTATATGTATATAATGTAATGTACAGTAATCTAATGTAATGTTGACACACACACACACACACACACATGTCTGGTTCGCTATCTTTGTGGGGACTCTCCATAGACGTAATGTTTTTTATACTGTAAAAACGGTATATTCTATCCTTCCTCTTACACTAACTCTACCCCTAAACCTACCCATCACAGAAAACTTTCTGCATTTTTACATTTCCAAAAAAACTCATTCTGTATTATTTATAAGCTTGTTTCCTCATTGTGACATGAGTCCCCATGAGTCAGTGTTCAGGTTGAAATCCCCACATGGATAGAAAAACATGAACACACACACACACACACACACACACACACACACACACACACACACACACACACACACACACACACACACACACACACACACACACACACACACACACACACACACACACACAAAGAGAAAGATATAGATATATCCACCTTGAAAATTGCTGCATCTTCCTCACTTCGGAAATCTTGTTTTCCTGCATGTTTCCATGGGATACGAAACATGGTTTTATTACTGTTGTCCCACATTAGGCCGTGATACTTCCCACTGTTCACCTTTATCCCAAAGCACACACAAGAGAGAAACAGTTCTTATTATTAATATTTCTGACCTGAGACCCTTAGGTAATACTAGGCAGGGTTAGTATTATATACTCCATTAATACTATATTATTTATACCATTTTATATATATATATATATATATATATATTCTTTATTCTCTATACCATTAATAATATACTCTGCCTGCACATAAAAATAAAATAAAATAATTAAATAAAAAGGCAACTGTGGATGCCAGAAAAATAGGTAGCTAGCTAATTTTTTTTATTTTACAGATTGGAGTTAAAGGGTCATGAAACCCAAAACCAAATTTTCTGAGATTTTAACAGAGGTATGTGTGTTGAACACCATTGAAGACAATGTTAGCATCTGTTAGATTTAGTAGTAGAGTTGGTTAAATGTCCCCCCCCCCCCCTCCCCGTATTGGTGAAAATCTCACAATATTATGACATCGTTATTTTATTTAAAACAGGGTAAGTGTATGGGGAGCATATTTTGATATTTTAAATGAACTAGCAATTATCACATTTGATATAACAAGTAAAAATTACATTATTGTATATTATATGAAATACAATTATAATAAAATTCTACGTTATGAGTAGCTACTGTTTTTATTTTTAAAACGGTGTGAAAAGTAAAAATTATCATCAAATACAGTTATTCTTGTTCAGCTGGCTGGCCGTACAAATATTGATATGGTAGTTAGCATTTTTGTTAAAAAGGCCCATTGTATTTGTATTAGAGTCTGTGAGACTTGCGCTGACAATATGCTCTGACATTGGCTGATTGCCAAAGCAGCAACGTGAAGACTAGGCTCCGCCCATCTCCAGCAGGTGGCATTGATTAGCATTTTAGTTAATAGCTCTGCATGTGGTGAGTGTAGCAAACAGACTGTGCTTTCTTGCCATTGATGTGTGCGTATCCTATCATACAAGTAGGTTTATGTATTTCAATCTGTTAACTGTTTGATGAAATGCATTTGTTTGTTTGATATTATTTGTCTACTCCTTGTTTAAGGATACTTCACATAGAAGTAGGGATTTGATTTGTGTTCACATATTCACATGTTACTTATGTTTCATGGAAGCATTTTTGCTACATGTCATTGTATGTATTTATCTTGTTGTTGAATTGTTTGTTATATTGATATTGAATTGTTTATGTTATATGCTTTGTTTTAGACCACACCCAAAATCATGGCAACTTGACTGTACTCATCTGCACTTATGGGCTAAGCCTTTATTGAAGCTTTATGGATTTGTTGTGGAGAAAATAAAGCTACAAATAGAAAACTTTCCGCTGCTTCTTCATGTCTCTAACCGGACATCTGTGGTGAACTAGTCCCCAACTGGCAACCCCAAACTGATTGAAAGTCAACAGTTTTCTACATGGTCCTTCGAGCCGGAGCCAGAGTTTTCCACAGTTATGGAGGAGCAGCTATCAGCTGAAGTCCCTGTTGTGCGGCCCAGGAGACAATCGTCTTTCCCAGCACATTTGCAGGATTATGATTTGACTGGTTATAACCTACATAGATCCATATCACCACCCAACTATTCTCACAAATCTTCTTGTGCTGCATCTGTCGACAAGGATGTCAGGATGGACACCCCACAGGCATCAGCACAACACAGCACAGCACAACAACAGCACAGATCGTAGAACAGTGGAAAGTTCGGAAAGCTCAGAGGACTCAAGTAGTCAAGAAAGTTATTCCTCTTCTGTTGATGATGGCATGAGAAACCTACGACTGCGCTCACCCAGGCACCAGAAGGTTAACACCAGTCCACCGATTGACAGACAGATTAGTAGGAGTCAAGATGGAAGATCTAAGGTCAACATGGTACCAAGAAGTCGTGTCAGATCCCCACCTCCACAACTTCTCATCAGGCCACAGGACAAGTTAGCATTTAGGAGTATTAAACACCACCACTCTCCAGGTTTATCGGTTAACCAAGAAAGAGTATATCGTGGACCTACTCCTACGATTCCTGACCTGATTCACCCAAACTCCAGAGAGTTTGCGCGGATTAAAATTGCTTTGGAAAACATTCTGCCAGTTGATTCCACAGAGCACTTCAAATTCCATATTCTGCTAGAACATCTCAAGCTTGAAGAAGCTCAGCTAATTGCTGAATCTTACAGCAGTTCACGTCATCCTTATACCAGAACCATGGGTGCCCTCAATAAGCAGTATGGCCAGCCACATCAGTTGGCTTTGCAGCGCATAGTGGAATTGATGGAGGGACCAAGCATCAATACTGGAGATATCAGAACCTTCCGAATGTATGCTCTGAGGGTGAGATCCTTGGTGGGAATGTTGCGACAACTAGGTAAGCCTGGTAAAGTAGAATTAAAATGTGGATCTCATGTGTCCAGACTTCTGGGTAAATTGCCACATGATCTGCGAAGCAGTTTCAGAAGATTCATCTATCCATATGATGTAAAGATTCCTACCCTCCTTGACTTCTCAGACTGGTTAGAATATGAAATCCAAGTGCAAGAAGATTCCACAAGATATGCAAGCCACTTTGGTAGAGGGTACTCGACCAGGTCATCCTGGGACGAACCACCAAGGAAGACCAAATCATTCCTCAAAGGGACAGAAGTTCTACTTGGCACTGAGAAATACCTTTCGGCACCACCCACACCTGTCACAGCTAAAAGCACCCTGGCAAAACCTTACTGCCCTTACTGTGATAATAACAAACACTCTTTGAATAACTGCGCCAATTTCTCTGAACTCTCCAAATTTCAGAAGCAAAATTGGATTAAGGGCCAGAACAGATGCTGGCGCTGTGGACGGGGCTATAATCAACAGAGTGTAATCTGAAGATGCGCTGCCAGGCATGTAATGGGCGTCACTTACTTGTTCTTCATGAAGTTAATGCGCGGAGCAGGGAGGGAACAGTAGAAGGAGAGGACCCATCTGCTAGCCCTAACGGGGGAGGCCGCCAACGATGTATTATTCATTGACAAGCCCCCAGGAAGTCGGAAAGTACTGTTGAAAATATGTAAAGTCATTCTGAGAAATGGAGATCGATCCATGAAAGCTTGTGCCATTCTTGATGATGGCTCTGAAAGGAGCATTTTACTACACACTGCGGCTAGCTAGCTGAAATTGAAAGGTAAACCAGAGGATCTGCCCCTGCGTACAGTCAGACAAGTTAAAGGTCCTACATGGGGCGGCTGTATCCTTCAACCTTTCACCAGCCTGTCAGCCAGACAAGGTATATCCAATCAGCGGAGCTTTTACTGCGCCAGAGCTGGGGCTTGGAGTGCACTGTCATCCTGTTAAGGCTTTATGTAAAAGGTACCGTCACCTTAATGGACTTCCCCTCCAAGAGATTAAAACTGGTCATCCAGTTTTGCTCATTGGATCAGACTACCCTCATTTAATTACTGCAGCCGAACCAGTTCGCTTGGGCCCACCAGGAGGTCCTGCAGCGATTCGAACTCTCCTTGGGTGGACTCTGCAAGGACCAGTTCAGGCTCTGCAACACAGTCTCACAGAGCAACAATGTCTGTTCACAAGTTTGTCACCTTCTGCTACTCTGCATGAACAAGTTGAACGACTCTGGCAAATGGACTCTGTCCGAGTTGAAGTCGATGGGATTCTGCGATATGCTGCCCCACTGGTCAGAGTTAAAAATATGCCCTCTCTTCATGCCCCCAAAGCAGCGGTAATGCCTCATCTAAGAAGCCTAGAGCGTCGCCTCAGTAAGTCTCCTGATCAAGCAGCTATCTACCAGGCTGAGATTAAACGACTGGAGCAAGAAGATTACACTGCTGAACTGCAGTCAGGAGCTGAAGACACTCCAGTAAGTTGGTATATCCCACACCATATGGTTGAACATAATGGGAAACATAGTAGTTTTCAACTGTTCATTCCAGTTTCAAGGAAACAACCTCAATGAATTGTTACTTCCAGGACCTACACTGACTTCCTCCTTACTGGCTGTGCTACTAAGATTCAGAGAACATTCTATCGCTATTAGTAGCGACATTAAAGGAATGTTCCACCAGATAAGACTCCTTGCTGAAGATCGACCCCTTCTCCGTTTCTTATGGAGAGACCAAGAAAGAGAAGTTCAGCCCAGAGTTTTGGAATGGCAAGTTCTCCCCTTTGGGACCACTAGTAGCCCATGTTACGCTGTCTTTGCCTTGCAGAAGCATATCTTGGAAAATAGTCAGCCTGGTGAAAAGATGCGTGATGCTGTACTAAAGGCATTTTATGTAGACAATTACCTGCAAAGTCTGCCCTCTGTAGATGAAGCAAAGTTCATGGTAGCCCAGTTGCAGAGTACCTTGGCAGACGGAGGATTTGAACTCAGGCAATGGGCCAGTAATGCGCCTTCCACCATCAGTCACTTACCAGCAGCCGCCAGATCGGACAGAGCTGAGCAATTGATTGTCAAGGGTAAAGCCTCAAACCATGAATCGGTGCTTGGATTGCAGTGGAATTGTCAAACTGATACTTTGTCCTATAAGTTCCGTGCTGTAAAGTGCCAAGAAGTTACTATGCGCTATATATATATGGTGCTTGCCAGTCAATATGATCCTCTTGGCTACATTGTCCCGTACACCACACGCGCCAAGGTGATTGTGCAGCGACTATGGGACAAAGGGAGAGATTGGGATGATCCCAGGTTACCAGAAGATTTGATGAATGCTTGGAACAGATGGACAGAGGAGCTTAGTGACCTACAAAAGATAGCCTTACCCAGATGCTATTGTACTGCACTGAAGGATGATCTTTTCAGCCAGCGAGAGATTCATATCTTCTGTGATGCGTCTGAGTCAGCTTATGGGTCGGTTGCCTATCTTCGAACAGAAGACCGGAAGGGAGAAGTGGAGATCACATTCATAGTGGCCAGATCAAGAGTGGCCCCTAAGAAACGGCTGTCAATACCTCGTCTAGAACTATGTACAGCCCTGACCGGTGCGCAGTTGGCTAAGACCCTTCAAAAGGAATTGACTTTGCCTATTCGACAAGTTTTCATTTGGACTGATGCCACCACTGTTTTGACCTGGATTAGATCCGAATCCTGTCGGTTCAAGGTTTTCGTTGGGACAAGGGTGACAGAGATTCAGGACCTTACCAGCCACTGTGAATGGCGCTATGTGGCTTCAGATAGCAACCCGGCAGATGATATCACCCGAGGACAAAGGCTGGCAGATCTAGGGCCACAAAGTCACCAGAATACAGGGCCCCTATTCCTTCACCTTTCACCTGATCAGTGGCAGGTTACACCCCCATCCTCTTTTATTGACAGTGATGAACTAAGAAACGATACATTCTGTGGTCTAATACTGCACATCATTTGTCGATGTCCGATCTAAGCAAATTTCTAACCTTTCAAGAGCTACTGACGGCTATCGCAGATTCTCTCAGGGAGGATGGGGCCAATGTATCAGCTGAAGACTTTCAACAGGCTGAGATGGCTATCCTTCGGCAAGCCCAATGGGATAGCTTTCCCTCTGATATGGGACAACTTACCGCGGGGAAACAACTGAATAGCAACAGTAGGCTCCTTAGCCTTACTCCCGAACTTGACTGTGTAAGCCACCTCCTTAGGGTAGGAGGTCATCTTCGCTGCTGTGAAGAAATTGAGCCTGAGTTGATGCATCCTATTGTGCTGGATTCCCATCATCCTGTCACTAACCTACTTATTAAGACTATGATACAAAGCTGCTTCACCCAGGACCTGAGAGAGTGCTAGCAGAAATGCGTAGGAAATACTGGATCCTTCGGGGTAGGGAAGCAATCCGACGTTATCAGCGCAAGGATTGTTTAGAGTGTCAGAAGCTTCGTAAAAACCCACAGATGCCCAGAATGGCAGATCTGCCTCCAGCCAGACTACGTCTCTTCAAACCCGCATTTTATTCTACTGGTGTTGACTGTTTCGGGCCATATATGGTAAAAATTGGACGCAGGAATGAGAAACGCTGGGGTATCTTGTTCAAGTGCATGACTACTCGTGCGGTGTACATCGACCTCCTTCCAAGACTTGATACAGACTCCTTCCTTATGGCTCTCAGGCGTTTTATAGCCCGACGTGGGAAGCCTTTGAAATTTGTACCTTGATCACATAAAACTTCCAAAGGAGGGGAAAGGGAGCTACGACAGGCATTTGGTGAACTACTTCCAGAACTTCAGGAACAGCCTGCCAGTCAGCAGATTATCTTCCGTTTCAATCCACCTCATGCTCCACACTTCGGTGGGTGTTGGGAAAGGGAGATTCGTTCCCTAAAACAAGCTCTACAGGTCACTCTGGGAACTCAGCCTGTACCCGAGGAAACTCTTCTCACTACGCTTATTGAGATCGAAGGGATTTTAAATTCTAAACCTCTGGGGTATGCCTCTGATCCAATTCCTATTACTCCTAATAAGCTCCTTATGGGGCGGCCTGATTCGTCCCTTCCTCAAGTGATATACCCTGGAAGTGAAATACTGAGTCGACGTCGTTGGCGTCATAGCCAAGTTCTAGCAGATCACTTTTGGAAGCGGTTTATCAAGTTCTATTTGCCTGGCCTTCAGACTCGTGGCAAGTGGCAACGAGAGTCACCCGATATCACAGTTGGAACTACAGTTATGATTGTGGACCCACAATTTCCCAGGGCCCTGTGGCCCACTGGTCAGATCTCGCAAGTATTCCCTGGGGTGGATAATAAAGTCAGAACTGTTGAAGTGAGAATTAAGGACAAGTTTTATGTGCGACCTGTGGCTAAGGTTATACAGCTGCCTGAGATTCCAGACTAAAAATTTACTTTGACCTTTTTTATAATGGGCAGATTTCCTCATTCTTTAGAAATCTGGGGGCGGCTGTTAAAAAGGCCCATTGTATTTGTATTAGAGTCTGTGAGACTTGCTCTGACAATATGCTCTGACATTGGCTGATTGCCAAAGCAGCAACGTGAAGACTAGGCTCCGCCCATCTCCAGCAGTTAGCATTTTAGTTAATAGCTCTGCATGTGGTGAGTGTAGCAAACAGACTGTGATTTCTTGCCATTGATGTGTGCGTATCCTATTATACAAGTAGGTTTATGTTTTTCAATCTGTTAACTGTTTGATGAAATGCATTTGTTTGTTTGATGATATTTGTCTACTCCTTGTTTAAGGATACTTCACATAGAAGTAGGGATTTGATTTGTGTTCACATATTCACATGTTACTTATGTTTCATGGAAGCATTTTTGCTACATGTCATTGTATGTATTTATCTTGTTGAATTGTTTGTTATATTGATATTGAATTGTTTGTTATATGCTTTGTTTTAGACCACACCCAAAATCATGGCAACTTGACTGTACTCATCTGCACTTATGGGCTAAGCCTTTATTGAAGCTTTATGGATTTGTTGTGGAGAAAATAAAGCTACAAATAGAAAACTTTCCGCTGCTTCTTCATGTCTCTAACCGGACATCTGTGGTGAACTAGTCCCCTACTGGCAACCCCAAACTGATTGAAAGTCAACAGTTTTCTACAATTTTTTTTTTTAAAGGGAAATTACATTATAACATGAAAATGTACCTTATATCAAAGCCCGTCTACGGAAAGCCTGACCACTCTCTATATTAAGTCCTATTGTACCGAATTTTGGTTGTAGTTCCACCAGAATTCCACTGGGGGCCATCGTCCGAATGCAAAATGAATGGGAGTCTATGGGGCTAGACGGCTAAATTTGTCTCTTTCACCCAAAATCTTTCATCAAATTATATCCTGAGAAAAGTGGCTTTTGAAGGGTATAGCTCCATAGACCTCCATTCATTCTGCACTCGTCCTGTGAGCGCCCTCATGTGGAACCAGAGTGGAACTGCAAGCAGTTCAGAACCCAGAAGTTTACTGAGAGTGGGAGTTCTCCCCATATTAGACATTCTCTGCTTATATTAAAAAAACTGAGATTGTACTTGCGCATAACCAGTAGCAAAACTCGATGGGTAGCATGAATCGTCAGAACACCGGCGCTGCAAAGACCGATCGGTTTATATCAGAGTACCGCGAGAGTACTTTGTATGTCATAAACCAATCGGTCTGTGCAGCTCCGGTTCATCTCAAACATTAGGCTTGTTTGAGATGAGCAAAATCTGCGCAGAACCGAAAGAAAAAAAATATTGATACATGTATTTGGAATGGAATTAAATAACAAGTAGCCTTGGGTGTCTTGTTCATTATATTTATTTGTATAGAAAAGCAACAGAACTTAAAATTGCATCCAGTTTATTAGCAACACCGTGCACGGGCGTGAATCCCCGCCTTTGATCTCACAGGTGTCTGATCCACTGCGAGAAGAGCGATCTGTCCGCCTGCGCTTTTTTCACTCCTCCCCTCATTGCAGCTGCTTACTCACGCCTACATTTCAGGCGAGACAAGGCGCATCTCAAACAAGCCTATTCATGGGACACAAGTGTTTGTTTTCGAAGTGCAAAAGTCCAAGTGGGTTGAATATGTTTCCCCGCGATGCTGCCAGGGCTAGACTCTGGCTCTGGGCGGTTGGTTTAAGCCTCTATGGTTTAACCACGGACACTTCTAAAGTATATGTGTGTGACACACACATATAGCCTAGTTTAGATGTGTCCGTGGTGTGTGTGCCGCAAACATTTTTCGAGAATTGGAGAATGGTGGATTTCGGTCTTGTTGACGACCAATGTAGTGAGTGATGGGGTATCAAGTACCGAGGACTTTTCTATCCCCTCAGAGGTATGTGTGCGTTTTTTTAAGCGGAAAATTTATTATTTTCAAGTATATGCATTTATAGTGTGTATATAAACAACTATATGTTTTATAATTACATTATAATTATACATGTACGATTGCTGTAGGTTAATATATGTAGCAGGGCATTCAGTTACTTTTGAAAGGACAATAAAAAAGTGTCAGTGTATTTCATTAGACTTTAACTTTGCCAGCTATATATATATATATTAAAAATCTAGCATTTTCTCATGTTTTACCAGTGATTTCTAGTGACAGTCGATATGCATGGGCCACTGGCGATGACAGTGATGGCCATATTACCCACATATTACCCAGTATAATAACCCACTCCCTCCCTTCTTCTCACAGCCATCCACGCCCATTTAAGTTGCATTTTTTCAAATAGATTGTGAGCTAGACTTGAGGTGAAAGAGCCTTTAAAATTACTGTTAAAGAAATATTTCATTGACTAAAATAGATTAGAACTAATTTATTACCAACCTACTCAGATCTGTTTTTTTTAAAACCTTGAGACAGCAAGTACAATTAATCACAAGTAGCTTTTCCACAAGTTGATATGAATACTAAATATAAGGTTCATCATGTGTCATACACACAAATACAAAACTCCATTGTGGTAACTCAGATGACACTAAAATAATTCAATAAACTTTAAATTAACAGCATAGGATGTAACATAAAAAAGAAAAAAAGCTTTATTTGAAAGATAATGAAAAACTATAAAATCTAAACTATTAAAGATTTTATTAACTTAGATCCTTTCACACACACACACACACACACACACACACACACACACACACACACACCTGTTCCACTATCCAGGAGCGCAGACGGCGCGTGGAGCGAATCCTTCCAGATGCCATCTGAAAAACACATTGATTGACAGATGCTGATTTGAGACCTCTCACACATTTGACAGTTCAGAGGTGGGTAATACCATGTTATTTGACATGGTACCATGGAATGTATGCAATAAGGTATGCAGAAGTTATTCTATTTAGCCCAACTAAATGTTTTTTATTTTTAAAATTTTTATAGTCTTCCAGTAAAATGAGTATTAAATTGAAGATGAATCTTTCATCTAAATACTCATGCCAAGTGTTTTCATAAAACCAATTACTTTTTAAAATTATTAACATCTACTGTATTTTAATGTAAATAGGCCTACTATAATGCCAAATAATGATGAATATAATAATGCTAATTATAATAATAATAATACACTTGATTCATTTTTTTTATTGGTCAGCCAAACTAATTAAACAACTGCTGATCAAGCTATACAATTGTGGATTATAGGGCCTTTACACTGGGCTCGTTTGCTGCGGTCCGAGCCCGAGCGCGATTGTTCCCGGTGTTTCGACGATTTGTGCTGCCTTGTCGACAAATGCTACCGTAGCGCGAATCGATCACAGAATGTCGATTAATAAAAAAAATATTATAATACAATTCTAAGTTATGAGTAGCTACTGTATAGCCTACTGTAGACTAGGCTACTGTTTTTATTTTTAAAACGGTGTGAAAAGTAAAAATTACCATCAAAAATTCATCTTTGACTTGTCAAAGCACACCTTTCCTTAGTAACTGAAACTTTCAGTTCTTCTTGTTCAGCTGGCTGACCGTACAAATATTCATATGGTAGTTAGCATTTTTTAAAGGGAAATTACATGATAACGCATGAAAATTTACCTTTTGTTAAAAAAAAAAACTGTGAGTCTGCACATGCGCATAACCAGTAGCCTATAGCAAATCTCTATGGGTAGCATGACTCGTCAGAACACCTGTTCACTCTCGCTCGTATCCAAGGTAATTAATCAACACTATCATCCCTTACAGGTGTTTAAAAAAAAAACAAAAAAAAAACTGGATACATCACAATAAGCCAAAACGCATGCGCAGGTCACTTTACTTCCTGAACAAGTCCGGACCCGAGTCCCTGTTGCTTTTACATTCACGCGAACCGTGGCACGGTTCGGGAGCAACCGAACTCAGACCACCTCCTCCAGATAGTCTCGGGTTCGATACCCCAGTGCGCACCCGGGTCCCATGACAGCGTTCACATTGGCGATTTTTTTTTCAACTAAACTGCCAGTGTGAAAGCCCCCTTGGTTTTAATATTTTACATTTTGAGCATCTAGTCAACAGTAGCCAACATAACTGATCAGTCTTCACTTTTGATCCGGATGTTATTTAACCTGTTCTTGTATCTTGAAAGTCTGCAAAATCTCTGACCCTCTTTTCTCTGGCTGAGCTTCTGTCAGGACTATCTTTTACTGTTTAAGGTTCTTAATAACAACTCAATATGTCTTTGTCAGTGCAGCAGTTTGAGAGACTTCTCTTATTTTAAGGTTGTATTGGCCACTTTTTTTCGCAGTGCCTATTGTGATGTATTGAATGTAAGTGAGTAAAGTTTCGGAATTATTGGATGTGTTGAGCCCAAATGAGATAATGCTGTTTTAGTTGTGTTTCTGAGCTTGATCTTGTGAGCTTTTTGGGTTGTTATTATTAGAACAACAGTGATCAATGGAGTTCCTTAATAAGCACACTTGACTAAAACATGAAATGTAATTACACACAGGTTGTTATAAATCTTATTTTGACTCTAAACTATTCTTAAACTTTCTTGACTCTAAGCAATTCTTAAATTAATTTAATTTGGCAATCACCTTCCTCCTTCGATAGAAATCGCTGTTTGGTTCCCTGACTTCGATCCCTCCCTTGGTAGTGCAGTAGGCTTCAGGGAGCGGCGGTATGATTTGTTTGTAATCATAAATTATATTATTATTTATGCCTTAACTCTATTAAGACGCATTTACAATACTTTTTGTAAACTTATAATCGAATTATCTGCTTAAAAATCAAAAAGAGATACAACAAGGTATTTTATAATTTCAACAATTTTCATCAAAGCTATCCACATCAAAATCATTGTAGCCTAATAGCTCGTTGTATAAATAAGTTCGCGGACAAAACGGCATTTTGTATAAACTTTGTGAAAAATATTTGTTTGTTTGTAGTTTCGCTAAGCTTACCTTTAGTTTCGTTCGTGTATACTGTCAGCAGTTCTGGAGATCACTGCCTGTCCAGCCCATAGCAGCCAGATGATCGCACTAGAAATATCTGAAAGCAAAACAGTGGAGCGTCCTGAGCTGTTTGAAGCACTTTTGTAGGGGGCGCTCAGCAAATCTGTATGCCGGGCGAGGGCCATAATCATATAAAAAACTTTGCTAACATTTACCTCACTGTGATTGGGCGACTTCACCAGCGATTAGAAAAGTCTTAGATAACATGTGACTTAACGTGTGGCACGTCCTTTACTGTGTGTGTGTGTTTGCGTGCCTGTGTGTATGTATGTATGTGTGTGTGTGTGTGTATATATATATATATATATATATATATATATATAGCCTATATAATACATATAATATATAATAACGCACGCACGCACGCACGCACGCACGCACGCACGCACGCACGCACGCACGCACGCACGCACGCACGCACGCACGCACGCACGCACGCACACACACACACACACACACACACACACACACACACACACACACACACACACACACACACACACACACACACACACACACACACACACACACACACACAGTAAAGGAGCGTGCCACACGTTAAGTCACGTGTTACCTAGGACTTTTCTAATCGCTGGTGGCCCAATCACAGTGAGGTAAATGTTAGCAAAGTTTTTTATATGTGTATATATATATATAAATGATTTTTGCTATGTGCGGCTACATCACTTTGGGAATAATGAATATCAGCTACTACACCATGGTCAGGTGTTATGTGGCATCTTTACTGAGCATGTCTCAACACATCATAAACCCCGCCCACTTTGGTATTTTATCTCAGCCTATTTCCCTTCTGCCAGTTTAATTTGTTTCCAAAGAAACGCTGCTCTTCCCAGAAACCACGTGACATCACGGATATCTCGATATCTCATTCAAGCCTCCAGAAGGCAAAAAAAAAATATTCACACTAGAAATTTCGTCATACCAAATGTGGTGTATTATGAAAGATATGTAGAAGAACAAATGATAAGTAAAACAAATTGCAATGAATGTGAAGTATACTGAAATAATTTTTGTATTTATTGATACACTTTTTTAATGATAACACACACACACACACACACACACACACACACACACACACACACACACACACACACACACACACACACACACACACACACACACACACACACACACACACACACACACACACACACACGTTGGAATTTCATGTGAATTAAAAATTAAAATGAGAATTAAAAAGAGATGGCAGGTAACTGTTGCATCAAATACAGGCACTTTCAGTGGTGGACGAAGTAGCTACACATACCATGTACTTGAGTTAAAGTAAAGATACTCAAGGTAAAATATTACTCAAGTAAAAGTAGAAGTACTGCCTTTAAACATTAACTTGAGTAAAAGTACTAAAGTATTTACCTTTAAATATACTTAAGTATCCAAGTACTATGTTTTTTTTTTATGGCCATAATGTCCTATTATAATTTGTCACAAGACTCTTGCTTAACTTAGTCTTCGTGAAGACTAATTTCACTCTTGGCACACCAATCTGACATTAAATATGATATTAATTAGTTATATATATATATATATATTTATATATAGGCTATATGTGAATTGAATACATTTTTTGTGCGTTTAATTTTGGAGGGAAGGGGACTGTTCCCATAAGGTATAATACATTTACAGCATTTACTGTATATATTTTTCTCGCCTACTTGTTGCATGTTTTTTTTTCTTCTTTTTTTGGAAACGCACAGAGAAAAAAAAAGTTTGTAATATAAAGTGCCTGTATTTGATGCAACAGTTAACATTATCTGCCATCTCTTTTTAATTCTCATTTATTTGTATAAAAATCATCAAAATGCTTTGTTTGAATTTCATGATAAAATGGACAGAATTTGAAAGCTAAAACCTTTTGTCTTATTAGCACAAAGCTCTTTACAACTATTGGATGGAAGGGGAGCTACAAATAATTTGGTAATGAAAAACTGTGGACCTGGCAACCCTGGCTTGAACTACGAAGGATTCATAGGTCAGATAGAGCCTGCTTTAATGTCACTGTTTTTTAACTTAATTATTGTCATATTAACTTTCCCTACATTTAACACAAGATGTTTTCTTCTCACCAGTATGTGTTGCAGTCTGACATACAGTATTTTACCGCCCCTTTTGATTGACAGGATATAATCAGCCTGTTTTTAAGCAATAGTGTACATAATTAATTTTATCAGACGATACTGATTGTTTTGACCGATACATCGGTGTATCCCTACAATAAACTGCAATGTATGTAATGTAAGACACCTAAGGTGCTAGAGGGAGACGGATGGACAATTCACTGTCCTTGCAGTGCCAAACAACGTGTGACCATGTGTCAACACCTTTGCTTCACCAATTTATGAAGATGTGTTCGTCCATTGTGTCTTCAATGCACATAATTCATATCACCATGTTTATATGTTACTTCAAAGCTGAGAAAAAGCTAGACTATTTGCAACAACAATACCTTTCTTTTGCAATTCCTTTTGAATCCAATAAAATGATTATCATTAATTAACAAATAATTGGCACGTTCATGACTTTATTGGGGAAGATGCCTCTTGAAGGTAAATAAAGGAATGGAATTAAAACAAAATATGAAGGTATATGTAGAGATTGAATTAAGTGAAATAAAAGGCTGTAAAATGCTATACAATTTTAACAAAAAATGTTTAATACACGTATTAGTCATTTTAAGAATAAAACAATTCATCATTCAAACACTAATTTGGAAGGGCTGACCTATATATTAATCTCTGTTCCTAAACTTAGTACTGTTTATTTTTTCTGTGTTTTTTATATATATATTTTCCAATTATTTCTTGCTCTCCATTCTGTGGATGGGCTCTTGACAGCTTCTGTCTCAATAGATGTAAATTCTCTCTTCTCCCATTTTTCTTCATTCATTCTCTTCCTATTCTCTTCTTCATCTTCCGTTTCTTTCACTCCCACATCTTTGTCTTTACATCTCACGCTTACCTAGGAATAACAAAAGGAGGAGTTTTAATAAACAGAAATGTCATTGTGAACCTCTGTTATGGGTATTGTTCGCTACCTCATGATACAATATGTATTGAAATACATACATCACATATACTGCAACATATCACAAAGCCTCATACATACATCACATATACTTCAACATATCACAAAGCCTCATATTCGCATTACAAACAAAAAAAGACACATGCTTAAAAAAAACTTTTATCTTAAACAAATCACAGTTACCTTTTTATTGGACTCAGCAGCCACATTCCCTTACATTACAATACATATTGCACTATAAACTAATGTTTTCATTCACAACCCTGTATCTTGAAACACATCACAAATATAATATATTTGAGTTCAACATGATTTACACAAGCAAACATGTTCTTAGAACATGATTTACCCAAATAGGACATTCCTGGATCATCCTTAATGGTCCTGGAACAACATTCCTCTCAGTTAATCAGATTTTAGGGTTATCTTTAGGGTTGACAGAATGCACATTGCATATCCACTGTGTAACATGCCATTTAACTAGTAGTTAGTTTATATTTTATGCAAGTTAGTTTATAGTGTATTTGATGTAAAATATAACTTCTGACTTAGTAGAAATAAATCAATTTTAAGATGCAGATGTTTTTGTATTGAGCTGACAATGCAATCACAGGTTGGTGCAACCTGTGAACTAGACAAAACCCTTCCAACTGAGGAGGACAAATGACAAGTTCAGCATACATTTCCAATGCATTATTAATTACAGACCAATTTAAGACCACGTTCTCTCAAAGCAACACCAACCCACACATTAAACATGCACACGTATAGAGACGCAAACATATATAAAGACAGATACAGCACAACAGCCACGAGAGGGGTATTGGATACCTTGCTTCTGTTACTTGAAAGATGTGACTGTTAGTGGGAAATAAATTAAAAGAGTGAGAGAGATAAGATAAAGCATAGAAGAATGATGAGTGTGGGATCAAAAACTAGCTTTTTAGTGCAACCAAGTTGTATAGAGAAAAAGATTGTGCAATTAATATAATAAATAGACAAAGAAAATTTCAATTAAAGTTAAGTTTAAGAAGTAAATCATATTAAGTTTAATTCAGAAAAAAAGTCAGAATGAACTGTATGATTATAAGTTTGAATAGAGTATGCGAGTGAATGTAATATTACATTTAAAATAATATGTTTACTTAAATGCATGTTATTTTATAATTATGTGAAAACATGCATATTTACATTTGTTTGAGAACTCACCGTCTATGTAGTTACGGGCGAAGAACTTCAACACCTCATCAATGAGGATAACAGGGAAAGAAAGCTTCAGTACCACCATCCACTGTTCCACGTTCAAATGAGTCAACTT
This sequence comes from Meda fulgida, assembly GCA_030578275.1. Lineage (NCBI taxonomy): Eukaryota > Metazoa > Chordata > Actinopteri > Cypriniformes > Leuciscidae > Meda > Meda fulgida. The sequence continues at coordinate 23,499,040 of CM060627.1, forward strand.
GAAAACCATCTGTAATAGGAAAAGGGAGGTTGTGGCCGGTGTAGAGATATAGTTAAATATAATGAACAGGATGAAATAAAGGTGAAAGACGTACAGGCAGGGGGTCCACATAGAGGATCATGAAGTGGAGGGACATGGAGAGGGTCATGGCAGAAATCAGCCAGCCATTACTCCATGGGGGCATGCGCACAAGGGACTGATTCTCAGACAAACTAATGAGAAAGACACAGAAACACAGAGAGGAATACTTATTACCACCATCAATTTTAGGGTAACATTAGCTTTGTTCCAAAACCTGACAGCATTGTATTGCATCTTAGGTTCCAATAAAGGGATGGTTCAATTTTGTCATAGTTTAATTCTGTCATTATTTACTCACCCTCAAGTTGTTCCTAACCTGCATGAATTTGTGTCTTCTGCTGAACACAAAAGAAGATATTTTGAAGAATGTCAGTAACCAAGCAGTTGTGGGGCCCCATTGACTTCCATAGTATTTTTTTTCCTGTACTATGGAACTTAATGGGGACCAGAAACTGTTTAGTAACTCATATTCTTCAAAATATCTTGTTTTGTGTTCAACAGAAGAAAGAAATTCATACAGGTTTGGAACAACATAAATGTGAGGAAATGATGGCAATTTTTGACAGCAATGCATGCATCTTCCACAGAAATAAAATCCCATAATGCATTGCGGCTTTGTAATTTGTAAATTGTAATTACACTGTACATATACTTAGTGAAATGTTGAAAATGTACTGGTCAGTTATTAGACAAAAACTGCAGTGAAGATGTAACCTGTTGAGGGCGTTGAGCATCTCAATTGTGACCAGGACAGACAAAGCCATGGTCATGGGTGCAGAAGCCTCAAACACCTCACATTCAACGCCAACGAAGTCCTCATTATCCTCGTGGCACTGCATGAAGTGAGACTACAGCAGGAAGAGAAATTAGTAGACATAAACAGATATGATAAAGAAGCTTTCTTTCCATGTTAGATTAAAATAATAATGATATGATGGAGATATTGCTCACCAGCTGGTAGTAGGTGATATGAGGACCCTCATCATCATACAGAAACCAGTGGCCGGCAGCAGCCACGGTGGCAGCACCCACATATCCTGAGGACAGTCAAGTCATTAGAGTAACATCAAAACTCTCACAGAAAATATGAGTAAGTAGATATTCCACAGAAATAACAAGGATACCAACCACCAATGGCCATGTATCTGAAGAACAGCCAGCCAGAGATCAGGGCCTCTTTGGGAGAGCGGGGAGGCTTGCCCATGATCTCAAGATCAGGGGGGTTGAAGCCCAGGGCAGTGGCGGGCAGACCATCAGTCACCAAGTTCACCCAGAGCAGTTGGACTGGGATCAGAGCCTCAGGCAGACCAAGAGCAGCAGTCAGGAAAATACTAAAAGAAGACAAGAAACGAGAAGAATGTCACATGCGAGAAGGAGTGTAAAAAGTGCAAAGAAATTGTACTTAAATTAAAGTACGTATACCACTAGTGAAAAAAAAAACTACAACAAAATGTATTTAAAATCAATTTAATTCATACTAGGTATACTACAAATCAATTAACATATTAACTGATATATCGCTTTATTTGGAGTAACTCTTTATGGCACAATACACATTTCTTAATATTAAGCCTAAAATGTCTTTAATATCACTATTAGTATATGTTTAGTATGATCTCTGTATGGTATCAGTCTTTAAATGCAAAATATTTAAAGTGTACCTAACGTATACTTGCAATAGTTCCACTTTAGCACAATCAAATATACTCAAGTATATCTTTAGTTGGACCTCAGCGCTATTTCTGGATAACTAAAGTACATTTAATGCAAAATATACTTTAAGTATACAAATTAAGTATACAAAAAGTAAATTTGCAGATATTAAGCACATACAAATGTAAATGTTTTTGTTGTATACTTACTGTAGCATAGTTTTTTTTTTATTTCAAATACATTTTAGTATATTTATTTTTCACTAGGGACTTTATTTTTTTTTTAAAAATGTACTCAATTAAATGCACCTACCCACAAAAAATGAGTGAAAGTAAATAAAGTTTCCACATTTAATTGTCCTTGAGGAATTCAAAGTTGAAAATTTGTAGTGTTTTTAAACTGACTTTTAAAAACAAGAGGCAGAAGAGATTGTGCCATTTTAGTATTTTTGATGCAAAAACATTGTAAAGAAATTTTTTAAAAATTACTATTTTCTTATTATTCTTATTATTTTTAGCAGATGATTTTACAGTAGTTTGACATTTAATATATTGTGAGTTTTAGAATAATAATCAACTAATCATAAGCTGTGTTCACACTTCTCAAGTTCACCCATCTACAGCAATGGTTACTATAAAACTCAATTATTCTAGTTCAACGTTTGTGTCTGGAAGGGATGCTTCACCCAAAAATGAACATTCTGTAATAACTTACCCTCGTCTTTCTTTAATTGCGAAATGATTTAAGTCATGTGACATGTGCTCTGTAATTTTAAGTCTACATCAACGTGTAATGGATTAAAAATTATTATTTCTTTACCATGTAAATGTAACTCAGTACAAGTATGTTTAAACAGAACTCAAAGTAAACCGATTCCCCAAAATAATACTCAAGTATAGTAGTGAAGTATTTAAATCCAAAAAAGGCCATGGATTCTTACCAGACGACCTCTCCAACATTGGAAGAAATCAGGTAACGGATGAACTGCTTCATGTTGTTGTAAATAGCTCTGCCTTCCTCAACAGCTGCCACAATAGAAGAGAAGTTGTCATCGGCGAGGACCATCTCAGAGGCTGACTTGGCAACGGCAGTGCCAGAGCCCATGGCAATGCCAATTTCTGCCTTCTTCAAGGCAGGGGCATCATTGACACCATCACCAGTCTAGAGCAAAGATAACAACATCCCTGTATCATCTTAAATGCAGGTCTCATGTGATATAGTGTTGTGGATGTTGGCTTGTAAAGTGCAAGTGTACGTATGTCTCACCATAGCAGTAATCTCATCATGGCTCTGCAGGAACTCAACAATCTTAGACTTGTGGGCGGGCTCAACACGGGCAAAGCAGCATGCCCTACAGACAGCCTCACTTTGCTCAGAACGGGGCAGGTCATCAAACTCACGGCCAGTGTAAGCCTTTCCAGTTACATCCTCATCCTCGGTAAAGATACCAATACGACGGCAGATGGCCACAGCGGTGCCCTTGTTGTCACCTGAGGGTTAACGTTTTTTAATTAGATTTTTTTAGTTATTTGGAGGACGGTCAGGTGTTGCAGCAAGATTGAAAGAGATGACTGATGAGAGGATGGATAAAAAAAAACATACCAGTGATCATGATAACACGAATGCCAGCAGCCTTACACAGTTGAATGGAGCTAGAAACCTCTTTACGGGGGGGATCCAGCATACCAACACAGCCAACGAAGGTCAAGTCAGTCTGAACAAGACACAGAAGAAGTAGCAAGTCAAAGATTTGTAAAGTCAAAGATTTTATGTAGCTTAGCCTGTTCATTTAACCCTCATACATCATTCTTGCTGGACCACCATAGCTGGAGCATATTGCCATTCTCATTTTTTATAAATCAGTGCTTTCGGTCACCTTTTACATTTGTATCTGAGTTTTACAAATATTTAATCAATTAAAGGTTGTGACTACATTCATGTGACATACTCAAACTGTAGGCAAAACCTTATTGAAACAAATTGAGCTCTGTTTGAGCTTGATTTTCGTAAAATGTTAATAATATAATGACACATTCAAGTATCTGACCATATTTAAAGCCACAATACCAACTCTGATGACATGCTGTTCAATTATTGAAAAAATAGTTTTATTTATTTTCCTAAAAAGTAACCGTTTTGAACATAGATGTTCATAGATGAACATAGCAGCCTTCTTAGCTAGTTTTGATGTTTACCTCATAGTCCGCAAATTTAGTAGAATCCTCAAGGACCATTTCCTCAACTTTCAGGGGATTGTCCCTGGTGGCCAGTGCCAGGCAACGAAGAGTGTCACGGCCAGTACCCCACTCCTTGATGGTAGCCAGGATCTTATCCTTTACACTTCCAGTCAGGGGTACGCGAGTAGCACCAACACGCACATAGGCACACCTGTCAATCACACCCTCTGGAGCACCCTAAAAAAAAAGAGGATTCAGAAGATGTGTCTATTATTAGGGGAAGATTACCAACAATATTTACCATTTTTGTGACAATTTACTTGTAAAATCCTTACAAAAAAAAAACTGTGATGGTACCGTGGTACAGTGATGTACTAGATTAGCAAAACCATGGTACTTTCATTTATATAAACCACTGTACCATATAATATACCATGGTATTTTCAAGGAACTTCCAAGAAACCATAAAAATTTTTTGAGTGAGACACATGATGGTGAAAAAGCATACCTTCACAAACATTTTGCAGCCTGCATCACCCTTGGAAGGTGTACAGTACACAGACATAGATTTCCTGTCACGGGAGAACTCCAGAGTGAAGTTCTTCTTCATTAGCTGCTTAATAATCTGCACAAGATGAAAATGGAAACAGATTTGAGTTACATAACAATAAGCTCCAAGCTACATTACTGATGTTTGAGGAAGGTACACCTCTACTTACACTACAGCAAGCATTTGCTCTCTCAATCTTGGACAGGTTGTTGACGTTGGACTTGAAAACATTCATCTTCTCAACCAAGCAGCACAAAGCAGTTTCAGTGGCCTCACCAACCTTCTCAAAGATCTTCTTGGACTGTAAGACAAAGGAAGATTACAAGGTTTTTTGGGGGGACAAAAATAAATAAGAGAATGGAGGAATGAAGTATAAAAGAGTATGTGTCTCTCACCTCATTGTAGTCAAGGGAGGAATCGTTGCACAGGGCACAAATGGTGGCCAACTCAACTAAACCGTCAATATGACTGCAATCAACACGAGCACCCCCTTTTGTGCTGAGAAAAAGATGCCACTCAGATTACATTTATGACTTCAACTTGTTGATAGCCTGATAATAAAAAGGAGCATTTTAGGGGAAGTTTTAATTTTGTACTTACACCTCACCCTCGGGTGTGTACTTGGAGCCAGAGATATCAAAGCAGTTAAGATCAACGTGATCACCCTCAATTCTATCAATGATGAACATCTGTAATGATAAACAATTTCATCTTAGTCTGAAAGTAATAATATGTCCATATTAATATAAATGCATACATGTGAAGACTTATACTTTATGTTCAAAGGTGAAGTGTGTAATTTCTGCACCAATTGCAACACCCAACAAAAATGCAAAAATAATGTGCTTTAGAAAAAGGTTTCCAAACACACCTACTTCTTTTTCCAAACTGCCATTGCTCAAAATATAGGAATACCTTCCACAAACTCTTGGTTGGCAAATCAGACTGCTTAAAGGTGTAAATGTTATCTTAGCTATGTTTTGAAAGTGAATTGTGGAAGTCAGCTTACTAATGACAGATTAAAGGCAGGGTAGACAATTTTTTCCAGAAACATTTTTTTGTTATGCTGGTTGAAAGTCTCTTCATATCCTGATAGCAATCATTAGGTAAAATGGTTTAAATATATTTCTAGAAATATATATCTTCTGTGGAAGGCGTAGGACCATACAATGTTCGTCCTATACAATGTCCTACCTGCCTGTCAACGTATGTATTTGCATACCGCTGTGCACCCTGTTTGCGCAGACATCACACATCATCAGCGTGTTTCCTGCTATGCAGAGTTGTATACAGAGACAGCCACAGAGTAAACAAACAAACAGCAGCCGCCTTTTACAGTTCATGCTGTACCAACCAACAAACTTATGCTGTGTCCATGCCATAAATCTAGTGTTCAGCATCAATTCAGGCAGGCCGCATAGTCAAGCTCAGCTATCAGCTGATACCCAGACCTATCAGCTTTATAAGCTATCCGATTCATAAGCATTCAATTGGTTCCTTTCAAACAGGGCCCCTTATTTAAATGCATTCTCAATCTTCCTGCTTGGCTGCTTCCACTTCATTGCTTGCAACCCACCTCATCCCCTAGCTCCTCCTTTAACTTCTGTTTAACTTAATCAGTGTCATTTCTGTTTTCATTGATGCATGCTGTGTTCTCAATGGAGGGGATTTTTTGCTGCTTTCCCAGTTTTAAATGGGAGATTGTCCCCAGAAGCTGCTGCTGTCACCTGACTAGCTTTCATGGAGCCCATGAAAAGGATGGGTAATTCAGAACAAAGCCATACCGCCAAATGTTACTTTAACAATCATGCAAATAAAAATTTGACTGAAAGAATTGTTTATGGTATTTTTGACTCAAGTGGTCTTGACTAAACTACCGTAAATTAAAAGATTGGAAATCCGTGATATTCTACTGGGAATCAGGAGTAGTCAGGTGTTACAGGTCAGTGCTCTTTAAATTGTTTATTTTCATTATCATTGCAATGTTCTGTGCTTTGAGACATGAGGTAGTTTAATGCTGTCTCATGCGACACTTTGTAGACTCTGCTCCGGCTGTGTGTGTGTGTTGCGTTCATGTGTTTTAGAGGATGCGTGGCTTTGGACACCGTACTGAAGGGAGGGTGGGACCTTATGCTTTCAAAGCTAGCTCGATATTGCTAGCCGCTCTGAAATTACCCTACCTTTAAACCCTTAACTCTTGTCACAAGAGTTAGTTTTATTAACATTGGAAAAGTTACACACTTCACCTTTAAGATTACAGTATATCAGTATTCGCAATAACTAAATTATTTCTTAGTGGATGCATGTACATGCAACACCTACTTTGGTCACACACATCTGATTGGTGGTCAGGGTGCCAGTCTTGTCAGAGCAGATGACAGAAGTACAGCCCAGGGTCTCCACAGAGGGCAGTGAACGGACAATGGCGTTTTTCTTGGCCATACGTCTGGTACCAAGGGCCAGGCAGGTAGTGATGACAGCAGGCAAACCTGACAAGAGGATTGGAGTTTATGGATGGATTAATGTCTGTCAATAATATTTATACTCTTGATAGATTTAATAGTAACTGTCCTTCATGTAAAGTATAGACTTAAGGACAAGGTTTTAGCCCATAGTGGGGTTTACAAAATAAACTTTGAGATATTTGTGATGTGTTATGCTCACCCTCAGGGATTGCAGCCACAGCCAGAGCAACAGCGATCTTGAAGTAGTAGACAGCACCACGGATCCAGGATCCACCATGGACGGGGTCATTGAAGTGACCGATGTTGATCATCCAGACAGCAACGCAGATCAGAGAGATAACCTTAGAGAGCTGCTCACCAAACTCATCCAGTTTCTGCTGCAGAGGGGTCTTCTCCTGCTCTGTGGCAGCCATCTGGTCACGGATTTTACCAATCTCAGTGGCTACACCAGTAGCGACAGCGACTCCAATAGCCTTGCCAGCAGCAATGTTTGTGCCCTATAGGTGGGAGAGGAAACTAATGATTTACCCAAATAGTATTTTTTTACTGAATCAACTTCTTGTTCTTGGAACAATATTTCTTTTGATTATTAAGATATTGAGATTAGGCTGGTGTGTTGGGGTTTGAACAAATTTCTTATCCACTTAACTTTCCAAAAGCACATCCTACTGGGCGAAATCACGGTCACCAGGATGGGTTAAGGTTAGGGTTATTATTGAGAGGAACTTTGTTCAAGAACCTTGTGTGTATGGAGGAATGTAACTAATTGGAGATGTAGAAAACTAATCTATATAGTTGGAGGATTATATAGATGAAAACTCACAGAGAAAAGCATGTTCTTTTTGTCCTGATTGACGGCTCTAAGGTCGGGGACAACATCGGTGTGCTTGATCACACTGACAGACTCACCTGTGCAAAAAGACAACCATATTTACATACAATTACAATAAAATATAAACTCAAAATTAACAACTTCCCAAAAGTTCATCGCAAAAAAGCTACGTAACATTTTTGGTCTCAATACACTGGAAAACAGAGGGTTGCAGGGCAGCACATCTGCTTCTAAAGTAGCCCACAGCTGCTTTACAAATTATTTTCCATTAAAAAGAAACCACTTGTCATGTTTGTAGTGGTTATATAGTTTAAATGTTCTGACAATTTTGACACCATTGGACTAAATTTCACAATCACACCTAGGACCCCACAAGCCGGTCCTGACTGCTAAGGTTTATTTTCAAAATCCATATGTATAGACTGGTAAAAGCACTAACCAGTAAGGATGGACTGATCAACGCGAAGAGTGGTGGATCTGATAGAAGTAAGCCTGATGTCAGCAGGAACTTTATCACCAACTAGGGAAGAGGAAAGAGAGAGCTTTCAGTATGGAAAATTGTGGTGATTCATGACCAGTGCTGCAACAAAAAGAGCCTGAACCAAACATCTGACCTACAGGAGACTTGACATTACTAAACATATATGATTTTAATATATAGCCATGGATCACAAATATTATAGTGTATGTAGGCTCTGTGCCAGTGGCAGTAATGCCACATGATTTGTGGAGAACTATATCATAATGACCTAGACATGCTACCTCAAACTATAAATGTAATACTGTTAGTAGTTCTTTACTACACACTAGGTAGCCATATAATATTTTACATCTTGTTGCTTCTGTTAATCAAACTTCCCTTGCAGAGTTTGTAGTGTGCAAATCAGGTAAAATTTATATCCAATATTGAGCATAATTTTACAGTAGTACCTTTCTACCATTAACCTTTTCCTACAGGACCCAAGACAGACTGACAGCATCAATCTCATCTGGCCTGGCTGTATCACTTCTGCATATACCTCAATACTCAAAACAATAATTTCAAATCATTTTGGTGTAATACAGTTACTGGATAATGGGTCATCAGGGGATTCTATACATTCCGAAAATATTCCAAACTAAAGATTGAACGACAAAAATGAGTCTTACCAGACACCTCCACAATGTCACCAGGGACAATCTCTCTGGCCTTGATCCTCTGGACGCTCTTTCTGTCGGAGCGGTAGACCTTACCGATCTCAGGTTCATACTCCTTCAGAGCCTCAATGGCACTCTCAGCATTACGCTCCTGTATGACAGACAATTCATTTGCTTGGTGTGCATACAGATGCCTATGTGTTATGCATTCACTTCATTTACTTTGAGAAATCAATAATCTACATATTTCTGCTTCTGTGATTAAGTAACCGTGTGCATTTGGTGCATTACCTGCCACACACCGACAATGGCATTGGCAATGAGAATAAGCAAAATGACAAAAGGCTCAACAAAGGCAGTCACAGTCTCTTCACCCTCCTCAAACCAGGCCAGTACCTAAAAACACACACACACACAAATACAGACATTAGAGACCAGCACGAGATACATATTGCTCTTGATTTTCATGTTTATATTTCCACCTTTTACAGCAGATAATTTTAAGACTGTACATCTTAGTGGTATCTACTGAATATCATGATATATAAATTAAATAATTATATAGTTAGAACTCTAATAAGATTCTTATATCATCAATGGAATATATTGAAATAACCTTTAATTAAAATACTTTCAGAATGCACTTGACTAATGTAGTTTTTCAAAGCATTGTGTCATACTCAATAGGTTTTTCTATGGGAAGAAAGACAGTAATCTGGAGTAAAATCTGGTGTCAAAATGTAGTTGGCAACAATTTCTAGGCAATCACTCCATTAATATGAAGGTTTCAGAGAAAATAAAAAAGACATTTCCCACCTTTGTATAAACTCTTGATTTATTAACCAGTGGAAGGCTTAGAGGCTCACTAGGCCAATCCGAAATATTATTTATGAATACAGGAAATACTATTCTTACATCATGATGCTATTGGTCAGGTTGCTTAATTTCTCATCTTGTGCAATGCATGCATACATTAAAAGCCATCATAAGATTATTTCACAATAATATTGTTGCACAACAGGCCTGCAGTCATATCTCCTCTCCCTGTACTTTCTCTCATGCATCTCTCCTGACCTTTTCAAAGGATAGAGTTTCTGTCTTCAACTTGAGTCCTGCTTAAAATAAATCCCTTCGACCTCTCGCACATCTTCTGAGCACCTCAATATTTTCCTTCTAAGGCCATTCGAACAGCTGGTTGAGGCGCAGTGTGGTGGGGGTTGGACATTAATACCCCCCATGTTCACCTTTAACCTCCTAATAACCGCTGAACTTTCCAAACATCCAGTCTTTCCTGCTTAGAAAACTATGGGATAAATAACACCACCCGTATGACTTCCTGACACAATAAATTAAGGTCAATCAACTGTATTGAAACTATGGAAACTATTTGATGCTACATTGCAACATGTAATACTGCCATCATATCTTAAGGCTGATGCTATACTGTTAACACTACTATGTAGACCTTTACAAATAACCTTTGCTCTAAATAAAAGGGCAAATTACCAAGTGTACCTTGTTGCATAACACCATAAATGGCCATGGTGTATGTTACAGCATTATGTGCAGTAAAGCAACCTACTATGTTACAACAGCTGTTTACACGACACACCACTCAAATTGAAAGGGTATGCTTAAAAGTGTGTGTCATGCTGTATCCATATGCTGACATATCTGATTAAATCCCATGAAACAAAGTGTTTGATATGTTTTGTATGTACATCACTATGACAACATACTCAGTAATGATATATATATATATCAATTTTTTTTGTGTGTGTGTTATGCTCTCTTTATCCTCAATATAAACATTTCTAAAATATTTTTTTTGGGACCAAAGAGACACTAATATATGGTAATTATTTATTTTTTGTTGGTGAGATGTGGTGAGATTTTGTGTGTCTTTTTTTAAATTATTCACTTTTAAGTTACTTACAAAAGAGATGCAGGCAGCAAGCAGCAAAATTCTGACCAACAGATCTTCAAACTGCTCAACGATCAACTCCCAGATGGATTTTCCTAAAAGGAACAGAAATATAGTTCAGTCGTTACTTAGTAGATTTTGAGATTCTATTGATGACTAGTTGATATGAACTTAGTTATAGGTTCTAATGTTGTTACTTTATTAGCAATATATTTGTACATACCCTCCTCAGCTGGCAGCTCTGAGAAAGTAGAAAGAAGAAAGAAAAAATAATTGATAATTGACCAGAAATCAAGACAACGTTTACTCTGGCCAATCGTTCACTGTATCCCAGAAGAGCTATTATGGCATAACCATTTCTAATTTATTTCATATGAAAATTATTATAAAAAAGGAACTTGAGGCATTTCAGTCATTTGCAGACGACTGACAAGTATTAGTATGTTCACACCGGACATTGGACATGAAATGGACATATTTCAACTTTAAATTTAAACAGTTTGAAAGCAATGCTGACATTCAGTCCCAGCTTCGGTATCCATGTGTGTTCAAATATATATGAATACACATATGAGAAATATTTCAATGTTTAAATAATCTAAATCCCCACTAAAGCTTAAATTAAAAAGTGTTAATTATATGCAAATATCATCAATAATAATATTATTTACTACTACTTCTACTTATAGGACTACTACTACTACTACTACTAATAATAATAATAATAATAATAATTATTATAATAATGATAATAACAGCCTAAATGGAAATACTGCCCTGAACAGTAATGTGAAACCTGCTTTCTAACACTTGGAATCATTATATTTGAATTTTAAAAAGTGCTTGTACATGCTAGGTCCTCTCTGTACAAGTGGCTATGTTTTTAAATCATGACTTTGCAATGCCAGTATCATATCTGATCTCTCAGGCCAACTTCCCTTCCCCCATCTGCCTGAAATACTGCTAATCTAATAAGACCTCTCAAATATCCAAGCAAGGCCGTTGTGCCATCACCTGTCTTTCTTCCGTTCTCCTCTTCTGCCAAAGTCTATTTTCAATCCCAGCTTCTCAGTTTCTGTGCCACAACTTGTTTGTGTTCCTTTAAATGCCACTGAAGAGTCTGAACATCTCAGAATATACTAAACCATCCATTATCAAGATTTTCTAAGTTCTATGCATTTGTATGTACTATTTTTTTCACCATTTAAAAAATGTAACCCAAAAGATCTGTTGTACTAACTATGTGTCTATCTGTGTGCCTTCCTAAAAATAAATGCTTCCACCATTTAGAGTGTTTGGTTGTCTTTATATTAAACCCTGCATGCATCTTTAAGACATCTCATTATTCTCACCATTGTAGCCGAACTTTGCCAAGTTCTTCTTGACCTGATCAGGGGTAAGCCCGGTGGTCTCATTAACCGCAAAGTAGGCCAGACATTCAGCCGAGCTCTTGGCGTAGGAGTCCTCCATCCTGTCAGGGGTGAAGGATCTTTACGAATAGCAAAAGCTTAGTTAAACAGGTCTATCCGTGCCTTTTAGTCTTTATTGCTCTTGTTACTCTCTGTACTTCAAAATCTGCCCCCCGTTACTTGGACCCCCTCCGTACAGGAGTGATGGACTGACAGAAAGAGCGATTAAATTCAAACATGTGCACTGTTTTATACTGCTGCCAGCTGTCCTATTGGTCAAAGTTGCCCAACGCCACACCCCAAAATTCCAATCAGTTGCGTATGGCTTTGCAGGACTGAGTTATAGACTAGGGGTTGAACATCTTCAGTGTCTCAGACTTGAAGATGTGGGGGGTCTTTTGATGGGCAAGGAGCGTGAGGGGATAGCATATGTAGGGGGTAGCACTGAAATGAAAAGTTGTTCTGTTTTTGGAACATGCATGGTCAGTGGAATAAGGAGAGTGGAGAAGGTGAGAGAGTTAGAGTGAGTGATGGGCCAAATGGCCTCTGATAGGAGGGGGGAGTTAGAGGAGTGCTGGAGGGTTAATTTGGTACAAAGCATTAGAGGAGTGTGGTTACATGGGAGGCTTAAATAAGAGAGTGTTACAATGAACACACACTGGTTTGGCATGAACAAGAACACCATCATTTCCTATAATCCTTTTTAGAATAATCTCAGCTTTAAGATCCAATTCGAAACTAAAATCAAGTAGTGCATTGACAGGTATTTAGCCAAGTGTTCATGACTAAACACACTCTCTTAATCATATGTATGTCATGTCCATCACTCTCGTGGCAATTATTAACTATTTTTGTATCTGCACTGACCCCACAGACAACTAGGTTTAGGGGTGGAACTTCGTTCTTACTTTTTGAATTACATCATACTAATTCATAAGAAATCACCACCTTTTCTCATGAGATTGGGTTGGTCATGGCATTATGGTTGGCTGCCCTTCATTTTACACACATAAAAAGGACAGTCCTTGTTTGTTTTTTTTCATAGGAAGAAAATGAAATAATTTAGAGGTTAAAAGTTCTCAAGGGTCTCTATAATGTAGTAAGCACAGCGTCTTCTACAGAATTGTTTTCAGACCCGATCAAGAGGGGCATGACTGAAATTAATGAGAACCTCAGTAGAAGTGGGGCCCCTGTCACATTTGTCACTCAATATAATTTTTAACAGACTCATAAGAATTTGTTTGGTGTGATGCCCCCGCCTCGTTAATTTCTGATTGAAACACATATTATGAAAAGGACTACAAGGTACTGAAGGAGAAATTCGGCATGGAATTTAATTTTACCAGGACATTCAATCAATTCAACAATTGGCAGCAATTGACATGGCCACCCCTTGCTTAATAGAAGCAATGTTCATCGCTGTTCTTCTCATATTGAGTGGTCTGGTATTCTGTCACAGTTAGTTCAGATGAAGAAAAAGGTTAAAACAGGTTTCTACAAACAAAAGTTATTTAATTAAACGAACTAAGGTAATCAAAAGGCAAGCATGCGACGTAACAGTGTCCGCACAAACAATACCAGACAACAACTGAAGGAAAAGAAGAATCTTAAATATACAGGGTGATTTAACTCAGGGGGGTTCTGAAGATGGATGAGGAGCTAAAAAAGACCTGGGTGGAGTAGGTAGAAGCGTCCATGGAGGAGTGGGAGTCCGGTGGAGCCAAAGAGACAATGGTCCTGGGCGAAGTCGACTGGTCGACGGTCCAAGGTGGAGCTTCGGGCTCGGAGGGAAGAGGCGGAGCCAGGGAATGCCCATGCCACGGGTGGAGCTGGTGACTCGAAGTCCCAAGGTGGATAAAGTTTGCAAGGCGGAGCTACTGGATGAACCAAAGGGCTGAGGGGAGCCAGCGGAGGTGGGGGTTGATGGAATGGCTGGTTTCGGTGGAATAAAAAGGAGAGGAAGGTTGGGTGCAGGGACAGACCTGGAAAGGGACAGGGATGGTAGTGGCAAAGACAAAACTGTGCTGGATGGGGATTCCAGCTATGAAAATGAAAATTCTGTTATAGGTGGTATTTCTAAAGGTAGAAGAGGTTCGTGGGTAGGAAACAGGGTAGGAAGCGTTACCTCTGCACTCCATTCTATAAGCCAATCATTCTCCTCCACTAACACTCCCACTGGCTCTGATGCGATAGCCGGCTCACGTACCTAGTCAGTCGGGACCTCAGTCATCTTTTCCCGTACGGACAAGGCTGCTGGATCAGGCTCTGTAGTGGGCATTGGCTGGGTTTCTTGGTCTGATGTGGGCTCTGGTTTTCATCTTCGCAGTGGCCGTTGGCGCTGGGTCTGACTCTGGGGAGGTGATGGATGATAAGTGGAGCTGGACGCTGGTGGTGGAATCCTCTTCTGCCTCTTCTAGAGTCCAGCAGGAGTTTCCACTTGGCATCACCACCCGGCTCTCCTCGTCAAGTCCGACCCAGAATCCCTCCATGAGCGTGATGTCGCTGCAGGTGGCACAATGACAGACGCCCAGAAACTCCTCCACGTACTCCTCCATGTCTCTGCCGTTCTGAAAAATAAAAATTGTAGCTTCTTCCAAAAGTTGATTGCCCCTCATTGGGGCAACGTTAATAGAAGCAATGCTCATTGCTGTTCTTCTCATTTTGAGTGGTCTGGTATTAGGTCATAGTTAGTTCAAATGAAGATAAGGTTCAAACAGGTTTCTACAAACAAAAGTTCTTTAATTAAACAAACTCAGGTAATCCAAAAGCAAACATGCAATGCAACAGAGTTCCTTCACAAACAATACCAGACAACAACTGAATGAAAAGAAGGAACTTAAATACACAGGGTGATTGAAATCAAATGATGAACAGGGGGTGACTGTTACAAATGAGGAGCGGGAAACTGGAACAAAGGAAAACAGGTGACGGATAAAAACAAATAAAAAAGTTCATGAAAATGAAACAAAAACAGGCAGTGTGTGACATTATGGGCCAAGTACCTGTAACTTTCTAGTCTTCCTTGTAGAAGAAATTACTTTTTTAATTTCAAACCTCAAATGCTCTTGAGGTTAGACACTTCATGAACTTGAATGCCAGGGTCCTGCCCTGGCAGCCTTGTCTGTGTTGTCTTTGTTTCATGTCTCTATGTTTGAGTTGTGTGTCAAAATATAAAATATAAGATAACGTCAGTCAATTATGGAGTGCCACAAGGATCTGTGTTAGGCCCTCTGTTATTTTCTATATACTTATATATACAATTGGTAATATTATAAGAAAACATGGAATTAGTTTCCACTGTTATGCCGATGTTAATCTGTTATATATTTCATCACTACCAGATGAAATCTCTAAATTATAGAACTTGACAGAATGTGTTAAAGATATAAAATATTGGATAACCAGAAATTGTCTTCTATTAAATTCAGATGAGACTGAGGTATTACTTATTGAACCAAAACCCTGTATACAGACTCTGTCACGGTAGACGTAGTCACTGGTTCCTTCGTGTCTTGTGGTTATGTTGTTGTATGAGTGCACGTGTGCTAGAGGCGTGTGTAAGCGGTGTGTCTGTGTGTCATTACCTGATCCGCTCCAGCTGCCCATCATCACTTCACCACCTGCAGTCGATCTCACCATGCTACTCATACTCACCACTGTTCTCTCATCTTTGTCAGATCATTTTTTGTTGTTTCCCTGTCTGGTCTTCTGGTTCGTGTTCCTGCCTGGTGTTCCTGTTCGTCGTCTTCGTTGTGGATTTTGTCGTCTCACTGTCTGTCATCACGTCACAGGATTTGGCCATCGAAGTCCCTGCATTACCACTCCACCATCCGACTTACTGTTCTGGAGTTTGTTACTTTCCAAATAAATCTTGTTAACTCGCGTTTGCTTCCTGTCGTCAGTTACTATGACAGAACGATCTGACCAAGGAATGGAAGCAGCGAGCGTCTCTCACTCTTCATTAGAAGAATTCATTCATCACAGTATCCGAAGAATGGATTCGCAGGAAAAGGATATCGGTGATACAGGCAGAGCAGTTCAAGTCTTGGTGACGCAGGTGTCCGAGCTCACCCAGCAGATCCAGCGCCTACGGATTCCCACTGCGCCACCCACACCAGCCGTTCCTCCCGTACCACCAGGAAGCCCCTCCCAGTCTGAACCCCGGCTACCTATTCCAGAAGCCTACTCAGGTGAACCATCTCATTGCAGAGCATTTCTCACCCGGTGTTCCATGCACTTCGCTCTTCAACATCGCACTTTTCAGAACGAGCAGGGCAAGATGGCGTTCGTTTTAACTCTGCTGACTGGGAGAGCGGCGCTTTGGGGAACGGCGGTGTGGGAGAACCAACACCCGTGCTGCACCTCGTTCCAGACACTCTCCGCCGAGATGAAGCAGGTATTTGACCGGGCGGTCTCGGGAAGAGACGCGGCCAGGGAATTGGCCGAACTTCGGCAAGGAGAGAAGTCCGTCTCTGATTACTCGATCGAATTCCGGACCCTGGCGGCGGAGTGTGGCTGGAACGAGGCGGCGCAGGGGGATATGTTCCTGCATGGGCTGGCTGACCACGTCCAGAAGGAGATCTACGCCCTGGATCTTCCCACCACCCTCAATGGACTGATTGACTTGGCTCTGCGGGTGGACAGTCGACTATCCAGAGTCGAGCGTCAGATGACGTCCACTCGCAACCTCGGGGGGTTCGACAGTCCAAGATCCAGCGGCAGGGACGTGGTCAGACCCACTTACGATCACGAGGCCATGCAGGTGGGTCGAGCTCGGCTTTCCCGAGAGGAGAGGGAGAGGCGGAGATCCCAGGGCCTTTGCCTGTACTGTGGAGGAGCCGGACATTTTGCCCACAGCTGCCCGGTAAAAGGCCAAGCCCGATAGTAAACCTGAGGCTACTATCGGGTGGGATCTCCGCCAGGAAGACCTCATCTACGACTACATCGACCTCCACCCTCCTCTCGGTAAGACTAAGATGGTCAGTCCACCAGCACGATTGTCGAGCACTGTTAGATTCGGGGGCCGGAGGTAATTTTATGGACCATAACTTTGCACGCAGATTTCAAATTCCTCTCAGACCCCTCACTCATCGGATTCCAGTTCACGCACTCAATGGTCAGGAGCTTCCCACTATTTCATTATCCACTGAAGAAATCACTCTCATCACCTCGGGCAACCACACGGAGACTATTTCATTCTTTATTCTGGATTCACCCTTGGCACCTGTTGTTCTGGGACATCCATGGCTCATCCGACATAACCCCCGAGTGGACTGGATTAACAAGTGTGTGCTGGAGTGGAGCAAGGGATGTCATAAGTCTTGTCTCATGTCTGCTTGTTCGTCTGTACCTGTTTCTGTGTTTCAGGAGGAAGCAGGGGATCTGTCTAACGTGCCCGCAGAGTATCTGGACCTGAAGGAAGTGTTCAGTAAGTCTCGCGCTGCTTCTCTTCCTCCGCATCGTCCCTACGACTGTGCAATAGACTTACTGCCAGGTACGTCTCCGCCTAAGGGCAAGTTATATTCACTTTCGATTCCCGAAAGAGAGGCCATGGAGAAATATATTTCTGATTCTCTAGCAACCAAGTTCATTCGCCCTTCCTCTTCTCCAGCGGGGGCGGGGTTCTTTTTTGTGGGGAAGAAGGATGGTTCTCTGCGACCTTGCATTGATTACCGAGGGTTGAATAACATCACGGTAAAGAATACTTATCCTTTGCCGTTGATGTCTTCAGCCTTCGAGAGGTTGCAGGGAGCATCCATCTTCACGAAATTGGACTTACCTAATGCTTATCATTTGGTCCGCATTAGGGAGGGGGATGAGTGGAAAACTGCCTTTAACACCCCCAGGGGGCACTTTGAATACTTGGTCATGCCTTTCGGGCTGTTCAACTCCCCAGCAGTTTTCCAGACACTGGTCAATGACGTGTTGCGAGATATGATCGATCAGTTCATTTATGTCTACCTGGATGACATATTGATTTTTTCTTCGTCTCTCCAGGAATATGTGCAACACGTTCGGCGAGTGCTTAAGAGGTTGCTAGAGAATGGGCTTTTTGTCAAGGCGGAGAAATGCGAATTTCATGCACAGTCTGTTCCTTTTCTAGGGTACATCGTGTCGTCTGAGGGAATACGGATGGACCCTGAGAAGATTAAGGCTGTGGTAGATTGGCCAAGTCCAGATTCCCACAAGGCCCTGCAGAGGTTTCTGGGGTTCCCCAATTTTTACCGGCGGTTCATTCGCAACTTCAGCCAGCTAGTCGCGCCCCTCTGACTGCCTTGACCTCCCCCAGAACTGCGTTCAGGTGGTCTGACACAGCCGAGGCTGTTTAAGAAACTGAAAGGCCGCTTTGTTTCAGCCCCCATTCTCATCACCCCTGATTCATCACGTCAGTTCGTGGTGGAGGTCGATGCATCAGAGGTGGGAGTAGGGGCAGTGTTATCCCAGCATTCACCTGTAGACGACAAGATGCACCCTTGCGCGTTTTTGTCCCATCGTTTATCCCCAGCCGAAAGAAATTACGACATTGGTAATAGAGAGTTGTTGGCAGTCAAGTTGGCGTTGGAGGAGTGGCGCCACTGGTTAGAAGGGTCGGGGGTACCTTTTATCGTCTGGACTGATCATAAGAACCTCGAATATATCAGAACTGCTAAAAGATTGAACTCCAGGCAGGCTCGGTGGGCACTTTTTTTCGGTTGTTTTGATTTTTCCCTATCATACCGTCCGGGGTCCAAGAACATCAAACCCGACTCGCTATCTCGTATATTTGATTTTTCCGAACGCCAATCGCACTGGGTTGCTAGTCAAGCAACGATTCTGGTGGCCACTTATGGCTCGTGACATCCACGATTTTGTTTTGGCTTGCTCAGTTTGCGCCACTGGTAAGTCTTCCAATCGACCTCCAGACGGGTTACTCCAGCCGCTGTCGGTACCTTCGAGACCCTGGTCCCATATCGCTCTAGATTTTATTACCGCCCTCCCACCCTCCCAGGGTAACACAGTAGTTTTGACTGTGGTGGACCGATTCTCGAAGGCGGCACATTTCATTCCCTCACCCAAATTACCCTCAGCTAAGGAGACAGCGGTTACGATCGTAGATCACGTCTTTCAGTTACATGGCCTCCCGCTAGACGTGGTTTCCGACAGGGGACCTCAGTTTGTGTCCAAATTTTGGCGAGAATTTTGTAGATTACTGGTGGCGACGGTTAGTCTGTCTTCTGGGTTTCATCCCCAGAGCAATGGTCAAACTGAGAGAGCCAACCAAGATTTGGAGAGAACGTTGCGATGTTTGGTTTCCAAGAATCCTTCCTCATGGAGCCAACAACGGTCTATGGTGGAGTACTTGGTGGACTGGGAGGGTTACGGTCCGGAGGAGAGAAGTTGGGTTCCTGCTATAGACATCCTGGATCACTCCCTTATCGATGATTACAATCGACAGGTAAGGGGGCCTGGGAACGCCAGGAGGCGTTCTTATGAGGAGGGGTACTGTCACGGTAGACGTATTCACTGGTTCCTTCGTGTCTTGTGGTTATGTTGTTGTATGAGTGCACGTGTGCTAGAGGCGTGTGTAAGAGGCGTGTCTGTGTGTCATTACCTGATCCGCTCCAGCTGCCCATCATCACTTCACCAGCTGCAGTCGATCTCACCATGCTACTTATACTCACCACTGTTCTCTCATCTTTGTCAGATCGTTGTTTGTTGTTTCCCTGTCTGGTCTTCTGGTTCGTGTTCCTGCCTGGTGTTCCTGTTCGTCGTCTTCATTGTGGATTTTGTCGTCTCACTGTCTGTCATCACGTCACCGGATTTGGCCATCGAAGTCCCTGCATTACCACTCCACTCCACTCCACTCCCGACTTACTGTTCTGGACTTTGTTACTTTCCAAATAAATCTTGTTAACTCGCGTTTGCTTCCTGTCGTCAGTTACTATGACACTCTTTTAGAATACAATTTGCATTTAGGAGGATGTACTGTTACTTCATCCTCTACGGTAAAATACCTGGCTATATTAGCAACTTGTCTTTCGAAAATCATATTTCATATGTCACAAAAACACCCTTCCACCTTAGAAACATTCCTAAGCTACGGAACATGCTATCTGTTACTGATGCAGAAAAGCTAATTCACGCATTCATGACCTCTAGACTAGATTACTGAAATGCATTACTAGGTGGTTGTCCTGCATCCTCAATAAACAAGCTAAAAATATAGCTGCGAGCAGCGATTGCGGGCCCAAGCCGGTGGCACCACCACCCCGGTGCCTTTACCTAAAGGCACCGGGGTGGCGGTGCCGCCAGTTTTGGCCCTTCATCGTTGCTCGCAGCTATATATATATATATATATATATATATATATATATATATATATATATATATATATATATATATATATAAACAAGCCGCCACCCCGGTGCCTTTAGGGTTATTGTGCACGACGTGCAAAAAACGTAACCCCGCTTTGACTGTTGAAAATAAGTGTGCTGTAGAGCTTGCATCAGTGTAAGCTCTGCAAAAGTGCGCATCCAGGGCACATATTAACCACAAAGTATGCGTGAGCAACCTTCTGAAACCTATAATGAAAAATGAGACAGCCTACGGTCTCGTGGATTTAACAGACACATGAAATAAGTACACAAGACCGAAAATTCATATGAAGTGTGCCGTTTGGGGACAGGGCCTATGATCGTGAACCAAAATAGCCACATATATGAGATCATTTAAATTTAGACTAATTTTTAGGTCAATATGTTTTGCAGCACTTAAATGTGTAAATCCAGAAGCCCAGTATTTATCTGGAGGTCTTTGTCCTTTGCCTGTAAACCTGGTTTGTCTCTGCCTTTTCTGTTCTGCCCTGTTTGCCATTGTTCACCCTGCCTGTCTTGAC